>CM056376.1:114364171-114759059 GCA_029718625.1 Synaphobranchus kaupii | reverse complement strand
CCTGTCCCTCATTTCACCTGGTGTTTATATATACCTGTCCCTCATTTCTCCTGTTGTTTATATATACCTGTCCCCTCATTTGCCCTGGTGTTTATATATACCTGTCCCTCATTTCCCCAGGTGTTTATATATACCTGTCCTTCATTTCCCCAGGTGTTTATATATACCTGTCCCTCATTTCCCCTGGTGTTTATATATACCTGTCCCTCATTTCCCCAGGTGTTTATATATACCTGTCCTTCATTTCCCCAGGTGTTTATATATACCTGTCCCTCATTTCCCCTGGTGTTTATATATACCTGTCCCTCATTTCCCCAGGTGTTTATATATACCTGTCCCTCATTTCCCAGGTGTTTATATATACCTGTCCCTCATTTCCCCTGGTGTTTATATATACCTGTCCCTCATTTCCCCAGGTGTTTATATATACCTGTCCCTCATTTCCCTGGTGTTTATATATACCTGTCCCTCATTTCCCCTGGTGTTTATATATACCTGTCCCTCATTTCCCCTGGTGTTTATATATACCTGTCCTTCATTTCCCCAGGTGTTTATATATACCTGTCCCTCATTTCCCCTGGTGTTTATATATACCTGTCCCTCATTTCCCCAGGTGTTTATATATACCTGTCCCTCATTTCCCCTGGTGTTTATATATACCTGTCCCTCATTTCCCCAGGTGTTTATATATACCTGTCCCTCATTTCCCTGGTGTTTATATATACCTGTCCCTCATTTCCCCTGGTGTTTATATATACCTGTCCCTCATTTCCCCTGGTGTTTATATATACCTGTCCCTCATTTCCCTGGTGTTTATATATACCTGTCCCTCATTTCCCCTGGTGTTTATATATACCTGTCCCTCATTTCCCCTGGTGTTTATATATACCTGTCCCCTCATTTCCCCAGGTGTTTATATATACCTGTCCCTCATTTCCCCTGGTGTTTATATATACCTGTCCCTCATTTCCCCTGGTGTTTATATATACCTGTCCCTCATTTCCCCAGGTGTTTATATATACCTGTCCCTCATTTCCCCAGGTGTTTATATATACCTGTCCCTCATTTCCCCTGGTGTTTATATATACCTGTCCCTCATTTCCCCTGGTGTTTATATATACCTGTCCTTCATTTCCCCTGGTGTTTATATATACCTGTCCTTCATTTCCCCTGGTGTTTATATATACCTGTCCTTCATTTCCCCAGGTGTTTATATATACCTGTCCCTCATTTCCCCAGGTGTTTATATATACCTGTCCCTCATTTCCCCAGGGGTTTATATATACCTGTCCCTCATTTCCCCTGGTGTTTATATATACCTGTCCCTCATTTCCCCTGGTGTTTATATATACCTGTCCCTCATTTCCCATGGTGTTTATATATACCTGTCCCTCATTTCCCCAGGGGTTTATATATACCTGTCCCTCATTTCCCCTGGTGTTTATATATACCTGTCCTTCATTTCCCCTGGTGTTTATATATACCTGTCCCTCATTTTCCCCCATGTGTTTATATATACCTGTCCCTCATTTTCCCCTGGTGTTTATATATACCTGTCCCTCATTTCCCCTGGTGTTTTATATATACCTGTCCCTTCATTTCCCCTGGTGTTTATATATACCTGTCCCTCATTTCCCCTGGTGTTTATATATACCTGTCCCTCATTTCCCCAGGTGTTTATATATACCTGTCCCTCATTTCCCCTGGTGTTTATATATACTTGTCCTTCATTTCCCCTGGTGTTTATATATACCTGTCCTTCATTACCCCTGGTGTTTATATATACCTGTCCCTCATTTCACCTGGTGTTTATATATACCTGTCCCTCATTTCTCCTGTTGTTTATATATACCTGTCCCTCATTTGCCCTGGTGTTTATATATACCTGTCCCTCATTTCCCCAGGTGTTTATATATACCTGTCCTTCATTTCCCCAGGTGTTTATATATACCTGTCCCTCATTTCCCCTGGTGTTTTATATATACCTGTCCCTCATTTCCCCTGGTGTTTATATATACCTGTCCCTCATTTCCCCTGGTGTTTATATATACCTGTCTGTCATTTCCCCTGGTGTTTATATATACCTGTCCCTCATTTCCCCTGGTGTTTATATATACCTGTCCCTCATTTCCCTGGTGTTTATATATACCTGTCCCTCATTTCCCCAGGTGTTTATATATACCTGTCCCTCATTTCCCCCAGGTGTTTATATATACCTGTCCCTCATTTCCCCCGGTGTTTATATATACCTGTCCTTCATTTCTCCCGGTGTTTATATATACCTGTCCTTCATTTCCCCAGGTGTTTATATATACCTGTCCCTCATTTCCCCTGGTGTTTATATATACCTGTCCTTCATTTCCCCTGGTGTTTATATATACCTGTCCCTCATTTCCCCTGGTGTTTATGTATACATGTCCCTCATTTCCCCAGATGTTTATATATACCTGTCCCTCGTTTCCCCTGGTGTTTATATATACCTGTCCCTCATTTCCCCCAGGTGTTTATATATACCTGTCCTTCATTTCCCCAGGTGTTTATATATACCTGTCCCTCATTTCCCCTGGTGTTTATATATACCTGTCCCTCATTTCCCCTGGTGTTTATATATACCTGTCCTTCATTTCCCCAGGTGTTTATATATACCTGTCCCTCATTTCCCCTGGTGTTTATATATACCTGTCCCTCATTTCCCCAGGTGTTTATATATACCTGTCCCTCATTTCCCCTGGTGTTTATATATACCTGTCCTTCATTTCCCCTGGTGTTTATATGTACCTGTCCTTCATTTCCCCAGGTGTTTATATATACCTGTCCCTCATTTCCCCTGGTGTTTATATATACCTGTCCCTCATTTCCCCTGGTGTTTATATATACCTGTCCTTCATTTCCCCTGGTGTTTATATAGATTGTCAGGATGGTACTTCCGGGAATTTGGGTGGGGGATCCTGTACCTGAGGTTGTTCCTAGACCCTTGTGCAGTGGGTTTGATCTTTGACCCCACACTGAAGATGAATGATAGTTGAGGAGTGGATTCACAATTTGAAGGAAAAAAAAGTAATTGTACATTTTTATCCTTAAGTCAATTTCAATCATTGAATTGGCTAAATTGAAAAGGAACTGAACTCTGCTGTTGAGGAAAGACGTTACTGCTGGAGGATCATTAGCTAGTTTTCAAAAGTTATTATGTACGCATTAATCAATATGACGACAGCTAGCACAGAGAGATCCCACACAGCTGAGGGGCAGTTAGTCTCTCTCTCTCTCTCTCTCTCTCTCTCTCTCTCTCACACACACACAATTGTACTCTTTTGCTTTTGGTATACTACTATAGTTGTTGGACAGCACTGTTGGATGTGCGTGTGTGTGTGTGTGTGTGTGTGTGTGCGCGCTTGTGTGCACACATGCTTGTATGCGTGTATGCATGCGTGGCTGTGCTTGTATTTGTGTGTGGGTATGTGTGTGTACGTGCATGCTGTATGAATCCTACAGAGATCAAATGTACTCTGTCAGAGTGAAATTTAGGCATACTCTTCATTTAATACTTTATTGTGTATGGCTGTATTTCCATGCATTCAGATGAGTAAATGACATAAATATTTGTTGCATAAATATGGCTTGGCACAAGCTACTTTGGGAAGCTACCACATCTAGAAATGGGAAAATGTGTGAGTCCATGTGGTTATACGTTCAGCAGTTGCTTTTAGCCAAGCCAACTTACAAAAAAAGCCTTTAACATGGTCAGCAAACCACCACTAGAGATAGAAATGGACAAAGCTAAAATCACACCAGTGGCATCACTGACACACATGACATAAGATCTGCAATAAAAAGGGAGAGAAAGGTCAGTTTAAAAAAATACAAACAGTATCTGAGATGTAGTCTGTTGGTTTTCATACACTTAAGGAAAACCGCCAGTGAGTCAACCTTTCTGACTGAGCAGGAAAGGTGTTTCCACCATATGGTGATGAGGGCAGAGAAGCCCCCGGGCTGTGAGGAAACCACCCATTGGACATCACTCGTGCTTTTTACCATTTTGACAGTGGCATCATTAGCTCAGGGGAACGGAATAACCCCTGGCCATCACCCATGAAAGAAGACACACCCATCTACGTTAGCATGGTGCCTCCTTCTGTTTGGGTCGCCGGTAGAACAAACAAAAAGGATGCGTGGGCTGGAATGTGCATGTAATGCAGCAGAGTTGTATTGTTTTTCGAAGTTTGAAAGAAAAATGAAACAATGCAGATGCTTCAGCTCCAGCACAATAGTTTTTCTACTTTGTGTCCATCTTAGTTATTGCTTTTGAAAACATTCCTCCACATTAGCTCCGCTATTCTTCATGTTTACTGTATTTGATTCGTTTATACTTCGTTTATACGTTTCTTCTCCGCTCGGCTACATCCGCAGCCTTCGCTATGTTATGTTGTTCGATGTAATTATCGTTAGGCCTACCCTCGCGTTGTCTTCCCTTTCGGCCCACGCAATCTCCCGTTTCTCAGCATTTCTTGTGAACGTGCGAGCGATCCCCGTCTATATAAACATCAGCGCCGACAGCGAGTTCCTCACCGCTCGCAATGTGTGGTCGCGCGGCTTTTGTGTGCAAGAGGGGACGCGAGGAAATTCTGCGACCAGGCCCTAATCTCTTTCTTTATGTATCGCCAAGACACTAAAAGCTTTCTATTTACCTTTCACACTGAGTACGCGAGTCAGGCAGGGTGGGGGGTTTAAGGTGGAACAGTCAGTGCAAGTTTGACATCTGAGAAGCACAGAGTCAACACCCTGCAGCTTGTAGTGTCTAATGTAAATACTGTTTCACGTTGACATCCGCGCACTCTTTTAAGATGTACGCCATCTTGGAAACGCTCAGTGCACCCAGGTTCAGGCACAAGAGAAAATGTGAATATTATTAAATGAAAACCAACCTTTGGACTGGCAGGCCACACACTTGGCACGGCCGCGAGAGAGCGAGGGATGAGCAGAGGGGGTTTGTAATATGGAGGTTGAGCGTGACACTGCTGAAGGGATTCTTGTTCATCTGCCCACCCCTGTCTCCCCCTCTCTCTCCCTCTCTCCCCCCCTCTCTCTCCCTCTCTCCCCCTCTCTCGCCTCTCTCTCCCCCCACTGTTTTTGTTATTCACCTGAAGGACTGCCAACAGCCCTGCCAGACCTTTCTAATTAAATACAATCGAACATCATCTCTCATCTGTCTCTCACGTAAACACACACTATTATATTTTACCCTGAAGTGAAGCAAAATTCCACTTATTCTAACACAAAAAAACATGCACACTTGTTTACACACACACACACACACAAACTCTTTCAAACACACACCCACATCACACGCAAAAACCCTGTGTGTGATTACCCGCTCACATACATACAGTGCATCTGTGCATGTACACCACATGCACTATACATTCACATGCACAGGCACATATAAACCCTCACACACACACACACACACATACACACACACACACACACACACACACATACACACAGACACGCACACACACGCACAGACACGCACACACACACACACACACACACATACACACATACACACACACACACACACACAGCACACACACACGGTGATATGTACTGCACAGGCACTCATTTCACTTTCTATAAAGAAAAACCCAAAAATTTAATTCTCCTAGAAACATGTTTTAAGACACCATTAGACACCAAACTACAGCGAAATTTGTTATTCTTGGGAAACTAAGTCAACAAACCCTGACATAAAAATTAATGAGACTGTCAGTTTTGTGGTTGAGGGAAAATTGTATGAATAAATAGATTAGTTCATAAATCATACCGGTCCTCCCATACCCTCAGGGTCACCCCATTTTTAGTGGTTATGTGGCACAGCCCAACCCAGCACCCTCCAGCAACGTCCGTGCAAATAGGGCATGTTCCATTTCTCAGCGGTGGCCCAAGGGGTGGGGGGGGGGGGGGGGTAGGTTGAGGTAAGAGCTAGGGCTGAGCTTCATTAAGAAACATAGGAGGGTTGAGAGAGAGGGAGAATCCTAGGGGCTAAAGGCAAATACAAGTGTAATAGGGAAGGAAGGATAATTAAAGGCGATGGAGAGAGAGAAGAGAAAATATAGTGGATAAAGGAGAAAAATAAAGAAATTGGTCAGTATGGAAAAAGTGGAGTGATGTAGCCACACAGCACTGAAAAGTTGGAGAAAGAGGTAGGGGAGCGAGGGAGAGAGAGACAGAAAGAGAGAGAGGAGAAGGAGGAATGTAGTAAATCCCTGGGCGAGTCCGCAATTCTCTGGAGGAAGAAAAGAGGAATTTTTATGTGCTGCAGGTGAGCAGAACAGAGGGACAGAGAGAGAGAGAGAGAAAGTGAGGGAGAGAGAGCGAGAGTGTGAAAGTGGGAATGTGAGGAGAATTGATAAGTAGAGGGAGAATGTGGGAGGGGCCCCAAACAGACATTTACATAATTTTTTAAATATTTTATTTTATTTTATTTTTAAACTAAAATGGGGGGGGGGGGGGGCAGAAACAGAGCAGCAGACCAACAGACAGACTGACAGATAGACAAACGGAAAGAGGGGGGGTTGAACGAGACATATGGGAAATGCTTGGCAGACAGAGAGAGAGTTTACTGACAAAGACAGTGTGTGCGTGCGTGTGTGTGTGCGCGCACGTGTGTGTGTGTGTGTGTGTGTGGGGGGGGGGGGGCATGGGGAAAAAAATGGGTAGAAACGTATGGTTCCTTAATACCTAGTAATTCAATGCCAAATTTAGCAGCTAGCAGGAGAGAGAGAAAAAACGAGGGAGATAGGAGAGTCATTTCACTTCCCTCAGAACAAATAAAATAAATTTTCAGAAACATAAAATCAACCCAAAATATTTCACATAACCTCCCCCTCCTCCTCTTTGGTAGCCCCAGTGAGGCTCCAGACTCGGGGTAGAGTCCAAGAGCAAGGTGGGGCAATTGTGCTGCGTGGGGGTGCGGAGGGGGCGCATGTTAACAACCTCTCCACATACAGCTATTGTCTTAAACACATGTTGGAGAAACAGCGGAAACCGGTCAAATGTCATGTTTAGATCGGATAGACACAATTTTTACTTGGGTATCACTTTGTACATGTAGCAGAAATAAAGACATTTTTCTGTTTTGGTAAAAATCGTAGGAAAGAAATATAGAGCGGGGTAAATTGAACATTGTGAAATTGATCGGAATTTATCTCGTAGACATATGCCCCGCAGTTCACTGACACACACACACACACAATGCACACACACACACACACACACACACACACACAAACACACACACAAACAATGCAACCTTTGTTAGCCATGTGAGGTCCCCCTTAATCTCACTGTATGTGTCACATAAGTGCATGTGTCAGGGTGTGTGTGTATATTTGTCAGTGAGAGAGAGTGTGAGAGTGTGTGGGCGGTGCGTGAATAATGTGTACATTGTGCGTGTGTGTTTCAGTTGCTCTTGCACTTTTTTCAGAATTTGGACACGGGCTGGATACCAGCGAGTGGCGGAAACGCATCCGGACCAACCCGTCTGGCGTCCCCGGTCACCCAAGACACGCTGTTGTCTGTCCGTCAGCCTGTTTCTGTTGGTCTGTGAGTCAGTCAGTCGGTGTGTATGTCTGTATTGTTCTGCGTTAACCCTCTCCTGCCCCCGTCTGTGAGTCAGTCCGTCAGTGTGACCGTGTGTCAGCGCTGTGGCGGTAATGACACACACAGACAGCCCTTCATTCATCCACTTCCTCTCAGTGCCCAGTCATTCTTTTCTCCTCTCCTTTTCTTGCTTTTCTTCTCTCCATTCCTGTCAGAATTTTCCCTCCTCTGTATGAGATTTTCCCCCCATAATTTTTATACTTTAATATACTTTTAATCTATTTTTAGTTTAAATTACTTTTGTTGTCCTCTGTTCTTTTTATACATTTCATTTGTCATTGTAGCTTTAACACACTCCCATACCATTGTTATTGCCTCTGTGCATATAGCAGTGTTGGGCATTGCAAACGCTCCCTAAAGCATTTGAAGCTCACAGGTGAAGTGGTTGCTGGTGGCAGCTTGGGGAGGGAAGAAAAGTGGGAATGCAGGTGTGTAGCTCAGGGGGAGGGAGAGAAAGATTCTCATTGATCCCTTAATTTCACTCCTCTAACCACAACCGGAGGGGTTGCCAGCGAGAGAGAACGCGGGGCTGTTTCTACCTGCGTAACGCACTTTAAACTTGTCCTCAGATGTCTCCTTGGTTTCGCCGCCGCTACGCGTGTCTGGGGTCCGCGTGCGGGTGATGGCAACTAGCGCCGCGTTTCGGAGAAAGAGGAGAGACTCGCGACTCGCGAGACGTTTCCGGAAGGAAAGGCAACGGGGGGAGAGGGGGACTGTGACATGAAAGAAACACGGATCATAAATTTCTTTGGACAGACGAATAAAACATTCTTTGTTCCTTCGTTCCCGCATTCCTTTATGCTCTTTTATTTAGTTTTTTTAATTTCGGGGGTAGACTGTCTTTTTTTTTAACGTAGCCTCTTTCTACGTGTTTTTCTGAGTTCGACGTCTTTAAGCCCTTTCTCAGCGAGGAATCCTACTGTGCATATTACAGCATATTCCCCCAAAAAAACACAATCAAACTAAACAAACAACAACAAAAAAACAAATGCGTCATTTATTTTAACTAGAAACGTTTAATTGCTTTTAACCACAGTATAGTTCTCATATAGATAAATAAATAACAATATTCAATAAATATTACAGATAGAATCCATATTTATGATAAAAAAAGTACCAAGAACACACACACACACTCGCACGCACGCACACACAGTAGGCTACTTACACAGAACAATATAATATGATTCACAATTCTGTTGTGCATATTTTTTTTTACACGATAGCAATAAGAAAACATTTATGTATCAAGATTGTTTTATTCCCCCACTATTTTTTTTTGGCACAGCCACCTTGGTAACTATTCAGCCACAAATCCATATTCAGTCCAACTGCACCCTAGATTGACCTTGAATTTGAGAATTTGCATCACTAATTTAAGCCAGTGTTATGTTATTTTTTCTGTCCTTTTTTTACACAGAATCTTTCTTTCATTTCAATCACTGCCAAAACCCCAGCACTGTGGTAAAAACGTAAAAAACACCTGCCTTATTACAGACATAGCATGATGACTTTAAGATTAAATGGGGCAATAAATTATGAAAGAACAAGCTGTGGTAATCACAATGATACCGTGTAATAATGTACCCTTGTCCAACAGGAGAGTCCCCAAAACAGAAGAGTTAGGCTCTTAGTTACCACAGGAATGCAAAACTGCAAGTAACTGTACAACACAAAACATACTGTAATGTTGCGCCATGTCATCTTAGTTGTTTTTAACAATGACAATCTGTGACGATCAGGCTTGGGACAAATACTTCATAGTAATGCTTTTAAAAGAAACATATATTTTCACCAATATTCAGGAGATTTTTTTATGGTTTACAGATTTGCAACAATGACAACTTGAAAATTCTCAGGGATCTGCATCAAATTTTACAGGCACCTAAAGAGTCAATTTCAGATACATACTTGACCCGGGTCTGTTTGATGATCATACCATTTATTGGCATGCTGGGATCTGTAGGGAACAACTACTGAGCAGAATGTTACTGTAATATCCACCAATCAGGGTGTTGCAGGATGCTAGGCTTTACAGAACAAAGAAAAAATTATTAAAAACCAACAAAATGGAAAGTGTGAGAGAACAGGAGAAAATAAGATAACATTTTTTAAGTCAATGGAGGAGAGGATGGGAAAAGACGTGGAGGGGGCGGGAAGAGAGAGAGAAAAAGCAAAATGCTTGTTCAGTGCGCTGGGATAACCTCTCCCACACTCTGCCACCTCACCCTCTCCCCCTCTTTCTTTCTCTCTTTCTCCCTATTTCCCTCTCTCCTTCCCTCTCTTTCCCCCTTTTTCCCATGTCCAAACGCTGAGTCAGTGTCTGAGCATTATGTTAAAACACACACTCTCTGTCTGTCTGTCTGTCTGTCTGCTCCTGTATTCAGAACCCAGTTAATTGGAAAGTCCAGTCATGCAGTTCCCTCCTACGCTGCAACAATCCTGTACCCTGTTCTGTGTCTCTGCAGTGATGTGAACACACAGACACACACACACACACTGTCCTGCCTAGGTGTAATCTACACTGTACCATTTTTAAATTTAGCCCAACCTTCAGTGCAGATGTAGTTTATAGTCGTGTCCAATCAATCTGTGTATATACTGTATTAACCCTCTATCTCAGTGCAGTATTAATAGTGTGCAGTCAGTGTGTATGTACTTGTGGGAAGCAGTGTAGTATATAACACTGCTGTTGCTGCCTTGAGCAAGGTACTTAACCTGCATTGCTTCAGTATATATCCAGCTGTTTAAATGTATACTTCGTAAAAATGCAAAAGCCATGCAAGTCGCTCTGGAGAAGAGCGTCTTCTAAATGACCGTAATATAAATGTACTGTATTAACCCTTTCTCTCAGTGCAATGTTAATGTACTGTAGTGTGCAGTGTGTATATACTGTATTAACCCTCTCTCTCAAGTGTAAATGTACTGTATTGTGGAGTCAGTGTGTATATACTGTATTGACCCTCGCTCTGTCCGTGCATTGTTACTGTATTGTAGTGTCCAGAAGTTACTTTATGCAGTATATTCATTTCCCCTCCATCTGTCTCTGCCCATCCTTCCCTCCCTTCCCCTCTCCCTCCTCCCATTCCTCTCTCAGTGCAGTGAACGTTAGCGCATTGGCAGTTATCTCAAGCTCTCAGTTTCTTTTTCAAGCGGTTGAAGTCCTTGGCTGATCTCCAAAGCCAGCTCTGCAGTTCTCTCAGCACCCAAAAGCTCTCCACCTTTCGGGAGAAGTCGTTGAGGGAGGGGGGGTGGAGCAGGGGGGCGCTGGAGAGAGCGGACAGCAGGGGGGAAGGGGCAGAGAGGGAGCGACCCCCGGGGGTCAGGCCAGACAGGAGGGTGTGGCCCTCCCTCGCACCGAACTGGTAGACGAGGGAGAGGGGAGAGAGAGGGGGATGAAGGGTGGAGGTGTAGAGAGATGAAGGCAGTGAGCGGGAATGACGGGAATGGAGGGATGGGGGAGAAATGAAGGAGGGAAAGTCATCTCTTCCTCTGTCTCCCTCGTTTCCTATCTCCCTTGCCTGGCTCCTGCCGATGAGCTCCAGCATGTCCTGGGCAGGGCCCTCCAATCCTGGGTGTGTCTCACCATCCTGGGCATTTTCCCTACTCAGATGATGGTTGCCACTGGCGACATTGTTGTTGCTGTTGCTGTAGAAACTCTGCAGAATCTCATCCACGAGCAGCTGTGTCAGGTTGACTCTGATTGGCTCTGGGCCCTGTAAGTCTGCCCCCTGCATTTGGGATAGAGTACGCCGGCCGGAGTCATGCAGGTGGAAGCTCGAGCCCAAGTAACCTTCACCAAACTCTGCCACGCCTCTCCGGCTGTCCGTCTCTACCTCCCCCCTCAGACTCAGCAGCCTTCTCCTGCCTCCCCATCCCTCCAACTCTCCCTCTTCTCCCAGCTCCTCTTCCTCCTCATTCTCTCTTTTCCCCCCATCCATGGGGTTAATCTGCCCCTCCCACCTTTGCTGCCTTCCTCTCTTCCCTCTCTCCTCTCTGCTCAGGCTGGGGTTCAAAGCTGACGCCCCATCTTTGGCCAGGTCCCTGCGGGGGTCCCTCTCCCTCTCCTCCCTGGACCTCTGCCCCTCCCTTTCTCTCCTGGTAGCCCCCTCCATGACCCCTGACCCTGCTGCAGACTGAACGGTGCCTGTGGCCAGGCTGTAGTACTGCGGGGGCAGCGAGTATCCCAGCGTGGTCATGAGGCCGGAGATGGAGCCCAGCAAGCCATCCAGGCCGGCAGAGAAGTGCAGTAGGGAGCTTTGAAGGTAGGGGCACAGGGTGGCGCGGGCCAGCTCCCGCACCGCCCCCAGGAGTACGCTGTACGCCCGGTGGTTCTGCGCCAGCCGCGCCCGGTTCTCCAAGCCCCGCCACAGGTCCAGCCGAGTCGCCGCACTGGGCAGAGACAGCGCCGTGGTGTTGGGACGAGGCGGGGTGAAGTCCGGGTCACTGAAGGGGGGGCCCAGATATGAGAGCTGGGAGAAAGAGAAAGAGAGAGAGGTAAGCTTTGGCAATATAATTGTAGAATTTTGTCAGGCCAATAAACCATGTTGAATTCAGTTGAATTGAGAGGGAGAGAGACAGTGAGAGAGGAGGGAAAGAAAAAGAGAGTGAGAGAGCGAGATTATAAATACTCCATTTTTTTTTTTTCATAATTTACACATACTGTATACTGTAAGTAACTGCACACTAGCTGCCCGCCATCAGCGCAGCTGTCCATCCACCAGTGTTTTGCAAATTGGCGCTACAGCGGTCCGCTAGCAGGAAACCAAGGCAACGTGGCCAAGATGAGAATCAGCTGTGAGAGGAATAATTAGCAGCTGTGGCATGTATTATTTACCGCTTTTAAAATAAATTATCACTCAGATTATAATTACTGTTACCATTCATATTACTCATTCAATCATTGTTTCTGTGTTATTATTTTTGAACTTAATTTAACAAATTATTTGGTTTGGCAATATGATACAGTGTCTTGTCATGCCAATAAAGCATATCAAATCTGAATCAGAGTCGAGAGAGAGAGAGACAGAGAGAGAGAGAGAGAGAGAGAGAGAGAGAGAGAATTGACTTTAATGGCATGGAGAGAGGGAAGAAAAGAGAGGGGGGAAAGGGCAAAGAACCTCTCTCTCACACTCACATACACTCACATACACTCACATACACTCACATACACTCACATACACACACACACGCACACACACACACACACATACACACATCCACCCACATACACACACACACATACACACATCCACCCACATACACACACACACACCCACATACACCCACATACACACACATACACACACACACACACACACACACACATCCACCCACATACACACACATACACACACACACACATCCACCCACATACACACACCCACATACACCCACATACACACACACACACCCACATACACCCACATACACACACATACACACACACACACACACACACACATCCACCCACATACACACACATACACACACACACACATCCACCCACATACACACACACACACATACACACACACATACACACATCCACCCACATACACACACACACACACACACATCCACCCACATACACACACACACACACACACACACATCCACCCACATACACACACACACACATACTCACATCCACCCACATACACACACGCGCACACACACACACACACACACACACACACACATCCACCCCCACACACACACACACACACACATATACACACACACACACACACATATCCACCCACATACACACACATACACACATCCACCCACATACATACACACTCACACATACACACATCCACACACACACACACACACACACACATACACACACTCACCCACATACACACATCCACCCACATGCACACACTCACCCACATACACACATCCACCCACATACACACACTCACCCACATACGCACACTCACAAACATCCACCCACATACACACACTCACCCACATACACACACTCACACACACACACACACACACACATACACACACTCACCCATACACACATACACACACTCACCCATATACACACACCCACCCACACACACATGCCCACCCACATACACACACACACACACACACATACACACTCATCCATATACACACACCCACCCACACACACATGCCCACCCACATACACACACTCACACACACCTACAAACACACACCCACCCACATACATACACACACCCACATACACACACTCACACACACACCCACATACACACACACATACATACACACACCCACCCACATAGACATACACACACACACACACACATACATACACACACTCACACACACACATACACTCACCCACCCACATACACACACTCACACACATACACACACTCACACACACATACACACACACACATGCACGCACACACATGCACACAGACATGCACACGCGCATACGCACACACAAACACACACACAAGAAATGAGACGTTGCACATAGACTCACATAAGTGTCCTTAATCTCTCTTAGTTGATGCTCCAGGTATTTGGTGAGCTCGTAAGTCCTCTCAATGGAAGACCTCTCATTGGACAGGCTAAGCGCAGGGTCGGGCACATGGGCAGAGACCACTACTGCAGCCAATAGTAGAGCCAGCTGGACATGATGCACTGGGTGAAACCACCAATCAGAAAACGACAACATGGTCACTGCATTGCGGACCACACATACAGTTAGTAATGCTTCCTCGCCTTTGGCCTGAAGCCAGAAGCAGCAAGTTCTGTTCTTCCTTCAACATGTATGATAAATAAATGATTATTTGTAGGTTTATTTTATTACTTCCTTGCACTGCGAAAGCATATAAAAAAATTTTTTGCAGGGTGGGGGTTGTAGTTTTCCTCAATTTACATCTTACATCCTTTCTTGGATTGTTTTCGTTAATCTGCGTAACACAAATGATGTTTCTTAGCAACAAGAATGAAAGAACTATGGATGAAAAAATCATTAATCATAGAAAACGACAGCACAATCAAACTACTAGCTGTCTGAGTATGTGTGACGCCATCACAAAACCATAGATATCTACTCTGTGAAATAATGAGGGACACAAAATCATAGACATCACTCTGTCAAATAATGAAGGACAGAATACCGTAGACAACCGTACAGTATATAATGAATGCCAAGTAACTATAGATATCTATTCTTATAATATTCCCAGGAACCAATATCCATTGTTGTCTGCAGTGATAAACAATAAACACAGCCATACACAACTAGCTGGAGATTCAATTCCTTTCATTTTTGTCATATTTCTGTTTAGTTTTTGTCTCAATGGCAACAGACTTTTGTGTTTACATGTTGGCAAATTGAACATAAGCTTCTTCTGACAATAAAGCTTTTCCAGTTGAAGTTATAATTGTAGAATCACAGGTCATGCAAAGCCCTTCTTGAACTGGAATGAACTCTTTCTTTCATGTAAGTTTGGATTGTATTGCAGGAAACGGTCAAGGTGGTAGAGAGACAAGTCGCACGCAGTACCCATTGGACAGCAAAGTGTTCTAAATCGCATTGTCTTTAGTGTTATTGGTCAACAGCGTGTGCCCAGAGTTTCTGACAGATGGGGGTGTATGTGTTTATTCGTATGCCCTTATGGATGAACAGTGAATCTGTTTGGATGAGAATGGGTGTGTGTGTGTGTGTGTGTCTGTGTGTGAGAGTATGTGTGTGATAATGTGCAAAAGAGTGTGTATGTGCGTGTGTATGGGTCCGTGAGTGTGTCTGTGTGTGAGAGTATGTGTGTGATAATGTGCAAAAGAGTGTGTATGTGCGTGTGTATGGGTCCGTGAGTGTGTCTGTGTGTGAGAGTATGTGTGTGCATGGGTCTGTGAGTGTGTGTGTATGTGTGTGAGCATGTGCATAAGAGTGTATGTGTGTGCATGGGCCTGTGAGTGTGTGTCTGTGTATGAGAGTAAGCATGTGCGTGGGTCCGTGAGAGTGTGTGTGTGTGTGTGTGTGTGTGTGTGAGAGTATGTGTGTGAGCATGTGCATAAGAGTGTACGTGTGTGCATAGGTCCATGAGTGTGTGTGTGAGAGTATGTGTGTGCATGGGCCTGTGAGTGTGTGTATGTGTGTGAGTGTGTGCATAAGAGTGTGCGTGTGCATGGGTCTGTGAGTGTGCCTATGTACATGTACATGTATGAGTATGAGTGTGTGAATTATACCCTCTCCTGACCAGCCTATGTACAGTCAAGCCGGAAAGTCTGCACACCCCTTTCACCTTCTCCACGTTTTATTACGTTACAGACTTATACTACAATAGATTGAGTTCATTTTTTGCCTCAAACATCTACACACAATAGCCAATTATGACGAAGTGAAAACAGGTTTTTAGAAAATATGCAATTTTATTTTACTGACAAAAATAGGTTATTTAGGGGTTACATATCTGTACACACCCTTAGCCTAATACTTGGTTGCTGCACCTTTGGCAGCGATTATAGCTTCAAGGCGTCTTGGGAAAGAAGCTACGAGCTTGGCACACTTGTTTCTGGACATTTTTGCCCATTCCTCTTGGCATATCCTTGCAAGCTCCGTCAGGTTGGATGGGGAGCGTCGGTACACAGCCATTTTCAGCTCTTTCTACAGATGTTCAATTGGATTCAGGTCTGGGCCACTCAAGGACATGCCCAGACTTTCTCCGAAGCCACTCCTTTGTTCTCTTGGCTGTGTGCTTCGGGTCGTTGTCATGTTGGAAGGTAAACCTTCACCCCAGTCTGAGGTCCAGAGTGCTCTGGAGCAGGTTTTCTTCAAGGATCTCGGTGTACTTAGCTGCATTCATCTTTCCCTCTATCAGGACTAGTCGCCCGGTTCCCGCTGCTGAAAAACATCCCCACATCATGATGCTGCCACCGCCATGCTTCACTGTAGGGATGGTATTAACCAGGTGATGAGCGGTGCCTGGTTTCCTCCAGACATGACGCTTGGTATTCAGGCCAAAAAGTTCAATTTTGGTTTCATCAGACCAGAGAATCTTGATTCTCATGGTTTGAGAGTCTTCTAGGTGCCTTTTGGCAAACTCCAAGCGGGCTGTGATGTGCCTTTTACTAAGGAGGGGCTTCCGTCTGGCCACTCTACCATTGGTGGAGTGCTGCCTGGATGGTTGATCTTCTGAAAGGTTCTCCCATCTCCACAAGGATATGCTGGAGCTCTGTCAGAGTGACCCTCGGGTTCCTGCTCACCTCCCTGGCCAAGGCCCGTCTTCCCCGATTGCTCAGTTTAGCCGGGTGGCCAGGTCTAGGAAGATTCTTGGTGGTTCCAAACTTCTTCCATTTACGAATGATGGTGGCCACTGTACTCTTTGGGACCTGTAAAGCTGCAGAGATTTTTCCGTACCCTTCTCCAGATCTATGCCTTGACACAATCCTGTTTCTGAGGTCTGCAGATAATTCCTTTGATCCCATGGCTTGGAGTTTGCTCTGAGATGCACTGTCAACTGTGGGACCTTATATAGGCAGGTGTTGGCAATCCCCAATCATGTCCAATCAATTGAATTTATCACAGGTGGACTCCAATTAAGTTGTAGAAACATCTCAAGCAGTATCAGTGGAAACAAAATGCACCTCAGCTCACTTTTGGGTGTCATATCAAAGGGTGTGCACACTTGTGTACATATGATATTTTACATTTAGATTTGTAATAAATTAGCACAAATGTCTAAAAACCTGTTTTCACTTTGTCATTATGGGCTATTTTGTGTAGAATTATGAGACAAAAAATGAACTCAATCTATTGTAGAATATGTCTGTAACGTAATAAAACGTGGAGAAGGTGAAAGGAGTGTGCAGACATTCCGGCTTGACTGAATATACCTCTCTCTCATTCCCTCCCTCGCTCTCTCCCTCCTGCTCTCCATTGCTCTCTTTGCACTGTTAATGTGCAGTGGGGTGCTGAGGTGATAATGTGGGGGTGCGCCATTAAGAGTATTTTACAGGGTCCTCACTGGGAAAATGGCTTCTGAACCCCCTCTTTCAATAGGAGTCAGAACATCTCCGCTCCACTCTACCGCCACAAAAAAGCCTCATCTTCAAAGTGTCGTGACCAGAGAGTTTAACCCCCTAAAATCCCCCCAAAATACCCACCCTGCTCCACAGAGGCTCCGTATGTAAACCCTCTCTCAGTGCAGTTTTAATTTTCTTTTCTTTTAATTTCTCCAAAGCTTTTAACTATTTTCATTGATCTTATTGATTTCACTGCTTGTTTTGTTCATGGTTCTCTGGCTTTCTTTTTATTCAGTTTTTGTTTTTATAGTTTTTAATGCTTTCTTTTTCGTTTTTTTGTTCTTCTGTGAAGCACATTGACATGTACGCTGTACATGAAATGCGCTCTATAAATAATGGTTTGCTTGATAATGTACTGTAGTGTGCAGTCAGTGTATATATACTGTATTAAACTCTCTCAGTGCAGTGGTAATGTACTGTAGTGTGCAGTCAGTGTGTATATAATGTATTAACCCTCTCTCTCAGTGCAGTGTTAATTTACTGTAGTGTGCAGTCAGTGTGTATATACTTAATAAACCTCTCTCTCTCAGTGCAGTGTTAATGTACTGTAGTGTGCAGTCAGTGTGTATATAATGTATTAACCCTCTCTCGCAGTGGAGTGTTCATTTACTGTAGTGTGCAGTCAGTGTGTATATAATGTATTAACCCTCTCAGTGCAGTGTTAACCTACTGTAGTGTGCAGTCAGTGTGTATATACTGTATTAACCCTCTCTCTCTCTCAGTGCAGTGGTAATGTACTGTAGTGTGCAGTCAGTGTGTATATAATGTATTAACCCTCTCTCTCAGTGGAGTGTTCATTTACTGTAGTGTGCAGTCAGTGTGTATATACTGTATTAACCCTCTCTCTCTCAGTGCAGTGTTAATGTAATGTAGTGTGCAGTCAGTGTATATATACTGTATTAACCCTCTCTTTCTCAGTGCAGTGGTAATGTACTGTAGTGTGCAGTCAATGTGTATATACTGTATTAACCCTCTCTCTCTCAGTGCAATTCCTGTAGTGTCCAATCATCCATTTCATGCACTGTGTGTAACTTGTCACTCCTTTTTTCTATAATTCTTTCACTTTGACAGCAGGTAGACAAAAGGACATGATCTTGATGTGTAATTACTTGTCTATGGCATGCAGTCTATGGTCTTCTAACAAGCGTGAAAAATGACAAGTTCAGAACAGTACAATCTTTCCTCATCCCCCCGCCTTTCTTTCTCTCTCCTTCCCTCTCTTTGTCTCTCCTGATCACTCTTATTGTATCTCTCCTTCTCTTTCATTCGCGCTCTCTCTCTCTCTATCTTTATTTTATCTCTCTCTCCGTCCCCCGCGCAGAGACGTAATGGAGGTACTCTCTGTGTCACACAGAGTTTGTGCTTCCAACCCCGGCGCAGAGCCGTAATGGAGGTACTCTCTGTGTCACACAAAGTTTGTGCTTCCAACCCCGGCGCAGAGCCGTAAAGGAGGTACTCTCTGTCACACAGAGTTTGTGCTTTCCATCCCCGGCGCAGAGCCGTAATGGAGGTACTCTCTATCACACAGAGTTTGTGCTTTCAATCCCCTGGCACAGAGCCATAATGGAGGTACTCCCTGTTTCACACAGAGTTTGTGCTTTATCAGTTGGACAGCACTATTGGTAAGACCCTGTGGCCTGTCCCTCTCAGTTCAGTCCGCTTGAAAGAAAGGGGCATCACCAAAGTGTTATTACACTCAGCTTGGTATCAGCCCATTCTGTTTTCTTTATAAAACACACATGCACATTCAGACACAGGCACACACACATACTGTACGTGTACGCAAGCACACACATGTATGCACACACACATGGGTACACACACACACATACACACACACACACACGTGCATTGGTGACAATTTATAAGATTGTTGTTGTTTTTGGCTTTTTTTTTCTTCTTTGCTCACTTATCTCATCTATGCCTCCGGCCATAACAACATCAGCTTATTAGCTTTGATTAGGTCTCTCTCTCTCTCTCACACACACACACACACACACAAAATGATGGCAGTTTACACTGCAGGAGTAGAGGTGATCAGATAAATCACAGCAAAAGGAGGAAGACGGACTGGACCTTTATATTTCAGGCTAAAATTGTGATTATTGAGGAATACATTCCCCACAGAGTAAAGCACTGATTGACATTTCTGACCCAGTTTTGAAGTAACCTGGCGCATGGATGATGCAATCTTTTCCCTAAGGGAAAATGGCTTTGAGTTCTAACGTTTGATTTAAATTGTCTTGTTTTTCATTTTACTGTTCAACATACCTTTCCTTTAATTCTGCTTGATTTAGTGGCCAACTAAAGGTGAGGTAAAAACAACAACAAAAAAATATATTTTTCTCACACACACACACACGCTTTACAAAATTAAAACTGAAGCAAAGGCTTCATTATTTAATGTTATTTTTGGAGTAAAGGGGCAAACACAAATTTAAGTGTGCATGTTCAAAAACGTTATTTTCTTTCTATAATCTATGCAGAATAAATTATAATTATTTTAATGTTTTACCATTTAATTCAGAAGCAATAATTTTGTTGTGATTAATTTTTTACCATTGACAAAATGCAGGAGAGTGTTTTTGAGATTGTAGAATATTTCAGAGATCTAATTTCAGTTTGTTATGAGTAAGCTACACATATTATTTAGACTAAATAATTGTTTTTCCAAACCTTACTAAATCTTTGATAAACCATATTTTTCAAGGAGGGTATAATACAGTATATACAGACCGCACACGACAGTACATTAACACTGCACTGAGAGAGAGAGAGGGTTAATACAGTATATACACACTGACTGCACACTACAGTACATTAACACTGCACTGAGAGAGAGAGGGTTAATACAGAATATACACACTGACTGCACACTACAGTACATTAACATTGCACTGAGAGAGAGAGGGTTAATACAGTATATACACACTGACTGCACACTACAGTACATTAACATTGCACTGAGAGAGAGAGGGTTAGGGTCATTGTTGTGTGCCTGTATACAGTTAGAGTGGAGATTTATGTGCAGTCTGCACTCAATCAAATTCACATTCCTTCACTAACTGAACACACACACATACACGCATACTTACATACGTACACACACACGAACACACACACATCCATACATACATACACGCATGCATACCCATGCACATATACAAATGCATACATAGAGTATACGTTCACACAGAAGAACACAAACACGCAAACGCAAATCATACACATGTCCAATGTCCAACACACACACTCACACGCACACACACACACAGATGCATGCAGATGCTTATATAATAATAATGTTGGACACACACACAGGGATGCACTCATATGCTTATATAATAATAATGTTGGGGGCACACGCACGCATATGCTTATATAATAATACTGTTGGGGGCACACACACACACACACACACACCTCTGCTGTCCCATAGGAACTGTCCTGTGGGGTCCCATCTGAATTCACACAGATCTACTTGGCATTATAAGGACACTGTCCTGCCAAAGAATATCAATGGGAAAAAAACAAAAGATGTAAAAAAAAAGACAATAAAACCCAACAACAACCCCCCCATCCTGAACCCTCACCTCCTCTCTTCCTTTCTCCTCCCTCTCTCACTTTCCCTTTTAGTTCCTCCATCTTTCCAGCTCTCTCTTTTTTCGCTCACTCTGGTGGTTTTGCTATCCACTACGCTTTCTTAAAACCAAATTTTTCCCTCTTTCTATGCTCTTATTTTTTGCTCCGTACTTCTAATTCTCCTTCTATCCCAACTCAAGCATTCCACGTAGTCCTTCTTCTAGGATTCATTTACCAGCTCCCCTTTCCCTCTCTCCCTAATTACCTCCTTCTCTTCCTCTTCTTAATTATCTCCCCCTCTGTTCCTCCCCCCTCCTCTGTCCCCATCTCCCCCTCCCTATATTTCTTTCTTTCTTCCGTTCTTTTTTCAGCCTTCAAGACTTCGGTTTCTAATTTACCCCCCCCACCCCCACCCCACCCCACCCCAACTCTTAAAAAGTAAATATGTAAAAAAAACATACAAGAGCCTCCGTTCAATTCTTTCAGTCTGTTACTCCTTTTGAAAATGAAGGAGGAAAAGGGTGGAAAGAGAAAGAGAGGGAGAGACAGTGAGGGAGGGGGGCGGTGGTGGTGGGGGGGGGGGGGGGGGGGGGGTTGGCAGAGCATGGGGCCATGTTAATTTGGGAAAAATGTAAACAGCATGTGTAACTGTTCAAACCGTGACCAACTCATTTTATATCATCTCCTCTCTCTCCCTCTGGGTGCTGCACACGGTCAATAGGGAATCTGTACTACATTAACCCTCTGCCTCCTCCCCTCCCTCTCCTTCTCTCTCTCCCTCTCTGTCATTCTCTCTCTCTCTCCCTCTATAGATCCACAGATTCAGGGATCTGCACAGAGGTTTTTTTACTCCTCTCCCTGTGTGAAATAAAGTTCAGTCGTTTCTACCATACTGTCGCTCTATTTGGTGTGTTCAGTATAGTGTTCAGTTCCTCTGTACAATGCGGACATTCGGACACGCAGACACCATTATTTTAACGCCCGAAAAGCCCCAATTCGGGCCTGTGAAGCAGACGCTGTGGCCTAGGAGAACTAGGCCCAGAAGCCTAATGTGTGTGTTGTGTATAAGTTTGTGTGTGTGTGTGTGTGCTGGGATGCTGCCATTGTACCCTTGAGCAAAGTATTTCACCTGAATTGCTTCAGTAAACATCCAGCTGCTGTATAAATGAATTGTGTGTAAAAACAAAAACAGTAATCTGTGCAAGTCGCTCTGGGGAAGATGGTCTCCTAAAATGTATGTTTTGTACATATCTGTGTTCAGATGTGCGCGTTTGTGTCTGTGGACATTGTGTATTTATGTGTTTCTACGCGTGTGTCTGTGTGTTTTGTGTGTATTTGTGTTCATTTATATATGTGTTTGTTTGTGTGTGCATGTGTGTGTTTTTGTGTGTGTGTTTGTGTGGGTTTTGTGTGTATTTGTGTTCATTTATATGTGTCTGCGTGTGTGTGTTTCTCTGTGCATCGTCTGTGTGTTTGTGTGTGTATGGTTATCTGTGTGTTTTGTGTGTATTTGTGTTCATTTATATGTATGTGTGTGTGTGTGTGTGTGTTTGTGTGCATCTGTCGTGTGTGTGTGTGTGTGTGGTGTGTGTGTGAGTGCATGTGTGTGCATGTCTGTACCACACAGTTTCCTAACAAAGCGTCCTGTCCTATTGTGTTTGTTTCTTTCTAATGGATGCAGAACAGGACCGGGTTTCACACAGAGGCTGACAGCAGGAATCAGGTACTTTCCCATATCAGTGTCAATTCATTAGACAAGGACGAGGTCAATGTTTAACCTGTGACCCCCCAAAAACAGACACACACACATACAGCCCGCGCACTTCTTCCCAAATAACGTGTCATACCTCATTAATCTGAAGGGTGATTCAGATGAAGAGCAATTTCCGTATCATTCAGTTGTATTTATGCCCACAACAACTTTTGTGAATTTGACTGATGTCGTATGAGTTTGACAACAGTTATATGAATGGTAGCTACAGCTTGAAAATAAGAGACGGAACAAACGGAATGATGCGTTAGTTTCTACTGCGCTACTACCCTCTTCATTGCCATCACTATCATCATCACCACCCTTGTGAAAAAGATTTATATAAATAGCCACCTTTTCAAAAACATGAATAATTTAACAAAATCTTGTAGTTACTCCCATTTTCTTTTTATGTAGGCTAATTGTCGCTACATGCTGAAAAATATGAATTGTATAAAACATGCGTAATATAAGATATTAAAGTGATAATAATTGACGTGACACGTTTTGACATGTAGCCTATTAACAATACTCCTTATGTTACCATTAGTGATTGAACCAACAATAAGTAAATATTTTCGTACGGGCGCTGCCAACGGGCTGTCTAAAATAGCGTCATATTGATTGTTAGTTGTTAATGTTTTTCTTACCTTTGGTGTGTCGCATCTCCAGTTTCGACTGTTTTCTTTTTTATTAATATTATTCCTTTAATCGTTCGAGAGGGAAAGTCGCAATAAACTTTTCTTTTGTTATTAATATTAGCAATAACCCATTCAGAAAAGTGGGTTAATGAATTTCCTTTTTATGTTAACTTAGGCAACTTTCTAAAACTTTTTTGATATAGTTATATCCTACTTTCGATTTTCACGAGCTGCTCAGTTCAAAAGAGCACACTTTTTTGGGGGGAAAGTCGATATAGCTTCTTCTATCACACGGTCCAGTCAATTAAAAAATCAGTCACAAAATTAATTGATATTTGATCATATCAATACATGTCTACAAAGATTGATTATTGGTTTCCAGCGGTGGTAGTTTATTTCCGAGCCTTGAATAGCGCGTTCGGGAGCCGGATAGGTGACGTTGACGATCCGCTGACTTGACGGGTGTGCGGGTATGACTGAGTGACTGACGGCGGTGCGGTTTATATACAGGGGCAGAAAGAGAGAAAGTTCTTTCCCCTCGTACCCCTCCTTTCTCTCCCACACTCCTTTCGGTGAATCAGACAGTTGACGCATCGCTTAAAAAGTAGAGGAACTAAACTTGACTGAGCCAGCTCGAACCCGGTTCTTAACAATCAGTCACTTGCTCCTTGTCAGTCCGACATTTTTATCGTTTCCATCACGTTCGCGGTGTAAACCGTAGTACTTCTCCCCCACCCTCCCCCCATATTTTAATTACCTTCAACGTTTACACCATGTAAAGGCTATAGCCTAATCTTTTTTTATACTTTTCTTTTGTTGTTTTCTCTATTATCCAGTTGATCTCTCTTTCACAAAATATTTGCCACATTATATATTTGCAGTTTACGTTTTAGAATTGAAATTATTATTAATATCACCTCTCTCCGTTAAAAATAGGACTGCACAGCAAGATTTTAGTGCTCCCTTCTGATAAAACCAGCAAAAAAGAGAAGATGGTTATGCTGATGACCAGCATGCTTGAACCAGCTGGTTCAAGCATGACTAAGTTTATCTACCAGCATGACCATCACAGTGCAAGCGTGATTTAGCTGGTTTACCAGCGTAGCTATTTTAATTATCAGACTGAACAAGCTGGTCTACAAGGTTAAAATCGGCTCTGCCAACAAATGACCAGCATTAACCATCCTGAAACTTTTTTTTTCAGCAGACTTCATCCAACATCCAGAGTTTATTTGAGAAAAATGGAAAAATTGGGATCAAATCTCTAACGCAGTTTATTTAATACTGGACATTTTACTGTGTGTATGTCTTCAGCTTTCCAATCATGTTGTGTCTATCGATATTACCTTCACCTCAACTCTTCCCAGACTCATATTTAGTCTACAGGCCTTTGCAACCAAGAGCGTGAAATGTATGCATGGTGTACGTAATACGTACTGAATGTGTGTGTGTGTGTGTGTGTCTTTGGCATATTTATTTGGTTCAGGTGCCACTTTTTTCCTACATTGGAGTGAAGGCTGATTGCGTCTGGTGTGGATTAGCACTGTGTAGTTAATGTGGTCTAAATATATTGTAGTTTATGAGAGAGTTAGGCTCTTGAGGTATACCGTGGTCTGTAGTATAGTGTAGTCTAAACTATTGATGTATAATCTGGTGTGCCAGAGTGCTGTATGGTTTTGTTAAGTGTGTTGTGCCTAGTGCAGCATCATGCATTGCTGTATAATGTAATATATTATAGTATAGCCTACTGTTATATAGTGTAGAGTGTTTTAATGTATTGTAGAATCAGGTAGTTTATTGTTGTTTAGTGTTTAGTTTAGTATTGTGTTATGTCGAGATTTGTATTTTAGTTGGTGCAGTGTTTTGTGTGTAGTCCAGTGTTTTGTTTAACATAATGTAGTATTAATGTAGTCTTGTTTTGTTTATTGTTGTTTAATATAGTGTAGAACAGGGCTGTCCTCATGTTTCACTCATTGTAACTAACTCATTCCTTCAGCATTAGCTGTATTGACAGTGAGATTAGTGTGATCTCTTTCTCTCACCTCTGCCTGTCACTCAACATGCCAGTGTGTACACAGTGCAGGCTGTGTTTAAACTGTGTGTGTGTGTGTGTGTGTGTGTGTGTGTGTGTGTGTGTGTGTGTGTGTGTGTGTGTGTGTGTGTGTGTGTGTGTATGTGTGTTTCTGGGAATCAATTTGTATGTGTGCTGTTACGTTACGCTGTTACGTTTCATTGATCTTGTATTAGTAATTCCGTCATTATTATTGACTTGACTTATGTGTTTATATTTATGTAATACATATATGATCATGTGTTTAAATAGCCATGGAACAGGGCATTTCCTTAACCTTGAATTACCAGTAATAGCCTACTATATTTTATTTGATAAGGATATATGTGTGTGCTGAACACTGTGTTTGAATATGGCTAAAATATATAGGCCTAATAAAATTAGTAGCAGACTGAGCTTTGTCGCCGTCTGCAGCGTAGTATTCACCAACGTCGTGCATAGCCTACTGTCCCATTTAATCCTCGTCCCTGATGCGTCTGCTCTCTGGTGGCGAATTTGTTTTATTGCAGCTTCAATGAAAACCGGTCTGACTTGCAAAAATCGACTGGCAGCCTTACCTGTAGGCAAGTACTTGCTGTCCATACGGTTTAATCATTTTTATGTTCACAACCCTCATATTATGTTCATGGTCAATTTGACCCGATTCAGTTTTTGACGTCTCTTAAAAACCTTATTTTTTCATCATGGCACTGTATGGTTTTTCCTAATTTGTTGGGATTAAATAGTAAACATGCAATAAACATAATGCTATGGTAGCTACAGCTTGAAAAGAAGAGACGGAACAAATGGAATCTAGATGCATTACACTACCCTGTTCATCGCCATCAGCATCACCAACATCATCACCACCCTTGTGAAAAAGATTTATATAAATAGCCTTTTCAAAAACATGAATCATTTAACAAAATCTTGTAGTTACTACCATTTTCTTTATATATATATGTGTATATATATATACACAACTTAGTATTTTGATTGTTTTTATTGCTCTTAATGATTTATTGGTTTAAGGTCTTTTATTGGGTTTATTGTTTATTGATTGTATTTATTTATTTTTTTTAAATAAATAAAAAATTATAATTTCACAGACGAGCCAAGTTGGGCTGAATGGCCTGTTGCTGTCAAACCCTTTTTTTATGCTTATGTTTAACCTTTTTTATTTTTTATTTCTGATTTTTTTTGTGGGTGATTCTGGTGGCACTTTCCCATACAGGTTCAAACTATCACTTACCTCAGGCCTTTAAGTGAGAAATTTCATCACAGATCTTTAATATTTAGGGATAAAAGGTTAGTGAATTAGGAGACACAAAAGGTGACAGAGAAAATGTCAAAATTGTTCTATCACAGTAGTTCTGTGCCAGTTTAAACTGTTGGGGTCAATTTGACCCCAAACATAAAAGGTGTCAAAAAATGTCAACATGATGAGGGATAAGTGATAATACAGTAGCCTACAACGTAGGCAGAGTTGGCAATGTAGATGTTGTGTAGATGTTGTGTAGATGTTGTGGCCATAGCCAGTGAATAGCTACCATTTGTTATGAAGTCAACAGGAAGGTGTGGAGACAACTGCACCTGCAGGCAGAATAAACTTAATTCTTGGCTGTCAATCCACCCACTCATGCAGCACAAATTTTCACCCTAAATCAACTGCCTGCCAAATGCAGGCAGCTAGAAATGTATTTACCCTTTAATCATTGATAAGAAAAACACACTGATTAAATGTAGGGCAACAATTAGTATAGCATATCTGGGTACATGTGACAAGCAGTGGGCCTTGAGATGGGGTTGTCTGCACAATACGCACCCAGTCCAACAAGACAGACAGAACTCCACATGCCCTTTGCTGGAATTTGTCTTGCACGTGCAGAGCTGTAGGCTACATCCTTGACTTAAAGAAAATATTACATACTGAAAGCCTAAGGGACAACTGTGTGTATGTATTATTTTCCACTAGAAAACACTGGAATGTGGTCATTCTGTCACACTGAAAATACAAGAAGTAGGCTATGCTTTGGTGTGCAATATATTGCCTTTCAACTGAATTGATGTTTCAACTGAATTGAGCTGCCAATGCTGCCTTCAACAGAATATATACGCCATATATATATATATATATGGCGTATATATAGTGTATTTCCCATTCAGTGATTCTTATTAATTTCACTTGCTAGCCAAGTCAGATTTGTGGGAAGATAAATAAGCCATATAAAAACACAGACAATCCCAGGCTTGGTGATAATGCAATTACCTAAATTATATACAAATATACAGTTCATGGTTTTTTTTAATGGGTTCAGTCACCATTTATTGAGAAAATAGGAATATGGATACACAAACATATGCACAATATCAGACAATGGCAAACAAGCATGATGTTTACGTATCAAAGGAGAGGAGAAAATTAGGCTATAAAATAAAAGTTAAAGACTTGCAATTTACACTAGGTTAAAGAAACAAACAAAAAATATTATCAAATTGTTTGTTTCCAAAGTCAACTTTTAAAATAAGACCATATCTTCTAAAATAATTTTTTATTTATTATAACTATCCAACGTCAGTAAGGCTATCTTAATCCAAAAATCAGTAAGTGTAAAACTAATGTGAAATAGATTCCACTTCCTCCTTGTAGAAGGAGCATAGCTAAAGAGGAAATAGGGTTTATACTTGTGTCTGAATTTATTGCATGGGTAGTATCTATGTAGAATTTTGGTATGAATTTCTTTAAGTTTATTAGGGACCAAGGAATCTATGACATTCAGTCCAGTTCATGGTCCTTTTGCGGTTGCAGAACAACAAGACCGACGCCGGTCAGAGGAAGTGAATGCGAGGTCGCGGGACTTCTTCCGTGTCATTTCAGCCTGGACGCGAGCGCGAGGCTTCACGCGGGAAACGGTGGAAGCAGCATTTGGCAGTAATGTAAACCACGTCTTTATTATTAGCGTTTATGTCGCTGAACGGACACTACAGTTCAGTTATTTTCTCCGTTGTACGGAAAAAGTAATAACCGAATTGTCTGCCTGTTCATCCAAAGATATGGTCTAAAATTATGCAAGACTGCTTGTGACAAATGTGGCTAATATGAGTCTGTGGCTTGCTAGCATTAGCTAAGAAATGAGCAACAGAAGGTTGTGTTTTGTCGTGACTTTTATTGTTTTTCCAAGTCGATGTCCTCTCTAAGCTTAATAAAAGGTGCATTTCCTTGTAAAGTTTGGCGAAGACAAGTCCTTGACTATGCAAGTTATTTGCAGAGACTGAAAACGTTAGTTAGCTGAGTAAGTTAACTAACTTAACGTAAGTTACTTAAAATTGCTTATTTAATATGTATCCTAACGTTACCATTTTAAGCTAGATAGCTAAAATGCATAACCGCTAACTAACGTTAGCTGTCATTATTTGGTTATGAATCTGTCAGGGAGAATTTACCACAGTTTTGATGGGCAAACTGCTAAGTATGTTCGGTTTCTAGCAGGGAAAAGGGCTTCTGTAGCTATATTGGTTCGCTTGTAAACTTGTCTGGAAACTTAAACTACAACCAATTGACTTATTTAACTTGAGCTAAATTGGGGTTTCTTGCTAACGTTGTCCATCTTCCTAGATTGCTAGCAGTTATTAGGATCTCTGAAGTTAGCGCGCCGACTTGGGCCTTGGGATCCTTGTGTCAGGTAGACGTGCTGTTTATGGGCCAGGGATTCCCCCGTAGAGATGATGGGGACATAGGGGAAAGAATAGCAAGTAATGTTTGTACAAACGTAATTCGAGCAGAATTGACATATTAAAAGGTATAACGTAACCTCCCGACTCACAGACGGTTCATGCATGCCTAACTTAAGAAATCGAAATGGAATCAAAGCTACGAACATGACACTCGTTCGGTTTCCCAGATCTCCCTGGACTTCTATTCGGCCGCGTGTGTGCATCTTTCATGTGTGGATTAACGTTATACATTCAGAATAATTCTAATATGGCCAGACATGGATTATAACATGATTGCTGGCCATTTGTAGGTTTATGACAGCAAGCACATAATAAACTATGTGATCATGTTGGCTCTATTAATAATAATATAGATTTTGTCAAACATGTATAGATTTGACACAGTTGTTCATTCACAGGTGTACAGAAGGTGCTGTTCCTGAAGTGTGTGTGTGTCTGTATCTCACAGCTGGGCAGCAGGGGAGCAGTAAGCAGAGATGGGGGACATGCTGGAGTTTAATGAGATCTACCAGGAAGTGAAGGGCTCTTGGGTCAGTGCATAAACACACATGTTACTCTCAGAGAAAAGCATTGACATTACTAAAAACCAGCCTGTGAGCAGTAATGGGCTCGTAGTGCCTGGTGTCTGGTGTTCTGCTCTCCTCTCACGGGCGCCTGCTCTCTCACGGGGGCCTGCTCTCTCACGGGCGCCTTCTCTCTCACGGGGGCCTGCTCTCTCACGGGCGCCTGCTCTCTCACGGGCGCCTGCTCTCTCACGGGGGCCTGCTCTCTCACGGGCGCCTGCTCTCTCACGGGGGCCTGCTCTCTCACGGGCGCCTGCTCTCTCACGGGGGCCTGCTCTCTCACGGGGGCCTGCTCTCTCACGGGGGCCTGCTCTCTCACGGGGGCCTGCTCTCTCACGGGGGCCTGCTCTCTCACGGGGGCCTGCTCTCTCACGGGGGCCTGCTCTCTCACGGGGGCCTGCTCTCTCACGGGGGCCTGCTCTCTCACGGGGGCCGCCCTTGCATGGGGGCTGCTCTCTGGCATTAAAGATTTTATGTAAAGTTCCCAGTTGTAATTTCCATGGGAATAGTAATAAGTGGTGAACGCAGGCACTGTGAACACGCTATTCAGAACACACAGGCATTCTCTCTCTCTTGTGATGACACACAGGCCCTCTCTCTCTCGCTCTCTATGCAGCTCTCTCAATTCAATTCAATTCAATATGCTTTATTGGCATGACAAAATTTTACAGTTGTATTGCCAAAGCTTGTTCATAAGAGAAAGGAACATGTCAACAGGAGAAAAAAATACAAAATAACAATGATAACACATCTGGATAATATACAGTATATACATATATATCTCTCAGTGCAATGTTAATGTTTCTCTGTGCTGCTCTCTCTCAGTGCTGTGTTAATGTCTCTCTCTCAATGCTGTGTTAATGTCTCTCTCTCAGTGCAGTGTTAATGTCTCTCTCTCAGTGCAGCTCTCTCAGTGCAGTGTTAATGTTTCTCTGTGCAGCTCTCTCTCATTGCTGTGTTAATGTCTCTCTCTCTCAGTACAGTGTTAATGTCTCTCTCAGTGCAGCTCTCTCAGTGCAGTGTTAATGTCTCTCTCAGTGCAGCTCTCTCAGTGCAGTGTTAATGTCTCTCTCTCAGTGCAGCTTTCTCAGTCAGTGTTAATGTCTCTCTCCCCTGTAGAATGACGGGCGGCTGCGCTTCAGTAAGCAGACGGTGGTGTATAAGAGCAGTAAGACGGGGAAAGTGGACTCCATCTCGGTGCCAGATCTGACCCAGGCTCAGTGGAGGCGTGTCTGTTTGGGGCATGGAATCAAGCTGGCCACCAGCACCGGCCACATCTACAAATACGATGGCTTCAAGGACTCGGTGCGTGTGTGTGTGCGTGTGCGTGTGTGTGAGAGAGAGAGAGAGAGAGTGAGATACCATGTGCGCGTCTTGGAGACTATGAGTGTGTGTATGCCCAGACACACGTGTGCACTCTCCCACCTGCGTGCGCACATGTTCCAATGTAACCTGCGTTTTAATAGCAAAGGAATGTTCTCTGGGATGATTTAATGTGGTTTTGAGCAGAGCTGCAAGCATTTGCATGCTACGAGAGGGAGGGAGGGAGGGAGAGAGAGAAAGAAAGAGGGAGGGAGAGAGATAGAAAGAGGGAGGGAGAGAGCGAGAGACTCAGCTCCAGCTCGCTGCTTGGCATGCATAGCATCAGCGTAACCTCTTTCTCAGGCATTGCATTCTGTATGCAAAGAACAGCCTTTGAAATGTGCGACAGGTCCGATCGTGTGGAAATGCACAAGCGCAGCTGACAAGCAATCTCATCGCTAGTCCCACATCTCAAACCCTTGACTGTGGGCTACTCATAAAACCATCATTCCACTTGCAAACCTACACAGTTTCACATATTGTGCCGGTCATTAAAGGAAGCATTCAACCAAATCTAGAGGGGTGGGGGGGGTAGATTAAGCTGTAAATTACGCTGTAAAAGTATGGAAACACAGTTGGCTAAATGGCTAAGTCATCAAGGGTCTTCGGTATCAAACAAGCCTCAAACCATCACTCTGCTGCCCGATATGCAGTAGATGTGGCTGGGTTATTTTAAGGCTTACTTATTTTTCCATAGAGTTCAATAGGTAAATCCAATGTGCTGGAGTACAGAGCCAAAACAACAAAACATTTTCACTATCCAAATACTTTTGGACTGCACTGTATGTATATTTCTACCATCTGTACACAGTACAGCAAACACTCATTGCGTGATGCTTGTAATGCCCTGTTTCATAAGATGGCTGTAAAATATATGATCAAAGTCAGACAGATTGCCCCCTAAGGCGTAGGTGGGAAGAGCTCAAACATAAAGAACTGAAACTTTGATTCCTCAGGTTATCTGCCAATGAGAACATAGTTCTCAGATTACCCATCAGATTAAATAAAATATATTTTTTTAAATCACACATTGGGGTGATGGCTCACCTGGATAAGGCTGAATCACAGGGAGGGAGGGAGGGGTAAATAAGGCGTGTGGCTGAGGGCATGCTGGGACAGGAGAGATGAGCGGAAAAAGAAGGCTGGAAGGTTTGTGATGGGACTTAGCATGAGCGTTAATCAGCATAGCACAAGTGCTATCACTGGGTTAGAATTACTGCAAATTTTGCGTTAGTGTAATGTGAGTGTCATCACAGCATTAGCATTGCTGTTAGTGCAGTGTAGCACAAGTGTTATCTTAGAATTGCTGTTAGTGCAGCGTTGCCCAAGTGTCATCACAGCATCATTAAAGCTTTATTTAACAAGGCAGGTCACTTAAGATCAAATTTAGTGCAGTGTAGCACAAGTGTTATCATAGCATTGGCATTACTGTTAGTGCAGTGTAGCACAAGTGTTATCTTAGAATTGCTGTTAGTGCAGCATTGCCCAAGTGTCATCACAGCATCATTAAACCTTTATTTAACCAGGCAGGTCACTTAAGAACAAATTTAGTGCAGTGTAGCACAAGTGTTATCATAGCATTGGCATTACTGTTAGTGCAGTGTAGCACAAGTGTTATCACAGCTTTGGCATTACTGTTAGTGCAGTGTAGCACAAGTGTTATCACAGCATTAGTGTTACTGTTAGTGCAGTGTAGCACAAGTGTTATCTTAGCATTAGCGTTACTGTTAGTGCAGTGTAGCACAAGTGTTATCTTAGCATTACTGTTAGTGCAGTGTAGCACAAGTGTTATCACAGCCTTAGCGTTAGCTGTACCACAGCGTTACCATTAGCCAAACGCTCTTGGCGGCAGGGAGGATGTTCTTCGTCTGGGGACAGGAAGAGCACAGGGAGTCAGGGAGATGGACAAACAAGAAGGAATGAGAGTGGAGGGAGAGATAAAGAGAGGAACAGAGAGATAAAGGGAGTGAGATGGGGAGAGAGAACGAGGTAGGTGAGAGAAGGAGACGGGGAGATAGAGAGAAACAGAGAGATACAGAGCGAGAGAGAGTGGGAGAGAGACACACAGCGGGAGCGCTGGGTCAGCGGCTCATGAGGAGCACATTAGCGGCTTACTCACACCTGGTGTCCCACATGTGGAACCCATTTCCCCCCCCCCCCCCCCCCCTCGGGCTGTGTTTGGCGTTAATAAGCCCTACAAGATAAATAAACAGGCTGATTGTAAGTCCCGGTCGGTCATCAGGGAGTGACGGGGTCGGCTGGGGTAATTGGGCCCTGATTATCCTGCTCTCCCAGTGCACGTTACACACCGGACTGAGCCCTGATGGTGTGTTTATTACCCACTGAAAGACACAAATCAGCACAAAGTTGGAGATGTAAACATGAAGACTGACTGTAGCACTTTCAACGGCGCGTTAACCCCGCTTCCCTGATCTGCCCCCCTCCCTCCACCCCACGCCCCCCTCCCTAACCCTCCCCTCCCCGCCTGTAGGATTTTGAGAAGATCTCAGATTATTTTAAGGCTAATTACAAGGTGGAGCTGGCAGAGAAGGACATGTGTGTGAAGGGTTGGAACTGGGGCACTGCCAAATTCTCAGGTAAACCACATTTGTACTCGTACACACGCACACACACCTGCTCACACACACTTCCATGCACATCATTGTGCACACACACACACACACATTGCACACACACACTTGTTCAAATGCAAGCAAACATGTACACGCGCTCAGACACACACTTTCTCACACACACACACACACAGTTGTATTAGTCAGCTCTGTCTGCATGTGCAGACTGCTGCATTAATGGGCGTGTAGTATACTTGCATTCAGAAATGACCTCAGAGCTCAGGGTCGGCCCTGTTCTTTAATAACCACTTTCTCTGACCTCATTAAAATAAGATGAACAGTGCTTTAGAAAGCAGGGTGGGGTAGGCTGCTTCTATGAGAAAGTAAATCTGTTAATCCGTCTGCTGAGTTCAGTTCAAATGCATGGATTTGGCTTTGAAGTGGGCAGGCTAACTGAGAATCAGTATAGTAGTTTTTAAAATATTAAGTTAACCTTTGATATTGTGGACAGAAATGGTCCTTATATGGAGTTTTATTATGATATACTGACTTTTAAAGTCAGTATTTTTGCATGTAATTGCAGATTGATGGGGAGGACAATGCATTCTTGGAGTTGTATTTTATTATAATTGTATTTTATTATAAATGTATTTTCTTTCCCTTTCTGGGCCCACTTCCATGCCTTATATGAGGTGCAATTTTGATTATTCTGCATTCTGTCTGTGCCCACTGCTGTGCATCATGGGAGTTGTAGTTTTGTTAACACATCTTGTTCTTGTGCCCCCCCCCCCCCTAGGGCCGCAGCTGTCTTTCGACATAAACGACACCCCCGCCTTTGAGGTGCCGCTGTCCAGCGTGTCGCAGTGCGCCACAGGCAAAAACGAGGTGACGCTGGAATTCCACCAGAATGACGACGCGGAGGTGTCCTTGATGGAAGTGCGTTTCTACGTGCCTCCCAGCACTGGGGACGAGGGGACCGATCCCGTGGAGGTGCTGTACCTGCGCTGTACACCGGAGGGTGCTGCTGTACATTGCACTGCATACTTTTAGCAGAAATGCTTATTCAGGGCGACAGACGGAGAACACGAGTGTTTAACTTCTGAGAGAATATCAGTGCATCACCATGAGTGTTTGTGTATTGTGTACGTGCGTGCCTGAGCGTGTGTGCACGCGTGTGTCTGTGCATCCGTGTGCGTGTTGCAGTAGGTGAAGGTGTGTGTCGTTCTTTAGGCCTTTGCTCAAAACGTGCTGTCGAAGGCAGATGTGATCCAGGCCACCGGAGACGCTGTCTGCGTCTTCAAAGAGCTACAGTGTCTCACTCCCAGGGGCAGGTACTGTGACATCACCTGCCAATCACACTGTTTACCCCACCCACCACAGTATTAACCCAAATCTTAGTTACTTTTTAAAGAGTCCCCCTCCCTCAGTGCCGGTGTACCCCCCCTGCAGATATGATATCCGCATTTATCCGACCTTCCTGCACCTTCATGGCAAGACCTTCGACTACAAGATCCCCTACACCACTGTGCTCCGCCTCTTCCTGCTGCCGCATAAGGACCAGAGACAGATGTTCTTTGTGGTGAGTGTGTGTGTGGTTTGAGTGAAGGTTGTTTAATATTGAAAAGCAGAAGCTTGTGGTACATTCTCAGTTTGAATATTCTACTGGTTTCTCTCTCACACACAGATCAGCTTGGATCCTCCGATTAAGCAGGGCCAGACCCGCTATCATTTCCTCATCCTGCTCTTCTCTAAGGAGGAGGATCTCTCTCTCACCCTCAACATGAGCGAGTGAGTGGCAGACGACGGTATCATGTACACAGAGGTCCGAGCAGCGCCATCAGTAAAATTCAATTCTTTCCCCTTCTCCCCCTCCCTCCCTCCCTCCCCCCCACCCCCCAGGGAGGACGTAGAGAAGCGTTTTGAGGGGAAGCTCAGTAAAAGCATGACCGGCTCTCTGTATGAGATGGTCAGCCGAGTGATGAAGGCCCTCGTCAACAGGAAGATCACCGTCCCAGGAAACTTCCAGGGGTAACCGCCTTAAGAACTCAACCAACTGCCTGAACAACACAAACAGACACCTTAACAACAACCCAACCAGCTACCTTAGCAACGTACACAACTATTCTTAACAACCCCACCATCCACCTTAACAACCCAACCAACAACCAACCAGCCACCTTAACAACGCACACAGCCATTCTTAACTACCCAACCAACCCAAGGTTTCCATTGGTATTAGTCAGCCTCTGTGCCACGGAAAATGTATATCTCCCTAAATTGTAATATGATTGCTAACATGTCAAAAAAATATATAAATTATAATTCTGACCAACACAATGTGTGAGACACTCAAAACTGACATTCAGTGTGATTGATTCACAATTTTTCTGACTATTAGTTTTGCGTGAGGCAAAAAAAAATAGACAAAGCATCACTAATTAACGTTCTGAAGCGGTTTTGCTCTGCAAGCGCATTCTGTTAGGCTCAACTAGAAAGATAAAATAACCGTGTTTGACAGCACGGGAACCGACAAACCTATTAACGCAACTTTTAACAAGAAAGAATCTCGCTGGCTAGCATGCCCAGTTCTGATCGTTACGAGCATTAAAATAGAAATAATTCCTCTATTTTACAAATATGCTTTATGCAAACGTGTTTTTAAAAAAAATAAAAAATTTAAATAAATAAAAAAAAGTGTGAAAGTTCAAATATTGCAATCCCACAATTTTAATGTTTAGAGGGATTATTTACCCTCAAGCTACATTATGTCATAAATAGCCTCTTGATTCACCTTGGTCTTTAATTTTATCAGTTAAAAAATTTTGTTACCTCTTTTTATGCAATAAAAGCACAATGGGAACACGGGACTTTTATTCTTCATGGCATGCATAGCTATTTCTGACATAATGTGGGGGGGGTGGTGGGTACAGAATATGATGAGTCCAAGATATTTTATTACGTTTGCTATTCATTCCACATTTAATTGTCTTAATACAGTGGTAGTAATTTTAATTTTTATTTAAATTTTTAATTTAAATTTCCTTAAAACATATCAAAATAATGCTCTATTAAATTCACCCCCCCCCCCCCCAACCAAATGGCCTTCACCGCCTCTCTCATAGACTGCACCACAACAGCCTACCAATTCCGCAGGAAACACTGCAACCACCTTCACAACCCATCCAGCCACCTTAACAACTCAACCAACTACCACAACAACCCAACCAACTTTAATAACCCAACCAGCCACTTTACACAACCCAACCAACCACCTTAACAGCCCAGCAAACCACTATAAAGAACCCCACAAGCCACCTTAACATATCTGACTGCTTGCAGTTGATGTACTACATTGTCTATCATTGCAGCGTGTGCCATCTTTGGTGATGTGTGAAGGTGTTTTGCCTCTGCCCTCAGATTGGCAGGTTAGTAGGATGATGTCATGGGTTTTTGGGAAGCTTAGTGTGGACAGGATTGAGGGGAGCCTAGCTTGTATCTGGGGGCGGCTGCGTGTTTGATTCCCAGGGGCGTTGTTGTGCCCCTGAGCAAAGGTACTTCACCTGAACTGCTCCAGGTAAATATTCACCTGTGTAAATGACACTGAGGGGAGTTATCGGCAGGTATGACACTAACACCCCCCCCGTTTGTTTCTCTCTGTCCCTCTCTCAGGCACTCCGGAGCACAGTGTATTACCTGTTCATATAAGGCCAGCTCGGGGCTGCTGTACCCGTTAGAGAGAGGCTTTATCTACGTGCACAAGCCGCCGGTACACCTGCGCTTTGATGAGATCTCCTGCGTCAACTTCGCCCGCGGCACCACCACCACCCGCTCCTTCGACTTCGAGATCGAGACCAAGCAGGGCTCCCAGTACACCTTCAGCAGCATCGAGAGGTACTCAAAACGTGCATATACAAGCTCACATATACACCAGTGTTTCCTCTAGGATTTTCTTTTCAGCAGCGGGGGGAAAGGGTTTTGTTGTACCTGGGTGGTGCGCGCGTGCCACCGAGTGAATATCAATAGATAATTTAAAAATATGAAATAATATGACACTTGACTGCAAAACAAACTTTAGAACATATTTATTGACATCATACATAATGCCTATTTGACCCACTACTTACAGAGGGCACTGTATATTAGCCTCAGTGGCAAAGTTTGCACTCATCTCTTTCTGCACTCTCTCCTGCTCTCCTCTCCTGCTCCACTCTGCTCTCCTCTCCTGCTCCACTCTGCTCTCCTCTCCTGCTCCACTCTGCTCTCCTCTCCTGCTCCACTCTGCTCTCCTCTCCGGCTCCACTCCACTCTGCTCTCCTCTCCTGCTCCACTCTGCTCTCCTCTCCTTCTCCACTCTGCTCTCCTCTCCTTCTCCACTCTGCTCTCCTCTCCTGCTCCACTCTGCTCTCCTTCTCCACTCTGCTCTCCTCTCCTGCTCCACTCTGCTCTCCTCTCCTGCTCCACTCTGCTCTCCTCTCCTGCTCCACTCTGCTCTCCTCTCCTGCTCCACTCTGCTCTCCTCTCCTGCTCCACACTGCTCTCCTCTCCTGCTCCACTCTGCTCTCCTCTCCTGCTCCACTCCACTGCACTCTGCTCTCCTGCTCCACTCTGCTGTCCTCTCCTGCTCCACTCTGCTGTCCTCTCCTGCTCCACTCTGCTCTCCTCTCCTGCTCCACTCTGCTCTCCTCTCCTGCTCCACTCTGCTCTCCTCTCCTGCTCCACACTGGTCTCCTCTCCTGCTCCACTCCACTCTGCTCTCCTCTCCTGCTCCACTCCACTCTGCTCTGCTCTCCTGCTCCACTCTGCTCTCCTCTCCTGCTCCATTCTGCTCTCCTCCTGCTCCACTCTGCTCTCCTTCTCCACTCTGCTCTCCTCTCCTTCTCCACTCTGCTCTCCTCTCCTTCTCCACTCTGCTCTCCTCTCCTTCTCCACTCTGCTCTCCTCTCCTTCTCCACTCTGCTCTCCTCTCCTGCTCCACTCTGCTCTCCTCTCCTTCTCCACTCTGCTATCATCTCCTTCTCCACTCTGCTCTCCTCTCCTGCTCCATTCTGCTCTCCTTCTCCACTCTGCTCTCCTCTCCTTCTCCACTCTGCTCTCCTCTCCTGCTCCACTCTGCTCTCCTCTCCTGCTCCACTCTGCTCTCCTCTCCTACTCTACTCTGCTCTCCTCTCCTACTCCACTCTGCTCTCCTCTCCTTCTCCACTCTGCTCTCCTCTCCTTCTCCACTCTGCTCTCCTCTCCTGCTCCACTCTGCTCTCCTCTCCTTCTCCACTCTGCTCTCCTCTCCTTCTCCACTCTGCTCTCCTCTCCTTCTCCACTCTGCTCTCCTCTCCTTCTCCACTCTGCTCTCCTCTCCTGCTCCACTCTGCTCTCCTCTCCTTCTCCACTCTGCTATCCTCTCCTTCTCCACTCTGCTCTCCTCTCCTGCTCCACTCTGCTCTCCTCTCCTGCTCCACTCTGCTCTCCTCTCCTTCTCCACTCTGCTCTCCTCTCCTTCTCCACTCTGCTCTCCTCTCCTTCTCCACTCTGCTCTCCTCTCCTTCTCCACTCTGCTCTCCTCTCCTGCTCCACTCTGCTCTCCTTCTCCACTCTGCTCTCCTCTCCTGCTCCACTCTGCTCTCCTACTCTGCTCTCCTCTCCTGCTCCACTCTGCTCTCCTCTCCTGCTCCACTCTGCTCTCCTCTCCTACTCCACTCTGCTCTCCTCTCCTGCTCCACTCTGCTCTGCTCTCCTTCTCCACTCTGCTCTGCTCTCCTTCTCCACTCTGCTCTCCTCTCCTGCTCCACTCTGCTCTCCTCTCCTTCTCCACTCTGCTCTCCTCTCCTTCTCCACTCTGCTCTCCTCTCCTTCTCCACTCTGCTCTCCTTCTCCACTCTGCTCTCCTCTCCTGCTCCACTCTGCTCTCCTCTCCTTCTCCACTCTGCTATCCTCTCCTTCTCCACTCTGCTCTCCTTCTCCACTCTGCTCTCCTACTCCACTCTGCTCTCCTGCTCCACTCTGCTCTCCTTCTCCACTCTGCTCTCCTCTCCGGCTCCACTCTGCTCTCCTCTCCGGCTCCACTCTGCTCTGCTCTCCTGCTCCACTCTGCTCTGCTCTCCTGCTCCACTCTGCTTTCCTCTCCTGCTCCACTCTGCTCTGCTCTCCTGCTCCACTCTGCTCTGCTCTCCTGCTCCACTCTGCTCTCCTCCTGCTCCACTCTGCTCTCCTGCTCCACTCACCTTCACTACTCCTGCCTGTCTACTTGTCTAATAATGTTACATTTGAGAATGAGTAACGTTAGATAGTTCTCTCACATCACAAATATTTGATCATGCAACCAGTAAGAACATTAAAATATTGTAGTAGCCACCACTAACGTTACATATTTTAGAACTAGAAGGCATTTCTTTCCCTTCAAAACTTCGAGGCATAGCTAAGAACCTTGAGCCCCTCCCTAGCTAAAGTAACGTTACCTGACTATCTTCCTCATCGAGAAAGTTCTCTTCTTGGAGAAATTTTTTAACAAACTCATCTGAAAATACAATCAGGAATATTTCAATACATAGCTTATATAAACATCGTTGGCAATATTTTACTGCCGGTTATTGAAGTAACGTTACCGGTATTATGATTCACTGAGTTCGCTAACGTTAACTGGAACATTATTTCACAATATATTATTACTATTAATAATAATTAGTTGGCCATGAACATCAATAGAGAATACATTGCGAATGTTTATTTAAACTGCAAAATCTAACCTAACGCTAGCTAGTTAAATCTACCTTTTTTCTTGTTCTCCGGTAACGTAATCCTATCCTCTGCCCTGTTTGTCACTCTGCCTGAGGAGAAAATGCTGTACTCGTGCTGTTGTTTATTTGGTTGTCATGACTTCGCGAGTGATTGACGTCCTGTCACTGTTCCAGTTGCTCATCCTCAAAGTGGAGAGAGATTGGACGGCCGTTCGTTTGAGTTCAGTGGAGCGGAAGCTCCGCAGAATCGTGTAATTGTGACTTCATGACATTTCATAAAATTCTGAAGCAGCGGCGGCAATTATGTATATAACGGAAACACTCACATGTACGCAACTCCCGTGAATCTAATCCTGCCTCTAATTTGACTTTCTGTCCCCTCTTTTCCCCTCCCTCGCTCTTTTTCAGAGAAGAGTACGGGAAACTTTTTGATTTTGTCAACGCCAAGAAACTGAACATCAAGAACAGAGGATTTAAAGAGGTAAGCGGGCCTGGCGGTGCGGGCGATGCAGGGGCGTTGATGAGTTGATTTGTGCAGCCCTGTTTTTACTGTGATGAGTACTGACCTGAGCTCTTCTCTGTCCACCGTCACCATCCTCCTGCCCCTGGCCCTGAAGAAGAAGGTCTGTATGCGGCTAGAGGAGTGATACCTGTATACCTGCCTGCATGCTGTTTGGGTGTGGCTTTGGGGTGTCAGACGCAGCTCCTTTTCGGGGGGGTGGGGCCATGTGGTGGGGGTGTGGGAAAGGGCTTGAGATGAAGGCAGAGCTTAGAGATTGCTGTCACGAGCACTGAAAGTGACCTCACCCCCTGTAACCTTGGTGACAGTGTTTTATTTGGGTACTTAACGCTTTTAAATACTGCATTTTTGTAGCGAGAAGATTATAGTTAAATCGTTCTCGTGTCATCATGGCAATTCTCGCCATTCTCCCTGTGAGCTCTGGGAGAGGTCATGGCACACAGCCGTGTTACCGCTGAGCTCTGGAGCTTCTATTACAGAAACAGCCTGGTCTGTGTGAGGGACACTAATGATCATGATCTGATGCTTGCTATCTGACCAGCACGGACTGGTTCAGGCCTGCTCAAACCAGCCCGGACTGGTTCAGGCCTGGTCAAACCAGCACGGACTGGTTCAGGCCTGCTCAAACCAGCCCGGACTGGTTCAGGCCTGCTCAAACCAGCACGGACTGGTTCAGGCCTGCTCAAACCAGCACGGACTGGTTCAGGCCTGCTCAAACCAGCCCGGACTGGTTCAGGCCTGCTCAAACCAGCACGGACTGGTTCAGGCCTGCTCAAACCAGCACGGACTGGTTCAGGCCTGCTCAAACCAGCACGGACTGGTTCAGGCCTGCTCAAACCAGCACGGACTGGTTCAGGCCTGGTCACCTGACTGGAATTTGGTCAAACTGCTGATCCTCTTCTAATCACCACGCACAAGCCAGACATGCTGCTTATAGGGCTTGGTTTTTGCATTGACAGCTGGCAGAGAACGGCTGACAGAAAGAGAGCCACAGATAGATATTGGAGGTTTGGTATCACTAATTTATTCAGTGGTTTTGTTCAGCAAAACAGTCTTGTTGATCAATATAATTCCACTCCTGGTCTTAAGTAGGTTTGTTTAAAAAGAAAAAGGACAGATATGTTCTTAGATGTCTTTTTCCCCACATAACATTTACTGAACCAGAGAAGATACAGCACCGTGCCCCACAGTCCCCCCCCCCCCCCCCACACACACACACACACAGTCACAGAATGAAAGTGTCGGGTTTGGTGTAATGAGGAGGGAGAATCGGGGGGATCAGGAGGTGGGGGTAATTGGAGGCATTGATTGCTGTGTGTGTCCTGATGGCTTTAATGAGAGGAAGTTAACCTGTGTGCGCGTGTGTGTGCGCGTGCATGTGAGAGTGTGTGTGTGCTCTGACGGTGCTGGTGCGCATTAACGGTAAAGACGGTGATTAACACTCCTAATTGTTGTGTAAACGGCTTTTGTTTTTTAATTAAAGTAATTGAAAGGCAGAGGCACTGGTGTGTTTAATGCCCATTTTAAATACTCCTATTTTGATTAACTTATTTTATGTATTTGTTTATTTAATTTTTTTTTTTAATCTTTAATTGTTTTACACCAAAAACAGCACCAATAGGGTCAAGACAATCAAATAAACAAAAAACGTATTCAACAGAATTTAAAAAGAAAAAGAAAGACGAGCTCAATTCCTGGGCCGGGGTGGGGGTGGGTAAAGGTGCGGTACTCCCTCCCTCCACAGTTTGAGGTTCATAACAGTGGAGCGGCGCATTAACGCCTGTGTCCTCGCTGACGGCTCTCCCTGCCTGCAGTCATCCTGCTCCGTCTGTAGCCCTGCACGGCCCAGCTAAATGTGTTAAAAAAATTTTAAAAAACGTTTTTACCTATTTAAAAAGGCTGCTAATAGAACTCATTTATTTGATTGATTGCTCATTGATTGACTCACGTTGCACCTGTTGCATTGTTACTTACCTGTTTATATGGTTCCTTGGCACTTTGTGTTATAAGGAGCTAACCTGATGGGACGAAGGTGCCAGAGCTTGTCATTAAACCCGGCTTTAAATGCAGTCAAGTCTTTTTCTTACTTTTTTGAGTGTGTGGTTTGCAATATGGAAAAATTGGCTTTGTACGTGCAATTAACTTTATTTGACGCTGAATTGTTACCTGCATGTGAGACATTTATACACATTCATCGGGATACAGTCAAGCCGGAAAGTCTGCACAACCCTTTCACCTTCTCCACATTTTATTACGTTACAGACTTATACTACAATAGATTGAGTTCATCTTTCCCTCTATCAGGACTAGTCGCCCCGTTCCCGCTGCTGAAAAACATCCCCACATCATGATGCTGCCACCGCCATGCTTCACTGTAGGGATGGTATTAGCCAGGTGATGAGCGGTGCCTGGTTTCCTCCAGACGTGACGCTTGGTATTCAGGCCAAAAAGTTCCATTTTGGTTTCATCAGACCAGAGAATCTTGATTCTCATGGTTTGAGAGTCCTCTAGGTGCCTTTTGGCAAACTCCAAGCGGGCTGTGATGTGCCTTTTACTAAGGAGGGGCTTCCGTCTGGCCACTCTACCATAAAGGCCTGATTGGTGGAGTGCTGCCTGGATGGTTGATCTTCTGAAAGGTTCTCCCATCTCCACAAGGATACGCTGGAGCTCTGTCAGAGTGACCCTCGGGTTCCTGCTCACCTCCCTGGCCAAGGCCCGTCTTCCCCGATTGCTCAGTTTGGCCGGGCGGCCAGGTCTAGGAAGATTCTTGGTGGTTCCAAACTTCTTCCATTTACGAATGATGGTGGCCACTGTGCTCTTTGGGACCTGTAAAGCTGCAGAGATTTTTCCGTACCCTTCTCCAGATCTATGCCTTGACACAATCCTGTTTCTGAGGTCTGCAGATAATTCCTTTGACCCCATGGCTTGGAGTTTGCTCTGACATGCACTGTCAACTGTGGGACCTTATATAGGCCGGTGTTGGCAATCCCCAATCATGTCCAATCAATTGAATTTATCACAGGTGGACTCCAATTAAGTTGTAGAAACATCTCAAGCAGTATCAGTGGAAACAAAATGCACCTCAGCTCACTTTTGGGTGTCATATCAAAGGGTGTGCACACTTGTGTACACACGATATTTTACATTTAGATTTTTAATAAATTAGCACAAATGTTTAAAAAAATTGGGCTATTTTGTGTAGAATTTTGAGACAAAAAATGAACTCAATCTATTGTAGAATATGTCTGTACCGTAATAAAACGTGGAGAAGGTGAAAGGGGTGTGCAGACTTTCCGGCTTGACTGTATATCGCCTGAGGCGAGTGCAGTTTCCCAGCTATAGGGCCTGACCTCTTCGTGGCCTGTGACCCCTATGTGACCCTCCTGGCCTCTGTCCTTCGCAGGGAGCGAATAGGACCGACAACATGTACAGTGACTCGGATGAGGACCAGCACGACGCCTACCTGGAGAGGATGAAACAGGAGGGGAAGATCCGAGAGGAGGCGAACGACAGCGATGACTCGGAGGGAGAGAGCGGTGAGGGGCAAGCCTTCCCAAACTGGGCAAAAAAAAATGTATATATATAAATTTGGCATCCAATGTGGGCCTGATTTTATCCAGTTCCCATCCTAATTTGGAATATCCAATTACTATTTGTAGCTGTGTTCAATGCGCGATCTCTGGCTGTCGATTTGAGTAAAAACAGCCGCGGTTCTCCAAAACACGCAGCCCACAGCCAAGCTCGCCCAGACCAAGTCGGCGGAAGACATTTTAACTGGCGCTCGATCAACCAGCGGGGGTCGCTAGAGAGCAATGAAATTAGGACACCTAACTGACTGAAGCGTCCTGTACCCAGGGCAACGCGATCACCAGTTGCACCTCGTCCTAGGGAGCTACCAGGCACGGTAGCGGCAGTGTAGTATAATGGTTAAGGAACTGGACTTGTAGCCGAAAGGTTGCAGGTTCGATTCCCAGGTAGGACACTGCTGTTGTACCCTTGAGCAAGGGTAACCTAAAACTTAACCTGAATTGCTTCAGTATATATCCAGATGTTTAAATGGATATATAAATGTAGTTTAAAGTTGAATAAGTTGTGCAAGTCGCTCTGGATAAGACAGTCTGTTAAATGCCTGTAATGTAATGTAATGGTCATGTCTAGGGGTGTTAACGATTAATCGTTGATCGATTAATTGCCGTTAATAATTTGATCGATCGACCATTTCAAATTTAACGATCAAATTGAACTATTTGCAGTCTCATCTTAATTGTGTCAATGGGAGCTGTTGGTGAAATGCAATCATTAAGTTAAACACAAGGGGGCGCGCGCACTGCAATTAGGAAACATGTTATTAACTTTACACAGAAGAAGACTCACTCGACCATGAAGCACGCTACTTATGCATGCCTGGGACATCGGTCCCATCGGAACGCGTATTTTCAGCAGCTGGTCTCGCTGTAAACCGACTGCGCACACGACTCACCCCTGATAATGTAAACATGCTTATATTCTTAAATAAAAATCAGCAGGCCTAGGTATTTACTCCACTTATGCAGTTTAAGTTTTAAACTGAGGCCTGAGCTGTCGTAGTTGTCGTAGCTTTCTTATTTCAAGAGGGAACCTATTATAGCGCTGTTTTCAAAAACGTTATTTATCTTTATTTATCTATTTCATAATCATTTTGCAAATTTAAGTTTTTAATTAAGGCTCATCTTATTTTTGTATATGTCATAGACGTACGTGTTAGTCACTGATTCGCCTCGGAAGAGTGAGCGCAATTTCCCGTGCCTTATTAAAATATCATACTTAAACAAAACAGCGTTCATAATTATATTTGTGTTATGCTATGAAACAGGCGTATTTCTCAAATGTTTCAATAAAGCTTTGATTGAGGAAAAAAACATGCATTTTGTATTTTCTATGTCATAAGCTATTTTTAGCTGTTTTGTTATCGATTGATCGATTGATTGTTCATTAACGTTGACGACTATCGATCAAGGAAATTCCTTAGAATTTGCAACCCTAGTCATGTCATAGACTTGCTCCAATGTAATGGCCATGTCATAGACTTGCTCCAATGTTCTGGTGTTAAATAGCGTTCTGGTGTTAAATAGCCTTTGCTAAAGCCTGTAGAAGGCGATGTATGAAGGTGTGGCAAAGTCTCAGCTACAGGGTAGTCATTTTTGGGGAACCCCCATGATGGCGGGTGGCTGTTATCAGCAGTTTCAGGAAACCAATGTCGCTGGGGGTGATAGATGGATGGACCAAGCTCTCAGACTCCTGCTTGATTGTCCCCCCCCCCCCCCCTCTATTCCCTCCTACAGACGAGTCATTCAACCCTGGAGAGGAGGATGAGGACATCGCAGAGGAGTGAGTGATGAACTCGTCCGTCTCCATGGGCCCCTCTCCTGTTCTTTTCCTTTCTGCCATCTCTCCATTCTATTCTCAGTTGTCTTCCTTTTGTTCTTCCCTTCTTCTTCACATGCTCTCCCTCAATTTCCCCTCTCCCTACTTTTCTATTTCCTTCTTCCTGTTCTCTCTTTAGATTCATATTGAAATTAAATTAGATTCAAGACCTTTCATTTCCTCAGAGGTAAATATTAAGGTACACTGGACTACCCCTTTAAAAGTGCTATTTTATGACCAGATAATTTACAAGGTGTTTTAAAGTATTTAGTGGAATTGAGTGTGAATATAACAGGACCCCAGAGATTAGCTCTCCGCTTAGACTGCACTCTGCATCTCTCAACAGGCTCTGGTTCGATTCCACTTCAATTATGTCAATCCAAGGGTAGTAAAATAGGGATTAGACAGCTGTAATGGTAGAAAAGGAAGAGAAGCTCCTCTAATCACAGAGTATGTTACTGACAACCAATAGAACAATGCGACAGTGGTTGGTGGTTTTTATGGTTGTTATACTCTGATTGGTGCTTGATTCTACTAATAAGTTGACATCACAATTTATCCCTGAGTCAATCCAGGAAATTAATTTATAAACATAAAAATGTATTGAAAAAGAAATTCCCAAACATTTTTGAGAAGTTTTGTTTTCCTGAATTTAAATTTAAATGTAACTGACCTCAGCTGCAGACTGTGCTCTCTGTAGCTGTTAACCCCAGAGATTTCAGGTCTGAGGTTTCCCTGGTAACCCTGAGCCCGGGGGTTTGGTCCCGCCTCTCGCAGGTACGACAGCAACGCTTCAGCAAGCGACAGCAGTGCGGATGATGGGAACGACAGTGACGACGGCGGCAAGAAGAAACCCGCCAAGAAACCCAGAGTCACAGAGCGCAAGGAAAAGAAACCACGCAAGAAAGAAGTGAGAGCGAGAGAGAGCGAGAGAGAGCGAGAGAGAACGAGAGAGAGCGAGAGAGAACGAAAGCGAGCGAGAGAGAACGAGAGCGAGGGAAAGAAGTGAGAACGAGAGGGAAGCAGAGAGAGATGGTGTGGGAATGGAGAGAGAATGATAGAGAGATTGTCTGGCGATGAAGGAGAGTGAGAGAGTGGGAGTCATGGTGTGGGAATCGAGGAGAAAGAGAGGGCGAGGATTGATTTTTAAATCATAGTAAATTTGTTTTCGAACTATAACATTGGCATTTTTATAGTTTTGTATTGAAGGGGAAACCCTGCAGAGACTGCTACACACAACCTAAACTGGGTCTATTATGCACACAATACTGGGACTCTACCTGGGATCATACACACGATAGTGGGGACTATCCACTGTGCAGGGAGGGTGAAGCTGTATTGGGGATAGGCGTCCAGGGATTCACCCCTTTTTTTTTTTTATATGTCTGTCCCACAGAAGAAGGTGAAGGACGCTGGCGCCCCCAAGAGGCCAATGAGCGCCTACATGCTGTGGCTCAACTCCAGCCGGGAGCGCATCAAGTCGGAGCACCCCGGCATCTCTATCACCGAGATCTCCAAGAAGGCCGGGGAGATGTGGAAACAGCTGGGCAAGGACAAGAAAGAGGTCAGCGGTCATCTGTTCTGCTCTCCTCTTCAGTCCTCTCATCATTCTTACTCTCCCTCCCCTTTCCGTCTGGATGGAGAGCTGTGTACAGTTATACTTCATCACTGGTTTTCAGGAGGTATTATCTTACTGAGGTATTGGTAAGAATACATAGAGACACCCAGTTATATTTATTAAGATCACAAAATATTTTTGCATTAATGTGTGTTTGTTGGGTAAACGGGGCTTTTTCAGTGTATTAATGTGTGTTTGTGGGGTAAACGGGGATTTTTCAGTGTATTCATGTGTGTTTTTAGGATAAACAGGGCTTTTTCAGTCTATTAATGTGTGTTTGTGGGGTAAACGGGGCTTTTTCGGTGTTTTGTGAGTTTTTGGGGTAGATGGGGCTTTTTCAGTGTGTCTGTGGGGTAAACGGGGATTTTTCAGTGTATTGTGTGTTCTTAGGGTAAACGGGGCTTTTTCAGTGTATTAATGTATGTTTGTGGGGTAAACGGGGCATTTTCAGTGTATTAATGTGTGTTTGTGGGGTAAACAGGGTTTTTTTCAGTGTGTTTGTGGGGTAAACGGGGCTTTTTCAGTGTATTTAGTGTAGTTTTGTGTCTCCTGACAGGAGTGGGACCAGAAGGCAGAGGAAGCGAAGAAGCAGTACGAGGTGACCATGAAGGCCTACAGAGAGAGCGGAGGAGGCGCCTCTGCCTCTACCAAAAAGTACGAGCCTACAGAAAAATGACAGGGCGCTCAGTCCATCGTTGCCAACCTTTTCCGACGGAAAGTAGCTCACGCATGCTCTAGAAGTCGCTAGATGTTTGTGTGCCAAAATATACAGAACATACAGGATAGTATCACACTTAACACATTTAGCCAGCTGACCAACCAACTATGTTACCAATGTACATTTACCTTTCTTATTTTGTAATTGCAATTTAATGCCATATGACATTCTCTTTTCATCTCTTCTTTATCTGTGTGGGTGGCTATCTATGTCTTGTGCCCCAATTGTCTTATATTGCCGCTATCTTAGCCAGCTACATGCTTCTTAGCAGACGCTTTTATCCAAAGCGACGTCCACTATATGAAAAGCATACATTTTTGCCCGGACATAGAGCGTCCGGGCCTAAAAGACTGAATGTGGGTAACTGACTGGCTGGCTGTCTGCCTGTCTGCCTGATCCTCGATGTTGAAAAGTTCATGCATACATTTTTAAGTAATTACGGTAAAAAGTTCACGGTCTAATTCCCTGTCCCCTTTTACTAGTGTAATATGGGATTTGTTTTGATCTAATTTGTTTTCTTTGAAATGTTTTTCATGTGAAGATTTAAATTCAGATTTAATGACAAATAATTTTCTCATGCAATGTTGTATTGGAACACATGGTCATTATTATTATTATTATTATTAATTTACGACTTAATCAAGTGCAGTGTAGAGCGATAGCCAGCTCAGCAAAGACTACGGACTCACCAATCTGATATTATCCTGTTACTATTTTGGCACTTATACTGCACAATTAATCTGTTACTATCCTCAGTCACTATTTAAACACTTATTCCCCACAATTAGTAGTTGATCTGTTACTATCCTCAGTCTCTGTTTAATAGTGCAATAATATTTCATCCGAGTGATGTTTTGGTTGCCAGCTTGAGGCAGTTATGAGGTTAGGAAGGTTCTCCTAATTCAGTCGGGGCGACGGAACCCTAACCTCATTTGTGCCAACCCCTCGCTTTAGAGAGACAAAGAAGAACAGGGGGAAGACTGATGAAAAGAAGAAGAAAGGAGGAGGACGCGGATCTGAACGCGAGAAGGAGAGGGAGAAGACCGGGGGAAACGACACCTTCAAGAGCCGCGAGTTCATCTCCGATTCGGAGAGCTCATCGGACTCCGCCCGCGGCAAAAGCACCAAAGCCAAGGTAAGCAAGGTGGCTGCCCCACCCCCAAAAGTTAATATAGTGTCTGGTGTGTGCATGCTGTTTCTGTATAGTGCGTATTGCAGGACAGTGGGTATTGTAGTCCCAGTATAGTGTGTAGTGCAGGACAGTGGATATTGTAGTCCTCGTATAGTATGTAGTGCAGGACGGTGGGTATTGTATTCACAATACAGCTTGTAGTACACAACGGTGGGTGTTATAGTCCCAGTATAGCGTGTAATGCAGGACGGTGGGTATTATAGTCCCAGTATAGCGTGTAGTGCAGGACGGTGGGTATTATAGTCCCAGTATAGCGTGTAGTGCAGGACGGTGGGTATTGTAGTCCCAGTATAGTGTGTAGTGCAGGACGGTGGGTATTGTAGTCCCAGTATAGCGTGTAGTGCAGGACGGTGGGTATTATAGTCCCAGTATAGCGTGTAGTGCAGGACGGTGGGTATTATAGTCCCAGTATAGCGTGTAGTGCAGGACGGTGGGTATTATAGTCCCAGTATAGCGTGTAGTGCAGGACGGTGGGTATTGTAGTCCCAGTATAGCGTGTAGTGCAGGACGGTGGGTATTGTAGTCCCAGTATAGCGTGTAGTGCAGGACGGTGGGTGTTATAGTCCCAGTATAGCGTGTAGTGCAGGACGGTGGGTGTTATAGTCCCAGTATAGCGTGTAGTGCAGGACGGTGGGTATTATAGTCCCAGTATAGCGTGTAGTGCAGGACGGTGGGTATTATAGTCCCAGTATAGCGTGTAGTGCAGGACGGTGGGTATTATAGTCCCAGTATAGCGTGTAGTGCAGGACGGTGGGTATTATAGTCCCAGTATAGCGTGTAGTGCAGGACGGTGGGTATTATAGTCCCAGTATAGCGTGTAGTGCAGGACGGTGGGTATTATAGTCCCAGTATAGCGTGTAGTGCAGGACGGTGGGTATTATAGTCCCAGTATAGCGTGTAGTGCAGGACGGTGGGTATTATAGTCCCAGTATAGCGTGTAGTGCAGGACAGTGGGTATTATAGTCCCAGTATAGCGTGTAGTGCAGGACGGTGGGTATTATAGTCCCAGTACAGCGTGTAGTGCAGGACGGTGGGTGTTATAGTCCCAGTATAGCGTGTAGTGCAGGACGATGGGTATTATAGTCCCAGTATAGCGTGTAGTGCAGGACGGTGGGTATTATAGTCCCAGTATAGCGTGTAGTGCAGGACGGTGGGTATTATAGTCCCAGTATAGCGTGTAGTGCAGGACGGTGGGTATTATAGTCCCAGTATAGCGTGTAGTGCAGGACGGTGGGTATTGTAGTCCCAGTATAGCGTGTAGTGCAGGACGGTGGGTATTATAGTCCCAGTATAGCGTGTAGTGCAGGACGGTGGGTATTGTAGTCCCAGTATAGCGTGTAATGCAGGACGGTGGGTATTGTAGTCCCAGTATAGCGTGTAGTGCAGGACGGTAGGTATTATAGTCCCAGTATAGCGTGTAGTGCAGGACGGTGGGTATTATAGTCCCAGTATAGCGCGTAGTGCAGGACGGTGGGTATTGTAGTCCCAGTATAGCGTGTAATGCAGGACGGTGGGTGTTATAGTCCCAGTATAGCGTGTAGTGCAGGACGGTGGGTATTATAGTCCCAGTATAGCGTGTAGTGCAGGACGGTGGGTATTATAGTCCCAGTATAGCGTGTAGTGCAGGACGGTGGGTGTTATAGTCCCAGTATAGCGTGTAGTGCAGGACGGTGGGTATTGTAGTCCCAGTATAGCGTGTAGTGCAGGACGGTGGGTATTGTAGTCCCAGTATATCGTGTAGTGCAGGACGGTGGGTATTGTAGTCCCAGTATAGCGTGTAGTGCAGGACGGTGGGTATTGTAGTCCCAGTATAGCGTGTAGTGCAGGACGGTGGGTATTGTAGTCCCAGTATAGCGTGTAGTGCAGGACGGTGGGTATTGTAGTCCCAGTATAGCGTGTAGTGCAGGACGGTGGGTATTGTAGTCCCAGTATAGCGTGTAGTGCAGGACGGTGGGTATTGTAGTCCCAGTATAGCGTGTAGTGCAGGACGGTGGGTATTGTAGTCCCAGTATAGCGTGTAGTGCAGGACGGTGGGTATTGTAGTCCCAGTATAGCGTGTAGTGCAGGACGGTGGGTATTATAGTCCCAGTATAGCGTGTAGTGCAGGACGGTGGGTATTATAGTCCCAGTATAGCGTGTAGTGCAGGACGGTGGGTATTATAGTCCCAGTACAGCGTGTAGTGCAGGACGGTGGGTGTTATAGTCCCAGTATAGCGTGTAGTGCAGGACGGTGGGTATTATAGTCCCAGTATAGCGTGTAGTGCAGGACGGTGGGTATTATAGTCCCAGTATAGCGTGTAGTGCAGGACGGTGGGTATTGTAGTCCCAGTATAGCGTGTAATGCAGGACGGTGGGTGTTATAGTCCCAGTATAGCGTGTAGTGCAGGACGGTGGGTATTGTAGTCCCAGTATAGCGTGTAGTGCAGGACGGTGGGTATTGTAGTCCCAGTATAGCGTGTAGTGCAGGACGGTGGGTATTGTAGTCCCAGTATAGCGTGTAGTGCAGGACGGTGGGTATTGTAGTCCCAGTATAGCGTGTAGTGCAGGACGGTGGGTATTATAGTCCCAGTATAGCGTGTAGTGCAGTACGGTGGGTATTATAGTCCCAGTATAGCGTGTAGTGCAGGACGGTGGGTGTTATAGTCCCAGTATAGCGTGTAGTGCAGGACGGTGGGTATTATAGTCCCAGTATAGCGTGTAGTGCAGGACGGTGGGTATTGTAGTCCCAGTATAGCGTGTAGTGCAGGACGGTGGGTATTATAGTCCCAGTATAGCGTGTAGTGCAGGACGGTGGGTATTATAGTCCCAGTATAGCGTGTAGTGCAGGACGGTGGGTATTATAGTCCCAGTATAGCGTGTAGTGCAGGACGGTGGGTGTTATAGTCCCAGTATAGCGTGTAGTGCAGGACGGTGGGTATTGTAGTCCCAGTATAGCGTGTAGTGCAGGACGGTGGGTATTATAGTCCCAGTATAGCGTGTAGTGCAGGACGGTGGGTATTGTAGTCCCAGTATAGCGTGTAGTGCAGGACGGTGGGTATTGTAGTCCCAGTATAGCGTGTAGTGCAGGACGGTGGGTGAATTGAGGACAGTGCTTCATGTGGTCATCAACAAAAGCCCTGACTGACCATTAACTCTTCTTGCTTTTCTCTCTGCCTTCCCACATCCCTTTCTCCCTCCCTCATCCCTCACCCCTCACACTCTCTCCCCCCCCTCTCTCTTTCCTACTCTCACCCTCTCTCTCAGGGTTCTGATGATGATGAAGAAGAGGAGATTGCCAGCACGCCCCCCAGCTCTGAGGAGTCGGGGTCGGACTGAGTTTTTGAGGTTACTCTCAAAGTAATGTCACCGTCTACCAAACAATTGACAGAGAGAGGCACATGGGTGCATTGGGGAACTGGAGAACCCTCACACACGCACACATGCTCTTCACATTGACCAACTCTACTTTCTGTAAATACCTTTTTGTTGCTCAGCACAACAGACATCAATATTTTTTCTCCATTTAAGATGGCGGCTGTAGAACACAGTGTGTTTTTCTTGACCAGTGTTCCCATGAGCTTTGGTTGTTTGTTTTTTTTTTGTTTTGTTTTTTTATCTTTTTTGTGACCAACATTTTACCTCTCCATTCTAGATATGGTTATTAAAAATACAGGCGAAACATCCAAACCATTCACTGAATTGGTGTTGTGAATTTATTTGAGGATCAGACGTGGGTGACATTTATACCATCTTGTAGGTTGTTTGTTAAGGTGTATGATGGGTTTAGAAATAGCATTGTGGGACTTGTAGTGTTCCCCACTGTCTGCTTTTGACTTATTGAGAAATTATGGTAAATGTAGAAATTAAGACTACAATCCCCAGATTTTCAGCATTGCTGTTATCTTTTTTTTTTTTAACCTTGGAAAATATAAGTGAAATGAGCTGTTAGCATAGCACCGTGACTGTATCATTTTTCTTTTTTTTCCATTTTGTGCTCTCTGAGATTAAAATAATAAAATTGTCTTTTTGTAAGAATTTTTAAAGATTTGTCTCTTCCATACCCTTGTATCTGTCTGTTTTTGTTTCCTACACTAACTGGCAGTCATTCGGACACAAACGTTTCAGACAACTGTACTGGACCCGCAAACCTCATGGCCCCCGTTTAGGGGTCAAGTTAGTTTGTTGGTTAAGGGACTGGGCTTGTACCTCAGAGGCTGCAGGTTCAACTCCCAGGTAGGGCATAGCCATTGTACCCTGTATATTATGTATATTATCCCAGGTAGGGCATACCCATTATATTACCCAGCCTGAATTAAGTGAAATATGTATGGCTGGGTAGTGCATAAAAGTACATACAAAATAAATGAAATGTAAGGTAGGCACTTCAGCTAAGGAAGTAAGTAATGAAAGTGTGTGTCCTCTCCCCCTGGGGCTTGGTTCTGCCTCCCTGTTCCTTCTATCACTGTGGAGAGAGGCCTGGCGTTTCGCAGATGGACTCAGATGTGCTGATGCACTTTGTTTCAGAGCATGCACCTCCCCTGTGTTAATGCGCGCTCACCACTGCACTGCTCTGCTCTCTCCGATAGCGACCCTGAGTGCCGCGGACGATGAGAATGACGTGCCGCCTGCGGTTCCGTGCTGAGAGATATGGAGGCGCTGTGGGTTTTCTCAGTAAAGTACAGCGACAGTGTGTGTGGTTTCGGGTTTTGGAGCGCAGGAGGAGAGTGTGTGGTTAAGATCTCCCGGGACCCTAGACGCAGGCCTAATGTACCCCGTATTTATCATGTACAAACATCCTAAAAGCCCCCCCATCTGCCTCCCGGCTGTCCGAGTAGAATGTCCGGGGTGGAGGGGGGCTCATTTACTCCGGCCTCTTTGTCATCTGCTCACATTTTCGCCTGAGGAGTTCTCTCAATCCTGCGAAGGAACAGCGGAACACTTTAGTCCTCTAACTGCGGCTGTATTAAGGTGCTCTCGCATGGGTCACCATCCATAAGCTCCATTAGCAGGACATTAATGTACAAATGGAATGTCCCTCATTATTGTCTCCCCTGACCCTCTTTAGCTAACCCATCTGAAAAGTCAAGTGCTTGGTTTATTTATGGGGGAGGGAGGGGGGAATGTCCAGTAAACAACTAAACGTGTGCATTCGGACCCACAGTCGTTGGTTGATTGCCGTTTCTCCGGTTTATGATGTGGGGAAATGTGTTATTTATCCGTACAGCCGGGAAGGCAGATGGGGGATGGGATCTGTGGTTTTTAAGAGTCCTGCAGGAAGGAGAGAATGTAACGGCCTGTTCCGATTGTGTGACAGATTCACTTTTTTTTTTTTTGCGCACATGGTCTCGTGCGTGTCTCTTTAAATGTTGTTCATTGATGTCTTTCAGGCCAAACGGCCATACGGGGTTGTATCTGTCGGATGATAAAGGTCTAAAACAAACTCATCTGCCTGATGCTTAGATTAAGGCCAATATGGCAACGCAACATGCATGCACCAGAGAGGTGCTGCAATTAATGCACCACTGATGCTGTAAATTAAGGTTAAAATGTCATGAGCTCAAATATCTGTCATTTGAACCTATTATTACTTTGCTTCGTTTATAATTTTTAAAAGCCAAAACAAAACTGCAGAGACTGTGGTTCTCTAGACTTGTGTTTCTGTTTAATAATAAAGCAAGCAAGTTGTATTTATAATACAGGTTGTATTTTAAGTTTTTCATTCAGAAGTTGACATCTGTTCTGATCAACTTTTTCCACAAATGTGGAAACTTGGCTGCAGTTCGATTGCCATGTAATGTAAATATCTATTATTGATAACAGCCCCAGAATTTCCATATTGTGCACCCCCAGCACTTACTTTTTCCTGTTTCTCAAGAATTCCTTTCTGGCAAAACCCTCTCTCACTCCCCGATCCTTCTATTTCAATTTTACTCACAATTATAAAATACTGTTTAAAATGCAGTTTTCATTCATGGTGCTGAAAGTGCATTACACCATATGAATAAAACAGGAAAGAGTTAAACTGTTAAAAAAAAAAGGCAATTTAGGAAAGCCAATGAGTGGAATAACAGCAACAAAATAACAATTAAAATAGAAAACAGTATTTTAAAAGACAGGACGAAAGTGACCAAGTCATGTCCCTACCCAAGGCCAGCGAACAGTCTGTACCCAGCATACTGGCCAGAAAGCAGTGTTCTCTCTATACTCCCCTGCTAATACTGCACTGAGATCGGTCTTATGGCAGATATTTTTTGCGTGCTAAACAGTGCACTGTACGCAGGAGACAGGGTGCAGTAGATAGGGCTCTGATTCGGACACAGCCATGGTCTTTACATGTCCATTTGCACAGCTGGCTATTAGCTCTAGCAATTCAGCAGGCTAATGGCTGTGCCTCCCCTGGGCACTGAACTGGCAACCTCTCCAGGTCCTTGACCACAGCACCAAACTACCATTCTGCTCAAGCTGGCAAAGGTAATGCTCCTGGGTTACTGTCTGGCGCATGTGCTTTAGCCTGTTGTCAACCCTGATACATCTCTCTCTCTCTCCCTCCCTATCTGTTGCATTGCTTTCCTTTGTTTCTTTTGTCTTTCTTTTTTCTGCTCTCTTTCCTCACATGATCCATTCTCTCCCAAAGCACTTTTCTCCTAATTAAATTGTCCGATGTGAAGGACTGTATTTGTGTTGTTTATGGAGAAAAGTCCATTTCCTCTGGTCTCTTTTCCATCTCATCTCCAGTTACATGTAAATGCAATTTGAAGAACGTGACCTCATTAGCCTCTTCTGTCCGTTTATTGCCTCCAGCGATCATCTCACTCTCTGTCTCCTTCCTTAGTTTTGTCTCTCCTGCTTTGGGTGTTTGTGAAAACCCTCATTCTGTGTCGGGGGACGGGGGTCGGGGGTCTTGGTGTGTATTTGCTTGTTCCTGCTGTCCTGTGTAATGACAGCATCTTATTGGGTGGACTTGTTTTGCAAGCGAGAGGCTTCCCAATCGTGACCGAATGGGCGTGTTCTGTGTACGTTTTGCACAGAAAGCGGCCGCCATCCACTGCCATGCATATTTATCTAGACAGGAAACCGCGCCCTCAGCCAACCTAAGTTGTGAAGCACCCGGAAGTAAGCCGTACTGCGCACGTGCTGAGTGAAGATTCAAGCTCCCATTAAAATGAATGGAATATCAGACCTTTGAAGGCGAAATTATACTTCCCTGATTATATTTTTAAACTCGATTAACGAGAGTTACGTTTCATATGAAAAGCATATTGTGAAAATATGTTACATTTTTAGGAAAATAATTTTAATAAATATTTCTCCAACAATTCTGGACCAAAACAATCATTGTTTGACAAACTGCTGCACGTAATGAAATGTATGATTATAAAAAATTGACTGATTAGGTTTTCTTTGGTTGTCAAATCAGCTTGGTTTTCTCCATTTAATTCAATGGGCAGAAAGCTCTTGTGCACTCGTACTTCCAGGTGCTTCATTGCCTGGCCCTTCCCACTCCAATTCCTATATAGGCCTACACTTTCTGTTTCCTTGCAGAGCACATATCAGCACTTCCACTGCTGCAGAGTGGGTTGAGCAAAAGCTGTCAAAAGTACATTACATTCAGCTGAGTTAATGGTCGGTATCAAGCGCCGTAACATGCTCCACGTGCCACCGCAACTCTAAAAGGGGACGGAAAATATATTGCCGGTGCTTAAGCCGCTGACTGCTCTTTGCAGTTCGACTGAATCTTTGCTTGTTTGCTTTATCGATGTACCTGGTAGTGTTACAGAAAACTGAAATTGAATTGTGAGAACTGAATTTGAAAGTGTATTGAACTTGAATGTTTAACTGGAAATTAAGAGTGAGAATTGAATGTAATTAAGACCGAATTCAACCACTACATTCAATTTAAAGTTGTGAAATAGAAATTCAAGTTATGCAATTCAAATTTAATTTCTGCTGGCACTCATTTTTGCTCATAGATGTTGTCTGTACTGAGTAAACTATTTGGAAAGTAAAGATTTTCCAGCATTGAGTAAATGCTGTAGATGTGAGAGAGATGTGGCGTTTGAGTCTATAAACTATCCAGACTGCAGTGGTTTCTCATCAGAAGTAAAGTGTTCCTGAGCTGTGAGGAACCCGTTAATGGCAGTATGCCCCTCCATGAGGCGCCAGGAAGTGGTGAGGAGCAGTGGGTAATGGGGCCACATTGCGACAGAGGCCAGGGCGACCTTCCCCACTGGGTGAGTGCTGAGAGTCCCTGCTAATGTACACACAGACTGGGGGCTGGGGGGAGAGTTAGCGAGACTGAAATACTGCTCTGACCTTTTGGTGCAGCTTAATACAGTAGAGTACATTCTGGATTACTGGAAACCATGTGTGTGTGTGTGTGTCCGAATTTGTGAAATACACCCGCAAATCGCTATCTCTACTGTGTTAGACTAGTAAAATGCTTTAGCTGAGTGTACGTACAAGTACAAACCATTGGTTTCATAAGAAGTTAATAGAAATACCAGATTAGTTAAATTATTGAGTAGTTGTTAAGGTCTATGATGGTCATGTCTCCCCGATGGTAGAATGGGCTTCCTACAGTGATTAGGATGGCAGAGATGCTGGGCATCCTCCCGTACACCTGTTCATCCCCGCACCCTCTCTGACTATCCACATCTCCTCCTGTAAGGTTTCCTGCTGCACCTCTTTAATGTGATGTTATTACAACACTACACTATTTTGGGAGGGTTTGCTTTTAGCTTTACAGTGTTAATAATTATTTACTCTATTTTTGATGAGCTGCTTTGCATGCTTCCTGGCTCTGCTCTCTCTGTGGCCCTGCTGCATTCTGGGATTACTGATGAGAGTGGCACTCATATTTTACACCTTGTGAGTTGCTCTGGATAAGAATGCCTGCCAAGTAACATTGTCATGCAATGTAATGTAATGTCATGTCATGCAAGGCAATGTAATTGATTAACTCCTGTTCCTCTGTCCAGCTCCTGACTCCCACTCCCACCCTCCCCCGCAGCCCCCTGGGAAACATATACAAGAGGAAGTAGGAAGAGATAGAGAGAGAGCTAGGAAACTCCAGGGAAAAGGATGAGGGAGATGGATTCGGAGATGATTCATATGGAGAGAGAGAGAGATGTAGAGACGTACAGATTGGTAGAGTGGGAATTGTGTTGAGAAGGAGGGAGCATGGAAGTGAGGGGAGGGACTAGTAATAGAGAGGCAATGAGAGAGAGAGAGGGAGGGAGAGAGGGAGAAAGTGCTTCAGCAGACAGGTGAAAAGACAGAACGGCTGTTGAGCTCCAACCGCTTTCAAAACTTTGCCATCCCTACAGAGGAGAAGGGAGTTACAGACGCAGAATCGCACACAGACTGAAGATTTCACATTCACACACACACTCGCACATAAACCGAGAGACGGGAAACACACGCGCACACACACACAGTCTCTGAGAAGCACAGATCTCTTCTAAAGATGAACATTGTCATGCAATGTAATGTAATGTCATGTCATGCAAGGCAATGTAATTGATTAACTCCTGTTGCTCTGTCCAGCTCCTGACTACCACCCCCCAAGCCCCCCCCCCCCCCCCCCCCCCCGCAGCCCCCTGGGAAACATATACAAGAGGAAGTAGGAAGAGATAGAGAGAGAGCTAGGAAACTCCAGGGAAAAGGATGAGGGAGATGGATTCGGAGATGATTCATATGGAGAGAGAGAGAGATGTAGAGACGTACAGATTGGTAGAGTGGGAATTGTGTTGAGAAGGAGGGAGCAAGGAAGTGAGGGGAGGGACTAGTAATAGAGAGGCAATGAGAGAGAGAGAGGGAGGGAGAGAGGGAGAAAGTGCTTCAGCAGACAGGTGAAAAGACAGAACGGCTGTTGAGCTCCAACCGCTTTCAAAACTTTGCCATCCCTACAGAGGAGAAGGGAGTTACAGACGCAGAATCGCACACAGACTGAAGATTTCACATTCACACACACACTCGCACATAAACCGAGAGACGGGAAACACACGCGCACACACGCACAGTCTCTGAGAAGCACAGATCTCTTCTAAAGATGATTGGTTGTGTTAGAGATTTCTTCACTTACGAAACCACTAAGTCTGTGGTAGTGAAGAGCTCGACCATCGGCATCGTCAACCGCGTCGTTCAGCTGCTTATCATAGCCTACTTTGTGGGGTCAGTACCAAGAGTGTATATATGTGTGAGTACAAGTATGCAACACTGTGTATTTTTGTGTGTGTGTGTGTATGCATGCATGCATTTCTGCATGTTTGTGTTTGAGTATGTGTATGAAATTGAGCGCATGTGTGTCTGTGTGAGTGTATATGCGGGTTTGCTTGTTTGTGCAAGTGTATTTATGTCTGTGTGCCTGTTTTCAGAGAATGTGTCTTTGCGTGCCTGCACGTGTGCAAGTGTGTCTGTTTGCATGCGTGTCCCCTATTTGGCTTTAATTGTATTCCACTGTCATGGCACCCTTCATGGAAATGAGTGAAAATGGCTGTAAAAAAAACTAGCAAAACATCAGGGTCATATTTTGTGCTCACATATGGGGGAGCTGTATACATTTATTTTAGCACAATAATTTTTCAAACACAAGTTTTATTGAGTAGTACCCTTTCTTTTGCAAAATATAGTAATACTAGAAGCTTGGTAAATGTAAAAACACTCTTTGTGTGCTATTACACAGTGGTAATATTGGGACAGTGTTAATATTGCGAGGTGATATGGTGTTCTCCTATGCAGTGTTAACAGCGCAGTGTTAATATGGTGTTCTCCAGTGTAGTATTATTATTGCAGTGTTAATACTGTAGTGTTAATGTGTTCTCCAGTGCAATGTGAATATTGCAGTGTTAATACTGTAGTGTTAATGTGTTCTCCAGTGCTGTGTGAATATTGCAGTGTTAACAATGTAGTGTTAATGTGTTCTCCAGTGCAGTGTTAATACTGTAGTGTTAATGTGTTCTCCAGTGCAGTGTGAATATTGCAGTGTTAATACTGTAGTGTTAATGTGTTCACCAGTGCAGTGTGAATATTGCAGTTACTGCTGCATCACTGACCTGAGTGGGGGTGAATCCGTAATGGTACATGGGGTTAGCACTATATAAAATGTATGTGTGTGGTACAGGTTGTTAGCACTGTATGTAAAATGAATGTGTGTGGTACAGGTTGTTAGCACTGTATGTAAAATGAATGTGTCTGGTACATAGTGTTAGCACAATATAAAATTAATGTGTGTGGTGCATGGGGTTAGCACTGTATAACATGTGTGTGGTACAGGTTGTTAGTGTTGCACATAAAATGATTGTGTGTGGTACAGGGTATTAGTGCTGTATATGAAATGTATGTGTGTGGTCCATGGGGTTAGCACTATATAAAATGAATGTGTGTGGTACAGGTTGTTAGCACAGTATGTAAAATTAATGTTTGCAGTACAGGTTGTTAGTGCTGTGTGTAAAATGAATGTGTGGGGTACAGGTTGTTAGTGCTTTATGTGAACGCATCACATATACAGGTGAACAGAAAAATCCATATAGTAAAGAATAAACAGAATCTAACTAGAATTGAGGAATTGGATAAAATGAAATCAGCTGTGGAGAGTTTTTTTTCTCTTTCTCTTTGTCCCCTTCCTCCAGTTGGGTCTTTCTGCATGAGAGGGCCTATCAGGTGCGAGACACATCCATAGAGTCCACTGTCATCACCAAGGTGAAGGGCTTGGGTCTCTATAACAACAGAATCATGGATGTAGCGGATTACGTCACCCCCACTCAGGTCAGTGATGCAGTAGTAACTGCAATATTCACACTGCACTGGAGAACACATTAACACTACAGTATTAACACTGCAATATTCACACTGCACTGGAGAACACATTAACACTACAGTATTAACACTGCAATATTCACACTGCGCTGGAAAACACATTAACACTACAATATTCACACTGCACTGGAGAACACATTAACACTACAATATTCACACTGCACTGGAGAACACATTAACACGACAGTATTAACACTGCAATATTCACACTGCGCTGGAAAACACATTAACACTACAGTATTAACACTGCAATATTCACACTGCGCTGGAAAACACATTAACCCTGCAATATTCACACTGCACTGGAGAACACATTAACACTACAGTATTAACACTGCAATATTCACACTGCGCTGGAAAACACATTAACCCTGCAATATTCACACTGCACTGGAGAACACATTAACACTACAGTATTAACACTGCGCTGGAAAACACATTAACACTGCAATATTCACACTGCACTGGAGAACACATTAACACTACAGTATTAACACTGCAATATTCACACTGCGCTGGAAAACACATTAACACTACAATATTCACACTGCACTGGAGAACACATTAACACTACAATATTCACACTGCACTGGAGAACACATTAACACGACAGTATTAACACTGCAATATTCACACTGCGCTGGAAAACACATTAACACTACAGTATTAACACTGCAATATTCACACTGCGCTGGAAAACACATTAACCCTGCAATATTCACACTGCACTGGAGAACACATTAACACTACAGTATTAACACTGCGCTGGAAAACACATAACACTGCAATATTCACACTGCACTGGAGAACACATTAACACTACAGTATTAACACTGCAATATTCACACTGCGCTGGAAAACACATTAACCCTGCAATATTCACACTGCACTGGAGAACACATTAACACTACAGTATTAACACTGCGCTGGAAAACACATTAACACTGCAATATTCACCCTGCACTGGAGAACACATTAACACTACAGTATTAACACTGCAATATTCACACTGCGCTGGAAAACACATTAACCCTGCAATATTCACACTGCACTGGAGAACACATTAACACTACAGTATTAACACTGCACTGGAAAACACATTAACACTGCAATATTCACACTGCACTGGAGAACACATTAACACTACAGTATTAACACTGCAATATTCACACTGCGCTGGAAAACACATTAACCCTGCAATATTCACACTGCACTGGAGAACACATTAACACTACAGTATTAACACTGCGCTGGAAAACACATTAACACTGCAATATTCACACTGCACTGGAGAACACATTAACACTACAGTATTAACACTGCAATATTCACACTGCGCTGGAAAACACATTAACCCTGCAATATTCACACTGCACTGGAGAACACATTAACACTACAGCATTAACACTGCGCTGGAAAACACATTAACACTGCAATATTCACACTGCACTGGAGAACACATTAACACTACAGTATTAACACTGCAATATTCACACTGCAATGGTTAACACATTAACACTGCAATAATAATACTACACTGGAGAACACCATATTAACACTGCACTGTTAACACTGCATTGGAGAACACTATATCACCTCACAATATTAACACTGTCCAAATATTACCACTGTGTAATAGCACACAAGGAGTGTTTTTACATTACCAAGCTTCTAGTATTACGCGTCAAAGTATGATTGAAGACTCAAAGTATTATTGAGGAGTCAAAGCATTACTGAAAAGTTAAGCAGGAGTTTATCTGAGATCTGTGTTTTTTCCAGGGTGCCTCTATGTTCTGTATTCTCACCAAACTCATCAACACGGAAGACCAGATTCAGGGCAGCTGTGCAGAGGTGAGTCCATCTAGACATGCTCTCTCAGCCAAGATTTTATATTTATAATTTTACGCCTGTCCCCCACCCCCAATATGGACCGTCTGATTAGTCTGTGTGTGCGTGCGTGCGGGCGTGCGTGTTCACCGCAGCACTGTTAGTTAGTGAACACATATACAAGCATGTGCTTTTCTCTGAAACGTTGGATGTCAGCCTCAGATGCTGTTGCCCCTGCGGTCCCCCAGTTAAGCTCACACACATATGGGTCAGAGTCGGAGCAGAACGCTTCGTGTGCAGGTTATGCAGGCAGACGCCCGATTCGTTAGGTGCCCGATTCGCTAGAGGGGGTTGTTGGTGCGCGGAACTTCCTGCTGACCTGATCCTTCCATCCCCTCGAATTATGGGTGTCCCTACGGGGCTGCTGTCCAGTCGGACTGAAACGGTTCCAGAACACAGGGTCCATCCACACACTGGCAATCGTTGCACTCCCATGTGTGAGTTTGCCCTGTTGTTTTATTTTGATTAGTGGTCCTGTGATGAACTGTGTTGTGTATCTGATTTTACAAATGGAAAAATAAAGTCCTATGCTGCTGGAGGTCTGGGGCCAGTGGTGTCTAACGATACATTTGTCCTGCTATCTTTACGCAGAGTGAGGTGGCTGTAGCCAATTGTACGGACGACAGCGACTGCACTGAAGGTGCAGACGCAGCTAACGGTAAGTCCTGCCGCCTAACGGTGAGTCCTGGGGCCACATGTATAAAACATGAGTAAAAGAATGCGTAAAAGAACACTCAGGGTGAAAGTCGGAAATCTGCTTAAAAAAAGTTTTGCATTTTCTACCTCTGCCTTTCTGTCACGGTGTCGCCATATCACACGGACTGCAAACATTGCATACGTATGGTGTCCATCGTGTGCAGAGGTACGCAGATTCTAACAGCACGTGTTATATTATACATCTGAATTTCTCCGTGGGAACTCGCTTACGCTGCTTTCTGAGGGCATTTTTCTGCTCAGCACTGTTTATACATTACATTAATTTAGCAGACGCTTTTATCCAAAGCGACGTACAGTAAGTGCATACAGAGACATCATCAAGATCACTACAGAACAGACAAGACAAAGCACATCCTTCCCATAATGTAGCAGCTATCCCTAGTAATGAACGTTGACTGTAGTTCACAGTAAGCTGTGGGTAAATCAGCAATACTACACTTCTATTCTAAATACTATTATAAACTATAATAACCAGACAGGAAAACACAGGGAACTAGTAAACACAGGGAACTGATATTCCTAGGTTAGGATATCAGTCAAGGTGGAGTCTGAAGAGGTGTGTCTTCAGGCCTCAACGGAATGCAGGCAGGGTTGGAGTAGAACGTAGGGGAATGGGAGGTTCATTCCACCACTGAGGAGCTAAGGTGGAAAAACTCTGCAGTCGGGACAAGCGAGAGCCTTTGAGACGGAGGGGGGGGAAGTGCCAGTCGCCCTGCTGTAGAAGAGCAAAGTGGTCGAGCAGGAACATAGTTCTGGATTAAGTCCTGCAGGTAGGCGGGGCCTGTCCTATTGGCTGCAGTGTAGGCCAGGGTCAGAACTTTGAACCTGATCCTGGCTGCAACTGGCAGCCAGTGGAGTGACCTCTGCAGGGGGGTTACATAGGAAAATTTCGGGAGGTTGAACACAAGCCGGGCAGCTGCATTCTGGATCAGTTGAAGAGGCAGAATGGTGCAGGCCGGTAGGCTTGCGAGCAGGGAGTTGCAGTAGTCCAGGCGTGAGGTGACCATATACAGATCCTTTCCAAAAAATTAGAATATCATGGAAAAGTTTTTTTTTTTTTTATAATTCCATTCAAAAAGTGAAACTTTCATAGATTATAGATTCATTACACACAAAGTGAAATATTTCTAGCCTTTATTTGTTTAATTTTTCATAATTTTGGCTTACAGCTCCAGAAAACCCCCAAAACAGTATTTCAAGAAATTATAATAGTGTGTCGAAAATCAGCATTTACTTCAGTTATTTCAGAGAATGAATGTTTTAGACTGAGTGTCACACTATCATCTAATTTACTCAAAACACCTGCAAAGTTTATCTCAGTTTGGTTCAGTATGGGGAAGACTGCAGACTTGACAATTGGCCAGAAGACCATCATTGACACCCTCCAGAAGATGGGTAAGCCACAAAAGGTCATCGCTAAGGAGGCTGGCTGTTCACAGAGTGCCGTGTCCAAGCATATCAATAGAAAGTTTAGTGGAAGGGAAAAATGTGGCAGGAGAAGGTGCACAAGCAAAAGAGATGACCGTAGGCTTCAGCGGATTGTCAAGCAAAGACGATTCCAAAATTTGGCGGAGATGCAGAGGGAGTGGACTGAGGCTGGAGTCAGTGCTTCAAAAACCACCACGTACAGACATATCCGGGACATGGGCTACAACTGTCGGATTCCTCGAGTCAAGCCACTCCACTCATTCTCTGAAATAACTGAAGTAAATGCTGATTTTCGACACACTATTCTAATTTCTTGAAATACTGTTTTGAGGGTTTTCTGGAGCTGTAAGCCGAAATTATGAAAAATTAAACAAATAAAGGCTAGAAATATTTCACTTTGTGTGTAATGAATCTATAATCTATGAAAGTTTCACTTTTTGAATGGGCTTATGGAAAAAAAACAACTTTTCCATGATATTCTAATTTTTTGGAAAGGATCTGTATATATGTATTATACATGTGTTATACATGTGGCCCCTGGCACCTAACGGTGAGACCTGCTGCCTAATGACGAGTCCTGGTGCCTAACGGCGAGAACTCTCAAGCCAAGTTCACAAGAAGAAAAGTCAGCTGCATTTACTGCCCTTCCAAACAACTTTTTTTTTTCTTAAAATGATCTCCATTGAACCCTCCCCCCAAATTATCTAATGGGTTTCTGGTGGTTATGCTGTAGAGGTACACAGCCCACATCTGGGTATGACTGCTCTTGGAGTAGTAACTATATCATCCCCACCGCCTATGGCAGGGACGTTAATCGGAGCGGTGTGGCTGATACAAAAGCCCAGCATCGCAGCCCTGGAAGTGCTGAGCACTCTCCATACTCATAATAGCTGATCTTTTCTCACCCTTTCACAAATAAGTAAGATGATTGTCTGTCTCCCATCCATCTTCCTTTTGCTTCTGTTAACTTCTGTGGGGCCGACGCAACAAACTGAATAAAGTCAGTTTACTACATCGGTGATGTGAAATGTTGTGTGCTCTGATGCAGTCTCCACCATCTCCTCAATTTTCATAATTAGCTGGAATGTAATGGCCTGCATGGAATGATCTCTCTCTTTCTTAGGTATAATGACTGGCAGATGTGTGGAATTTGACAACTCCACAAAGACTTGTGAGATCCAAGGCTGGTGTCCTGCTGAGATTGACACCATAAAGATGTGAGGCTCTGTACTTTCACCCACACCCTGACCCTGCCAATCATCCACCTGCCAATCATCCACCTTCCACCTGGCGATCAGCCCCCTGCCAATCATCCACCTGCCAATCATCCACCTTCCACCTGCCAATCATCCACCTTCCACCTGCCAATCATCCCCCTGCCAATCATCCACCTGCCAATCAGCCTCCTACCAATCATCCACCTGCCAATCATCCACGTTCCACCTGCCAATCATCCCCCTGCCAATCATCCACCTTCCACCTGCCAATCATCCACCTGCCAATCAGCCTCCTGCCAATCATCCACCTGCCAATCATCCACCTTCCACCTGCCAATCATCCCCCTGCCAATCATCCAGTCTCCTGTCATTCTCTCTCATTCCCTCGTACCATTGCTCTCCCCTTTCTTTCTCCCTCCATCTCTCTTTCTCTCTCTCAGTGAGCCCATGCAGGAGGTAGAGAACTTCACCATCTTTATTAAGAACAGCATCCGCTTCCCCCTCTTCAACTTCACCAAGTGAGTCTGACCATGATCAGTCCGACTGTGAATCTGACTGTGATGAGGGTATATGTGTGTGAGGGGTATGAGGGTATACAATGCTTTTATAAATATAAAGTTTATAAATATTTGGACAGTGACACATTTTTTGTTGTTTTGGCTCTGTACTCCAGCCATTGGATTTGAAATGAAACAATGAAAAAGAGGATAAAGTGCAGACTGAGCTTTAATTTAAGGGTATTTACGTCCATAACCAGTGATCCATGTGGGAATTACAGCCCTTTTTACCTATAGTCCCCCCCATTTTAGGTGACAAAACGTAATTTCACAAATTAACGTAATCTTAAACAGTCATATTTAGTACTTGGTTGCAACCGATGACTGCCTGAAGTTTGCAACCCATAGACATCACCAGATGCTGGGGATCTTCCCTGGTGATGCTCTGCCAGGCCTGTACTGCAGCCATCTTGGTTCCTGTTTGTTTCAGGGGATTTTTCCTCTCAGTCTTGTCTTCAATAAGTGAAAACGCATGTTCAATTGGATTCTGGTCAGGTGATTGACTTAGCCAGTCAAGAACATTCCCATTTTTGACCCTGAAAAACTCCTTGGTTGCTTTAGCAGTGTGTTTGGGGTCATTGCCCTGCTGAAAAGTGAAAGTCAACTGCTGTCCAATGAGTTTTGAGGCATTTGGTTGGATCTGAGCAGAAAAGATGTTTCTGTACACAGAGAATTCATCCTGCTGCTGCCGTCAGCAGTCATATCATCAGTAAAGACAAGTGAGCCAGTTCCAGCCAGGGCAGTCATACATGTCCATACCCATCTTTCGAAGATGAGAGGGAGTGCTGTGGATTATGAGCTCATTCATCCACAGCTCATCATTAAAGCTGACAGTCTGCACTTTAACCTGATATTCATTGTTTTATTCCAAATCCAATGTGCTGAAGTACAGAGCCAAAACAACAAAAATTGTGTCACTGTCCAAATATTTACAGACTGCACTGTATATGTGTGCATCTGGCTAAACATGATACAATCGTACATGAAAAATATATGTTTCTTTTAAAATTGTCAGTCAACTTCAGGAATTTTGTTTGGTGTTTGTAGATATTAAAGTTGAAGTATTTGACCCAGAGGTGCGCTGCTCACTTCCTCTCCTTCTTCCTCCTCCCCCGCAGGGGGACCCTGCTGCCGAGCATCACGCAAGAGGAGATAAGTACCTGCAAGTTTAACATGAGTAACATCTACTGTCCCATCTTCAAGGTGGGGGACATCCTCAAATTTGCCGATCAGGATTTCACCAAGATCGCGAATAAGGTGGGAAATTCCCTTTACCCAAACCCCACCTCCAGACCAGCCCAAAACCCCACCCTGAGTCTTCTCACAGAGAGCTCATCACCTAGAATCATTATTAGAAATATGTAATATCATTATTATCCAATTACCACTCATTGGTTTATACTTGTACCACTTGTATCATACCAAAACCTAAATTGGAAGTTTATAGATAGCCATAATAATTGGAAGTTTATACATATTCTTCGCTAGTTATAATAATAATAATCAAAAAATTAAATATAGCTCCAAGCAGCGATTCCCAGGGACCGAGCATAAGCAGCATTTGTCAAACACAGACACTCCAAAACGGTGGACAATTCAAGATAGACTTGACCCAAAAAGGAAATATCTGTGTTTCTAATCAGGACTGTTGTCATTGTTGCAAGTCTGAAATATCTGCAAGGGACCAGTGAATGTTTGGATTTCTATAGCGCCACCATGTGGTTTGATTGGGCTAAGCATATTGGCATGTATACCAAGTTTTGTGCAAATTGGTCCAGGAGTAGCATTTTAAGTGTTTTACAAAAAATGGTAATTAGCGGAAAATCCAATATGACTGACTTTATTGGTCCTTGAGGCAATTTTTTTATATCATGAACGGAAGGACCAATCAAACAGGGCGTCGGCAGAGGGCCTGTCAATGACAAAGGTTTTTCACCTGCACTACAGCGCCACCAGGTGTTCAATCTGTGTCGTAATTTACAGGATCCAAGAGCTTGGCCATCCCAACAAACCAGCCAAGTTTGATGATTCTAGGCCAAACCAGCTCATGGGAATTTTAGGTGAAAGGGGAGAAAAAAGAAATTAAAAAAAAGAATCAGAACAAAAACAATATGGTACCAGCAGCCTCATTGCTCTGTCCTCTAATAATAATAATACATGTTATTTATATAGCACCTTTCTCGAACCCAAGGGCACTTTACAGAGCAAAGTATAAAAGGATTTAACAAAAAACAACAAGAATACAATCGAGAAAAGAAAAATGTTTAATTAAATGTACAAGAAAAACCAAGGAGAGAGGAGAGGAGTATGAGAAGCCTAGGGTGCAGACTGAGGGAAGTAGTGTTGGGTGAAGAGATGTGTTTTTAAGTGAGATTTGAATGTCAAGATATTGGTGCAGTCACAGAGATTTTGAGGTAGTGTGTTCCAGAGCTTGTGGGCCATGGCACTGAACAACCTGCCCCCCATAGAGGGCAGTCTGGTTTTCGGAACCACCAGAAGTTCAGTGCCAGAGGACCTGAGGTTGCGTGCGGAGAGGAGTAGTTCGAGGTAGGAAGGAGCCAGACCGTTTAGTGCTTTGTAACTGGTGAGAAGGATTTTGTCATTTATGCTTGAGGAAATGGCTTACTAATGTAGCTGACAGAGGATGGGGGTGCTGTGAGCTGATTTTCTGGTGTGTGTGTGAATACTCTGGCAGCTGAGTTTTGGACATATTGCAGTTTTTGGAGAGTTATGCCAGGGATACCGCAGATGTGGTACTAATAATGGTTATTCTAGTTTATCTCTAATGAACGTGCAAGGACTTACCACACCATAAATATAATAAAATAAATTTGAAGTAACAATAAAAAATACAATAAAATAAATTATATTAACAGTTAAATTATGTAAAAAATTTTATTTTAACAGTAACTGAACTCTTTCTCGCTCGTTGTCTTTCTATCTCTCTCTCAGGGGGGTGTGATCGGAATAAAGATTAACTGGGTCTGTGATTTGGACAGATCAGCAGAGGAATGCAAACCGGCATTTTCCTTTAACCGCCTGGATGCCATCTCCGAGAGCAACACAGTGTCTAAAGGGTACAACTTCAGGTACTTAACACAGCTGAACACCTGATCACTCGCTCAACGCTTCCTTTAAAAGCACCTCACAAGTGACTCAGCACTCCAATCAGCCAAGAATTACATTCACCAGCTCCTTCAAGTTTGAAGAGAATGTAAGTAACTGTCTGTCTGTCTGTCTGTGTCTGTCTGTCTGTCTCTCTCTCTCTCTCTCTCTCACTCACACACAGGTTTGCCAAGTACTATAAGTCAGAGAACGGGACAGAGTACCGCACGCTGATCAAGGCATTTGGAATCAGATTTGATATAATAGTCTCTGGCATGGTGAGCCTCCACTGCTACTTTAGATCCTCATTCTTTTCCAGTTTAGCATGTAATGCAGTCAGTTCCCTGATTTCTATTATGTGGACCATGAAAAAATGTGATTCTGCATGTGTTCTACTCTGCGATCGTTATCATTGGTCTTCTGCATACAGGAAATGTCAGGGTGGAATTTTTAAAACAAAGTAAAACGTAAGAAATGTGCAGTTTTTCCATATGTCGCAGGTATACGTCACCACAGATATTACGATAGAACAGCCAGATGGTCGACCCTTGTGTTCCCTCCATGTTCGGATTTCCTGAACTGCAGGATGCTTGGGTTAGCAACAGGAGGTTCCAGGCAGCAGTGTAGCCAAAAATATTCATATTCATTTAGTTGGGCCTACATAGAACGAGGTCAGCTGTAACCAGGGCTGTTGGCTTAAGAGATTGGATATTGCGATTGTGGACCGGGGAGGGGGCGGGGGATTGCAATCACGGAACGTGGGGAGATTGCCATATCATGGTCCACTCTGGCCCACTCATGTCTATGGCAGTGGTTCCAGGTGCTGTTTTTGCTTATGGAAATGCATAGAATCTGGAACGTTCTTGCTTTAATGAGAAGAGAGATGTTGTTTTCAATGTAAAGAATACAGTCATCATATACGTCAGTTTATCTATAATAATATCTGAAGTAATACATAGCTGTGGCATTGTATTTTACACACATTCCATAAACAATCTCTTCACTGGTGTAGCAGTATGCGGGTTTACACACAGGTGTGTGTGTGTGTGTGTGTGTGTGTGTGTCTCTGTGTGTCTCTGTGTGTTAACAGGCACGGAAGTTCAGTGTGATACCAACTCTCATCAACGTGGTGACTGCCTTCACCACAATTGGAGTGGTAAGGGTTAACGCCGTTTTCGACAACATTAACCGTTACTTACAGCACAACCTCAGCGATACCTACTCACCTTTACTTATAGCACAACCTCAGAGATACAAACTCACTGTTACTTACAGTACAACGTCAGAGATACAGTAATAATAATAATATAATAAATTTGATTTGTAGAACACTTTTCATATAGTATCTCAAAGACGCTTCACAGGAAAAAATAATTAAATAGCAAAAAAATAATAATAATAATAAATTAATTAATTAATTAATTTAAAAAGCTTAACAGGCCTAAAAACAAGGTATAAAACGTAGGGCCTACTGGGAGGGGAGGGACTAAGACAGACTCAAGGCAAGATGAAAAAGGTGGGTGTTGAGTCCAGTCCAGAATGAGGAGAGAGTCTGGTACTCTCGCAGGTGGTTAGGAAGGGAGTTCCAAATTTGGGGGGCAGCTGCACAAAAGGCACAGTTTCCCATAGTTTTTAGCTTGGTCCGTGGGATGATGAGCAGATTGGAGCTTACAGATCTGACAGACGGGGAGGACTTGTGAAGCTGTAGGAAATCTTTAAGGTAGGTAGGGGCATCATGCTATATGGTCTTGAAGGTGAGCAGGGCTGTTTTGTAGTTGATGCGTTGTGTGATTTGTAGCCAGTGAAGGGACTCCAGGATAGGGGTGATATGATCATATTTCCAGACCTTCCTCAGGATCCGGGGGGTGCTGTTCTGAATATATTGCAATTTTTTAAGTGATTTGTTTGGATGGCCGAACAGGAGACCATTGCAGTAGTCCAACTTTGAGGAGATGAAAGCGTGGATGAGTTGCGCAGGTGGTGGAAGGATATCTTACAGATGTTCTTGATGTGGCTCTCAGATGACACAGAGGTGTCAAAACGCCTAGGTTTGTAACAATAGTTGACAGTGTGATGGGAAGGTCACTAATAGTAAGGGAGGTTGTGGTGGTGCCATGGGTTTGGTGTGGAGTGCGGACCAGGAGGATCTTGTTTTTGCTGCTGTTGAGTTGGAGGAAGTTAGCTGTCATCCAAGCTTTAATTTTCTCAAGGCAGGGATTTAGATGACTGCTGGCAGCAGGTAGATTGGGGGTGGCTTTGAGGTATAACTGGGTGTCATCAGCATAGGTGTGGAAGGAGAAGTTGTGATGCCAGATGATGTGACCAAGTGGGAGGAGATAGATCAGGAAGAGAATGGGACCAAGGAAACAAGCTGGTTTGAGAAGACAGTTTACGATGGAGAAAAGTTGTCTTGAAATTCCTGGCTGATTATTAATCCTAGTGGAATAAAAAGTAGACCTTGCCTGATTAAGGGCAGCAGAGTAGGCCTTCTGATGGTCTCTGAAAGCCTGACTGTGGACAGTGAGGTTTGACTTTCTAGCCAGGCGCTCAAGCTGATGTCCATTCCTCTTCATTATCTGTCATCCATGGGTAAATCAAGAACGTGAAATTTTTGCTTGACGGGTTTTTAGGGTTGCAAAATGGTTGAGAGCACCACTCAACAAGTTGTTGTATACATTGACTGTTGTGTCGAGTGAGGAAAAGTCGCAATGCATGAGCAGTGGACAGGTGGTGATGTAGTCAGAGAGGGTGTTTGTGTTGATGGATTTTGTATTTCTAAATTAAATCAAACTACTTTGGGTTGTAAGGACAGCAAATGGCAGGTCCGTGACCACTGCCTTGTGGTCGGAGATGCCAAGGTCTATGATCTGGATATTTCCACATTATTCGTCATCAGTTATGATGAGATCAAGGGTGGAGCCGCTGACATGCTGCCGGAGAATATAGCAGTCCAGGAGGTTGAGGAACTCAGCAGTCAACATCAATGTTGAAATTGCCTAGGTTGGTTATTTTGCATGTGTAGGACTGGAGGGTAGAGAGAACATCAGAGAATTCAGTTATGAAGGAAGAGTTTGGCTTTGGTGGACGGTATACAAGCAGAACGATCATGGAGTAGGGGGGCAGACATTTGAAGGCCAGGTGTAACTTGTTGCAGGTACTGGTAATGGGGACAAGTTCAGGCAGTCTATGTGAACTACAGCTAGTCCACCCCCACGCCAAGAGTGGCTTTGTGAATATAACTGTAGCCAGATGGACAGAGTTCATTTAAAATAAAATAAGACCCAGCTTGATGCCTTGTCTCACAGAAAAAATCTGCATTGGATTCTGTTATATAATCATGGAGTAGCGTAGACTTGTTTGAGAGGGACTGTGCATTTAACAGTACAAGTTTTGCAGTGTGTGGCTGATTGGTGGAGGTAGGCACATATTGTGAGAAAATCCACAAAACCGAGTAATCCGCTCCGCATTTTAGCTTCAGTTTAGCATTACGGTACAGTCGAGCATGCACAGTATTTCCAGTTATAACAGGAATTAATTGAGAACTATTATAACATTCAAGACCATGGCGGGAGCCTCTGTGGATGTATTTCTTTGCAGGCCTGTTCGATGTTGCGGAAATATAACACCAGTCATTTTTCCGTTTGCAAGAGGAACGGAGAAAACTGTAGGTTCTTGCAATCGGAGGGATTTTACTTGCAGACATGTTTGTATAGCCTTGTTGAATCCTGCTCCACTGCAGTAATCCGAGGTGTTCGATTTGATAAAAATAAGTAAATAAATAAATAAAGGATAGCTCTCACCCTCGTCGTAGAATAATACAAGTCTGTAATTCATGCAGGTTAAGCGGCCAGGGGTAGCAAAGTAGAGACAGGCAGTGACAGGTGAAAAGATGCCAGGCCAGCAGTGGTGAAGTAGATCCAGGCAGTGACAGGTGAGAAGACCCGGTTAACGGTAAAGCCCCACAGAAAGCAGTGTGGAGCAGATTTCTCATGCAATTCAATCGCCTCCATTCATTTTCAATGAGAGGTGATTCCTTGTGTCTGCAAAGCATGTTGGCATTGCTTGAGATGCAAGCCGTCCAAGGTACAGCTAGCTAGCTAGAAAATGAAAGCTCATCAAAGTAAAGTTTAAAAAAGTTTTAAAGTTTTAAAAAAGCAAAAAAAAACGACAATCTAAAAGTCTGGAAAAACTAAAGGGAAACGAAGCACGATAAAAACGGGTTAAAACGCATTAAAAAGCAGAATACACACAACGGACAGAGGAGCGGCAGCCAAGGTGCACCAGCGTTCCCTCATCGTTACTTACAGCACAACCTCAGACATACCAACTCACCGTTACTTACAGCAGAACCTCAGAGATACAAACTCACCATTACTTACAGCACAACCTCAGAGATACAAACTTACCGTTACTTACAGCACAACCTCAGAGATACAAACTCACCATTACTTACAGCACAACCTCAGAGATACAAACTCACTGTTACTTACAGCACAACCTCAGAGATACAAACTTACCGTTACTTACAGCACAACCTCAGAGATACAAACTCACCATTACTTACAGCACAACCTCAGAGATACAAACTCACCATTACTTATAGCTTAACCTCAGAGATATAAACTCACCGTTACTTACAGCACAACCTCAGAGATACCAATTTATTCAGAATAAGAATCATTCAGAACTGACATTTTCCTAGCTTAGAAAGTGATGTTGAAATGCAAATCATTACTTGCATTATAGTTACATAATTTGTTTTTAATTGGCTAGTGTCATTTGTAAAATCAGAGAAAGTGCACACAAATCTGACCAAGTTAACAAGTGGAGGTATGAAGACTGACGGCCTTCATTGGGTATGGCTAATAGGTTGTAGTTCAAAACATTGTTGGCACCATTATATTTGTTTTGGGATCATGCAGGGGCGGATTGGCCATCGGGAGCACCGGGAGTTTTCCCGGTGGGCCGGTGCTGTGCGTGGGCCGGTAGGCTAGTAGGCTACGTTTACATGCACACTAATACTCCGATCTGAACCCGGTTATGGCAATACTCTGGTTACTGAAATGGTCCTGTAAACACCTTTATCCGATAATGTAAGGTCATAATCCGTGTTTTCGAAACCCGATTAACACCCCTGGTTTTTTGGCCAAACTTTCGATTTTTTGGAGCATGTAAACACCTTTCTCCGGTTTCTTTCGGCTTTTCAAAACTACGCATGTCAGGCAGAAGAGGCGGTGTAACGTCAAAATGATTCCACCCGTCAACATTTGCTATGCCTGGGGTTCCTTCAGCATCTCACTTCCAGAATTTTATTATTAAATTTGCATTTCACCGGTGAAAATATATTGTTCAGTGTTACGTGCTTGTGTTTGTACTAGCTAGTTTGTGGCTAGCACATTAAATAACTGAAATTTTCGGGAAATTCGCCAGATTTAGAGATCGGTAAAGCTAGCTAGTACAATAATATAAATCAACCAGTACTAGCAATTAGCTATAAATAAGTAGCTATAATAATTACTAGCTAGCTATAATAATAATAATAGCCTAACGTAAACTTTTGACGGGCGGATCATTTTTGTCCTTACAACAGGAAGCAGTTAGTAGCTACGTTTTCCACAGAGCTGATTATGGAGAGAATCATGTAAACGCGGCTTTTGGAGTAATCACATTACTTATGTTCATGTGAACGCAATAAGTTAAATACTGGCGTAAGCTGATCGTTTCCAGTAATCGGATATTGCTGTGCATGTAAACGACAAGCTATCTGAGAGAAGCGACCTCCTGCGACGCCTGCTGACAGTGTAATAAGGTAGGACACACTTGTGTTTTTGTGCCCGCCGTGGCATTTATTATTGCAAATTGCAAAAGTATGCTATATGTGTGTTTACTTTTGTGTTGTTGGAAGTGGATCATTCAACTCAATGTGATTTTTCGTGCCCGCCGTGGCAGTTATTATTGCAAGTAGCAAAAGTAAACCATAGCCTAAGTAGCAAAAGTAAACCATGGCCGTTATTGCAAGTATCGTTTTCATGCCACCGTGGGTGTGTCTGATTGCGAGTACAACTAGGCCTACATGCACGCTCTCGTCATCGTGTAACAACAACAACAACAGCAGCACAATAACTTAATACGACATGTAGGGCCTATACAATAATAATAATAATAATAATAATAATAATGTTGCTGGGCCGCCATGGTTTTGAAACTCCCGGTTAGATTTATAGTCCCAATCCGCCCCTGGGATCATGTTATATGGTGTGCAGTTATTCCTTTTTCCTGAAAAGTACAAATCTTAGTTTAACCTAACCTATTATGTTTGGGGTCAATGTGACCCCATTCAGTGATAGACATATTTTAAAAAGCAGTTACCCTTATTTTTTCATCTTGCATGATGCTGTTTTTAAAAGTCTTGTACCAACTTTCTATACAGAGGTGTTGTGTGGGGTCATTTTGACCCAAAGCTCTGTAGCTGTATAAAACATGAGAAAATATACTTTTTTTTTTTTTTTATCTCAGATTTTTTTGTGGGTGAATCTGGATACTTTCGCATAGAGGAAAATGCTCACTTAACTCATTCAGTGTTGTGGGCGACATAAGTCGACAAAAATACGGACAGTCTAAAGTGCCAAGGGCGACTAATGTCGACCACAGCTGTCTTTACTCTGCTGCACCGGTCAATAATTGTGGATTTGAGTCTGGAAAAATGAAACATTTACATTGACATTCTTTTACTGTCTTTTACTCAGATTTGATCTTTTCTTTTCTTTTTTTAATATAGTTATGGATGGCAATATTTGAAGTTATATTTATCCCATGTTTTACAAAAAAGAACAACAGACCACCTAAACCAACATTGGGGCGTGGGAATAATGCGTCCCTGTCCATTTCTACCAACATGTTTCTGCGCCAGTGACCAAGAACATAAAGAAATTGAACTCAATCAAGTGGACAATATAACAAACTACTTCTATGCTACTGTCTCACACTGCAGCGGGAGTAAATTATACAGTATCAAAACCAAATTGGCATAAGCGAAGGCTCCGCTGTAACGCAATTGGCATTACAAAACTTGTTTTGTTTGCCTTACTCCCCTAGCTTTCAGTCATTCAAAGATCATCAGATAAACGTTTGAGTCACGGACAGTACCATCCCTTTCCTGACTTATATTTCATAATTTCCACTTCTGTCCAGTTATTTCCCCTATCTCCTCTAGTGGCCATCGTTTTGTTGGTTCCATTTTTAGTTAGTCCCTCACACCACAGATTTTAGCCTACGTTATAGGCTCACGTGGACAGCTCATTTGTACATATCTATACAAATAACCAGTGCTTATGTTTATTGTTCATTTTTTCATATCAATAGTTATGCAAGAGCGGATTTTGCTGTTTTCACTATTATTACACATCACCAATGTTACAGTCATATTAACCAAACTGAAAAGCACTGGAGATAAATTATTTATATTTCCATCAATATTGTTTGACGTTGTTCTAATAGTGAACTGAACCGGAAGGTGTGCTATTTAGTGCCATCTATCCTCAATAACAAAAAATTCTGTTCAATAGGTTAAATAATGTGTTTTATTAGAAGTTTGCACATTGACAGGATCAATCTAAAAATTTTGAATGTCGGCAGCCGTATTGGCTAGGCACAGCTGAGGCTTAGTATTTCAGAACACTCTGGCATTGAATAAGTTAAAGGCAGTGTAGAATAATGGTTTGGGAGACTGATGGGACAGTTAGGATTTGATCCCAGGGCGTGCGCTCGAGAGACAATGGTGCCTGAGCCGGGTGAGCCACTCAGCGGCCCCTGTCTCTTGTTTTGTTTTTTGTTTTTTGTTTTTTTTTAATTAAATGTGAAATTTTTTGTCTGGCAATAAAGATGGGAAAGTCACTGAAGACAACTCAGATACAAATCTACAACAAATACAGATACAAATCTATGACAACTCAACACACTTGAGACTAAACAAGTAGATCAGATGCTTTAGCATGAGGGAGATCATTGTCTTGCATGCTTTTCTACAGTCTGTTTTTACCTCTCTCTCTTTCAGGGTACTGTTCTGTGTGACATCATCCTTCTCAACTTCCTGAAGGGCGGAGACAAATACAAGGCCATTAAATTCGAAGAGGTGCATGCCAAGTTTTTGGGCATCAAAAATATTGGACAGTTTAATAAAGTGTAGAATAAAATAATCATTTTTAATATTTGGTCGCATATCCTTTGCATGCCATGACTTCCTGATGTCTCTGACCCAACAATATCAAAAGACTCTTGATGTCTTATTTTCTGGTACTCCTACAAGCAATACTATAACCTCTCTGCATTTGAATGGATCTCTATGGGAATTGGGGGGTGGGACTAGATTAAGCTGTAAATTACACTGGAACAGTATGGAACACATGGTTCGCTAAATGGCTCGAAGTCATCAAGGGTCTGCGGTATCAAACAAGCCTTAAACCATCACTCTGCTGCCAAATATGTAGTAGATATGGATGGATAACTTGAAGGGTTTCTTCTCCTGACTTATTATTCTCCTGAGGTCAATAGGAAAATTGTCAGGAGAAACAACCCTTAAAGTGATCCATCCATATCTACTGCATATCTGGCAGCAGAGTGATGGTCTCTGGATTTCCTGTTTTGTATTTATATGAGTGTGCATCTGTGATGTGTGTTTTTATTTGCATGTCAGGTGTGTGTGTGTGTGCATGTGTGAGCATGTGTGTCTGCGTCTGTGCGTGTCTGCGTGTGTGCGTGTGCGTGTGTGTGTGCGCGTGTGTATGTACACCTTACCCTATTCTGTGTACTTCACTGTGTGTCTGGATTTCCTGTTTCTTATCCCCCCTCTCTCTGTTTCTGTCCATCCAGGTGTCAGAGATCAGAGGCTCCCTCTCCAACAGCAACGAGCTCTATCAGGGCAGCTCCACCCAGCTGTCAGTCCAGCAGCTGGGGAAGCACTCTGAGGACTCTGGGGCCTACTCCATTGGACAGCACGGCTGATAGACAGGAGCTCCCAGCCAATGGGACAAGTCAGAGCTGCAGAACAGGGTTGGGTGTATCCAATCCCATATGTTCTTGCGGTTGTACTCTTTTGCATGGCCATGCCTGTGTTCACAACTAGCAACAGACTAAACTCTTAACCTCCGACCCCTGTCACCAAAACACATTATTTTAAACCTGCCTTTCGCTCTGTTTTACTTTCATCTTATAATTATTTTATTTTAAGTGCCACCCTGTTGCCTGTTGCCCACGGAAACACTGCTGAATAAAACACACACAAACTTTTCTCCCTTCTCGTCCTCCATGTACAGTACCAGTTTTCCACATTTTGGAATCATAAAGACATCAAAACTGAGATAACACAAATTAAATTAGGCAAAGACCAAAAAAGTGTTAATAAAAAAAAGTCATATATTTTAGATTCTTCAAAGTAGCCACCCTTTGCCTTGATAACGGCCTTGCACATTCTTGCCATTCTCTCAAACAACTTCTGTGGTAAACAGGTATTCCACAGGTAAATAGGTGATGCCATCATGAATCTATATAAAAGGATATCAAAAGACTCCTGATATCTTATTTCCAGGTACTCTTAGAAGCGATACTATAACCTCTGCATTTGAATGGATCTCTATGGAAATTGGGGGGTGGGACTAGATTAAGCTGTAAATTACACGGGAATAGTATGTAACCCATGGTTGGCTAAATGGCTGTAAGTCATCAAGGGTCTGAGGTATCAAACGAGCCTAAACCATCACTCTGCTGCCAGATATGCAGTAGATATAGATGGATCACTTTAAGGGTTGTTTCTCCTGACAAATTTTCCTATTGAACTCTATGGAAAAATAAGTCAGGAGAAGAAACCCTTCAAGTTATCCATCCATATCTACTGTATTTCTGGCAGCAGAGTGATGGTTTAAGGCTTGTTTGATACGTCAGACTCTTGATGACTTACAGCCATTTAGCCAACCATGTGTTCCACACTGTTCCAGTGTAATTTAAAGAGGTTATAGTATCGCTTCTAAGAGTACCTGGAAATAAGATATCAGGAGTCTTGATATCCTTTTATATAGAGTCATGATGGCATCACCTGTTTACCTGTGGAATACCTGTTTACCACAGAAGTTGTTTGAGAGAATGGCAAGAATGTGCAAGGCCGTTATCAAGGCAAAGGGTGGCTACTTTGAAGAATCTAAAATATATGACTTTTTTTTTATTTGTTTAACACTTTTTTGGTCTTTGCATAATTTAATTTGTGTTATCTCATAGTTTTGATGTCTTTATGATTCCAAAATGTGGAAAACTGGTACTGTACATGGAGGACGAGAAGGGAGAAAAGTTTGTGTGTGTGTTTTATTCAGCAGTGTTTCCGTGGGCAACAGGCAACAGAGTGGAACTTAAAATAAAATAATTATAAGATGAAAGTAAAACAGAGCGAAAGGCAGGTTTAAAATAATGTGTTATCTCATAGTTTTGATGTCTTTACTATTCCAAAATGTGGAAAACAGTAAAAATAAGTTAAAAAACCCTTCTATGAGTAGGTGTGTCCAAACTTTTGACTGGTACTGTACATAATTTACTTTCTGTTTTTTTCTCACAGCCCTGAATCTGACTCAATCAATACTGTGCTGATGATATCATGGAATGACACTATGTGAAATGGTCATTTGAAATTTGTGCTTCGAACCCTGAGCGTGTTAATGCGCCAAGGTGACCAAGAGGCTGTAAATAAACTGCTTCATATCTCAGTCATCCTCTTTTGCTCAGTTTGTACGTGTGTTTGTGTGTGTGTGAGCGTATGCACAGGCTATTCTGTTTTTTATCCTTGCTTTATTTCTGTGCTTCTTTTCTGTGCTTCTCTCCTGCCTCTCTCCCTCCCTCCACCCCCCCAGCTAAAGAGGTTCTTTTTTCCTTTATGCAGTCATAATAATGGCTGTTTGGGAGAGATGGGGAGATAGGAGGATGGATCACTGATGGCTATTAGTTGCTGATAGTGGGCATGGGAGAGGATAGTGAGGCCGCAGGAGGGGGCATGGGACCAGCTGCGATGGACAGAATGTGTAAACAGAGGGAGAGAGAAATTAAATGATGATGATGTACAGATGAAAGGGCCAAACCTTCCACCACCTTTTTTTTTTAAAATACACACATACAGACACATACACTCGCATGCACAGGGTGTGTGTTTCACTCTTGTAGGTCGCTCTGGATAAGAGCATCCACAGGGTGATTGTAATGTAATTATGTAATGGAATGTTTTTATTTTGGTGAACGACCCCTAGCATAGCATGGTCCACCATATCTTCAGTCACATGCCGATGTGGAGCTCCGTGGAAGCTCTGTCTGTTAGACCAACACAGGAACCTTAATTTCAGAATGAGCTTTAGGATGTTTATGGCATTTAAATAAGAAAAAGGAAAGATTGGCCAATTTCCCTGCTCACTCATAACTGAGGGCAGGGTCTACAGGTTTAAAGGCTATAGATAACATTTTTATATATATGAAGAATAAAAAATAAAATAAAATAAAAACATCCACAGAGCTTGCTGAAAGATGTAGAATAAAAGTATTGCTTTTCCCTAAAAAAATTTTTGATTATGAATTTATCATTACAAAAAGATTTTTTACGGGCCACAAGAGAGTGTGGTGTTTCTCTCTCTCTCTATAAGATGTCAGAGTTTGGTTTCTGCCTCTAACAAAGCTCTTGAGCCAATAGTATTACAATGTTGGTACCACACCAATCTCGTATCAGGCGTTTCAGTTGATTGCCAGTTAGCTTGTCCGACAGTGATGGCTGAATTTGATAGCAAGTGCCCGGCTCCACCACCGGAGCCCTCAACTAGCAGTAGACCCAAGAAACCCCGGTACCCATCCCAAGTCCTTAATGACAAGAGTAACCAGAGTAAGATGAGGGTCAACATTGGTTCGGCATTTGGTCGTTGGAGGGAGCTGAAAGAATTTCAATGTTTGAGAAGCGAAGATGGCCACTTTTCTTCTCGACCGGTTAGCTATTTTCTTCCTTGTTAAGCTGCAGTTAGGACTGTAATTTATTGCAGCCTGACCAATAAGAGTATTTCAATGGCATTTTGCTTTTCTCTTATCTCACACTGAGATATTAGCGTTGGCTAGCTTGCGAACGTTAGCTAAGTCAGGTAGCTAGCTAGCTAGTTTGCTAGAGAGAAACCTGACAGGAAAATGACAGCCAAACAAGGCGAAATGTCAATAGTCATTAAACTTGTCCAACTACCTAGGGCAGCCTTTCGGACTGGTCCAATAAAAGTCCAATAGTTAGCTTGTTGCGTAGTGGGTTGTAGACTACTGTGGGAGAAACACAGCCGAAGATATTGGGATTTGAAGTCGACTGTTTGGGATGGGAAGGTCAAAACAGACAAGAAAGTTAGCCTCCTTCCTCTGTTTCGAACAGCTACTACCTACTAACACGCTTATTTTTATCATGACAACGTTAGGTATGAGTCAACCTGGCAACTAGTTGAGGGGCGGTGTGCTTCGAGCAACAGCAGATAGGGATGTGTTGTTATGAAATGCAATCTCCATATGAGACACTAGATGGGATAAAAAGCTGTATCTGTAGCCTTTAATAAGTATTTATTCATAGTTTTTATGGATTTTATGCCCCTATGGAGTCAAGACACCAATCAAAATGTAACGATGCTTTTCAAAATGTCCACATTTGGTGGCTGACAGGCTTGCACTAATGGCTGCTGAGAGGCACACTTTGACTGCACAGCAGTGATTTGGATGAAAGCTTATTTGTGTGTGTGTGTGTGTGTGTGTGTGTGTATTTCAGTATTTTGAAACCACAATACATGCTTATTGAGTTGTTCAAACCCATAAAACACATATGCACACACACACACACTAACATTGGTGAGGGTGAGGGTAGTCTATTTCTAGTCATCACTACAGGTTTGTGCGCTTCAGTTTTTCTGTATTGCTTTACATAGTTTTGTTTTATCCTTTTTTAGAAAATCTTAACAACACCAAGCCTCACGGCTCTCAATTGGTGGTTTCAACAGTTTTCTTTTGATCCACATAAATAGAAATTTTATTCACACAAAATTAACAGTGACATCCAAATTCAGATCTCAGCTGCCAATTACTGACAGTGCAGACCTGTGCATGACTCAGTGTGAGCAAAATCAACCATAAATTAAAAAGTTTAAAACACTGGCCCCTCGTGGAACCCCACATCGTGTGAAAGAACAACCAAACAGAAAGGAGAAATATAATCTGTTTGCTTTGGGCATCTATATCCACCGAAATTGAACAACAAAATATAGATGAGTTTCCTTGCAACGTCACACTGAATATACACACACAAACAGGGAGCAAAAGATCAGGAGTCTATGTAACTTCAGTGGCAAAATATCCAAAGTGCTTAGACTAGACTACATCCTGAAATTATAATTTTATTTAGATAAGATATAGCTATTTAATCTTTAAAAAATGATACATAGCTGCATTCATAGTCATAGATGTAATTGCTGTCAGACCTTTAATTTTCTCTCCCTTCAAGAAAAACACGACTCTGGCTTTTTATACTTTTATTGCACTTTATTGATGATAAAATAATGCAGAAGAGGTAGCGTCTTAAACGCCTGAGTCCGTCCCGTTACAGTTGTTTCTGCCCCCGAGCTGTCTAAAATTGTTTGTAAACAGGATTCTCATCTATTAGCAGAACTAAATTCTTCAATCCACATTCCAATACTTAACCAAGGCAAAAGTGAGTTTGTGTGATACATCCCCAGGTCACCTCATTAGGACTGTGAGTTTCCCCTCTGGGAAAAGATGTCAGTTCAAAATGGTATTGATATTCATGGTATGTGTATTTGAACTATTGCAGTTGGGTTCATATTTCGGTCCCATCAGTTTTGTTTCTAACATCAGCAAATCTCTCCGTTCAGCACGGATAATACAATGTTATAAATAAAATGTTATATTTCTGAAGGAATCCCCCCCCCTCATTCTCCCATCTCCCCCATCAAAAAAAGAATATTTCTGTTTGTACTGTGTTGGCTGTGCTCGGGAGCAGGTGGAATAACTAGCTGAAGTGAGCATTGAAGTTGATGTATACGGTCTATATTCTCATACACCTTTATAGCACTGAACTAATTCAATATCCCTCCAAGTGATCTATTTGTGTTCCCAAACATTCCTTTCTCAATCCAAACCACATCGTCCCACGTGTGCCCAGACACCTATTTGGAAGCACTTCTATTGGTAGGTGTTTAGAAGGGACTGTTTCTTAGTGCTTTTGATTTTTGGTTGCAATGGAAACTAAAGGTGAGATGTGATTCCTTATTTTATAACAAGTTTTTTCATTTTTATTTTATTGTGCTTTGACATAAGATGCAGAAGCAAACTTTAGCCAGTAAGTCCCAAAATCACAATTCCATGACTGTCCTGGAATCTGGTGAGTAAAACACAGACATAGACGCTTCGTTCCTTGGATCCCAGTGCTTTTCAGTTCCTAGTCTAGGCCTGTTCCCAGAAACAGGGAGTTGTGGCAGGGTTGGGGGATTTTTTAATTAGTTTAGTGAATTCACTGAATTACAAAGGTCTTTAGCCTACTCCACAGTTAGTGTCGGGGTTTCCATTTTGACTTTCCCTTCAGAGCCAGGATCCACGTGTGTAGAGAGGGCTGGTCCAAGCGCTCAGGGGTGTTTAGCTCAAGCGGCTGGAGATCAGGCAAAAACACCGGCTGCTCGGCAAACCGAACACGGCGCGTGTCATCCCTTGTGGCTCTGATCTTCCTCTGAGAAAGAGAGACCCAGCCTCATCACAACATCGCAGAGGAACTGACCGGTTGGTGGCTGTGCTCCAATTTACACTTATTTAAACAGCAAATGCAACTGCTGTAGCCTATGTTTCTAAACCCTGTGATTGTCAATATGTGGTTTGTTGTGAATGTAATCGTTGCCTTTTATGCGCATTCGTTGAAGTTAGATGATTATGGGTTGGTAAAGTCACCTGCAACAGCTCAAAAAAGAAAATCTTCTCGAAGGATAATACAATATCAATCTATCTATATAATTATAATAGATATTTTGTTAAAATGGCTCCTCACCTTCTTAATGACTGTTTCACTGGATGACTCTGAGTCATTCACCGTAGAGGACCGCAAGACGGATCGTGGCAAGAGAGGCATCGATGAGTCTTGAAAAACATACAGGGGTATCATACTCACTCTCGTCTCGTTCGTGCCCTCTGCTGTCTGAAAACCGCTTTTAACTGAGAGGGAGGAGAGAGGAAAGATTGTGTTGTGCTCATTATTGTAAACATTCAGTTGGCTGAAATATAAAACTAGAAATGAACTTCCACAGTTAATTTCTATCGCAATAGAATATTTGAAATGTATCAATATTTGTAGGCCTATAGCGCTACTGTAACAAACATTTTCGTCTTGCAACATCCGTCAGAGCAAACTGTATATATCCAATCGGACGGATTTTGACCAGAAGCCACAGTCGTCGTTTGAAAAGGGGAGAGGAATAAATTCTGAAATTAAATAGCCTATAGTTGTGACCAGCGATTCCCGGGGACCAAGCAGTATGAGTAGCAGTTGTCAAACACAGAGACTCAAAAATGCTGGACAATTCAAGACAGAGTTGACCCAAAAAGCAAATATCTATGTTTCTAATCAGGGCTTTTTCAGCTTTTTGTTGCAAGTTTGAAATCTCTGCAAGGGAACAGTTATTTTTGGATATCTATAGCGCCACCATGTGGTTTGATTGGGCTAAGCCTTTGCAACTGGGGTACTGATCTAACTCTCCATTACCCCACCAAGTTTCATAAATGTCAAACGGTTTTAGAATTATTAGTATTTATGTGATAAGCCACGCCCACTGCAAATTCATTGGATCGTCATTCAGCCATTTTTTGACGGAAGCCTTAGAAAAGTAATGCCCATATGAAGGCATGTAAGATGTGTCAGACTACCAAATCTGGTGGAAATGTGTCAGATTTTCTAGGAGGAGTAGCATTTTAAGTGTTTTTAAGACTATTCAAAATTTCAGAAAATTCAATATATTGGTCCATGGTTCCTTGATGGAAATTTGTTCAGTTTGAGGAGGGACATCTACTGACATTAGTTGTGACTCTCTAGACCAGTGGTTCTTAACCTTGTTGGAGGTACTGAACCCCACCAGTTTCATATGCGCATTCACCGAACCCTTCTTAATTGGAAAAATAAAACATGATTTTTTCAAATTCAAAACATAGGTATATGTTTTACTGGTGCACAAAATGAACCGTGCATCAACATCACTGTGTTCAAAGAACAAAACCAGCAAAACATGATTGTCACACAAAAACAAAAACATAATAATGAATTCGCCATCTTCAACACAGCTGGTTTTATGAGTGTTTCACCAATGGTGTGTGGTTTGCCCTGCTTTGCGATCAGGTAAGCAACTTCGTACGATGCTGTGAGGATCGGTTTGTTGATGGGTACAAAGCCGAGAACAGGCAGAGCAGCCTTTTCATCGAATCTGGCTCTCTTCACCTTGAATTCAGCGAGCGTTGTGTTCTTGTATTCCCCATCTCCATGCAGCTTAAGGAAGTGTTCCCTTAGTTTTGCCGGTGCTAGACTAGAATTGCTCAACTTGGCATTGCAAATCATGCAGTTAGGACGCTGACTCCCATCACGTTCCGTTATACATGTGAATCCATATTGTACATATTCGTCCGACCACTTTCTTTTTTTGCTCGACATAGTTAGTATGAAGGGATTAAAATATTAAGAAAGAAATCACACGACGTACCATCACAACAGTCACAAGTCGACTACCGAGCACACCAAATTCCCTGCAGCACAGATAGGCCAAGCGATGTAGCGTGATCACTTGCAGCCAATGATGGCCAAGCGGGACGTGTCATCACGAATCATATGAGTCGGGTGTGTGTCTTAACCTCCGCCGAACCCCTGAGACTGACTCACCGAACCCCTGGGGTTCGATCGAACCCAGGTTAAGAACCACTGCTCTAGACTCAAACAGTGCAGGAGCTATTATTGTTTAATTGTTGCAAATTCAAATGACTATTATAGCGCCACCAAGTGGCCAATCACCACCAAATTTGATGAGGGCATGTGGGGGGATACCTTCTAACTATCTGCCAAGTTTCACTTCCAGCGGTTTTGGAATTGTTGGCATTTTTGTGATAATTGCAAATTCATTGGCTCGTCATTCGGTCATTTTTTGACTTAGGCCTTAGAAAAATCTAATTTTGTAGGAGGCGTAGCATTTTAAGTGTTTTATAAAAGAAATACTAATTAGTGGAAAATCCAATATGGTGGACCTTCAGGCAAATTTTTAATTCATGAGCAGTGGAGCCTGTGCACCAAATTTTGTGACTAGGTCAAACGAGGCATTGGCAGTGGGCATGTCAATCTCAAAATTTTGTCACGTGTACTACAGCACCACCAGGTCTACATTATGCAGCATAATTTAAAAGATCCAAGAGTTCAGCCATCCCAACTAGCCTACCAGGTTTGGTGATTCTACACCAAACCAACTCATTGGAATTTTAGGTGAAAGGGGAAGGAAAAAAAGAATCTGAACAAAAACAATAGGGTATCAGCATCTGCGCTGCTTGGTCCCCTAATAAATGAGAAAATCTCTGCCCAGAGCCTCTGCCTCTCCTACCTGTGGAATACCCCTCTCCTGGCTCCGCCATCCTTACTAGCCCCGCCCCCTCGTCTTCACCCCGTCTCATTGGCTCTCTGCCATTTCTCGTTCCTGAGGAGTGATCTCTCTTCCTATTTGAATGGACCCGGCTCATTTGGACAGAATTATCCAGAACCTCCACTGGCTGAGGGAAACAGATAAAAATAACAAAACATACTAATACTAATAACCCCACCAATAATATTTAAACAACTGTTAATTCACAACACACACTCTCAATTTCTCTCACACACACTCTCTTTCTCAGTCTCTTTCTCTCTCTTTCTTTCTCACACTCGTACACATGTCTCACACATATGCATTCACTCTCTCTCTCTCTCACACACACACACACACACACACACACACACACACACACACACACACACAAGAATAGTATGGGCATTACTACATCGGCTCGCTCAAGATTCTTTGCAGTATCAGTAGAATACCAGTGTGTTTACCTTTGTGAAGATGTCAGAAGAAGCCTCTGGAATACTCTCCCGTGATTGATCTCTGGCCTGCACCTGGTAAGATTTCCATGAGCCAAATCTAGAGCCAGACTGGACGAGCATGTGTTCAATGGCCTCCTTATTAGCTGCTGGCTGAACATTTGAATAAATCTTCATAGTGTTTCTGTCCATGGCGCAGTTGTCATCCCTTAGTATGAAATCCAATTGGCTATCTGTGCTCCTAAACTCCAATGGAGTTTTCTGCATTTCTGTCATCTCTGGTTGGTCATTTTTCTGGTTGAGCTGAGTGCAGCTATCTCCCTCCATTGCTGATTGGCCTGTGGTCTCCATGGGTATGGAGCTTCTTCTGACAGACAGAAAATTCGACCACTCCTCCCCTGTTAATATCTCTTCCATCAAGTTGGTTGGAGCAAAACTGAATTCAAATTCATTGAAAGTGCTGGTGACATCAAAGGTGTAGAAATGTAATATTAAAGACAATAATTTCCTTGAATTTATTTCAGGCCAACACACTCATAAATGCGTAGTTAATTTGCTTTTTGTGTTCATTACTTTAATTCCAGACTAGAGACATACAAGTACAATCATACTTGAAATGGAAGAGTAAGGTTTCTTGAACACCGTATTGGGTGGAACTACAATTGTGGAAGTAAGCCGTAGGCCCAAGAAAGCCTCATATGCAAATATATAAATAATTAAATAATACAGTCAAGATCTAGTGGAAAAGTACTGAGATGGGGGGTTGTGAGAGGGTGCAGGATAGTTCTCTGTCAGCAAGGACGAGGGCATCTAGCACACCAGTCAAAACAGGAATGTTTTCCTCCTGTGTTCCATAACAAAGCAGGAGTTGTACTTATAGATCGTGCTGACCGAACAGGTGGGAGGAGAGTTCACAAACAATTTTATTTGATAGATCAAGAGTGCCCTCAAGCGCATAGGGTAAGAACAGGTCATATAACATATTAATGTTGTGCCTAATTTGTTATTGGATAAAATAAGATATTATGAAAAGGTGTTACCACATATCATTGGTGTATTAGCAACGTAAAGGAGGAGTTATGATATTGTAAAAACTAATGTTTGTTATTGTTCGGGGAATTCTGAATCCTCTGCGTAGGTTTGTGGTTTTCCCATGTTGAATCAACATTTGACCATTTAATAAAGATTATACTTCTGCTATTTCCTTCATCTTTATCTTGAGTATTCTTCCACTCGAAAAACCCATCTCAAATTGAACTTAACGAGGAGGGAGTCAAAGGACTTACTTCCACAGTTGGCGAGCCAGCCAGGAGTCCAAGATCCCGGGGGGGATACAGGAGGGAACCAACGGCGTGCGGTGTTTTTCTTCAAGTTAGAGACCGGTCAATAGTGAGAGGTAAGCAGACACCTTTTTAAAAAAAGTCTGCAGAGAGGAATTACCCGCACTCCGTTGGCCCCAAGTGTGGTCCTACACCGGTGACGGAGCTCCAGTGGGTGAGTGGATTAATTGAATTATATTGATTATAAAAACAAAATAGAGAGGATAAATAGGTAGAAAAATGATTGTGATGAAGTAGAAATAAGCAGAAGTGACTCTGAGTGTCAAGATCTCTGAGTGTGATGTTTTATATTTTGTGATGTTTTGTGGGGCTTGGAGCTCAGATGTTTTGTTTGTGGGGCTTGGAGCTCAGATGTTTTGTTTGTGGGGCTTGGAGCTCAGATGTTTTGTTTGTGGGGCTTGGAGCTCAGATATTTTGTGATATTTTGTGGGGCTTGGAGCTCATATATTTTGTGATTTGGGGGCTTGGAGCTCTAGGACAACACTGTGGGGGAGTACTGAACTCCAAGTTAGCTAACCAAAAACTCTGAGCAACTCTTGAGCAATATAGAGCAATTCCGGATTGTGGGTCGCGTAGAGGTTGTGTGTAAAGGGACGCCTTTCCCTTCAAAGTCCGCCACAAACGGTGAATAGAGTGAAGCAGTTGAAAGATACTGCCACTGCTATATTACGGTAGGGACAATTAGGGAAACAGTGTTGTGAGAAAATAATCTTTCTAAAAGAAAAAAAAAAAACTATTTTTTAAAAGTTATGTTGTGTGGCCAAATAATTTACTGTTGTTAATAATACTATAGTTATAATTTTTTGTAAATAGTACTATATGTATATACATATATCTCAATTGATCAAATTAGAACAAATAGATCCATTGCACGGGTTGTACAATCAAACTGAACATAATCGATTAAACAATACTGTAACAGGAGAACAATAGAAAAAAGATAAGGTGGTGTGCTAACATTATACAATAATTTGTTATTTTGGATATGCTGTATATAATGCTGAAGGAAATTATGTAAATAACAGGGTTTTACTTAGATAAATAGTACTCCACTAGAAAAGTGGAAATATTATGTGTATGTTATTGTGGGAATACACAATAACATACAGGAATAAAGATACAGTGGGAGAATAATTAACATGAGAACAGTTATATGGAGTAAAATCTCTGTGCTGCCATTCAGGGATTGATAAATCCCTACCCAAGGTCACAGAAACAGGAGAAACATTTGAAATATGTTTAGACTGGTGGGCAGACGGAGCCGTTTGGCTGGAGTGTACCCCAGTGAGGGAATTGAGAACTGAGGAGGTAGAAGGGGAAGTTGAGCAGGGGCATTCAGGGGGAGGAGCCACACGAGTCACAGTCACTAAGTGGGAACTAACAGGATTAAAGGTAAAGGCGTGGCTACCAAGAACAGAGTGGTCCCCTGAATTATAATAATAATAATAAATCAATTAAGAATAAATTAATTAATTATAAATTAAGAAACAAAATCAATTAAGAAACAAAACCAATTAAGAAAAAAATATTTTTTGTTTTTATTGTTTATTATTTTATTTTAATTTTTTATTTTAAAAAGAAAACATGGAGGCAAAGTTATTATAGTTGTAAGTTTTTTATTTAGTTTTTATTTTTATTTATTAGTTTTTAATTTCACTTTCTAATTTAGAGGGAGAGAAATTAAATATTGGTTTTGAATGTTTTAAATTACTCTATATGCAATCCAGATTTCAGATCGCAGATCAGGAAGAGGATCAGAAACTAAAACTAAAAAGAATTCATGATTCATTTTTATTTTTATTTCAGTTCATTTTGCACCACTACAGTTCGTTTTGTTTTAAAAGTAACTTTAATTTTAATTTTAATTTCAGTTAACTAAAATGTTTTATTTTTATTTTTTATTTTTGTTTCAGTTTTAGTTTCACTTTCAGTTAACTAGAATAAGCTTGCATGGGCTAAAGAAAAATAAAGATTTGAAAACGCGGAAGGGCGAGACTTTAAAGACACCTCTCTCCTGCATGAGTGAATTATTTCAAACTATGAGACTTGAAATATGACTATGAGAAGACTATGAAAAAATGGGAAAAGTGGACAAGAGGTGGTCCCTTGGTATGGCCTAAGGAAGGTATTTTTGGACTTCAATACCTGCCATCAGTGGAAGCAAATGGAGCTACAGGCCTGTATCCCCTATTGAACAGCACTGGGGAATAAGCCAGGGGCCTGAGACTACTGTGAGGATGAGACCAGAGTTGGTGAAAGTGAAAGGGACCCTGGAAGTAGAAGGTAATTTGGAAACCGTTTTAATAAGATTAAAAGTTACAGCAGCAGGCCCAGAGGAAGGAGAATCAGAGACAGCCCAGAGTGACAGCCGAGGAAACGAGGGAAATCCCGCAAATAGCACACCATTCCCATGCCTCCACACACCTCATGACGGGCCAGAGAATCAGGGAATGACAAGTTGCAAGAAAGAAACAGTCAAGTCGTTGGGGGCACGTGAATCTGAAAGGAGCAGCAAGCGAGGATGTGCCACCAGATATCAACAGGCAATGGAAGAAGCAGAGGGATGTGAGAAGTGAGAAGAAGGTGTGAGAATGTGAAATGTGAGCAGAAGAAACGAAACCGAAAGGAGAAGCAAGAAGAGCTGGAAGAGACCCAAGGAGAGGAGAATATGACATCATAGGAGCAGGACCATGGATAAGCGAGGGTAGAGATGAGGACGACTCACCTGCCCCTGTGCATGGGAGATGTTAAGAAGATATGTAATCCATGATTTTATCAACAGAAGGCAGGAGACATGGAAAACAAGGAACATCGACAATGTTCTTTCACATGTTGTGTAAACGAACCAGTAATAAAGGCCCTAAGCAAGGGGGCTTCCCCAGGAGAATTGGGATAAACAAAGAGCCCAGCTTGTCCACCACATGAAGCTGCACAGAGAAAGTATGAAGACCTCAGAAGGGCAGAATAAATCCCTAAAGAAGAAACTGTTACTTCTCCAGATAGCCGACAGGGAGAGAGAAGATCCGGGAATTCAAATTCAAGCAGCAATGATGTCGGGTAAGTGAGGACTAGGTAAAATGTGTATTTTCTGAATCCAGTGGTTCCAACAGTCAATACCCTTGTTAAAACGTTCGGCACTCTGAATACTGAACACAAGCGATATTGCGTGCTAGAACCCCTCACTTAACCTACATTCAAAATAACTTTTACGTGATTTAATTTAATTATTATTATTAAAAATTACAATCATCAATTAAATCGCCAAATTCGTTAATAGGTAAGTCGAACAGTAACCTGGTGGATCAACTAACAAGCCAAAACAAAGTCTAAATCAGGTCTTGAGATTAAGTAATTTTATTAAATGAAAACATTCAATTAGAATAATGACTGGGAATCATACATTCACGAAGGATTGTAGGCTGACTACTTATAATTCACAAAAGTGAAGACATTAAACCAGACATTAATTAGGAAATATACCAGAAAAGAGAGAGATAAGCCAAAAATTGTCAAATTATTTACCCTCCAGCGGAACAGGAACAAAAGGAAACGCACGAGGAACCAAAAAGAATGACTTCTTCACACAAACTCCACAATTGACTAACTTCTTTTTCTGCGGTACACTCATAAAATACCTCCACAGGAAGACCATCCCTGTCCTGATTGGGTTAAGGTGTGGGGGAGGGGGGGGAGAGGGGTCATTTATGACAGACTGGCTTATCTTTGATGGGGGGTTGAGAATGAGAGAGAGAGACAGAGATAGAGAGAAGGGGGGAAATATTAGATATCCTACATCCCTCTCTTGTAAGAATAGGTGCATGCACCTGCTAAAAACCTATTCTTACATCACCAAATAGGAATCACATTACACATTTGGACATTGAAGATGCAGTTACCTGCTAACAACAAAAACAACTGTCCAAATGGTTCACCAACCATTTTTAAAACATTTAGTCCATGCCCAGTTTAATAGTCCCTTTGTGATCTAGAGTCATATCTCTATTAGACACTCTTTTGTGTCGCTGCTGTTATGACACCCTGGTTCAGTCTCTTCCTTCTCCAGTGTCCGGGTATCTAGACTGGCAAGGGACCAGAAGTTCCCTGGACTTGGGTAACATGCAGTGCTTTTTCCATTAGTGTTGCAATTGCGTGAGTGAAATGCAACCTACTCCACAGTGTCTCTACCAGTTGTGCACGGCGTGCGGGGGCTCTGTCTCCTGTGACAGGAAGCTGGACGATCCACAGGTGGCAAAGTGCAGTCAGGGCCTCTCTTCTGACAGGCGGGGAAGCTCCTCTTTCCCTGTCGGAATCCATTTTGGCTCCTTTAGCCTGGATCCAATTGGGTGGACTGCTGACGGCAGTTGCTTAGGCTAGCTTCCCGCGGCAGGGTGTGGGACCGGTTGCACTTGTTTGCACTTGTGTCTGTGGGTGTCCTTTAGGGAATGGCAGGAGAAGACTGTGGGAGTTGAGGGCTTAGGCATTAACACTCATAGCGAAGACCGGAACAATTAATGATAGCACTGCATGTTATGACCACTGTCAGTCCATGCCGGGGAACCTTACGGACAGGGTTTACCTTCCACGGGATTGCCAGTCTAAATAATCACATGAATAGGGCTGACTTGTCCAGAAGTGTCTATGAACAGTATTTGGCGGGGCACCTACACTCTATAAAAGGGACTTAAACACAACATGGGCATGGTATTAGGTTAAAAGGTGGTGGTAGGGATGGATGGGGGGGGGGGGGGGGGGCAGAGAGAGGCAGAGAGAGAGAGGCCGAGAGAGAGAGACAGAGAGAGGGAGAGAGAGAGAGAAAGAGCAAAAGACATTAGGCAACATCCCGTCATTCCCTCTCTTGGAACGATAGGTGCATGCAGCTGCTAAGAGCCTATCGTTCCATCATCATAACAACCACACATTTGGACATTATATCATTGTACAATGATAGCTGCATGAAAACAAGTGTCCTAATGGTTCACTAACCATCTTTAAAACAATTAGTCCATGTCCAGTTTACTAGTCCCATTGTGATGATCCGGTGTGGTGCAGACATTTATTTTTTTATTTTTTTTCACTGCTGTCATGGCACCTTGGTTCAGTCAATTCCTTCTCCAGTGTCAGGGTATCTGGACTGGCAAGGGAAGAGGCTCCCTGGACTTCCTTGGATAACATGCAGTGCTTATTCCCCTTAATGTTGTAACTGTGTGAGTGAAAGGCGGCCTAATTTGACAGTGTCTCTACCAATTCTGCACAGCGTGCGGGGGGCTCTGTCTCCTGTGACAGGCAGCTGGACGATCCACAGGCGGAAAAGTGCGGTCAAGACCTCTCTACTGACGGGCGGGGAAGCACCTCTTTCCCTGTCGGAATCCGTTTTGGCTCCTTGAGCTCGGGTCCAGTTGGGTGGACTGCTGACGGCAGTCGCTTAGGCTAGCTTCCCGTGGCAGGGTATGGGTCCGGTTGCACTTGTGCCTCTGGGGGTCCTTCGGGGAGTGGCAGGAGAAGACTGTGGGACTTGAGGGTTTAGGCCTTATCACTCACAGCAACATGTGAAGAGGGGAACACTGCATGTTATAAGCACTTAGTCCATTCAGGGGAACCTTACGGACAGGATTTACTATCCACAAGATTGCCAGTCCAAATAATCACCTGAATAGGGCAGACTTGTCCACAAGTGCCCAGGAACAGCATTGGAGGGGGCACCTACACTTTAAAAAAGGGACTTAAAAACATGGGCATTGTCTTATGTTAAAAGGTGGTGGTAGGGATGTGGGGGGGTGGTGAGGGGGGGGGGGGGCAGGGGCAGGCAGAGTGCCAGTTTTACCTCCTAGAACCCCAGTGTGGTTACTGGCAGTCCTTTGGCTGCGGAGGGCCACAGCGTTCAGCAAACCGGGATGACAGGAGGCATCCTGTCATCTTGCTTCTTCCGCACGTGGATGCCCCTTAACCACGCCCGTCTCATCTCTGTCCAGGGGTCTATGCCAGGTTTGGCTTTGGTTCCCTCTCTGGGCAGCTGGGCTGATCGTCGCTCGTAGGCATCCAGTCCATCACTGCTCTCTGAACACTTCTGACGTCGGAAAGGGGGTCTTGCACTTTCCCTGGATGACGTGTGTGTGCGAAGTTTGCAGGCGTGGCTCGGGGGTAGAGAGATAAGGTTGTGGGAAGCTGTTGTTCCAACTTGGCTGCTTCCATCTTGCTTTGGAATGCACGGCAACACTCTGGCGGAGACTTTGAGGGCCAGAGGAGTCGTAAAACGGCCGGGGGTTGGCTTCCTGCTCCGTTTCTCCCGGGGTCTCTTTACAGCTCTGATAGGGGAGCGAGACTTTCGCAGAAGTCCCCCTATCTCCTCCATCACAGGAACTGTGGAAGTGGGGGAGTCCACAGAGCACACCCCTTCTGTCTGTGCAGCAGACAGAGGTTCCCCGGATTCAGCAGGAGGGGAAGCAGCAGGAGGGGAAGAAAAGTCCACAAGGGGTGGGGTGGGGTCCTCGGCCTGGGGGGACTGGTCTGTGGGGGCTGACTCCACCTGCTGGGGTGCGTAGACCTCTCCACCTGGCAGGGCTGATGGGCCTGTAGAAGCCGGTTCCGCGTCCTGCGGTTCAATGGTCTCCTCACCAGGCTGGGCTGCTGCGTCTGCAGTAGCAGGTTCTGCCCCCAGGGGTTCGACGGTCTCCTCACCAGGCTGGGCTGCTGTGTCTGCAGTAGCAGGTTCTGCCTCCAGGGGTTCGACGGTCTCCTCACCAGGCTGGGCTGCTGTGTCTGCGGTAGCAGGTTCTGCCTCCAGGGGTTCGACGGTCTCCTCACCAGGCTGGGCTGCTGTGTCTGCAGTTGCAGGTTCTGCCTCCAGGGGTTCGACGGTCTCCTCACCAGGCTGGGCTGCTGTGTCTGCAGTTGCAGGTTCTGCCTCCAGGGGTTTGACGGTCTCCTCACCTGGCTCAGCTGAGAGGACTGCAGCAGCGGATTCCACGTCCTGTGGGGTCACATCCTCTGTGGTGGCTGGTGTGATACAAGACACCGAGCTGTTTCCCCCAAATTCCTCCAGGGAAGGGGGGCTCACCAGGGGGGCGGCTACATTGTCTGTGGAGGTGACAAAATCCACAGAATTGTCCAAGCCTGAAGGGGGTGGGGATGAGTCAATGGAGAGTGCTGTATTGTCCTCGGTGGGGGGTGGTGCCTGGGTTATGACTGGAATGGCGCCATGCACTGCTCCTTCCAGCGCGGGCTGGACTGCCACAGAAGAAACTGGTTTGGCAGTAACTCCTGACTTAGAGTGGTGCTTTTCCCAAGCCAGTTTCCACATTTGGTTTACCTCCTCCCATGCCTGCTTTGACCGCCAGAGGTAGAGAAAATGTTGTCTTTTCTCTAGGTACGACCTTATCCCTTGGACAATCTTGCGCTTGGTTTCATCACTATCTGGAGAAATCAGATAGTCCAAATACTCAGTCCGCAGGTTGTAAAGGGCCTCCTCCTTCAGCTGGTCCATTGCCTTGAGCTGTTCTGCAAATTTTGGGCACTGGGCTATCAAATATTGCCGTTCTGATAACATGAGATACCACTGCTGATCCAGCCTTGACTGGCCAGGGAATGCTGGTAGGCCAGCAGTGGAGGGTAAATGAGGCATCTCTCTCTTTTTCTGGTATGCCATAATAATATAAAAAAATTATTATTTTTTAAAAATAAAATCAATAAATCTAAGACCAGTCGATTAGAAAAAGATTTGAACTTGTCTCAGAGTTTACCGCAGTTTACTCAATAGCAAAATTTAGTATGCTATAGGACAACCTATCTCGGTGGAACCTCCAATTATGTCGGGTAAGTGAGGACTAGGTAAAATGTGTATTTTCTGAATCCAGTGGTTCCAACAGTCAATACCCTTGTTAAAACGTTCGGCACTCTGAATACTGAACACAAGCGATATTGCGTGCTAGAACCCCTCACTTAACCTACATTCAAAATAACTTTTACGTGATTTAATTTAATTATTATTATTAAAAATTACAATCATCAATTAAATCGCCAAATTCGTTAATAGGTAAGTCGAACAGTAACCTGGTGGATCAACTAACAAGCCAAAACAAAGTCTAAATCAGGTCTTGAGATTAAGTAATTTTATTAAATGAAAACATTCAATTAGAATAATGACTGGGAATCATACATTCACGAAGGATTGTAGGCTGACTACTTATAATTCACAAAAGTGAAGACATTAAACCAGACATTAATTAGGAAATATACCAGAAAAGAGAGAGATAAGCCAAAAATTGTCAAATTATTTACCCTCCAGCGGAACAGGAACAAAAGGAAACGCACGAGGAACCAAAAAGAATGACTTCTTCACACAAACTCCACAATTGACTAACTTCTTTTTCTGCGGTACACTCATAAAATACCTCCACAGGAAGACCATCCCTGTCCTGATTGGGTTAAGGTGTGGGGGAGGGGGGGGAGAGGGGTCATTTATGACAGACTGGCTTATCTTTGATGGGGGGTTGAGAATGAGAGAGAGAGACAGAGATAGAGAGAAGGGGGGAAATATTAGATATCCTACAATGATAACCCAGCAGATACAGGAACCCCCCCCACAACAAGTCCAAGGAGGACAGGGCCCATCCATCGAATGGGCTGGACCAAATTTCCAAAGGCCATGGACGAACCAGGGCCAGTGGCAGCAAAAAGACTGCTGGAGATGCGGAAAGATGGGACACTGGGCCAGGAACTGTCACAAAGGAAGAGGAAGAGGATTCCAATCAAGAGGCCACATGAACCAAGGAGCAAACCCTGGGTGGTGGCCATCGTACCCGCCAATGCCATCATATCAAGGACCCGAGAACCAGATAGCGATGATCCCACAGCAAAACATGTATGAGCAGCCACAGCAGCCACAACAGCCACAACAACAATGGGGAATGAGTCCCTAACAGAATCCCCTTCAATAGGGATGCCTTGAGAATCCTACACCCCTAGGAGCAGAGGGAGAGTGCGAAGCAAAGGAAATCTATATCTATAACATCCAGCTGTGCCACAAATTAACCACAAATTGATATTCTCATAAGAGGGAAAACATGCAACTTTTTAATAGATACAGGGGGCAACAGTACACTTATCAGAGACTGCCTCAAAGATATGTAGAATCCCCTAGCCTATTCAATCAGATGGTCAGAAATGACCTAGCGGACTTTGCGCCAAAGGGGGGAAGCACTCTCATCCAGTACGTGGACGACCTTCTCCTATGCAGCCCAAGTATGACCGCATGCAAAGAGGACAGTAAGAAACTGTTACAAGAACTGACACTAAAAGGCCACAAAGTATCCAAGTCAAAGTTACAGTTTTGTCAAGAACATGTGCAATACCTGGGTCATACTCTTAAGGAAGGGAGCAAAAGTATTTCAGCAGAACGAATTGAAGCAATTACGAAGGTGCCCAGACCGAGAACGGTGAAAGAAATGCAGAGATTCTTAGGAATGACGGGGTACTGCAAAAAGAGGACTCCAGAGAAAGGGCTGGCAGCATCCGCCTTTGCAGTAGAGAAGGCAAGCAACGCCAATAATGGCAGGGCATGAAGTGTATGTGTCACATGCAGTAGAAGCACTACTCAGTAGAGGGAAATCGTCCCTAACTTATCGGAGAGTATCAGGATACAAGATCCTACTCACACAGCCAGGATTGACCATTATCAGATGCAAAGCTGTGAACCCAGCGGAATTAATGATGACCCCAGAAGAAGGCCAACCACATGAATGTGAAAGAATGGTGGAAGCAGAAGCAAGAGCAAGAGAAGACCTACACCAAGAACCACTGATGGCTCCGGACCACGTGTTTTTTTGTGGACGGAAGCAATTGCACCAAGCGCAGTAATAGAGGTCATTTGCAGAGCTGCCCATGGTGTTGGCCACTCTGCAAGGGGGGAGATGATGAGAGAAATACAGAAACATTGGTTTATACTAGCATGATATCAGTAGCTAAAGCCTTGGCAAGATAAATTTTCCCCAGATTCGGGGTCTGTCAGACCCTGAGCAGCGACAATGGTTCTAAAAACTTTTAAATAAATTTTAAAAAAACAATAATAATTTGACACTTTTTGACCACACATATTACATACACTGACTACATGAAGAAAAGAACAACTCAAAGGGGACATAATAAAGCCCCAACTGACTAAAGGCCCTTAGGATAGATACAACAGACACATAAATAGATTAAGGAAAAGGGCGAAGAAGGTAGGAGACGCCTGAGTGAAGTGCTAGTAACCTCTCCTCAGGTTTCTTAGAATATGGGCTCCTAAGAAGAGGAAGACGACATTACAAGTATAATCCAATTCTTTTTATATAATCTTTGTATAATTATAGCGAATCAAAATTAGATGATCATTAAAAATCATTAAATACAGTAGCTCTTTGATATTTTTGATTAAATTTTTGATATTTTTAATTAACTTTTGATACTTTTGATTAAATTTTTGATATTTTTGATTAACTTTTTGATATTCTTTATTATTTACTTATTTACTGTTTGAGAGATCATCTGTTAATTGTTAATTAGAGGAAATATTAACTTAGGTAAATTATGCATGAAACTAATCAACTACAAATGTTTATTTTTATCATACAACACTAATGTCATAACATAACTCCACCACCAGGCGAAGTATCAACAAGAGAGTGTGAGACCGAAGGGTCTCAAAGGGGGGAATGTGGAAGTAAGCCGTAGGCCCAAGAAAGCCTCATATGCAAATATATAAATAATTAAATAATACAGTCAAGATCTAGTGGAAAAGTACTGAGATGGGGGGTTGTGAGAGGGTGCAGGATAGTTCTCTGTCAGCAAGGACGAGGGCATCTAGCACACCAGTCAAAACAGGAATGTTTTCCTCCTGTGTTCCATAACAAAGCAGGAGTTGTACTTATAGATCGTGCTGACCGAACAGGTGGGAGGAGAGTTCACAAACAATTTTATTTGATAGATCAAGAGTGCCCTCAAGCGCATAGGGTAAGAACAGGTCATATAACATATTAATGTTGTGCCTAATTTGTTATTGGATAAAATAAGATATTATGAAAAGGTGTTACCACATATCATTGGTGTATTAGCAACGTAAAGGAGGAGTTATGATATTGTAAAAACTAATGTTTGTTATTGTTCGGGGAATTCTGAATCCTCTGCGTAGGTTTGTGGTTTTCCCATGTTGAATCAACATTTGACCATTTAATAAAGATTATACTTCTGCTATTTCCTTCATCTTTATCTTGAGTATTCTTCCACTCGAAAAACCCATCTCAAATTGAACTTAACGAGGAGGGAGTCAAAGGACTTACTTCCACACAATACACTGTCAATCACTTTAACCAATTAAATATCTTGTTTTGATTGGTTAATAGATTGACAGATTGTTCATTGGTTTAGAATTAAAGAGTCATTGACAGTAAATAGCTCAACCTGAGCCCTCTCATCACTAGTGCCTAGTATATACCGTATATATATATACGTATACACACTGTATATTCTTTCAAAGATTTCACTTAAACTCTTACTTAACCCTCATATTATGTTCGAGGTCAATTTGACCTGATTCAGTGTTTGACTCCTTAAAAACCAGTTCACCTTATTTTTTTTATTTTGACACTATATTATTTTTCCTAATTTGTTGGGATTAAATAGTAAATACTGAATAAACATAATGCTATGTTTTCAAAAGTCCTGAACCAACTTTGTATACAAAGGTGTTGGGGTAATTTGTGGGGTAGTTGTATAAAATGCACAGACATACACTGCCTGGTCAAAAAAAAAGTCGCACACTCTAATAGTTAGTTGCATCGCCTTTAGCTTTGATTACGGCGCACATTTGTTGTGGCATTGTTTTGACAACCTTATGCAACATCACAACATTTATTTCCATCCAGAGTTGCATAAATTTTTGCTTGAGATCTTGTATTTACGATGGGAGAGTCAAACCACTCCGTAAAGTCTTTTCCAGCACATCCAAAGACTTTCAATGGGGTTAAGCTCAGGACCTGGTGGCCAATTCATGTGTGAAAATGGCTCCTCATGCTCCCTGAACCACTCTTTCACAATTTGAATCTTGGCATTGTCGTCCTGGAATATGCCCATTGATGGACTTCATTTTATTGCTGCATAACGTTGCTGAGCCTAGACCTGACCAATTGAAGCAACCCCAGATCATATCACTGCCTCCAGAGGCTTGTACAGTGGGCACTATGTATGACGGGTGCAACGGGGACTTTTTTTTTGGCCAGGCAGTGTATATATAATGTATTAATATACGTTTTTTATTTTTTACCTCTGACTTTTTTGTGGGTGATAGAATAGAATAGAATAACTTTTATTTTCCCGTGAGTGAACTTCAGTTGTAGCCACCAGCAAAACAAATAAAAATACATTCTGGTGGCATATTCCCATACAGGCTTTAAACTTCACAAACATTAGCTTACCTCTGGCTCTAAAATTAGATGTTTCATCACAGATTTTTTATATTTAGGGATAGGAAGCTAGTCAATTGGGAGATACACAAAAGGTGACAGAAAGTTTTCTATTTCTACAGTTTCAACTTTTGGGGTCAATTTGACCCCAAACATAAAAGGCGTCATAAAATTTCAACATGAGGGTTAAAAACAGTTTCAGCAAAATGGCATGAGGCCATGTTTATCAACAGAAATGCACCACAGAGGGAACATGTATTATTATCTGGAGATAGAACATGGGAATAATAAAACTTCTCTAAAAACGTTTGAGATAAAAAGGGCATTTCTTTTGTATCAGAAACCAATACATGTGTAACTAATCCAGTCTCTCGCATTAGCAGGAAAACAGCAGAGCAGAGGAAAAAGGAGGTAGCAAGATACGATTAGCATCACTCCCTCCCTCCCTCGCAAACTGTGACAGATGAATGGCAACAAGAGTGGTGTTTTTACCACAGTATCTTCAAACTGGAGACACATCTGATTGGCTACACAAACCCCTACATTTCCTACCAACCTTGATTTTCCAGGTCATCATTGTAAATGAGAATTGAGTTCTCATTTGACCTACCTGGTTAAATTAAGGGAGAATAAAATAAATAAAGAAAACTATAGGACCTAAAGTCCAGCAGAATGCACTCCCAGAACATAATGCTAAGATCATCTGGTTGTTAAAGTGTGTATGGCCAAGGTTGCCAGACTGGTAAATACCCCAGTTGTAGGGAATTTGAGTGAGTCACGGGATTTTGAAGTCTTAGAGTCAAAATATAAGGGAGGCAATGATACATTTTAACAGAACGTTTAAAGAGGAAAGTCTTGGAAAATTTATATGGGACTATTTGAGAAATATTTTTTGGGAAAGAAATCTTTGGCAACACTGTGTAAAGAACATGTGTGTGCAATCAACTTAGAGAGAGGGGTCAGGGGGACACAGACTGGGGTAAAGGCACATTTTAAATAAAGTGGCTAGTGCTGTAGGTCTTTTACCCCACATGCTTATATAATTATACTATAAAGGGTAGCCTGAAAGTCTGATAGGCATACTGCATGTATGCACTGAATAAATGAAGAGAATGTTGTCATGAGGAAGAGGTTTAATTACAGCAATGGCCAAAACTAATTGTTTGCATGAGATAGATGTGAATTTATGAATTTGCTATGACAACTTCTTAAAGAATGTCAGCTCTGCGTTCCTGACAGACCAGAGGCAGAGAGAGACCTTGGTTGGTAGATAATTAGAAACCTTTTGTCTTACCTCATGTGACTTCCTTTCGTCGTCCCTTCTGACTGTGTGGGAGTGGCTTTGTTTTGCCACTCTCTAATTGGTGACTGAAATGTAAGCTCCTCCTCCTTAGTGGGTGCGTCACTGACATTTTTACCCATGATTCGACGCCAGGTTGGATGACTTGACTGTTAAATAAAATGCAAGTTAATTTGTTTTGTGTGAGTGTGTGTTAATGCATGTGTGTGTACTTATGTGTGTGTGTGTGTGTGTGTGTACAGTAACGCAAAAGTAGCAGCTGCAAATAGGTTACAGAATACATAGAGGCTGTTGAATGGGTGAAAAATACTTCACTTTAAATCACAGCACTGCTGTGAGAAATTGGGGAGATGTTTATGTGAGTATAAATCATAAGCGCAGAGTCCACAGGAAATCCAGAGAAAAACGGCAATATCACACTCACCTGCGGCTCCTCTCTCTCCTCCTCTCTGCTTCTCATCTCATCTGTTCCACCCTCCACAGTCCTCTGCCCCATCCTGCTTTTCCCCAAACTCGTGCGCCTGTCCCTCCACCTCTCCTTTATTCTCTCAGTCCATCTCCCTGTTCTCCGCTCTGTGGCTCGTCTCTTCTTTCTGGACGGCGTGTTTTCCACTTTCTGGTGAGGCGCAAGGGTTTCCAGGGGGGCGGCTTGTCCCACAATGTCAGGAGTGCCCCCATAATCCCCCTTCTTACCCCAGCTAGAGTCCGGGCCCAGCGGGGGGAATCCGGCAACTGCGTCCTGGCCCAGGGTCTGAGCTGAGATTATGGAATCGCGATTTCCCATGGCGACCACGTTGCAAGTTCCCAAATCGAAGCCTGGGTTTGGAACGTCTGTGGCGGCGGTAAGATTCCTGCCCTCTTTCTGAGCTGGACGTGGCGTGATGGGGTCACTGGCTGCGCTCTCATCCTGGGAGGCATCTGACTCCCACAGAGGATTTAAGGGACGCCCTGTTTTGCTCCTTTCCACAGGTTCAGTCAGGTTGCTGGCACCTGTAGAGTCTTGTTGTGGAATATTCCTGCGTGGGCCAGGAGAGATGATCTTTCCCCCCTCACTGACCCCTTTCTGTTCCAAATCAGGTAGGGGTCGCGTCCCCCTTGCCCAAGGAGACATTTGCACTGGGTCTCCCCAAATAACTGAAGTTCCCCGTGACCACCCCATGTCCTGTCTGGCCTTGTCATCCACCAAATGGGTGAGTTTGTGCTGAGCAGCCCTTTCGGGATGGTGATGCCACATCATGGATGGGACACTGTTCCCAAGACGTGCACAAAGAGGGGTCAGGACAGGGCCCTGTGTGGGGAAGGTCTCAGATGTCTGATTTTCGTTGCCTGGTTGGCAATTTTGAACAAGTACATCCAGTGGGGCATGAGGAGGGAGCGTTTGTCTCTTCCCCCACCTGGAGATACTGCTATTGGGGTCCCAGCACGCACCCAAGGGGACAGAACCCCCAAAATTACCCAAAATCCCCAAATCATCCTCAGAATCCCCGTTTTTCTGACCCCTCCCAGCCGGGGTGGGGTGAAAGAGGGTCATGCTCCGCTCCCCTATGTTGTCCGGTCTGCCCCTGCCCCATTTCAGAATGGGACGATGCACACCCCTGTCACCTCCCTGTGCAGCTGCCCGTGGCTGTAGTGACTGCCGTCCATCCAGATAGTTCTCGATGGGGAAGGAGGAAGACGAAGAGGACTTGATCTCCATCCTCTGCAGCATGGAGAGAAGCAGAGACTGTGTGTCCGTGCCCACGGTTGTTTGAGACATTTAGAAGAACTAAAGGTGGCTGGAGCGTGGAGTTGACTGGACAGGATAGGAGGCTAACACCTTTCAACCTCTGTATCTGTGCTCCTCACCCCCCGGATCTGTGCCCCTTACTGTCTGGGTGTCCCAGTGCGCCTGCTGTAATGTCCATTAACTATCTGTATAGCAACACACTTTCACTGTCCTGTCTTTTTCTTTCCTATCTCTTTTTTAACTCCAAATCTTCTGCTTCCCCCTCCACCTCTCTCACTGCCTCCCTCTTGCTGTCTTTCTCTCTCGTTACGTAGTTTTATCCTTCTCTTTCATTTTCTCGCACCTTTTCTTTGTCCGTTCACTATGTGGTAGAAAAAAAAAAGTTGAAACATTGTCACTCTGCCTTTGTCTCCTGTTCTTCCCCTCTCCTTCTCTCTCAGCCTCAGTCCAGATTGCATTCAGCCTGGTCTCTCAGCAGAACACTAGTGTGTGTGTGCCTGAAGAAGAAAGACTGTTGTGGAGTGTGTGGCGGAAGAGTTCTTTATTAAAAGGTTGTTGCTCTCTGTCTCTCTGTCTGTCTCTGTCTCAGAACTAAAGAATGGAAGGGGATGCATTCTTCACATTTCACAGAGAGAACCCGACTGACAGGAAATCCATGTGAAATAGAGACTGGACCGGTTTATTCCTGTCTTCGTTCTGTCACAGTGATGCCTGGGCTCCTTTTGTTCCTATTACTACAATCAGGGAGGGGCTTTCTTACTGATACGTCAGCGTCCTAACAAATATGGAGTCCCATTCATATGTGCATGGGGCGTGTGTGTGTGTGTGTGTGTGTGTGTGTGTGTGTGTGTGTGTGTGTGTGTGTGTATGTGTGTGAGCATGTGCACAATTGATTACATTTTTTCTATTAGAATTATATAAGAATACCATGGGTGATATTAAACTGTGGACTTTTAACTTTTCAAGTTAAAAATTAATGGCCAGCTTCACAGCAAGCTACATCCAGATTTAATTAGGAAATAGATGGGAAATGTGCATCACGGTGAAGAATTGAACGGTTTTTATTCATTTAAACGTTTATTTGTTTATAAGTCAAAATTGGGAGTGATCTAAGATAGAGATTTTGCCGTGGTAAATAAAGGCGTATGCTTTCGACCTCATCATAGGAACTAATAAAAAGGAACTAATCCGAAGTCTGAGATACACTCCAGCTCGGGAGATGGCGCTGTTACCCCTGGAGGATGATACTCCTTAATGAGAAAGAACTCGAAAGACACTTGTGAGGAGGCGGGCTTGGAGAGATTGACCAATAGACGTAGCCAGCCAGTGATCTTGTCCAATTGGAATACGCAGTGCCCGCGAGCCAGAATGTTAGCCAATGGCTACGGAGCGAGCAAGGCGCGTTATGGCTGCGATTGGGGGTGAATGCCTAGTTTGGTTTCATTATTTGTGTTGTTCTGTTTGTCTGGAGCTGTTAAAATAACAATGAAACAGTAAATATAGATCGATATTGTTGTGTCTTCTGTTTTTGTGAAACTAGCTCGCAGTTGTATGACACAAAATTAGCTGGTTCGCAAACTGTCAGTTGCTGCGGAGACTATTACTGCAGGGATTGAAATGTCAATGTGGTGACTTTTCTAAGTTATCCATATTGCAACAAACTATTGTGACTGCAAATAGAGAGGTGTGTTGTATCATCATTTCGCCCTTCCAGTCAAGGTTTCGGTGAACGAAATGCGGTCAGATCAGTTGATTTTTTCCCCGGCTGTATTGGTTTGCTGACCATCAATAACTGGCTTGGATAACGTTAGTTCGCGAACATACTCTAGGCCTAAGTTAGTTTACAGACCGCTGTTAAACTTGTTTAAACTAACTTGGATATGTCATTTAACCTGAGTTTTCTTCGTGATATTATGCGTTTATTAGTATATGGTCCGTGTTCAGAATAAAGTTCCAAGTGCACTAACGTTAGTCAGCTAATGTACATCCACATCTGCCAACCCTATTCTACCCTACCGAACATATTTCTCCACCTTGGACCCGTAGTAATCCTGTGTGTGCTAATGCTAGATTTCTCTGTTGTTTCTTGTTTTGTTTTGACAGATTATTTCTGCGCCTGAGTCTGCACCAGTTGTAAACCATACAGTGACACAGTGGTAATACACACCTTGAAATATTGTTATAGGCCCAATTTATAAACACAAAGACGTCCTACACCTGCAGTGGGCAGGCTCGCGAGGCACACCTGCGCCCCTGAAGACTGGAACTCGCGCATAATGGACTGTATGGTGACGGGAGGCAACGTGAAAGGTAACCCATAGCCATTGGTTAAATTGTAAAATGTTAACAATGGGAATGGTGTTTGTTGGCCGGGGTGGAGGGGTTGACTCTAGGGGGGTCCTGAATGATGACTTCTGAGAGTAAAAAATGATAGGGGGGGTCCGGGGGCATGTTTCCCTTGAGAATTCAAAAATCGCTCTGAAATTGTTAATTCTGATGACTTCTGAGAGTAAAAAATGACTTCATTCTACAGTTCTGTGGCTCTCAGATAAATGGCCTGTGAGAACCTTTCAAATAAATCACTCTGAAATGGTTAATTCTGATGAGAGTAGAAAATTCGGGGTGGGGGAGGGGTTGGGATTTTAATCTAGGAGGGTCTGGGGCCTTGCTCCCTGTGAGAGAATGTTTCCAAAAATCATTCTGAAATTGTTAATTTTCATGACGTCTGAGAGTCGAAAATGACTTTTTTCAGCAATTACATGGCTGTCAAGGATGCATTTTGCCAGCCTAAAACTAAAATCTGTAAGCAATTGAAGACATATACAATAAAATAAATCCTTATACAGTTCTGTGCTCCCGGAGGATGCTTCAGCGATGAAAGTCAAGTGTAGCCTTTACAGAAGTCCGAACTGCGCAAATCAAAGACTTTTCCAGCACCAGTTACAGTGTACTGTGTGCTGTAATTCTGACATATGGTTTCCCAGCATAGGCTGTAATGTGATGATTCCATGTATATATATATCTATCTCCTGCAGTGCTGGCTAAGGCCATCCATTCCCTGTCCCGGATTGGGGAGGAGCTGTACCTTGAGCCACAGGAAGATGGGGTGCGTACGCTCTCTCCTTTGTTTGCTGTGTGTGTGTGTGTGTGTGTGTGTGTGTGTGTGTGTGTGTGTGTGTGTGTGTGTGTGTGTGTGTGTGTGTGTGTGTGTGTGTGTGTGTGTGTGTGTGTGTGTGTGTGTGTGTGTGTGTGCACTCTCCTGTGTGTACTCTCCTGTGTGTACTTTACCACCAGTGTTTGCCCAGCAGGTTTGTGTTAACATTGATTCCACAAAAAATTAAGACACATAAAGCTCCACAGGACTCAGTCTTAGTGTAGCGTAGGTGACAAAATACACCAAAATGAATCGCACTGCAAATATGAAATGTGATTTTATTAACTCTATCCTTTCCCTCCCTCTGCAGCTGGCTCTGCGCACGGTGAATTCATCCCGCTCCGCGTACGCCTGCTTCCTGTTCTCCCCACTTTTTTTCCAGAGGTACTCCTCTTGCAGGAGCCCTGTCTTCCGCTGCAAGATGGCTGTCAAGGTAAGAAGTGTGCAGGCCCCTCCTCTTGCCACATGAAGCCCCTCCCCTCACCACCATGCAGTCTCTCTGTCTCTCTCTCTCTATCTCCCTCCTCTGTCAGGGAAAATGTGTTTCTCATCCATTCTCTCTCTCTTTGGGTGCATTCCAATTGGGTATTTTCAGTCCTTGCGTCCTTTCCTCGCTCCTTAGCTTCACAGCTTCACCCATCGGAGTACGCAGGCAAAGGATGCAAGAGGAGGGAGGAATCGAAGCAATATGCATGAGGCAAATGGACTGTCCTTGCTCAGCCAAGCGTCAGCTGAAGCGCCGTCAATTACTAATGACGTGTTGCACAGCTGTATCACCTGTCAGTGGGCTTGTAACCAACTGTGCTGTACTGTATTGTTGTCTCAAAGCTTGTTTTTGTACAGAAAATGAGATTTACTGTTTTATTGGACGCTGTAGGCTGTCAGACATGAAATATGTAGTCCACGGTATATGATCCAATGAGTAAAAGCCTAAAACATATGAATTGCGTCGGTAAACAACAGCAGTGATTGCAGAAAGCAGTGATTTGTAAATTCTCTTTTACATATATTTAAAGGGTAATTCCACCCAAAAATGATGTTTGATTTGTAGAAAAGTAGCTCTCCATCTGATTAAAATGAGCTCTCAGCCATCTTTCTACCTGGGCTGTGTCCCTATAATCTTCACTCCCCACTTCCATTAATTTAGGAAAACTTGCTTTTGTATCGGCCAACATGCCGATACAGAATGTTAACGTTAAACATATACAATTAAAAGTTAAAACATTGTTGTAGTTGTTGGCCGTTTTAGCTATGTTTGCTAGCAAAGCCAAAACTTTCCCTGTTGTGCAACTCGAATGCACTGATGTCGGTAATAACACAGAAAGGACGCGTTTACCACCTCCGATATCCAACTTCCCGCCATAAACGAATGCAGGGTTAGCTACTATAGCCTACTGCATGGCATACAGATTTAAAAACCAATTTGTTTTATGCCAAGAAACCCGTGGCTAACAACAGCTAACTAGCTTAGAAAATGACATCGTTAAAAATGCATCTGTAGGCTAATCGAATGCTCAAAGCGAAACTAATGTTAGTTGGTCATGGATCATAATGTAACGTTAGTTGACATGGTTCCTTACCGGGTGATTCAATAAGGCAGAGGAGATATCAGGCAATAATGGAGGCCACTCCACTCTGTAACCAACAGCACTCGAGTCCTGTTTGGTTTAGTTTTCCAAAACATCTTTAGGAAATAACGTAGCCTATCAATGTAATTTTCTGACATTATAATAAAATAGCAATGATAGCTAGCTTGATCTAAGATGTGTCCCTACTCAGAACAAGTGACAGACGGAGCATTTCTTCCCTCGCTGCCTCCACCTACACGCCTATGTAATTTACATGCCCATTTCACGCCACTGTAGTCTTTCAAAAACAAGGAAGTGGTGGAGGTATACGTCAAAATGACGTATACCTCTACTGAATTTTCAACTTTATATTCAAATATCTCAGGACAGAATTTTTTTTGGCCAGGTTAGTGTTGTGTTTGGGTGGAATTACCCTTTAATTGAAAACAGTACAAAAAAAAGATATTTAATATTTTACCTTATCAACTTTATTGATTTTTGTAAATATATGCTAATTCCGAATTTGATGCCTGCAACACGTTCCAAAAAAGTTGGGACAGGGGCAAAAAAAAAAAAAAAAAAGACTGAAGTTCAAAAAACACCTGTTTGGAACATTATACAGGTAAACAAGTGATACTATCATGACTGGATGCAAAAGGAAAAAGACACTTGATATCTTATTTTCAGGTACTCTTACAAGCGATACTATAACCTCTCTGCATTTAAATTGATCTGTATGGGAATTGTGGGGTGGGACTAGATTAGGCTGTAAATTACACGGGAATAGTATGGAACCCATGGTTGGCTAATGGCTGTAAGTCATCAAGGGTCTGCGGTATCAAATGAGCCTCAAACCATCACTCTGCCGCCAGATATGCAGTAGATATGGATGGATCACTTGGAGGGTTGTTTCTCCTGACTTATTTTTACATAGAATTCAATAGATTTGCTCCTGTCACACCTTTTTTGGAACGTATTGCAGGCATCAAATTCGGAATTAGCATATATTTACAAAAATCAATAAAGTTGATAAGGTAAAATATTAAATATCTTTTTTTTTGTACTGTTTTCAATTAAATATACAGGGAACACCATAATATCGGAAACGCCTACAAAAACTGAATATCTAACTAATAACGAGTAGGCCCACCCTTTGCCTTCAAAACAGTTTCAATCCTTCTAGGAATGCTGTCATACAATTCTGAACTGTGTGTAGTGGGATATTGGCCTATTGTTCATGAAGGACAGTCTCCAGTTCTTTGAAGGATGAAGGAGGTGGAAATCTAGTTCGCACTCTGCGCTCCAGAACTTCACATAAAGGTTAAATTATGTTTAGATCTGGTGATTGTGCAGGCCATGGAAGGCATTTGACATCATCCTTGTGCTATTGGAACCATTCTTGAATGTTTTTAGCAGTGTGTAGTAGCACACTTCAGACAACTGTGTGGAAATATGGGACATCATGAGGGAACAGTGCTTGCACCACAGGGTGCACCTGGTCTTGTGAAACGGTTTCATATTGTTTGCCCATTACACGTCCATAGAGAGCAATCATTGGACCCAATGAGTCCCATGAAATGGCTGCCCATACCATTACAGAACCACCACCACACTTAACAGTTGGCTACAGACATTGTGGATTGAATGCCTCCTTAGGCTTTCTCCAAACATAAACCTGTCCAGATGTATTAAAAAGAGTAAAAGATGACTCATCAGACCATATCACTTTTCTCCACTGCTCAGGGGTCCAGGTTTTGTGTTCCTTACACGATGTTATGCCTTTTTGTGCATTAGTCTTGGATACAAATGGTTTCCGAATGGCAGCTCTGCCATAAAAACCAGCTTTGTGAAGCTCATGGCATACTGTTTTGGTTGAGACTGATTCAGATATGGATTGATTCAATTCAGTGGTGATTTTTAGAGCTGTAGTTCTGTTGTTATTAGCAACTACCCTACCAAGTGTCCGTCTGTCCCTGTCGGAGAGCTTTGACTTGCGGCCACAGTTCTTTTTTGCTGATGCTGTTTTTTGGTGTTGGACATATGTTGTCATAATTTTTGACACTGTTCCCCCCCACCTTAAATAATTTTGCCGTTTTTGTGACCGACACCTGCAATTCGGGCACCAACTATTTGGCCCCCTTGGAACTGTTCGTGTCCTCATCTTGCTTTGGAGACTGACCTCACAAAGTGCTGCTGGTTAGACCTCTTTTAAGCAGACACATGCTGCTAATTAGCATTCAAATGAATAGGAATCACCTGTGAAGATGCTTTTGTAATTGTGGGTTAGATGCTTCAAAGTTAAAGCCATTTTTCAGGAGTGTTTCCGATGTATGCATGTATTCCCCCTGTATGTAAAAGAGAATTTACAAATCCCTACTTTCTGCTTTTATGTGCATTTTACATACTGTCCCAACGTTTATGGAATTGGGGTTTGTGTTATTTCCCAGTCATACAAGAGATTGGATTTGTTTAAGGAGTGTAGGCTACCCGCCATGTGGCAGATGTGGAGAGGTGGATAATTTATACACATCACGCGTTCCGAGAAAAGACTTCCGCAAATGCTACGCTGGGGGGGGCGGGTTGTGCAGTATAATTATTAATTATATAATACAATGAAACACAACAAAAACTTGCTTTAAGTGCGTTGCACACTAAAATGTAATACAACTACATTAGCCTACATTATTTAAGGTTACATACAGTACCTGTCAAAAGTTTGGACACAACTACTCATAGAAGGGGTTTTCTTTATTTCTAGAATTTTTTTTACAGTTTAGAATAATAGTAAAGACATACAAACTATGAAATAACATAAATGTAATTATGCAGTGACCAAAAAAGTGTTAAACAAATGTATCTTATGTTTTAGATTCTTCAAAGTAGCCACCCTTTGCCTTGATACCAGCTTTGCACTCTTGGCATTCTCTCAACCAACTTCATGAGGTAGCCACCTGGGATGCTTTTCCAACAGTCTTGAAGGAATTCCCACATATGCTGAGTACTTGGCTGCTTTTTCTTCACTCTCCGGTCCAACTCATCCCAATCCATCTCTATTGGGTTTAGGTTGAGTGTTAGGTTAGGTAGACTGATGCAGCACTCCATCACTCCTTCTTTATCCAATAGCTGTTACACAGCCCGGAGGGGTGTTTTGGGTCATTGTCCTGTTGAAAATCCTGTTGAGGGCCCAACTAAACTGCAAGCCAGATGGGATGGCGTGTCACTGCAGAATGCTGTGGTAGGCATGCTGGTTTAGTGTGCCTTCAATTATAGATAACTCGTCCAACAGTGTCACCAGCAAAGCAACCCCACACCATCACCCTCCCATGCTTCACAGTGGGAACGGGGAAGTTCTAAATGAAAACTACTTGTTGGGGGTGCATATCAAAAACAATTCAAAACAATTGTTATTAAATTTTTATTTTGGAAAGAAATTCATACATAGGCATTTTACTATACATAGGCATTTTACTATACATAGGCATTTTACTTATATTTGTCTAAGAAAAAAAATTCAAGCATTTAAACATAAGCCTTTAGATCAAAATGTCCTTAAGATAATGAGAAAGATGCATTCAATCAACTGTGTCCAAACGTTTGATTGGTACTGTATTTATTTCAGTTATACTAAATATTTAAAATTGTCTCAGGTTTAGCTTTAAGATGACTGGACATGTAATACATTAGCCTAATTCAAATATCAATGATATCAATGATATCTCAGCTTAATAAAAATCCAATCAAAAAAACTACTAACAATTATTATTTTATAACCATTTTCTTTACAGTGTCCTATTCTCACTGTCGTAGGGTCGTGTTTAAAAGTGCTGATCTGGGGCCTCATGTATAAAAGGTGCGTACGCACAAAAAAGATGCATAGGCCACGTTCCCCACTGATTTGGGATTTATAAAAACAAACTTGACATCAAAACATGCGCACATTTAAGCAGCCTATGGCTCAGTGACAGTGAAAACCGTGTAGCATCCGCGTTATCAGCTCAAGTCGGACCGCATCAAATTCTCAGTAAACATCAATCTGAGAGCTTTCACTTTGAAAAGGTGCGACAAAACTAATACCGTGTCCATCGGCGTTGCTGTTCTTATTAAATTAAAGCTTTCTGGACATTTCTTGTTGTTACTGAAATATATTAATTTCATATTTTGCTTTTGATAGCCTACCTTTGTAGCCTATCCTCTCAACATATTTGTCCACTCCGTAGGCTATACCGCCTTTTTGTTATTTGCGCTCTTCTGGAGATCACATATTTGCGTTTGAAGTCCGCTCTGTGGTTCCTTTTACAGCTTTGTATTTAAAGGCATGTCATTGCTATAATATGGGTAGCGTCGGTTTAAATAGAAATACGGCACGTTTAGAGAAAATTGGTGGGCGACTACTCATTATCTATGGTAGGCGAAACACTGAGCAACATTAGATTAGCGCACAAAGGTTTCCGGGGCACAGAGGAGAGGAGGTGGTAGTGGAGGAAAGGAGGATGCATTTTTTGAGTATTGGGACGCTCCCAAGGACAGATAAAAGATTGGAATGAACCCTCTTTCTTTCTCTCCCTCTCTTTCTCTTCCTGATTCAGTTCAATTCAGTAATGATTTATTGGCAAAATACCTGTTACCAGTTAATATAATGGATATGAGAAGGAGAATGAATGCAGAAGCAAAAAAATAATTAATTAATTTTGCTCATCAGTATCTAAAATAAATACTTATTTAAATATTTTAAAATATTGTATATAATATTTTTACCCCCCCCCCACCACAAGTCTGTGCAGGCAGTGTTCAGATCTCTCTCCTCTCTGGAGAAGACGGTGGAGAGGTGTCGGATTGAGCTGAACTCAGAGAAGAGCCGGATCACCTTCACCCTCCACTGCAAACACGGTAATATCACCACTTTACATCCTGTGCTAGTAGCACTACTTAGTATTTCAGTAATGTCACCTGCATTTATTGTAATGATAATAACTCCTGTATTTAGCATTGCAGTAATATCACCCATTTTATTGTAATGATAATAACTCCTGTATTTAGCATTGCAGTACTATCACCCGTTTTATTGTAATGATAATAACTCCTGTATTTAGCATTGCAGTAATATCACCCGTTTTATTGTAATGATAATAACTCCTGTATTTAGCATTTCAGTAATGTCACCTGCATTTATTGTAATGATAATAACTCCTGTATTTAGCATTGCAGTAATATCACCCGTTTTATTGTAATGATAATAACTCCTGTATTTAGCATTTCACTAATGTCACCTGCATTTATTGTAATGATAATAACTCCTGTATTTAGCATTGCAGTACTATCACCCGTTTTATTGTAATGATAATAACTCCTGTATTTAGCATTGCAGTAATATCACCCGTTTTATTGTAATGATAATAACTCCTGTATTTAGCATTTCAGTAATGTCACCTGCATTTATTGTAATGATAATAACTCCTGTATTTAGCATTGCAGTAATATCACCCGTTTTATTGTAATGATAATAACTCCTGTATTTAGCATTTTCAGTAATGTCACCTGCATTTATTGTAATGATAATAACTCCTGTATTTAGCATTGCAGCAATATCACCCGTTTTATTGTAATGATAATAACTCCTGTATTTAGCATTGCAGCAATATCACCCGTTTTATTGTAATGATAATAACTCCTGTATTTAGCATTGCAGTAATATCACCCGTTTTATTGTAATGATAATAACTCCTGTATTTAGCATTGCAGTAATATCACCCGTTTTATTGTAATGATAATAACTCCTGTATTTAGCATTGCAGTAATATCACCCGTTTTATTGTAATGATAATAACTCCTGTATTTAGCATTGCAGTAATATCACCCGTTTTATTGTAATGATAATAACTCCTGTATTTAGCATTTCAGTAATGTCACCTGCATTTATTGTAATGATAATAACTCCTGTATTTAGCATTGCAGTAATATCACCCGTTTTATTGTAATGATAATAACTCCTGTATTTAGCATTGCAGTAATATCACCCGTTTTATTGTAATGATAATAACTCATGTATTTAGTATTGCTGTAATATCACCTGTTTTATTGTAATGATAATAACTCCTGTATTTAGCATTGCAGTAATATCACCCGTTTTATTGTAATGATAATAACTCCTGTATTTAGCATTGCAGTAATATCACCCGTTTTATTGTAATGATAATAACTCCTGTATTTAGTATTGCTGTAATATCACCTGTTTTATTGTAATGATAATAACTCCTGTATTTAGCATTGCAGTAATATCACCCGTTTTATTGTAATGATAATAACTCCTGTATTTAGCATTGCAGTAATATCACCCGTTTTATTGTAATGATAATAACTCCTGTATTTAGTATTGCTGTAATATCACCTGTTTTATTGTAATGATAATAACTCCTGTACACCTGAACACCTGGCCTTTGATTGACGCTGTGTTTCTTAGGACTGCTGAAGACGCACAACCTGTCGTTCCAGGACTGTGAGAGTCTGCAGGCCGTGTTCGACAGGGAGAGCTGCGCAAACGTACTGAGAGCTCAGCCCAGGTCTATACACACTCCATTTGTCTATATATCTGCCCATCTCTCTATCTGTCTATATATCTGCCCATCTCTCTCTCTCTGTTATTATATCTGTCCATCTCTCTCTCTCTGTTATTATATCTGTCCATCTCTATCTGTTATTATATCTGTCCATCTCTATCTGTTATTATATCTGTCCATCTCTATCTGTCTATATATCTGCCCATCTCTATCTGTTATTATATCTGTCCATCTCTCTCTATCTGTTATTATATCTGTCCATCTCTATCTGTTATTATATCTGTCCATCTCTATCTGTTATTATATCCGTCCATCTCTATCTGTCTATATATCTGCCCATCTCTCTCTCTCTGTTATTATATCTGTCCATCTCTATCTGTCTATATATCTGCCCATCTCTCTCTCTCTGTTATTATATCTGTCCATCTCTATCTGTTATTATATCTGTCCATCTCTATCTGTTATTATATCTGTCCATCTCTATCTGTTATTATATCTGTCCATCTCTATCTGTTATTATATCTGTCCATCTCTATCTGTTATTATATCTGTCCATCGCTATCTGTTATTATATCTGTCCATCTCTATCTGTTATTATATCTGTCCATCTCTATCTGTTATTATATCTGTCCATCTCTATCTGTCTATATATCTGCCCATCTCTCTCTCTCTCTGTTATTATATCTGTCCATCTCTCTCTCTCTGTTACTATATCTGTCCATCTCTATCTGTTGTTATATCTGTCCATCTCTATCTGTTATTATATCTGTCCATCTCTATCTGTTATTATATCTGTCCATCTCTATCTGTTATTATATTTGTCCATCACTCTATCTGTCTATTTATCTGGCCATCTCTGTCTGTCTATATACGTATATATGAATCTGTCCATCTCTCTCTGTCTGTCTATATATCTGTCTAAATTACAATTCAAAATGCTTTATTGGCATGCACGATATAATTTCAAGTACATATTGCCAAAGCGTAATAATCTGTCATAATAATAACAACTATAATGAAAGTAATAACAACATTACCCGAGAGAGAAGGGCAGAGAAAATTTTGGCCTAATTGCAGTAAGACCAGTCAATTCTAGCGAACTTTGAAGTATGACTTTATCAAAAGAGAATTATTACTTATCCCTTATTAGTTATTAATTAGGTATTAGTTATATCTGTAGTTATATCTATTTAAGAAAAGGAGGCATTCAAATGACATGAACTAGAGTTTATTCATGCATGCATTTTTCTCCGGCGACGGATGTACCGTCTGTCCATCTCATTCTCGTGAACGCCATATCTCAGGAACGCCTTGAGGGAATTTCTTCACATTTGGCCTAAACGTCCACTTTAGATTTTGGTGGTCAAAGGTCAAGGTCACTGATCTCACAAAAGACGTTTTTGGCCTTAACTCAAGAATTCCTATGCTAATTATGACAACATTTCCCCACAAATGTCTACTTGGACTCAAGGATGAACTGATTAGATTTTGGTGGTCAAAGGTCAAGGTCACTGTGACCTCCCAAAATACGTTTTTTTTTGTTATTTTTTGCATGGTTCTCAGTTGCTTGATCTCAACTCAGTGATCAGCAGCCAAATGTTCAGGTACATGACTCCAGTTTCCTAATTTCATTTGCAAATAAAAAAAATGACAAAACTGTATTGGCTGGCTAATTAGCTTCTCTATCAGTCCTCTGTAAAAATAGTGTCTAAGTGAAGACAGCATGTTTCTCACTGGAAATTATGGACTGGAATCACACATGTCAATATAGTGATAACTTCCATTTCACCAATAAATACACTTCATACCTTTTAAATGAAATTCCTTCAAAGTCTTCACTACATATATTTTATGAGTCTGGACAGACATGGATGTAAACTGCAACTTGACTTGTTGGCGGAGGCATACAACCGCAAGGCGGTTATTTCTAGTTCAACTCAATTCAACATTCAGTTTTCAGTCACACATAATACTCCATAGACCCTCATAAATGACCAAACGTTAATGTTCGCTAAGTGACATTATCTAACGTTAATGTTGCTAGCTTAACGTAGCTCAACTGTTTTTGCATAGCAATGGGAATCACCAGTGTTATCGCACATTTCACCCTTTGCGCTTCTGTTCTCTTCTCTGCCTAGGCTAGCAACTTGTATTGGGAATTTTTTTATAAAAGGGAACATATCAGCTATTTATGCATGTAAACTGATTGGGAATAATGTTAAATTTGTCTTTTTGAGTGTAGAAAATTGTCCAACGGTCTTTCTGCCAACTCAAGTGACGCCTATGGAAACTATGTAGCCGCTAATGACAACACGATGCTGATCTTTTGGCTACTGTGTAGCTTCACTGTAACGTTAGCTGGCTAGCTAGCTTGCCAATAACGCTAGCTCAACTCTGACTTCTGCAACATAGCCAGACAGACCGCAAATCTCCGGGCACATCAGAGTTTTTACATTTCAATCACAAATGGGCAACCACAAACTCAGAACTAATTTCTCACCTGTCCTTTTCTTTTTGAACAAGGCCCAAAGGTCAAGCTGCCTCAGGTGTTTCTCAATACCAAGTCCGCACAAGTACGGATTTGCGTTCTTGTGACGCAGGTAGTCGTCAAGTGTCCCAGCAAAAGGGCACTTGTAAAAAACACGTTCTTGTGAATAGGGTGACATAATATTTGACGGGCCAAGTTCTGTTCCAAAGCCAAGAATGCAAAGAAGCGAGGATGCTCAAAGATGCCGGAAATGTAGCTACTTGATCCGCCCAAAATATCGAGGATGCTTCGGATGCAAGCTCGCCAAACGAGAATGCGGACTTGGATATCCCATCATTCATCGCGCAAAGCCATGGCAGATAACACGGGAGAAGCTTATACACCAGGCATGGGGAGACTGTCAGGAAAAGTTGCTGCCTGGTTTTTAGCAATTTTCTATAGTCTATGATTTGTAGTGGTAGTGAAACCACAGCCCAAACGTCACAAGCACGCATTGCATCTCAAATAGGCAACAAACAGCGTTCTCTTTTTTAGTTATACAAATATGTTTAGAATGAGAAGAAATCCAGCTATTGTAAGACACATTTCTCGCCTCATTTTCATTCTTAGAAAGATTGTAGTCACATTTATTGATGAAATGAGATAATGAGAATAAAAATGTAGCCTAGTGTAAGCTTGTCCCTATGGTGCCGTCTCGTCTGCCATCATGCAATGAATGAAGGGATATCCAAGTCAATTCTCGTCAATGTTGCCAGATGCCTGAATTAATTCCCCTCCCAAAAAAATTCTGAAAACCCCCATCTTCAATTGACTCCCATACAATTTGTCATCCATTCCTCCCCCATATGTCAATGACGCCTACATGTTTACTCTAATACTATAATTTTTTTTCAATACCCTACATTTAGCAGAAAATCCCCAAGTCTGCCAACTCTGTGCTGTCTTGGAACAGAACTTGGCCGTTAAATATTACGTCTCACAAGTCTGCAAGTACAGACAAGTACAGACATTGAGAAACACCCACGGCCTTTTCGAAGCCATCATCACCAACTGCCAACTGTTTGCAAAATTCCGCAACATTCCAAGCCGACATGCGGAGCCATCCAATGAAAAGTTGCGTAGAGCTCTGACCCCCCCTCCCTCCACGTTCAGACTCGTTCTGTGAAAGTGAATCAAAACAGCAGCGATACAATAAAACATTCCAAGAAACCTTGGAGAAAGTAGCCAATATTGTCAGTGCTCGCAAGATAAAGAAGTTGCGTTCAGAATTAAAGGGATGGAAAGAGGAGATTGTACATTAACAAGGGGGGATGCCTTTTTTTCATTTTGCCATGAAAGGGGATGCCATCCCCTCCCATCCCCCCTCAAATCACCCCCTGTATCTGACTATCTCTTTCTATCTGTTATTATATCTGTCCATCTCTCTATCTGTCTATTTGTCTGTCCATCCCTCTCTCTATCTGCCCTTTTCTCTTTCATTCCTTTCCTCCTCCCTCTCACACAGTGTGTTGGTGTAGTGTCACCAGTCAGTGTAACCCCTCTTTCTCTCTCTCTCTCTCTCCATCCTTGGCCAGGCTCATGGTAGACACAGTGCTGCACTTTCCCTCCTCCCTGGAAGAAGTGAGTGTGTCAGTCCAGCGGGTGAACGAGTGTGGTTCAGGGAACCACGTGGAGGAGGAGGCTGGTGAGTGGTCACGCCCGCTGGCACCAGGTTCGCCCGGGGTCGCGGGATTGCTGCCTGGTCACATGGGATGGTAGAGAGCATGTGGGATGGTAGAGAGCAAAGCCTTTTGATTGGTTCAAACAAGTCAACAGCACATTGTAGCTCCACCCCTATTATTTAGTTGTCTTTGGCATTTTGGCTCAGGATACAGACTAACGTAGTGTGCCACACAATAAAAACATTTTGAGGACAAAATATATTAATTCAGCTAATTATAATTTCCCCTATAGTATTTTTATAGGGCAAAACTCAGTCTCCCATGAATAGAATATTATGAAATTCAGACACAAGGAGCATTATGTTTTTATATATACGTTTTATAATTTATTTGTTTTTCATTGAGCCTGGTTTAGTGTTTGTTGAAAGATGGCGCACCTGTCTGTTTTCCAGAGCATAGCAAGGCCATGCTAACGGAGCTTTGTCTCAGTGCTGAGGAGTTTGAGCAGTTTACCGTGAGCTGCCCCACCCGCATCACCTTCTGCCTCAAAGAGATGAGGGTGAGAGCAGGGGGCAGAGGGAGGGAGGGGAGGGAGGGAGGGATGAATAAAGGAGAAAGGGAATAGGGAAGGGAGACTGGTTTTACTGTGCCTTTCACCAAAATAAATCTAATAAGCCAGTCAGCACAATATTCATGACATACTCAGTATAATAATGTACGAACATGTTTGGTGAGTTTTCAGATCAGTTCAGTTTTTTTCTGCATAACATCTACCTGTCGGGAAATGTATCTTATCCATTTTGTCTCCCTCCCTCTCACTCTCTCTCTCAGGGATTGCTGATGTTTGCAGAGTCCTCTGGTCTCCCTGTGTCTCTGTACTTTGATGAACCAGGCAGGTCAGTTACCCCAAGTACTCTGCTGTACTCATAGGGCCAGATTCCCAAAATTCTGCGTAGCTTAAGCTATTTGTGATTCAGACATTTGACTTATTCGCTGTTTTAAGCGTTTCCCCATTATATACGTGCCATTACGCGCGGGGTGGAGATTTGATGAAAATGAGGCGTGTCTCCAAGTCGTGCAAGATACGCGTATTCAGAGTTTTCACTTAATAATTTTTTACCATGCAACTTTGTTCTGAAAAAAAGGTAGTTTATGTCTAGCGCCGCCAATAGATGATTATGAAAAATACAGCATCTTTCACATAAATGGATATTAGCATGAGTGCATGTTCTTTGAAAATAATATTGGTCTTATTTTCCTTTGCCTTGCCAACTTACAATTATCAAAGAGCTGTCATAAAAAGAAAAATATGTAAAAGTAGGCTATGATTGACTGTCTGGTATATCACACCAGACCAATATTAGATGGATTAATTGATAGACAGTGTCTGGATCATATTCGCTTTGACAGAGAGACGATTTGTGTCAGCATAGCTTCTCCAAAATTATTAAGTTGAAGACGTCGCATATCGGCTATTGTCTTCAACCACCGTAGGCTACATGACTTTATTAGGTAAATCATTAAAAAAAGATTAGATTTTTCAGTAAATCCAACGATTTATTTGTTTACTTAATAATATTGCATGCAACCACTGTCCAACGATTATTTCTTCTGATTGTGTGATGGGTATATCCAAGTAGTCAATGATCATTTTATCAGTGCTACAGATTAATACGTTCACTGCCTTCCCCATCACGCAAGAGCAACTACAATGCACAAATATACGATTTTACGAAGGCAAATGAGGTTATTAAAGGCAATGTCACTGACACGTTGAAAATGTATACCCCCCACACACATTTTTTTAGTAGAAAGCTGCCAACCCAGGGGGCAGGTACAAGAAACTGGTCATTAGAATATCATGCCCTGTGCCACCCACAGGAGAAATGCACCCGCATAGCGCAGGTTAGAATACGGCATATCTCATCCCGCGTTAAATCCGTGCAGCAGAGGTACTTAAGCGCATGATTTAAGTTGGCAATCTCTGAATCTGGCCCATAGTCCTGTGTGCATGTGTGCGTGCGTGCGTGTGTTGCTATTCCAAATTGGAAATGTCATAATGAATAGAAATGGGTTATAATAGTACTGATAGGGTACTGCGGTTATAATAGTACTCATAGGATACTGTGGTTATAGTAGTACTCATAGGGTACTGCGGTTATAATAGTACTCATAGGATACTGTGGTTATACAAACCCCAATTTCAAAGTTGGGACAGTATGTAAAATGTACATAAAAGCAGAAAGCAGTGATTTGTAAATTCTCTTTTACATACATTTCATTGAAAACAGTACAAAGAAAAGATATTTAATGTTTTACCTTACCTACGCTAATTCCGAATTTGATGCCTGCAACACGTTCCAAAAACGTTGGGACCGGGGCAAAAAAAAAAAATGAATTCCTATTGAACTCTATGGAAATATAAGTCAGGAGAAGAAACGCTTCAAGTTATCCATCCATATCTACTGCATATCTGGCAGTAGAGTGATGGTTTAAGACTTGTTTGATACGTCAGACCCTTGATGACTTACCATGTGTTCCATACTGTTCCAGTGTAATTTACAGCGAAATCTAGTCCCACCCCCCAATTCCCATAGAGATCCATTCAAATGCAGAGAGGTTATAGTATCGCTTGTAAGAGTACCAGAAAATAAGATATCAAGAGTCTTTTGATATTGTTGGGTCACAGACATCAGGAAGTCATGGCATGCAAAGGATATGTGACCAAATATTAAAAGTGATTACTTTATTCTATATTATGTTAAACTGTCCAATGTTTTTTGATGCCCGAAAATGGGGGGGGGGGACTATGTACAAAAGGTTCTATAATTTCTAAACGGTTCATCCGATATGGATGAAAATATCCTAAAATGAATGCTGACAGTCTGCACTTCAACCTCGTTGCCATTGTATCCTTTAAAACTCAGTGCTAGAGTACAGAACTAAAATAACAAAAAATGTGTCGCATGAATCATGGTGCTCACTGTAAGTCATGAGAAACAACCCTTAAATTGATCCATCCATAGCATTGATACCTCAGACCCTTGATGACTTACAGCCATTTACCCAACCATGGGTTCCATACTATCGCTGTGTAATCTGCAGCTTAATCTAGTCCCACCCCCCAATTCCCATAGAGATCCATTCAAATACAGAGAGGTGATTGTATCGCTTGTAAGAGTACCTGAAAATAAGATATCCTTTTATATCCAGTCATGATAGCATAACCTGTTTACCTGTGGAATGTTCCAAACAGGTGTTTTTTGAATTTACCAGTTTTTTTTTTTTCCCGTCCCAACTTTTTTTGGAACGTGTTGCAGGCATCAAATTCGGAATTAGCCTATATTTAAAAAAATCAATAAAGTTGACTAGGTAAAATATTAAATATCTTTTCTTTGTACTGTTTTCAATTAAATATATGTAAAGAGAATTGACAAATCACTGCTTTCTGCTTTTATGTGCATTTTACATAATGTCCCAACTTTTTTGTAATTGGGGTTAGTACTGATAGGGTACTGTGGTTATAATATTACTGATAGGGTACTGTGGTTATAATAGTACTGATGGGGTATTGTGGTTATAATAGTACTGATAGGGTACTGCGGTTATAATAGTACTGATGGGGTACTGTGGTTATAATAGTACTGATGGGGTACTGTGGTTATAATAGTACTGATAGGGTACTGCGGTTATAATAGTACTGATGGGGTACTGTGGTTATAATAGTACTCATGGGGTACTGTGGTTATAATAGTACTGATGGGATATTGTGGTTATAATAGTACTGATGGGGTATTGTGGTTATAATAGTACTGATGGGGTACTGTGGTTATAATAGTACTGATGGGGTACTGCGGTTATAATAGTACTGATGGGGTACTGCGGTTATAATAGTACTGATGGGGTACTGTGGTTATAATAGTACTGATGGGGTTCTGTGGTTTTTGTGGTTTTTGACGTTGACAGGCCTGTGGTTCTGAGGTTGACTGAGAGTGTCCTGGAGGTGAACTTTGTGTTAGCTACACTGTCAGAAGACTCTCACCCCAGTAACCATAAGAACAACAACACTGAACGGTAGGTAGGCAGTGCAACAACAACATGGCAACAAGAACACTGACTGGTAGATGGCCATGACAAAAGCAGCAGGTCTACCCATCCATGACTGGCTGAGTAATGAGGCATGCAACTTAATACTGAACAGAAACAACCGCTTTCACTGTGACTTGTCCCTATCAATTGAAAATATATCTGAAATATACAGCTGAAGTCAGAAGTTTACATACACTTATGTATGACTGTATATATCTAAATGGCAGATTTGAATGTTTGAGTTTTGAAAGTGATGGTGATGGTGCATGTTCTCCATAGGTTGTGTTAATAGAATAACTGCTAACAGTGCTGCTAAGGGATAAGATACTGTAGGAGGTGCAGTGCACACATGTACACCCCCTCCACCGTGTGTTTGAGCTGCTCATGCACAGCACTACCTGCTGACAGACTCACAGCCTGCGTTCCCCCTGCCCCTCCCCACCACCCAACTCAGCCTCCCGAACCCCGCCCCTGCCGATGACTTCATGAACGATGACATCGACTCCTACCTCATTGCCATGGAGACCAGCGAGCTGGCCCCCGGGGGTTCCGGCTGTGCCCCGCCACGCGACACCCAGCTCAGGGCCAGAGCGACCAGTGAGGGAGAGGAGGAGGAGGAGGAAGAGATGGGCAGGCCAGCCAATAAAAAGGTACGTGCTGTAGTGGGCATGTCTTGAAATGGCTAACTTGCACTGTTCCAGAATATGGATGGGCCCCACAGTCTGGTATCTGTTAAAAGAGACATGAAGCACTCGGAAATGTGGCTCTGGTTTGTTTGCTTTTTACATTAGATAAGATATGGTCCTGTATTCAACTCTCAAATCAACCCGTATTTGCTAGAAAAATAAGTTGAAGTTAACTTTTTTTGCACTAGGGTGCAGCCATCTTGGAACATCCTAGGTTGTGACGTCAATAGGTTGGTTCATCTCGGCTGCTCAATGTATTCGTATGAGTAAATAGCTGACTTTCAATGAGCTCAACGATGTGTCGTGAAGCAAAAAACAATACAAAAAACGCACAGTCCTTTTGTATTGCCTCAGGATGCTGTAATGAGTATTACTGAACAAAACTCATTAAATTTCTCGTACTGCCTCTGGCGAGACCGCAATGGACAACCAACCGACTGAAGCCAGACACTGTGGTTGCGTGGGAAAAGACGAGCTGGCTGGCTGGTAGCTGCCAGCTACCTAGCATGAGGAACCAACGTAGCTAGTTGGGCAGTTTGTGAAAATGAATAAGTTTTGTTCTGTAATACTCCTTCGAGTATACTTACTCCTTAAACCATCTGTGCATTTTTTGTTTAGTTTTTCCCTCACAATACGTACATTGTTGAGCTCATTGAAAGTCAGCTATTTACCCATAGCAATACATTTAGCAGCCGAGGTGAACCAACCTAGTGACGTCACAACCTATGTTGTTTTCAAGATTGCTGCGCCCAAGTGCAAAAAAGCAAATACGGGTCGATTAGAGATTTGAACGCAGGGCCATATCTTTTCTAATGCAAATGAGCCAGAGCCACATTACCGGGTGCTTCACACTGTGCCAGTGTGTGGATGGGCCCCATAGTCTGTTATCTGTTGAAGCACTGTGCCAGTGTGTGGATGGGCCCCACAGTCTGTTATCTGTTAAAGCACTGTGCCAGTGTGTGGATGGGCCCCACAGTCTGTTATCTGTTAAGGCGCTGTTCTAGTGTGTGGATGGGGCCCATGGTCTGTTATCTGTTAAAGCACTGTTCGTGTGTGGATGGGCCCCATGGTCTGGTATCTGTTAAAGCACTGTTCCAATGTGTGGAAGGGGCCCACGGTCTGGTATCTGTTAAAGGGTAATTCCACTGAAAAACAACATTAACCTTATTTAACAGATCAAGGCACAATTAATTAAGTCACTCTTTGTGGCTGGCCAAAATAATTTCTGGGCTGAGATTACCACAGATAAAGATGAAATTTTAATCACGTAGGCAGAGCCAGGAGGGGGGAAACAATGGCGCGTCTGTTACTGTTGGGACACATCGTAGATCAAGCTAGCTATCACTGCTAATCATTGCAATGTTAACAATGTCATTTTCTGGGCTAATGCGTTAGCTGTTGTTAGCCACGGCTTCTTGGCATTAAAGAAAGGTGAAAATGTTGGTTAAATCGGTTTGCCATGCAGTAGCCTCACCACACATCAGCTTTTTGGCATTTTGAAAATTGCAATGTTTTTAATATATTACTAGATTTTGTCGTAGGTGGAAGGCTTTCTGTTTTGAGCCCGAATACATGGCCGGAGCTGAATGCGCTGCCAATCCGGGACTGTTTCGGCATGAAATTCTGCCCTGGTACCACTCATTGCAGCACACATTTCTATTTCAGTTGGCATCGCGGTAGTTACCATACGTAGGTAAATGTTGCGGACTTCTGGCGAGGCTAGCTAGTAGTATGTTTTCGCAATAAATTAATGGCCGTATTTCCCCAGTTTTTCTGGAGACTCCAGCTAATGGCGGTGGTATTTTTTCAATAGAACTGTTATATTAGTGGCTAACTTGCCAGCGAGTAACGTGGGCTCTTTCAAAGAGACACTGCAGGACTAGCAGTAAAACTAGCAGTATTTTTTTTTTTAATTTTATTAAATGGTTTTCCTGGCTTTTTCGTATTTTATTTGGAACGTAGATCCGGTAGGTAATTCTTGCGCAAGAAACAGCATTAAAGGGATAGTTTGGCAGAGCGATACTTTACGTTACCTACTAATGTAGTGCCGGTACTGGTCGACTACAACAACAAAGAAGAGCAACAAGTTGCAATGGCCACGTTCGCTCCGCCGCCGTACTTCCACGGAGAATATAGGTTCGCACCCCGGTCCTGCCAGATCCGAGCATGGCCGGCGCCCTGTGGGAGCAGCAATTGGCGGCTGCTTCCGGGTGGGGGGAGGGGCTCGGAGAGAATCGCTGCACGCATAGCGGCCCTGGGCGGGCTGGAATCACGGTCAGGAGCTAGGAGGAGTTGCGCCCTGAAGAGGACGTGGCGCCCTCCCGTCCTACCGCCGGCTGACGGGGTTGCGTTGCGGTGATTCTCTAGCGGTTGCTACACGGGGTAATTGAATTAGAATAGGGTTCAATTGGCTACTAAATTGGGAGAAAATGGGGAAAAATCTGAAACAAATTTTAAATAAAAAATAACCCAGATAGACTGTCGTCGTATTTTATTTGCTTTGGGTGCACTGTGGAGTGTTTAAGTGCGTTTGGTAGTGGATGCTACCGGTTACCATAGAGTTGCGCTAGCATTAGCAATGTGTGTATGTCCAAAAGAAGGACAGCATGGAATTAGCTGAAAATGGTTTCCATCAATCAACTACATCATGGGTAAGCCATAATTGAGACATTATGTCCAAAATTCCGAACTATCCCTTTAATGCGCCGATGCATCAGGAATCACACATTGGTCTAAATTTCCAAGGAAGCAAGCGTTCCTGGTAGTATATATCTATGGTTCAAACAGTCCTGCCGACATTTTGCTAGTCTTTTCTGGTAGCTTGCTAACAACATTGAAGAAAATAGTACTTTTATAAATAAGTTTAATTACACGCAAAAAAAAAACGTACGAGGACTGGTTTTTGTTTGTATTGACAGAATCCCCTTCGTTCATGTTCGTATACGTGCTAGAAGTGTCATTTTGAGACCGTTTTAGCTGACCTATAGAAGTGAATTGAGAGCGACAAATGCCCTATTCTGGATTATCACCCCAGGGGAGCACAGAGCAACTCGCGAACATATTTTGCCACTATTTGGACTCAGCCAGGTAACTACACAACCAAAAATTCTACCAATTCTACCAAAATTCTGCTTTAAGGCACTGTTCTAGTGTGTGGATGGTCCCCATGGTCTGGTATCTGTTAAGGCACTGTTCCAGTGTGTGGATGGACCCCATGGTCTGGTATCTGTTAAGGCACTGTTCCAGTGTGTGGATGGTCCCCATGGTCTGGTATCTGTTAAGGCACTGTTCCAGTGTGTGGATGGACCCTACCGTCTGGTATCTGTTAAGGCACTGTTCCAGTGTGTGGATGGTCCCCATGGTCTGGTATCTGTTAAGGCACTGTTCCAGTGTGTGGATGGACCCTACCGTCTGGTATCTGTTAAAGCACTGTTCCATTGTGTGGATGGGCCCCATAGTCTGGTATCTGTTAAGGCACTGTTCCAGTGTGTGGATGGACCCTACCGTCTGGTATCTGTTAAAGCACTGTTCCATTGTGTGGATGGGCCCCATAGTCTGGTATCTGTTAAGGCACTGTTCCAGTGTGTGGATGGACCCTACCATCTGGTATCTGTTAAAGCACTGTTCCGGTGTGTGGATGGACTTCATGGTCTGTGATCGAATTCGTACTTTCAGCTGTGACTGCAAGCTAAGGCTGGGCGATATACAGCATCGATGATTATCGAATGACGGCCGCCGGCACTATGTGGTACTGCCTTTCTTTTCGTCTTTTTTTCTTTAAGTATACCCGATACACTGCAGTAAACATCCAAACTTCAGAGGCCGCATGAAATGGTTCCGGAAAAAACATCACCACTGATATCTATTCAGTGTTTATAAGACAGCCAATCAGCAGCAAGGTCGTTCAGCTTCCATGTGATGTGTTTTTGTCAATCACCGCAACGCCTTTCTGCTGATTGTCCATCTTATCAACACCCAGTGATGACGTTTTTTTCCCAGAAGAATTTCACGCGGGCTTTGAAGTTTAGATTACTACCGCATCAGGTATAATTAAAGAAAAAAAGACGAAAAGGCAATACCCCACATGGTGGTAACGGCCGTTATTGCAATCGATAATTATTGTTGCGGTATATCGCCCAGCCCTACTGCAAGCCTCCCCTGGGAGGGTTTGTCTCTGTCTCATAGCTCACCAGGTGCACTGTCTGGCCAATTAGACACCTGCAGACGTGCACGCCTGTGCAGCTGAGCTGGAGGACTGCACAGCTGAGTCACCATGCGTCTTGGAGGCAAACACTCGCTCTGCTGAATTCATAGTTCGGGGACTCTTCAAGTCCAATTGGCCATTCAAAATTCTAAAAGTTTTTTTATTATTATTTTTTTATAAATTTGCAGTTGAAACAAATTGTGATTAAAATAATAAAGACATGGCTACATGTGGTGAGTTCACACTGAACTAGTCTTAAAAATGGATAAGTAAATTAAACCTATTCCCAGTAATTCCCACACTTTCATTTTTTTTTTCATTCCCCCTCAGTTCCGCTCCCTCTTCTTTGGTTCCATGCTGCCCACTTCCTCCCAGGTGACCAATCAGACGCTGCGAAGCCAGGAAGTCCTGGCTAGTGACAGTGAGAATGAAGAGGAGGGCAACTCATGATGTCACAAGGGACAGAAAATGGAGAAAGATAGAAGAGAGTAGAGAGGGAGGGAAAGGAAAGGCGAGATGTTTCTGGCACAGACCTTGGTCGACAGAGAAACAGGAAGAGGAAGTTTGCACGCTGAACTCTACAGGAAGAGGGAGTTTGCACACTGAACTCTGCTTTTCTGATGCTCAGAGACAAGAGACCCGTCAGAGAACTACTAACACACACACACACGCACATACACTCACATCTGCATGCACACACAAACACACAAGCACATATGCTCACTCACATCTACACACACATACACATGCACACATGTGTACACAGAGAAATGTGACTTCTGTTTTATTGTACCATTGAGTTGTGATGACGAAGGCTGTCAAGACTGAGGAATAATGGGAAAAAAATGTACTTATCATTTCTGCTATTTTCTTTACTACTGTCAACATGGATTTCAATTAATGTACAAATTCAAATTAAAATATTCTTATTTCTTTATCATCTGTTTTATCTACATTCTGTATAGTCCATGATTGCGCAGTCCCATGTTTCCATTCTATATGCCTTGTCCCTTATTTTCACTATTTTCATTCAAGTCTAATCTAAACTCTCTCTCTCTCTCTCTCTCTCTCTCTCTCTCTCTCTCTCACTCACACTTACTTTCTCTCTCCCCCCTCCCCCATTCCCTGCGTCTTTAAAAGTAGGTGTCGAAAAAAGGTGCAGAGTTTCTCTTGGAACCTGGTGTTTTAGAGCTGTTGTTTCCGGCGGGAGAGACATCACACTTGCCACTGTGCGCATGAAAACTCTTCCCCCTGGTCTGCGGCTTCTTCCTCTCTCTGCCCTTCTCTTTTTCCATCTCCTTCTCTCTCTTCTTCCTGGCTTTCTCCTCCTCTCTCTCCCTCCTCTCCTGCTCCCTTCTCTTCTGCCTCCTCTCCTTGGAGCTCAGACCATCCCCTGCCACGCGCGATTCCGCCCCTGCCACACCCGGTCCCACCCCATCACTGAAGTCTTGTATAAGTATGGTGGGCACTGTCATTTTGGGTGATGATGCCTTCTTGTCCATCCCACCCCCATCTCCGCCCCTCCTGTTTTTGGGGCGGTCGCCCCTCAGCATTCGGAAGAGGGCAAAGCGACGGGGGGTGTCCACCTGATTTGATTCCGGGAGGGGCCTGCTAATGTCCTGGTGGGAGGGGTCAGATTGGGGGTGAGGCATGTTCATTTCCTGGTGGGAGGGGTCAGATGGGGGGTGGGGCCTGTTCATTTCCTGGTGGGAGGGGTTAGATGGGGGGTGGGGCTTGGTCTTGTTCCGGTGGGAGGGGTCAGATGGGAGGTGGGGCTTGGTCTTGTCCTGGAGGGAGGGGTCAGATGGGAGGTGGGGCTTGGTCTTGTTCCGGTGGGAGGGGTCAGATGGGGGGTGGGGCATGTTCATTTCCTGGTGGGAGGGGTCAGATGGGGGGTGGGGCTTGGTCTTGTCCTGGAGGGAGGGGTCAGATGGGAGGTGGGGCTTGGTCTTGTTCCGGTGGGAGGGGTCAGATGGGGGGTGGGGCATGTTCATTTCCTGGAGGGAGGGGTCAGATGTGAGGTGGGGATTGGTCTCTTCCTGGTGGGAGGAGTCATATGGCTTATTCTGGGGGGGGTGGTCAGATGGGCCATTAGTAGGTATGGTTTCGGAGCCCCCATGATTCGGGTCCCTGAATGTGTCCTCGGACAGCGTGCGGGAGCGGGGCGTTCTGCCACAGGGTGTGCGCCGTTGCCTGTACACCACATTGCCCTTTTCGGCCCCGGGGCAGGGTCCCGTAGAGGGGGACGTCTCGCCGGATCCGCCCTGGTCCTCTGGAGACACGAGGTCACACCCTGGTGTTGTTGGGTCAGTCCCTGTGGGCTGGGCTTCTTCTTGACGGGCATCTCCCTCCCCCTCTGTCTGCCCCGCCCAAACAAGGGGGCTGGGCGGGTGCTCAGACACACCCCCTCTGTCATCTGGCAGGGTCTCACTCGTTGGACCCGCAGTGGAATCCTGGCAGTGGGCAAAGCCAAAGGGAACAGCCTCTGTGATGGACAGGGCTCTGGTGGGCAGCTGTGGGTCAGACACCACCCTCTGCTGTGAACCTGACTCCTCCACCTGAGCTAATACAGGTGTTACAGGTGACTCTTGCACCTGAGCTAATACAGGTATTACAGGTAACTCCTCCACCTGAGCTAATACAGGTATCATAGGTGACTCCACCTGAGCTAATACAGTTATGACGGGGAACTCCACCTGAGCTAATACAGGTGTTACAGGTGACTCCTGCACCTGAGCTAATACAGGTATCATAGGTGACTCCACCTGAGCTAATACAGTTATGACGGGGAACTCCACCTGAGCTAATACAGGTGTTACAGGTGACTCCTGCACCTGAGCTAATACAGGTATTTCAGGTAACTCCTCTACCTGAGCTAATACAGGTATTACAGGTAACTCCACCTGAGCTAATATAGGTATGACAGGTAACTCCTCCACCTGAGCTAATACAGGTAACTCCACTTGAGCTAATACAGGTATGACAGGTAACTCCACCTGAGCTAATACGGGTATTACAGGTAACTCCACCTGAGCTAATACGGGTATTACAGGTAACTCCTCCACCTGAGCTAATAGAGATATTACAGGTAACTCCTCCACCTGATCCATTATAGGTGTAACAGGTAACCCCTCAACCTGATCTAACATGGGTATTACAGGTGATCCTCCGCACCCTGTCGGGGAGAGGCTTTGGTCTGCCCCCTCCTGGCCAGCTTCTGTCGCACCATTTGGGGCTTGTTCTATTTTCCGACTCTCACCCAACAGGAAGGAGCCGGGCTGGTTCCCCTCTTCAACTTCGCCCTGCTGGGGGGCTGTATGGTCTCCTGCTGGGCTGTGATTGGCTGGCAGCCCAGTTTGGGCAGTGTCACTGGAATGTTCCCCCTGCAGTTCAAGGGTTCCAGAGTCCTCTAGCTGCTCTGAAATCTCCCCGCCAGAGTGCCCGCTGGAGTCCTTTTCACCCTGGTGGCCATTTCCCAGGGACCCCCCTTGATTTACGGGCAACTGGTTAGATGGTTCCAACCCCCCTGGGCTGGATAGGGTTGGTTGATCAGACCCCTGAGGTTCCTGAATACCCAGATTCTGGTTGGACGCAGTTGCTTTGGTGCTGCAATCTTCATCGGTGTGTTCAGGTTCAGAGCCGATTAGCGGCTTAGCGGTCCCGCCCGATCTCTCTGCTGTTTCCTTGCATGCACCCACGCCATCCTTCTGCTCGAAATCTATCTCTGGGCTCTCCACCATGTCACCCCGATCCTGGGGGCAGCCGCTGGCTGCTTCTGTAGCTCTCTGTTGAGCCACGGTACTGGTCCTGCTTGTGGTTCCAGGTTCTGTTGATCCGCCGGGCCCCTCCGGGAAGTCTGTGTGTGCTTGGTTCAACATGGCAGAACCCTCCGTATTGTCAAATCCTGGGTTTGTCTCTGTGGAAACGGCCAGCCGGGGGGTCTCGGGGCTAGGTCGCACCATGGTGTAAGTTATTGCTTCGGTATTGGCGCCACCCCCCTGTGTGCATCCGCCCACTCGCCCCTTAGGCCGGTCCCCACTCATATGTCCTTGAACAGGACTGGTGTTGGCGCCGTACGGCTCTGCCATGCTCATGCTTGGGCACTCTAAGGGAACTCTGTGACCTGCTGTATCGCGCTGGGCCTCCTCTTCTTCCTCTTCCCTCCTGCATCTTTCGGCCCGTTTCTCTCGCTCTCGTGCTTCTGCTCCGCCCCCTTCTCTTTCACCAGCTTCCGTCCTGCTCGCTCTCTTCCACCTCTTCCGGAGGAGTGAGGGAGAGAGGGAGGAGGGAGATCGCAGGAGTGGGAGGGAGAGGTTTCCCCTTTCTCTCTCAGCCCTCTCCCGCTGATCCTCTGTCTCCCGCCCTTTTACCCATGCCGCCCGGTAGCCGTGGCAACGGCGGCGAGGATCAAAGGTTGAGGACGGGCGCTCTTTCCTCCACCTCTCCAGCTCTCTCTCCGTCTCCCTCTCCAGGTCCCTGCCAGAGAGAGGGACCGAACACACCTGAGAGGGGAGGAAGGAGAGAGAGAGGGAGGTAGAAGGGAAAGAGGGTAGAATAGAGAGAAGGAGAGAATGAGAAGGGGAGAGGGGAGGGATGTTGCGAGAGTATCTTGCGCTAAGTTTCATGCTAACCATTTTTCTAACTGTTGTGCTAACTTGTATGCTAACTCTTGTGCTAATTCTTGTTCTAACTCGTACGGTAACTCTTTTGCTAACTCTAATGGCTGTAATGGCTCTAATGACTGTCTGGTTCTACCACTCACAAAAGTTGGCTCTCACTCATAAGCCCTCAGCTGTAGCCGTGAGTGCAGTTAGCATTAATAAACCCAGTGATGGGGATGTGAGAGGCCCAACCGGTGCCTGCGTGGGGAGAATGTAGTTGCCATGGTGACACACGGTGTAGAGGGGGTGGGGCTTGGCTGTCTCACCTCCTCGATGAAGGCGTTGTCCTCCTGCGGAACCTGGGCCTTGATGCCCCGCAGTCTCTCCAGGGTCTCCATCTGGCCCTCGCAGTCCTCCCTTTGGTCCTGCCTCCCTAAGGCCCTCCGCACCAGTGCCACCGCCACCTGGAACAGCACCCGCACACCTGCAGTGTAAGGGAGAGAGTGAGAGACAGGCTTTAATGTGTAATTAAAAGCCACATTTGACTGCAGGGGAGAGAGAGCGGCTTTTACTGTGTCACTAAAGCAGCCTGAGGGTTTCACTGCATAGGTCATACAGCCTGGATGGCATCACCACATTTTTTGGCAACCTGGGGGTTTCACTGCATGGGTCATACATCATGAGGGATTTTTTTTTTTTTTAAACACAGCAGGGACACATGACACACCAGTAAACGATATAGAGAGATGGGAGAGGGTGAGAGACCGACCGTAGCAGAAGAACAGGTCCCACACTCTGAGCAGGGTGTTGAAAGGCAGGTGTCGGGTGTAGAGACACATCAGCCAATCGGTGGCGAACATGAGCGGCTCCACGCCGTGTTTGTGCAGGTGCCTGTGTGCGGAGGGACATGCCCTGCGCAGCACGCCACTGAGCACGCCCGCGTCAAACAGCACGCCCTCCTGTGGAAGGATTGGGTCATTGCGGTTAGAATGAAACCAGGCCTGGAATGTTATTCATAAAGTGTCTCAGAGGAGGAGTGCTGATCTAGGATCAGTTTAGCCTCTTATCTCATATTGAATAAGGTGAGGATGTGGACAGAGGAAACCTGATCTGAGATCAGCACTTCTACTCTCAGGCACTTTATGAATACAGGCCCATAGGGATCCAGCTTGCACCTTTGAGGTGTGAGAGGGTGTATTAAGGGGATCTCACCAGCAGGGGGCTGTAGTACCCAGGAAGGTATTGCTCACTGATCTGAACCAGGCACCAGAATGCCTCCTGAGAGAGAGACAGAGAGTGCATCAGAGCACACACCATTTCACAGCACTGTTGGAGTAAACTGACTTTATTCAGTTTGTTGTGTCAGCACCTTACTAATATTGTAATTATTATGATGATAATGATGATGGATATTATTGTTATTATTCATAGAAGTGGTAGTAGTTTTAATATTAGGTATTAATTATTCTTTTTAACTTTGCACGTTTGTAAGTCTTATACTGTGAGCACCATAATTCATTGGACTGTGACACATTTTTTGTTATTTTGGTTCTGTACTCTAGCACTTTGAGTTTGAAAGGATACAATGACAATGAGGTTGAATTGCAGACGGTCAGCTTTAATTTGAGGGTATTTTCATCCATATCGGATGAACCATTTAGAAATTATAGAACATTTTGTACATAGTCTGTCTGTGACCTTTTGTACATAGCCCCCCCCCCCCCATTTTCGGGCATCAAAATATTGGACAGTTTAACATAATGTAGAATAAAGTAATAATTTTAATATTTGGTCGCATATTCTTTGCATGCCATGACTTCCTGACGTCTGTGACCCAACACTATCAAAAGACTCTTGATATCTTATTTTCTGGTACTCTTACAAGCGATACTATAACCTCTCTGCATTTGAATGGATCTCTATTGCAATTTGGGGGTGGGACTATTGGGGGGTGGGAGATTTAGGTGTAAATTATGCTGGAACAGTATGGAATACATGGCTGGCGAAATGGCCTGAGGTGTCAAACAAGCCTCAAACCATCACTCTGCTGCCAGATATGCAGTAGATATGGTTGTTTCTCCTGACAAATTTTCCTATTGAACTTCAACTATCCATCCATATCTACTGCATATCTGGCAGCAGAGTGATGGTTTAAGGCTTGTTTGATACGTCAGACACTTGATGACTTAGAGCCATTTAGCCAACCATGTGTTCTATACTGTTCCAGTGTAATTTACAGCTGAATCTAGTCCCACCCCCCAATTCCCATAGAGATCAATTCAAATGCAGAGAGGTTATAGTATCGCTTGTAGGAGTACCAGAAAATAAGATATCAAGAGTCTTTTGATACTGTTGGGTCACAGATGTCAGGAAGTCATGGCATGCAAAGGATATGCGACCAAATATTAAAATTATTACTTTATTCTACATTATGTTAAACTGTCCAATATTTTGATGCCCGAAAATGGGGGGGGGGGGGGCTATGTACAAAAGGTTCTATAATTTCTAAATGGTTCATCCGAAATACCCTCAAATGAAACCTGACAGTCTGCACTTCAACCCCATTGTCATTGTATCCTTTTAAACTCAAAGTGCTAGAGTACAGAACAAAAATAACAAAAAATGTGTCACTGTCCAATTAATTATGGTACTCACTTTATATAATGCATACATTGCCATCTCGATCAAGATGCAGGTCATTCATTTATTAATTTTAGTCACAAGTGATGAAAAACACACCTACACAGTACACACACATACATACATACATACACACACACACACACACACACACACGCACACACGCACACACACACGCACACACACATACACACCACAGACACACACACAAACACACACGTACACACAGCGCAGAACTGTACCTCAGCAGGCATGTTCATCAGAAGCACCGCGGCCACGGGTCCTTGACCCTGACAGTAACCCTCATCTGGCCTGAACTGCGTGTAAGCCTTCAGGACCCGAAATAGCCCCTGTTGCCTGCCCGTCCAAAAAAAATAAATACAACAACAAACAATTTGAGGCAAATAAGAGGGACTGACTGGCCCAAATTTTATCAGCAGTTGCATTTCATGCTAAATCTGTGAACACCTTCTCTGTGTGAGGTCACAAAGAAATACTTGAAGGACCCATTACCCATGGCCATCTCGAGAGAGGAACATCTCGTGGAAAGGGAACTGCCTGTCGATGTCTCTCTCTATCACATCCACCCAGCTTTGCAGGGCGGGGGAGGAGTCCAGAGTCTATCAATCAATCAAACTTTATTTATATAGCACAATTCATGCAAAAAATGCAATTCAAGTGCTTAGAATAAAATCAAGATAAAATACAGGACATAAAAAAAGAATAGACACAATAAAACAAGATAAACACTAATATAAAAATATATAAATAAATAAATAAAAATTATTAAGATAATTAAGTAAAAGCAACATAACTAAAAGCCAAGTTAAAATGTGTGTTTTGAGTTTTCTCTTAAAAATGTCCACACTCTCTGCCACCCTCAGGGCCTCTGGCAGGCTGTTTCAAAGGCTGGGGCCATAATGGCTGAAGGCAGCCTTGCTGTGAGTCTGAGTCCGGGCCCATGGAACAGCCAGGAGACATCTACCAGAGGACCTGGGGGATCTAGTGGGCAAATACCTTAGAAGCATGTCAGACATGTAGTCAGGTGCAAAACCATTTAAAAATGTATAAATTCTTGGTTTAGGGGATAGGTAAGAGGAAGAATCATTGAAGGGTTGTTTTGGATGAACATTAGGTTCTACCGCTAATATGAACTGATAAGTAAAGAATATGGTAGTAAGTAGTAACTTCCTGAACAAAGTCATATCTCAGCGGCCAGAATATATATCTTACGAACAAATGTTTTCTATCTCTTTATTAATGTTTTTAAGCAAAAAATAATTATTGTGCTGTGGCACACTAACAGTTCCATTGTTTTTGGCACAGTCTTTCTCACCTGGTAAAACCTCTCTCACCTGGCACAGTCTTTCTCACCTGGTAAAACCTCTCTCACCTGGCACAGTCTTTCTCACTTGGTAAAGCCTCTCTCACTTGGCACAGTCTTTCTCATCTGGTAAAAAACTCTCACCTGGTAAAGTGTCTTGTTTTTATTCATCCTCTCCATGGCACGGCAAAGCAGAGGCCAACACCGAGCCCTGAGGGATGCTGGGATACCCTTCCGGCACTGTTCTTTCACCTGAGAGTATGTTGGAGAGTGCTGTTTAATACAACAGACCTTTATTAAAAGCACTTGAAGGTACTATTGTTGTTCAAGTTGTAGTCATTTGATTTGACTTGATTCAGCCAATTGAATTGTTGTTAATTAATTTCTAGTCAGCTTGTTCTGCAATCTGTGCTCGATCAGCAGCAGTAAACTTTATTGTTTGGTCCGATTTGTACCTCACCTTGTTGGTCTTCTTCAGCAAGATGCGATCCCATTGGCTGATGATGTTCAACCATTTTGTCTCCCTTTGTCTGACCACCTCAGGGGGCGGGCCTTCAGTCCTGACACACACAGGGCAACACAAATCAACACAGAGCATTCTAAGTCAAGTCCAGGAGGGCCTCAGTGGCTGAAGGCTAATTAATGTGTATTCCATAGGATTTATGAGACAGTCCTTGACGAGCTACAATGCATTTTGGCATTTAGCAACTTTCACAGATGACAGTTTCACATACAATCCATTCATGCAGATGGATATTTCACTGACACAGTGCAGATTAAGTACCTTGCTGAAAGGGTACAACCGCAACATCCCTGCTGGGAACTGAACTCAAGACAACCCCCACGTCCCTAACCACTGTACTAGACTACCACCAAAGCAGTCCCCATCCAACAACACAGGTGGCTTTCAGCCATTCAGATCTCAGGGGAGAGAGTGATAGGTAGGGGGCAGTAACTGTTGAGCTTTCACTCAAACTTTCAAATTCAAAATGGCTGAAAAGGACAAATTCCACAAAGGCCCAAACTGAAGATGTGTGGACAAATTGAACATACTATTAACAAAAAAGAAAAGATGCTGGAGTGCTCAATATGTACAGTAGTTATATCTTGTTAGCTGGAGTGCTCAATATGTACAGTAGTTATATCTTGTTAGCTGGAGTGCTCAATATGTACAGTAGTTATATCTTGTTAGCTGGAGTGCTCAATATGTACAGTAGTTATATCTTGTTAGCTGGAGTGCTCAATATGTACAGTAGTTATATCTTGTTTAATGTAACTCCAAGTGTAGGCAGCAAGAACACTATCACTACATGAAAACAAGAAAAAGCAACCAAAGCTCTCTTATTCGAGAATTTAAAAAGGGAAAGAACTTCACACGTTCTCTCCAACAAGCATTTGTAGTTTCACTGAACTTGAAAAAACACCAGCGTTGATTTTGACCGCTGATTTTGTCAGTATGAGCAATATTTTAGGCTTTATCTCACTGAAGTCACACCAGACTATTGGTAATACACAGTAATGCATTTCTATATTCATCTGGAGAAAGAGTTAGCTGTACATAAACACCACACAGACAAGCAAGAGGTGCCTATTCATCAATATTCTGAAACCATACCTGAGTGCACGACCGACCACAGCCCAGAATAACAGCAACACAACCACATTTGCACACAAGAATATGTTTCTGCCTTTTCTCATGAACACAGTGATTAATAAAAACAGGCTATTGCCATAAGATAATCTCTGAGGGCCTTTCATGAGATATCAACGTATGCTCTTGTACATTTGTGTACATGCAAAAGCAGTATAAAATCTCTGGGTGATGCAGAATTCACTGTGGACCAGCCGGCCCCTTACATACCCAGCTTTAAATAACTTTTAAAAACCAATATTTTCTCAACCGTGGTTTATGTTTCTTTCTGTTGTGCTATGATTTTTTGTTTGTCCTCCTTTTAAAACTTTATTTCCCCTGTCTGTAGCATGTTTTCTCCTTTACAGTCTTGCTTTGTGCTTTGAATCCTGCTTGAAAAGCACTCTATAAATAAAGTTCACATTTTTATAACAGTGCATCAGGATAACAAAGACACTCTCAAATTTTACAGTAGTGAGTCTCCCTTCTGTGACCTTCGGACAAATGGGGAAGGAGGGTCATATCTTCCTGCCATCTTCTACTCTGAATTATTTAATTAGCCATAATAAATATATATACTGTATATATAAAGGATAAATGCAAAGAAATAGGTTACAATATGTTTTACTTTTGTCATTCACTCACACACAAACACACAAAACAGGAAACAGGAAAACCACACTCTGACAGTTCATGCGTTTCCATGACAGCAGGCCAGGATGTTGAGCAGGAGGGAGCTACATAGATGGCCCTTACACAGGCAGCCTGCCTGACTGACTTAACAGGTTAACGCCATACTTCGCTTAGAAACTGACCCAACAGTAGAGCCGGTGCCCAGTATGAACCCAAAACGGTCCGTCTCCGTGGCTGGCACTCCAACACTCAGCAGAGACATGGTATCAGAGCCAGAACTGTCTTCACTGTTTGGGTCAACCTGGGTCGACATAGGCTCCATATCGACTGAGAGAGAGAGAGAGAGATCAGGTTTAACAGGAAGTTATTGTACCTATTTTAAAAACACTCCCGTACTTTACTTTGTTAAGCCTGTGATCTCCTGATCGCTGATTTCCTGTTCTGTGTGTCTCACCACCCTTAGTGTAAATGCCTAATCAGTGGCTCTCTGCATTTTGCACCCTGGTACCATCGACGATATTCATCGCTTAAGAACCACACAGACCACGGATACTGCTCTCTCATTTCCCCCTGTTCTTCACCGTACTGTCAGACACCCTTTAAATCATCCGGCCCCTGGACACAAACTACAGACCTGAGTTACATGACCGCCATCCTTTTTACGTGTAAGGGTGGAGAATGTCATCAATAAAAATAGTAACGTCATATTTTAGTTACTTTATTAGTAGGTGAGTCAATCTTTCTGATTTACAACCATCTCCATTTTGTACTCTACTTTTCAAACTATAAATGTAAAAGAATTTAAATGACAGATAAGACAAATAAAATACCTCAGATTGTAGTTTCCTCTGTCAGTTCATTTGGTGAGAGGTTTGCTGGAGAGGTAATTCTGGTAAAGAAGACACAGCAAAGCAGAGATGGTTAACAAGGCAAACTTCCGCCAAGAAGCCAGTGGGGGTGTGATTTCAGCACGCATGTGTGTGTGTGTGTGTATATACGTGTATGAGTGTGTGCTGTATATGCATTTCCCTAGTTTTGACTTGTCTTGGCAATACTTAAAGTACCCCTCCACACATATTTTAAACCATTAAAAATATTGTATATTTGTTTAATATGTTTTTTCCAACCAAAAAATGTTCAATAAACTACTGTAAATGTCTTAGTAGCATCTCTACACCTTTACCCTCATTGACAATGCTAAAATCTATGAATATGTAAATTGCAACGCCCCCATTACCTCACAGCCCCCACCCCTTCCCCACGTAAGCCGGGCTGTGTCTGAATCAGCACCCTTCCATACTATTAGGTAGGCTTCTTGAGTAAACAGGACGAAAAAGTAGGCAAAATTTTCTCTAAATATATTATACCTAAAACCCCCGTATGATAAATTTATTTCTGGGGTTTCGCTGAGTATATTCGGGAGCACACTTTTCAAGAAATACACAAACATTTTGGTCACATAAATATGACGCAAAGCTTCATTTTAAAAAATGAGGCACAACTTCGCTGACGTTTTCCTTCAAATACAACAAAAACAACACCTGACATGGCCGCGCAAGGGTGGGACGTCTTACAACACTTCCACAGTACGGTTGGAAAATAGTATGGCAGATATTTTTCACGTACTGCACGTTGCGTGATAACAGTGCTCATTAACAAACACACTTCTGCCAGTGCACTGTAGGCTACGCAGGTGACAGGACACAGTAGACAGGGCTCTAATTCAGACACAGGCCGGGGTGGTAACGAGTGTAACAAAACTAATACCTAAAGTAAGTTTTAGGATTGCATACTAAAACTGCACAGTCTGTTAACAAGCCAACTGTCACAACAATGTCTAACTAGTTAGCTTTCTGTGTGCTGTTTCAGCTTACCACGTCACTCTCCTGTAGCTTTTTTAATTTTTTTAATCAATTTCAGCATAGTAGACCATGATTGGTTCTACAAATTTCTGACATCAAAAATTGTGCTTGTACAGGTGACAAGCTCTGCTCAAATACCAATCTATATAGTTAAAGTCATGCTTCCAAGAGGAGTTAACCATTAACAGGGGTCTTTAAATAATGACACACCACTGCAGTTTCTGAGTTTTTCCTGAGGATGACTTCTGTCAGAGCACATCAGGGCAACGGCACGGTCCTGCAGGTTCCTCCTGTACAACATCAGGAGGATTCGACCGTACCTGACCACCTACTCCACCCAGCTTCTTGTCCAGACCATGGTCACCTCACGCCTGGACTACTGCAACTCCCTGCTCGCAAGCCTACCAGCCTGCACCATTCTGCCTCTTCAACTGATCCAGAATGCAGCTGCCCGGCTTGTGTTCAACCTCCCAAAATTTTCCCATGTAACCCCCCTGCTGAGGTCACTCCACTGGCTGCCAGTTGCAGCCAGGATCAGGTTCAAAGTTCTGACCCTGGCCTACACTGCAGCCAATAGGACAGGCCCCGCCTACCTGCAGGATTTAATCCAGAACTATGTTCCTGCTCGACCACTTCGCTCTTCTACAGCAGGTTGACTCGCACTTCCCCCCCTCTGTGTCAACGGCTCTCGCTCGTCCCGACTGCGGAGTTTTTCCACCTTAGCTCCTCAGTGGTGGAATGAACTTCCCATTCCCTATCGAATAAAAATATACAACCTCAGTCCGGGCCAGATGGACTGGGGAGTTTCTCCCACATAGTTGAATGTTTCTTCAAGAAAAACAACCATGATCTTCAGAGTCTGATGCAATCAGGTTTATTGCATATGATTCAATAACGACATACAAAAAACCCCGGGCTGGTCTGCGCAGACCAACACATATTCAATCTCAGCAATCGTAAAAAGCCCCCCCCCCCATTTTGAATTACCAGGCCTTTTATCCTGTCCTTATCTCTACCTACTTGGGGTGTTACTTTGCCTCTTCCCAGGGGCAGGTCCCATCCTCTGAAATCCTACACCAGGGGTCCCCATGCCCTTTTTCTTTTTCATGGTACAGCATTTTAATTAAGCATTACATATGGCATTTATTTTTACTGTAGTTTGATGAAATGCTATGATTTAATTATATAGGAAATGGCCTGGCCATGGTGTGACCATTCTAGTCTAATAAGTGATCATTACAAATGATCTACTAAGTTAAAACAATAAAAGTACAATAAAGTATCAGAACTTAATACGCTCAGAAACCCAAAATGAACTAAATGCATATGACACTTGTAATACAGAGACTATTGATTGTAGTTAATTTCTCCTTGCATTTAACATGCAAAATATGGAACACAATATTAATAAGCATTAACAATAGTTTATGTGATACAAACAACAGCTGAGTTTCCAGTTATAGAACAAACAAATCTCTCTGGAATGTGTAGTGTAATTGTACAACAGATAATTCTTACAGAATTCCATTACTAGCAACACAGTTTTACAGTACAGCTCACCCCATTTCCCCTTTAATCAATGTAATTTCAATACTTTTACACAAATCTAGAAAGCACTGGTTACTTGACACAATTATTTCCTCTATGGTCGTACAAAACACTAGTTTTTCTCCTTCACTGCCAGAAAGCACTTAGGGAAATGTTTCTACTGCACATGTGAACAGTAAAGTGAAATTGAAGAGACCAACTGTGGACCTGATCATATTGCGGTTACTTTTCATCTACCAATTTTGAGACCTTTTGATATAATTTACTTGTTATGCAAACTTTTACCTGTTTATATTAATTTAACAATGTTCACAAAATATGATATATAGTACTTGTGCTGTGTTGTAGTTACTGTATTTACATACAGCCTATGGTAGCAATCAGTGATCAGTTTGTGAAAAGAACATCAGGCAGTCAACTACTGTGAGGACACACTGAATAGCTCTGTTGCCCTCACAGATATAAATTAATACTTATTGCTCCCCTCAATCTGATAATCTCGAGACAAACTATAAGTTTTATTTCCACAGACCACCGTGTACGTGTGAATGTGTTAAGAAATATAAACGAACATTTTCTCTAATATAATCCTCAAATGTTCACATACACTCATTTTAAAACTTTTCCTCTTCGTCCTTGAACATATCAGACAAAAACCCCAAGCTGGGCCTCCTTGCCTTGAGAGGTCTGCAGCCAGAAACTTTTAGACTTAAAGATGTGTGTGTGTTCATTTTTCCTATGTGTGTGTTCATGTCCTTCTATTATGAAGCAGAAAAATACCTATAATTGCATCTGAAAGGTCCTTTGTTCGAAGATGAGCGCATACCTGTGACTATATCTCATTTTGACACGATCTAGATTAGGATGGGCCCAGGCTAGGAAACTGAAGGCCATATTTTAATTTTAATGAGCACAACTGCGTGAATATATGTCATTTTGACACTTCAGCTTGATAAGCTAGCCGGATCTTCTTGGTAGGATGTGGGAGTCTTCTCTCACTCAGATCCTTCCAATAACAATTAAAAATGTGGCTGGGCCCCTTATTCCGGTGTGCTTATGTGTGCTGCCTGTGTGTCTTTGATGGTGAGAGGCCTATGTGTGAGTATATTGGTGTGTGTGTATTGGTTCTGGTTTAGACTTGTTTTGCAACTGGCCCAAACCCCCCTACACTGAATACCATCTTTATGTAAGCGTGTCACACGCCGGTCAAGGTGGTGCCCAGCACAGAATATCACGCTTACATAAACTCCGAACAGGGCCTTTACTCTGGCCATACAGTGGTCTGTATTGATATATATACATATACATATATCTACACAGACTGCTTCGGACCCGTCCCTCCTTTGGTTTATCCTCCCGACTTCACGCAACCGGAGTCCCAGATGCATCATCCCGCCCTCTTTGAACTGATGATTGAACTGATTATTGAATTGACTATTACCATTCAGTCCACCTTTAGTCTAAACCGGGCCGGCCAGCGAAGGATGGGCACCCCCTCTCTAGCCGGGTTCCTTCCGAGATTTCTTCCCACTGGGGAGTTTTTTCTCGCCATTGCTCAGTGTTTTTTTCTCCCCTACCGGGGAGTTTTTTTACCTCATTTTGCTGGTTGGGGGCTAAGGCCTGGTTTTTTTGCTCAATTTTCCTTCTGTTTCCCTGTGCAGCGTCTTTGTGACAGTTCTCTGTAAAAAGCGCTATACAAATAAAATTGAATTGAATTGAATTGAATATACATACACACACGATACATTGTGTATAATTAAATACAGTCATCATATATTGTTTTAGGCCTCATCATTCCCTCTCATGCATTTATCTGTAAGAATCCTGGGTGGAAGATGAGGGGCACTCCCTCAATCTCCCTGCCCTTACGCCCTGCACAATGCCTACCCGGATTATGTAATTACTGTTTATACCAATAATATTTAGACACATTCTGGATGATTAGTTTTCAGACCTGGCTTTAATTCCACATCCCCTACGTTCTACTCGAACCCTGCCTGCATTCCGTCAAGGCCTGAAGACACACCTCTTCAGACTCCACCTTGACTGATATTCTAACCGAGGAATATCAGTTCCCTGTGTTTACTAGTTCCCTGTGTTTTCCTGTCTGTTTGTTATAGTTTATAACAGTATTTAGAATAGAAGTGTAGTATAGCTGATTTACCTACAGCTTACTGTGAACTACAGTCAACGTTCATTACTAGGGATAGCTGCTACATTATGGGAAGGATGTGCTTTGTCTTGTCTGTTCCGTAGTGATCTTGATGATGTCTCTGTATGCACTTATTGTACGTCGCTTTGGATAAAAGCGTCTGGTAAATGAATGTAATGTAATGTCAGGGTGACAAACACTCTTACTAAAAGTTACCAAGCCCATTGACTTAATCAAAATGAATCAATTTTTGGCCAATCATAAAGTAAAATGAAGGGGAAACGACAAATCGCCAATACTGTCAATTTCACTTTGACCTCAACACCCTGCAGATATTGCACCGCATTACAAATGGAATCTTTGCCTACGCAACATCACTTCCGCCCCTGCGTGAATTTCCGGTAGAATAAATACGCTGTTCTGGTTAAGAAGACCAAATAGCGACATTACGGTGAGTGTTTAAAAATAGTTGGCGGCGTTCGGTTCAGGCTACGGCATGTACTCGTCACTATCAAATCGGATTTGTTTTTGTTAATTTAGTGTGAACCAAATTACTTTGACAGTTGACATTAGACAAAGACAAATTTAACAGGCTGATGTTTGTTTACCCATGCAGTCATTGAAAGCTAGTTAGCCTCGTTAGCGCTAGCGTAACTTAAAAAGCAACAAGTAGTTGGACAATTGAAACATGCAAACAACTGAAATAGCTATGCGTATTGTTCATAGTTAGCTAGCTAACAGATACGGTTTAACCGTGAATTTGAATGTGATGGAATTGTAAACGGCAGACAAAACTTCTAACGTCAGTTAATCTGACAGTCTTGAGCATCTTATTTGCGGCATGCTTCCTAGATTAATGTTTGGTAGTATTGTCGCTAGCTAGCTGGCTGTCTGACTTGGTTCACCTATCTCGTGATACTCCATATGAATAGCCTTGTCATTAGCCCAGCTATGATTGCTGTCTTGGAAAACTGTTGGTAACCCTGCAACAGCAACGTTACATAAGTGACAGACAGATCTAGCAAATATTTAGAACTCCAAATAGTAACTAGCTAAATAAATAGCCTATTTAGGTAACGTTAGGTCAATTATTGAATGACTGTGCACTGTGGGGCCATAACTGGACAAGTGGTTGTTAAATTGTATTTTCCAATCCAATCAATGCATTTCTAGCTGTTGCTAGACCTTTCTTTAGCATTTATAGCCCAAGAACAGTGCCGAAGTTATAGGCACAAACACAAATCTAACTGCATAGTAAGGTTTGGCTCTGTTGTTAATTATTTTTTCACATAATAAGGTGTTATATTAATAACAGCCAGTAAGCATACACCCTGTGATATGTTGGAAGCAGTAATCATCATTGTCATTTTGCGTCAGCAGGAGAGTCAAAGGTGTAATACTGCTGTCACACTTAAGCAGAATATTTCAGCTCTTCCAGTTTTTACTGAAATGTGTTTTCTATTCTTCCTTCTCTCTCTCCATCCTTCCATCCCTGTTTCTCTGTCCATCAGTTTGGGATGATTTCAGTGACCCAGCGTGTGTTACACTGTACGTCTAGAACAGGTGCGTAGTCTGAGCCGGGGGGGGAGGGGTGGGGGGGGGGTCCATTTGGAGAGGATTAGCAAGTGTGCTGCTGTCCATATCTGGCTCCTCTAATGTACATGGTGCTACAGGTCAGAGCTAGCGCTTACATGCACACCACCCCTGGTGGGATGAGGTGTCCTACTGCTCCTGCTCATAGTCATCCAATGATGTAACTCAGGCCTAGGCTCGAACCTGTGACATTATGGCTCGAACCTGTGACATTATGGCTCAGCCTGCACTCGTGATGAGAGCCTTTACTGACTGAGCCACTCTATAGGGCCCAACCTGCGCTTGTGGTGAGAGCCTTTACAGAGTGAGCCACTCTATAGGGCCCAACCTGCGCTTGTGGTGAGAGCCTTTACAGAGTGAGCCATTGCTGTCATTTGAGATGATTTGTGCACCTTGGTGTGTTTGTCCTCTTTGTTAGCAGGTACCTTTGCTGCCTGTTCAGGCCTGCACCGCCCCCTCAGTGTATCTGCACGAAGGGAAGGATACAGTAAGTACTCTGTTCAGTGTTCAGCTCTCCAGTTTGTCTCAGAGTAGCCAATGTCATGTTGTGTAGTTGCCTGTAGTTGGTTGAAAGATGATATTGCTAATTGGGAGTTTTTACCTAATTCGCTTGCTTTTTGGGGGTTCAGGCCTGGTTTTTTCCCAATTTTCCTTCTGTTTCTCTGTACAGCATCTTTGTGGCAGTTCTCTGTAAAAAAAGTGCTAAAGGGTCAGACAAAGCTATTTCAGTGAGGATTTTCTGATTTAGCATGCTTAGGTCTCAAATTGTTCTCATATTATTTTCATGCAATTCAAATGAATAAAGCTGAACTTGATATTCTGCATAGATGTAGAGATAAAGGGGTCCAAATATGGCAAACAATGGCTGCCATCATGGGGGTTGGAACCCTTTATGTGAGTGTATTTCAGGCAATAAAGGAAATAAAAATCAGATCTTTGGAAGGAGAATTTCACAGAACTCATAGAGCACTAAAATATAATTTTGTCTTCAAGGATAAAAACTTGTGGGCAAATTAGTAGAATCTTGAAACTTTCACAATTTAAGCGCTGTGACATGTAGCTAATGTGTACAGAAAGCCATCATCCTTATGAAATTCCTAGAATAGCACTCAGAGAGATGCTACACCCGCGCATGTGTTAGTCTCGACCCTGAACGTAATATGCATGGGGCTAAAACTTTGATCTTGCACTGTGAAGGCGGGCATTGACGAATTGGGGGGGGGGGAATTCAAGATTCAAGTCATTGCCCAACTGACAACATTTCCACAAAGTTTCATCACAATCGGAGTAGAAATGTTAGAGTTATGGATGATAGGGACACACACACACACACACACACACACACACACACACACACACACACACACACACACACACACAGACAGACAGACAGACAGGAGTGTAATAATTGCGCGGGTGTAATAATCATAACTCCTACATTGGGACAGTGTGATGTACTACACAAATTGGACACTAGGTGGCAATTGACTTCATAATTATTTTGAGAGACCCAATGGCCCCAATTTACACCTGTTTAACACTAGTCCAGATCTCAGTCATCAGATTCAATGAGGAAGAATGACTAATAAATGTCCCTCAAATCCTTGGATAACTGGGTATGATGAGTGTGCAGCAGCATGCATGTTTCACAGCAACCATACATTGAATCACCATTTCTCCTTGTCTTCTTCCTTATTGAATTTCATTTTCAACTGAGATATGACTTTAAAGTTGTCCAAATTAAGTTTTGGTGGGTCACCTTAATAGCCAGAAATAATGGCTCTAAATTAGGGCTGCACGATATTGGAAAAGGATTACATTGCGATATCTTTTTCTTTTGCGATATAGCGATATGAAAAAAATAATACGATAATTTTGCCAGATACATACTGCTTTTAACTTACCATGACACCATTGTATTCAGTTAATATGCCTACTCATCTATCAATCCAGGCTAAAGTCCATGATCCAACAGGATATTAATAATGCATGTTGCTTACCCTAAAATAAGGGGGCTCATCTGTGAATGGGTAGAAGAAAGGTGGTGTCTAGAAGGGATCGAGGAGATTATAGGAGGCTGTCTAACTGTTCTCCAGTTTAAAAACATAACATTAAAGCTGCAATATCACATCAGGCAATTAACATGAGTGACAAAATTTTAAACATTTTATTCCACAGTTACAAACCTCTTTTAAATAACCAAAATTAGAAGAAAAAAAACAAACTATACACCAGTCCCCTGTGTGGTTTACAAATAAATATAACTTAAAATAAATAGAACTTGTAATAAATAACAAAGAACAACAGAACCTTTTTAGTCTAAACCGGGCCGGCCAGCGAAGGATGGGCACCCCCTCTCTAGCCGGGTTCCTTCCGAGAAGGAACCCTTTACTTTTTTTAATCACGTTTTCCTAGTAACAGTGGCAAAGTTACACTGGCAATCCTGGCTAAACAAATAAAGATGAAATGAAACTATTTTCATTCAGTTTCTTAGAGAGAGAGAGGGAGAGAGAGAGAGAGAGAGTGTCATGGGATCTTTAATGACCACAGTGAGTCAGGACCTCAGTTTAACGTCTCATCCAAAAGACGGCATCTCCTACAGCACAGTTTCCCCTACAGCACAGTTTCCCCATCACTGCACTGGGGCATTGGGATTTATTTGACCAGAGGGAAGATTGCCCCCTACTGGTCCACCAACACCACTTCCAGCAGCAACTTAGCTTAGTAAACAAAGCTAATGCAGGGCTACAGTTTTGGAGGGCCGGGTTGTGCAGAATTTCCATTCCATTACTAGTCATTGTTTATTTTCTAAGCTCCATTTCAATAGTGACTAAAACAGTGACCAATGGCAATATTTCATTAAAATAATAGTGTGATGTACTACTACACATATTGGACACTAGCTGGCAATGACCTTGAAAATAGCCTTCACTTGACCTGGCTTTGACTTTGCTGACCTTGCCAGCTTCAGATGAAGATTATATCAACTTCCCCATGTTTAACTTTCAAATGGTTGGTATCAGCCTTCTGGTGCTGTTAGCCTCCTCATTGTGGCTTGAAAACCAGATCTGCTATGGGTTGCTGAAGGTCAAGGTCCCATATATATCTTTAACCATGAAGGAATTTCATAAGGGTAATGACACATTCTACACGTTAAATGTATACAGGCATCTGTAAAATGTGAAAGTTATGAGGCTGAACAAATATGTCCACGTGATTTTCTAACATTGAAGATATACCACAAAACATTTGTATAATGGTTTCTATACATGCTTTGCTTACATTTTTGATATCAATATGTTCATAGTGGTTACTTTAGCAATCATTCAAAAAATCTGATATCTCTATTATTTATAGAGTAAATGCTATCTGAAAATGATATGTCAATAAAATATTGTCATTCTGGACCTTAATTGAACCTTTATATTTCATGAACATTACGAATTCAAGGCTCAAAATTCATTTTCTTTCACATGGGTGGTTGAAGAATGTGTACACAATTGGTTCTGGACAATAGGCCTGCCACCCTCATTGAAACTGCATGGTTTGACTCATATACAAATGAAATTGAATTGACTATCTCGTTCTTTCTGTGTAGAATATGTGAATGCTCAAGAGTTGCCCACAGACTTTAAGTCCATCACAGACCGAGCTGCACAGACACTACTGTGGACCGAGCTCTTCAGGGGTAAGAGAACCTGTCCTCTAATATAACCCCAAAGATTCTGTCACACCCTTACCCTGAAAAAGATTTAAATCCCCAATGGCCTGTATATCCTGCTCTGATTGGTCCTTTTGCAAAGGAAATGCAAAGTTGTACATTAACCTCACTCATTAACATTAACCCCCTCGCTCGCTCTCCCTCCCTCCCCCCCTCTCCCTCCCTCCCCCTCTCTCCCTCCTTCCCCCTCTCCCCTTCCATTCCTTCCTCCCTCCCTCTCTCTCCCTCTTGCAGGTTTAGGGATGACCATGAGCTACCTCTTCCGAGAGCCAGCCACCATTAACTACCCGTTTGAGAAGGGCCCACTATCACCCCCGTTTCCGTGGGGAACACGCCCTGCGCAGGTACCCCTCCGGAGAGGAGCGCTGCATCGCCTGCAAGCTGTGCGAAGCCATCTGCCCCGCCCAGGTATTTATACATCTACTCTACATTAAACTGCCCCACCCAGGTATTTATACATCTACTCTTACATTAAACTGCCCCACCCAGGTATTTATACATCTACTCTACATTAAACTGCCCCACCCAGGTATTTATACACCTGTATTACATTAAACTGCCCTGTCCAGATATTTATGCCCCTGTATTACATTAAACTGCCCCACGCAGGTATTTATACACCTGTATTACATTAAACTGCCCCGCCCAGGTATTTATACACCTGTATTACATTAAACTGCCCCGCCCAGGTATTTATACACCTGTATTACATTAAACTGCCCCACCCAGGTATTTATACACCTGTATTACATTAAACTGCAACACCCACTATCTGTGCAGCACGCACGCACTGCGAGTTTGCCCTCAGATGGACAGGGCTGATGCAGTACTGTCATGGTTTCCCAGCAGCTGATGGTCTGACCCTAAATAGCCTGATGACTCCTTAGTCACATGAGATGTCCGCTCGCAACAGAGTGCGAAGGAATGGCGAGAAAAAGAAAAGCCACCCTGACAGAACCAGCTAATAGTGGCCTAACAGTTCTGTGAGTGGGTGGAAAAAAGGGCAACAGAGGTACCTTAACGTGTAGTGTACTGCTTTAGCTTTGAGACACAGCAATGCTGATCTGTGCAGCCCTGCTGAAGAAACACGTTATTATATTAGTCAATAAAACAAGCACGTAAATAATACTGTGCCAATTGGGGGCCAGTTTCTCCGAAGTGGAGCTGAACCCAGGCTCTCCCACTCAACAGTGCACCACACAATATTGCTGAAAGCGCAGGCCTACTTGTGCTACTGTTAGTGAGGCACAGGACTGCTCAGCACAGCTTATGTCAGGTCAGCACGGCTCAGTACAGCACAGCTTAACTCAGCATAGCGCACCACAGCTTATGTCAGCACAGCTCATGAGAACTTGTCAGCTTAGCACAGTTTAACTCTGCCTAGCTCAGCATAGTTTAACTCGCCTAGCTCAGCATAGTTTAACTCGCCTAACTCAGCACAACTTATCTAGGCTCAGCAGAGCTCATCTCGGCACAGCACACCTTATCACAGCTAGGCACAGCTTCTCAGCTCAGCACACCTTAACTCCTCTTAGCTAAGCACACCTTATTTTGGCTCAGCACAGTTTCTCGGCACAGCACAGCTTAACTCCTCATAGCTAAACAGAGCTTATCTCAGCACAGTTTATTTCGGGACAGCACAGCTCAGCCTTTGTCTGAAAACTTTGTCTTTTACTGTCTTTCCCAGGCCATCACGATAGAGGCGGAGCCTCGTAGGGACGGCAGTCGACGAACAACGCGCTACGACATCGACATGACGAAATGCATCTACTGTGGCTTCTGCCAGGAGGCCTGCCCTGTAGATGCCATCGTGGAGGTACAGTTTTACCACTTCCTGTCTCCAAGCCTCTCACTTCCTGTCTCTGTGGCTCTCACTTCCTGTTCCTTCATTCAGTTCTCGTCCTTCTCTAACTCCAGCTCCTACATTGCAGCTTACTAGAACCACCTTAGCAGGGTTACCACAGTCCTTTTAAATCCCCACATAAGAACTGTTAAGTTCTTAAAAAATAAAGTAAAGGACAGATATTTGACAAGAGTTACTTTGTTTTTTTTCTCGAGATTTTGGATCTAGAAGTGCTTATTTTCCAATTTGTATATATGTAAAAATATGATACTGGAGAGATTTTCTAAAGTGATTTTCATTTGTTTACCAAAGTGTCTTGTGTTTACTTTATGGGAAGGTTTTACTTGTATGTGGTACTTCATATAGCCATGTAATACATAACATAAACTCATGGGCCAGACTTTCTTGAACTGTAGTAAATTTAAACTTTGTTTTCGATTTTTACCCATTAATAGGACACGAAAATGTGAAATTTTTTACACTGTCATAATTGGTGTGGAAATATATACCTATCCTAATGGCCTACATTTCTTTCAACCAAATATTTTTTAAGATGTTTGATATGCCTTTCTAAACCCCACTTTGCTTAGTGAAAGTTGTTGCTCGTATTCATATGGGAGAGCAAAATTAATCAGGCTCATGTACGTAATTCATTGTGTCCTGAGTGTTACGTACACAAGATGCTGTCGGCAATCATGAAAAATAAATATATATTGGATCGATCTTTGTTTGTTTCTGTCATGCATAAGCCAAGTAAAAAAATATATGTGTCCAAATTCATACACTCCACGATACTTTAAAACAAGGGGAATATATAGTGCTGACTTTCTTTCCGTGTCCCAATCGTTACGTACATAAGCATGAATCGTTTACCCACGTGTTTAATGGCTGGTGGATTGGTCAACCTAAAAAAAAAAGAAGTGCATTACTGTCTGGTACGAAACTACTAAGAATTGCTTTGTTTCAATTGCTGCCGACGCTACAGGAGCCTGATAACCTTGCGTGTCCAAGCTTCCTCAGGCGGTTACGTACCTAAGCCGTTCACGTTTTACCTTGCACCAGTTTATCAAAATCGTCCAAATCAAAGCATTTACACAGCCATCGTGTTATAATCGTGTCCGCATATTGAAAGGTAGGATTTTATTTAAATTTTTTAATTTAGAAAATTAATCTTTTCTTGCATTGATTACACCTAATGGTGTCCTCTAATCAACCGGGTATTACACAGCCATAAATAGATTAGAGCTTCAAAGTCCAGTTTCATTGTGGACCGCCTCGGATGGGGTATGTATCTACACTTTAACGAATGAGAAAAAATAAGTTATACTTTTGCACTCACGTGTCATTGAGACACCACCCCTTTCACACATGCAGCCTTATCTGTAAATTTTCCGGAACATTGCCAGATAGGGGTCATGTGTGAATAAGAGCCGAAGTCGAAATTCCGGAATATCCGCGCCGGCAATTTGCCGGCAAAAGACCTAGTGAGGTTTCCGTAAAAGTTCCGTATCGATGTGACGTGTGAACAAAGCCAGAACATTACCGGATCAATCACGCCAGCCCGTGGTTTTTCGCCTGAGGGATGGTTCTAAGAGATCTAAAACGTAGTCGAAGGTTTCGCGTGACATACGGAAATGCTCCTTCCACTGCCCGTCGTCAAAATTATTAATGACACTCGACCAGAAGACTTTGCCATGGGGTCGCTCCCGTACCCACATTCGTGTCGCCGAGCCCCGAGCCACACGAAAGACTCGTACAGCCTCCAGCAGCCACAGGCGACATATCTGGCTTTGAGCCAAGCTAAAGCGGAGTTGTTCCCGACATATCCTGATTTTTTCGTTAGGTTTTTGTTTACGAATGGTGTTTCGTGATTGGAACAGATGTATTATTGCCAGCGTTTGCCTCGAAAATGTATAAATAAACAAGAGTAACTGTAGTAGCCTACAACTGCACACTCTGTCACTTCATCACCCGCCATTTTTTCAGTAGTAAGTAAACAAACGTATCCTAGCAACGTAGGGTAGCGCGTTGGTTGTATGAACACTACCAATACGGAACATTCCGGAATATTGCTGGATCAACTTTTCCGGTAATGTTCCGTATTGCATGTGTGAAAGAGGCTATGTTAACACTCCTGTGGCAAATTTTATATGACCTGAAAAGACTATTTCCGGTTATTGAACTATCTTCTTTCTTTTAGAGTCATAGTTTAACACTACTGTGGTAAATTTTATATGACCTGAAAAGACTATTTCCGGTTATTGAACTATCTTCTTTCTTTTAGAGTCATATAGAGTCAGAGAGTTGTCAAACTTGTAAATAAATGTGTTTGCATTGGTTTTTGCAACAATTAATTTTTTTGGTGTCTATGCCACGTTTATGTGTCCCAGTATCATATTTTGACTTATATATTTTGGTTATTTTGTATATAAATAATGGTGCCCTTAAAACTGGTCCTGGACCAGAATCCACACTGTATAAAATGGTTTGGGGTTTTGATTTAGGGTGAAATGGCTGTTCCTGGCACGGCGTTCCTTTTCAGGGATATTTATTGTCAGTTTCTCCTGTGTTTTTAATGGTCTACTCTATAGCACTTATTGATATCGTTGGTGCTACAACAGCTTCTGGTAAAACCAAACCACTCCGCATCGGGACTGAAGTGGCTCCAGTGACTGATTCTGCGCTGTAGTGTGCTGCTGTACTGTGATTTACTAACACCCCCCCCCCCCCCCCCCTCCCCGCCTTATCCTGCCCCGCCCCCCTCCCCTCCCTCGCCCTGCAGGGTCCCAATTTTGAGTTTTCCACAGAGACCCATGAGGAGCTGCTGTACAACAAGGAGAAGCTGCTTAACAATGGAGACAAATGGGAAGCGGAGATCAGTGCCAATATACAAGCTGACTACCTCTACAGATAGAGAAGCAACGCACAGATGCACTACATCCACAAAGGGACTGGCACACAGGCCCATCCGCTAACACTGTTCACTGTCTGACTCACACACTGTCTTGCGCACACGCCCATTGACCAAGCTGGCTGCTGATTGGCTGACGATACACATGCTGGCTGACAGATCGACATCGTCAAAGATTTTGGAGGAAAAGACTAGGGCCGTGTCAGAATCAGCACTCTTCCACACTGTTGAGTAGCCTTGGTGAGTAGATAAGGCGAGAAAGTCGTAGAGTACGCAAAAATCTTTCAAATTGCAGTATACTTCAAACACCCGGATAACACACTTACTTCCAGGGTTTCGGAGTACATTCGGGAGCACACTTATCAAGAAGTACATGAACATTTTGGTCGCATATATATGACGAGGCGCAGCTTCGCTGAAGTTTTCCTTCAAATACAAAGAAAACAACACCTGACATGGCAGCACAAGAGTGGAGCGCAGGGTTCCCAGATCTTGTAAAACTTTCCAGCCAAATGGCAACTCAAAACTAGCCCAAATTATAGGCTATTTTTAACCGAAGCCAACGTATTTTAAATAGAAATCATCATGTTTTAACTTTTTGAAATAAGTGCGTGCTTTGTGACTTTTCATTTTTACCTGTGACTGCACTTTGAAAGTATCCCAATTTAGCTGTAAACCGCAGACATGGCAACACTGCTGGGACGTCTTATGACCTGCTTACTAAATTTCCACAGTGCGGTTGGAAAATAGTATGGCGGATATTTTTCGCGGACTGCTAAACAGTGCACATTAAACAGGACACTTCTGCAAGTGCACTGTACGCAGGAGACAGGGTGCAGTAGATAGGGCTCTGATTCGGACGCAGCTCTGATTGTTCACACCCCACCTCCTTTCCTCCACTCCCTCACTACCACTCCTCTCCTACCCGGAAGTATGCAAAACTGCCTGAAAGTTTTGAGTACAAGTATTAGTATATACGGCATACAATGTACGTGACATTGCGGTTTGCGTTGAGACATTAATTAATATGTAACCATTTACACGTAATTAAGATGAAATCAGCAGCATTAGATTAAAACACAAAGATCCGTTTCCGGGACATGGAGCAGAGGAGGTGGTAGTGGAGGAAAGGAAGGGTGCATTTTGAGTATTGGGATGCACCCTAGATAGGCATGTTATAATTCAGGTCAATGGAGAACAGTGTCTCGGAAGTTGTAGTCAGATTTGTAGTCCATCAGAGAACTTACTGGACATGCACTAAGACCAAACAATATTTAACAGAATATTCAAAGAGCACACTAAATGAAGTGAAACAATGGTCATGAGAGCCAACCCAGGAGTTGGCTAGCTAGACACACAGACACACCGGTGGGTTGATCAATCGTGCCAGTGTCATGTTCAGCTTTGTGATTCATGTCATCTCTGACAGACTTTGTCAGACATGCACACAAACGCACATTTAGACACATTGTATTGTATTAATTGTGTAAATGGTTGATTATTTGATTTCGGGCACTTTTGGGTACTTCAATTTCTCAAAAATAAAATCGCATAAAACCTTCAATTATCTACCTAAGCTTTATTGTCATTTTGTCAGGAATCATAATTTGAACATTGTTGTTAACATCACTTTATGGAATTTAAAATATTTAACACTTTTCCTAGGATGTCAGAGGAAATGGTCATTACCGCCACATTACCAAATTACTCTTTAAAACTTTTAAAAAGTGAAAAGTTCGTGTTTTTTAAGCCATTTTGTGTAACTTCATACCTTACTTCTGATGTCTAAGTGGTTAGAAATATTTTAATTTGATTTAAACATGTTTTAAATCTTTAGATGTGCAACCTTTTAAATATATTCTTAGATCCTGTCAAGAAAGATAAAATTAACAACAGGTCAATGACTCATGTTTTTTAAATAAAATGTTAAGGAAGGGCTTGCAATATTTTAAAAAAACATATATGAAAATGTCTGATTTAAACAATTTGTTACAAATTTATCTAAAAGTATGTCATGTGTTGGTAATGACGAACGGTTGTGGTAATGACAAAATGTTTTGGTAATGACATCTAGATTGATTGATTGATTTAATTAATGGATACAGTAACACAACATCAGAATCATACACTGTAGTATCATAACATATAGCACATAACATCATAGAATTCAGAGAAAATTACAAATTTAAAACAGCATTAAACATATTTTATAAGAAAATGTCAAGTAAGTGGAAAAATGTCATTACCACCACTCGTCATTACCACCACACAATGAGGTGGTTTGTTTATCAAATTACTTCAACAGTTCAACAGTGATTCAACCATGACCCACGACGTTGAGTCACCCGTGAATAAACGTTGAAATGCCGGCTGGGTATAAGTCATTTGATCAAGAAACCATCTCATTGTGTGGTGGTAATGACGCGTGGTGGTAATGACATTTTTTACTTTTAAGCTAACTGCAAGCTTAAAATCAAACTTGCTAACATCACCTTCAGAGCGAGCTAGCAATGTTCTCAATTTACATACAATATGAAGAAATTAGACTACAATTCAAAAACATTATCAAATTATAGCTTGTTTGGTAATGACATGCAATAAAAATATTCTGTTACGAGTAAGTATAAATGGGAAAATTTCATACATTTCTGGTGATCATAATCTCAATCTTCCTCTTTGACAGCCATGTGCCCCAGTGTCACTACAGATTGCCATGGTTACCAAAGCAACAAACTTTGACAAAACTTTATCGTCCTGCAATTTGTTTGATGTGGCGGTAATGACAGCATTTCAAGGGACATACATATTTCGTATTTAAAAAAAGTCACAAATTGTACTTAAGTTAAATATTTGAAAGGAAATCATTGATTCAACTGTAGTTATAGTAATACATACTAAAAATTATATGATTTTTTTTATTTTTTTTCTAGAGAATTACAAGACCAAACATAAAAACTCTGTTGGGGACAAGGTGAAATGGTGAAATTCCAACATAAAACAGTATAAAAGTAGATTTAAAAAAAATAATGATTCCAAAAGAATAATGAAGTATTGAGGAAGTCATTAATCATACTAAACAATGATAACATAACAGGAAAAACTTTTTTTTTCTTAAAAATATATCCCAGGGACATGAAAGTGCCCAAAATCAAATAATCACCCAAATATGAAGAATCTGTTTGTGCAAAAAAATGGGAAAAACATGTTTTCTTTCATAAGTTTTAAAAGTGTGTTTTTTGTTTATTTTTTTATTTTTAAATTTCATCTGAATAACTTGTCAGCATGTGCCAGCTTCTGAAGTTCATTATTACAGCTAGGGTCTGACTTTGAAGATCCTCAAGGACCCATCTCACCCTGGCAACAGGCACTTTGTACGGCTGCGCTCAGGCAGGCGCTTCAGTACCATGCCCACCCGGACTAACAGACTCAAGTTTAGCTTCTTCCCCAGGGCCATAAGTGCACTAAATGCCACCAAGTTATAAATAAATACTACTAATACTACTACTACTACTGTGCAATAACAGAGGAAGAGTGCAATATTCAATTAAAATACGTCATGCAATATGTTTACATCCATGTTTACTTCCGTGCAATATGTTTATATGCTTACATCCATGCTTACTTCCATATGTATATAGATGCCCAGATTACCTACCGGTTATTTTTATATTTATATTTTACACATACTCTGTATATTCTCTATTTATGTCTCATTGTTGTTTTTATATTGTTTTAGTATTATGTTACATTTGGCACCTAGGGTTTTGTATGTCAATTTCGTTGTACCCGTACAATGACAATAAAGATCATTCATCATTCATTCATACCTTTAGTGTGTGCAAAACCATTTAGCACATGCAAAAGTATTAACACAACCAATGATTGGTGCAAAACAAATATCATGACCAATCATTGAACATCTGGTACGTAACGTTAGTTTAAAATGAACAAAAATGTTTTTTCGCAAGGGAAGTCATTCTGATTAAATCTAAATCGCTCAGAAGAATTGATGACCATTCCCGCCGCGAGGGGCGGTAACGGTCATTCGGCCGCAGGTTCGCGCTTTTCTTGACAACAAATCACGTGACGCGGGCGGAAGGCGTCGCTTGGCTCGCGCTGAACCTGCGACGGTCGCTACCATTTGCTCTTTCCCATTTCGCTTCAGCGCCGGGTAAGTCTGCAACAACATTTCTGATATAATAATTTTCATAAATATTACAGTGAGCTCAACTTAAACGCAGTTATTTAAATTGTGCAACTCCCCAGTATATTATAAGTCAAAATATAAGCCTTTATAAAGGGTGCTAGGCTTAAAGGTTTTGTTTCTCGCTAGGTAGCTAACTAGCTTTTCCAAGTAATAGCAGGCTAGCTTAGCCTTGCCAACTAGCGTATTGGTATTGTTTGAATCATTCATGTTTTTATGGAACACGTTTACCATTTCGTCTTAAATACGTTATTTATTGATAACTGGCCGTAAAAAATATTGAGGTGGCTCACTAGCTTTGTGTTTAACTGCTCACATAACACAGTTCTTAGGTAACGCTAACTAGCGTGTTTAAAGTGGTTAACTTAGATGTGTCGTAATAGCCAGGCGGAAATGTTCTACGTTCCGGCGCACTTTAGTCAAAAACCATGAGCCAACGTCGCCTTTCCTTCGCTTGCTAACGTTAGCTATCTAGCTAGGTCACTCACTCTTTAGCAAGCCCATTCTTGGGCGAGATCGACACTTCCTTTTAGCAGTCATCTATTAAATATTTCACACGTTCCTATTAATACAGCGTATTGGCTAGTTTGCTCGGTAAGTTACAATTTAAACGTTGATTGTGTTAGCAAGCTAGCCAGCCGTTCATCTTTTACACCTGGTAGCTACGTAACGTTAGTTTAAAATGTGACGTTGGCTAACTGTCTAACTAATGGACCTCATAATGCACACTCACGGTTGCAATGTGTGTGAGTTTTAAATCCCATCCCCTATCAGTATATGTTGTGCATTAACCACCAACCCCCCCCCCCCCCCCCCCATTCAGCGCAACATAATACTGAGCGATTCAACAATGGCTGAAGGGGAACCCCAGGTCCAGTTTAAGGTAAGATTTACATTAATTAATGTACTGCAAACGTACTAATTTCACCACAGATTCGCAAACTAATCTACGTGTGTGATGTTTGAGTTTCACAAAGCTGTGGGCCAAAACGAGGCGTAGTTTGAATCGGATAAAACAACCGCTGCAGTGGTGCTTTAACTTCTGAGAGGGAACTTTGCAACTATGTTCTATTCATTTTTAATACATTTAAATTTCAAGTGGAAAAACTATTATTCTTTTAAGAATCCACTATCTAACCTGAGATTCAAATTAATTGATGTACTCCTCCATGTCTTGTTTACATTGTCTAATGCTTAATTTATACAGATTTTTTTGTTGATGCCCATAGCCTGTTATGTGGGTATTGTTTTCCACTTGAAAGTGGCACATTTCCCTTTGAAACAAAACCAGTTTTTCCTGAAGCTTTTGACCATTTTAATAACATTTTTGTCAATTAAATTAAAATGGCTCTAGCAAACTTCCCACTCGCAATCTGGGACTCAATTGCTATTTCATGCAGTCGGTCCAACTAACCACCAGCTATCAGTCAACTGATGCCATCCCAAAAATCTTGTGCTTTACGGGCATCTGCTGGTCGACTTACAGCAGTGTTACCAGGAGCCAAAATGACGTAATCTATTTGCAAATGAAGCCAAGACCTTGAAGCAAAGCCATCACTGCTTGTTTTGAAATAAGCCTTCCAAAATCAGGCAAAACTGACCCACCTCAATGATAGGTCGGTGCTAAATATCCCCTAGCTGCTGCTAATAATATTAACGAATAATATTAGCGAATTAACTAATAATATCCCAAAAGTAATACTATTATTGTCACTGTCTTCCTACATAGAATGTGCCACATATGTCAATGCATTACAAAATAACAAGAAAAGACCATTTAAAAATGCATGAAAGAATGAACTCATAGAATTTACATAAGGAAAAAAACTTCAAATGTCCAACAACTAAAATACTTTTTTTTTTTAATTGGAACTTGTTCATGCAGATGAAGTTATTAGAGGACATTAGTTTTAAAGGGTCGTTTCAAAATATGGGTTTTTATAAAGTGTTTTTTCATCCCTGAAACAGCAGGTCGGCCCAAGAGCAGTGTGACAAAGTTCATTATACTGTCCAGGGGTTGACACTAAGGTTTCAAAGGCACTTGCCCTTTGGGCAGGTAGAGCCAGGTAATCTACTTGCCTGATTGTTGAGCTAACTTGCCCAAAAATAAAACTGGATGATGGCATATAAAAGCTGCTGCCTCAGCTATAGGATGGGGTGGGACTCGGAAGGCGAATTGTCGTGCAAAGCCAAAATAACCATGCTAGCTTAATCACAATGCGCCCTGTGAATCCAATTGAACCGCCGGAATGTGACATAATGCGGGTAGTGTGGAGCTGGAAGTTCTACGTCATAAATTACATGTCAGTACCATAAATTTAAGAGAGATTGGTCGCAGTTTGAAAATAAACCTAAAAAAATATTTTTTTAAAACTTCTTGCCAGATTGGGCAACCACATATAAAGCCCACTTGCCCGGATGCTTTTTTTTTAACTTGCCACGGGCAATCGGGCAACCGTTGGTGTCATTCCCTGCTGTCCTCTCATGTGCCTCATGGTCCTTCTGGACAGTAATGCGCCATGTGATTTTTACACTTGTATTCATTATCCAAATAGCCATATGTAGCAGGCGACAGCGTGAAAAATAAATCAATTGCCCAGTCAGCCTGACACAATTTCTGTTATGAAAGAAAAACATGAATTGTGTCACTAATATTTGGGACAGTTTGTGATATTGTCCTGTTTTTGCTTTAGCGATGGCATCTGTTCCCCTGTTGCACACTGAACTCTCTCCTCCTCAGTTGGTGTTGGTGGGTGATGGAGGCACAGGGAAGACCACCTTTGTGAAGAGACACTTAACGGGGGAGTTTGAGAAGAAATATGTCGGTGAGCCACCGCTTCTCCTTTCCCCCTCCTACCCCTATTCATGCATATGAATTCTGATACCCAGTGTAGAGTAGCGTAATTGTTATGGAGCCGGGCCTTTAACTTAGGCTGCAGGTTACAGTAAATATTTGCTTTAAATAAATGACTCATTTACGGATGCACCAATATGAAAATCTCTGGCCGATACCAATTTTCCAATAATTTAGGCGGACCATCTACCATTTACTTTACAATAAATATCAAAGCAAAAGCATGGGAGGGAATTACTTAATTAGGAATCCCACCAATCGGGACAATGTTTTGGTTTTAGAGGGAATATTGACGTAGCCAGTCACAGCAGAGTGAGATCCTCAGAGAGATGCTGCAGTTGATCTTTCTGGAATGGAATGCTACATGTGCTACTGTCAGTGGTGTTCCTGAACTTTGTGTCTGGGCAGGAAATTAGAGTGATGTCATCGCATGTTTTATAGTGTACGTGTGTGTGCTCTCTGACCCCCCCCCAATTTCAGCCACCCTGGGTGTGGAAGTACATCCTCTGGTCTTCCACACAAACCGAGGGCCCATCAAGTTCAATGTGTGGGACACAGCAGGCCAGGAGAAATTTGGCGGGCTGAGAGATGGCTACTACATACAGGGTAAGTCCTCTGAACAGAAAGACAGACAGACAGACAGTCAGGCAATCAATCATGCAGTCCGTAAACCAGTAATTAATTTTGTTGTGTTTGTACTGCTTTGTCTCTGAGGTCTTCTGTCTGCAAAGGGGTTTGTTTGTTTGTGTGCGTGCGTATTTACATACACACACATCTATGTGTGTGTGGTCATTGTGTATCTCTCCCTCTCTCGCTCTAGCTCAGTGTGCGATCATCATGTTTGATGTGACCTCGAGGGTGACGTATAAGAACGTACCGAACTGGCACCGCGATCTGGTGCGTGTGTGTGAGAACATTCCCATCGTACTCTGCGGAAACAAGGTGGACATCAAAGACCGTAAGGTCAAGGCCAAGAGCATCGTGTTCCACCGCAAGAAGAACCTGCAGGTGCCTCTCTCTCTCTCTGACACACTACCTGACCTGCTTCTATTTCGTCCTGGCTGCCCTCAGTTTGTCTATTTGGTCAATATGATCTTATTTGTACAGTGGCATACAGTCGTACTTATAGGAGAGAACTGAGAATCTAATGGTGAGTTCACTCTCACATTCTCTGTTCTTCAGAGAAATTGATTTACCAATAGTAACCGTTGTGGGCAGAGTCCTGTGGAACGCTTGATTGCCCAGGCAATCTGGAATGTCAGTTAGGAACTGTATGTCCTCTGCTCCGCCCTCTCAGTACTACGACATCTCGGCCAAGAGCAACTACAACTTTGAGAAGCCTTTCCTGTGGTTGGCACGGAAACTGATAGGAGACCCCAACCTGGAATTTGTTGCCATGCCGGCCCTCGCCCCCCCAGAGGTCGCCATGGACCCCTCCCTCGCTGCGCAGTACGAGCACGATCTCAAAGTGAGTCCCAAAGCTGCTGTTAGCACAGAGCTACACCCGCCCGTACCACATCACAGCTACGAACACTGCTACTAATAAACCCGACGTGCATCACAGCTAATTAACACTGCTACATACAAGCCCTTCTGCATCATAGCTAATTAACACTGCTACATACAAGCCCTACTGCATCACAGCTAATTAACACTGTGCTACATACAAGCGCTTCTGCATCACAGCTAATTAACACTGCTATGTACAAGCCCTTCTGCATCATAGCTAATTAACACTGCTACATACAAGCCCTTCTGCATCATAGCTAATTAACACTGCTACATACAAGCCCTACTGCATCACAGCTAATTAACACTGCTATGTACAAGCCCTTCTGCATCATAGCTAATTAACACTGCTACATACAAACTCAACTGCATCACAGCTAATTAACATTGCTACATACAAGCCCTTCTGCATCACAGCTAATTAACACTGTGCTATGTACAAACTCAACTGCATCACAGCTAATTAACACTGCTACATACAAGCCCTTCTGCATCACAGCTAATTAACATTACTACATACAAGCCCTTCTGCATCATAGCTAATTAACACTGCTACATACAAGCCCTTCTGCATCACAGCTAATTAACACTGCTACATACAAACTCAACTGCATCACAGCTAATTAACATTACTACATACAAGCCCTTCTGCATCATAGCTAATTAACACTGCTACATACAAGCCCTACTGCATCACAACTAATTAACACTGTGCTGCGTACAAACCCTACCTCATCACAGCTAATTAACACTGCGACATACAAACCCTTCTGCATCACAGCTAATTAACACTGCTATGTACAAACCCTACTGCATCACAGCTAATTAACACTGCTACATACAAGCGCTTCTGCATCACAGCTAATTAACATTACTACATACAAGCCCTTCTGCATCATAGCTAATTAACACTGCTACATACAAGCCCTTCTGCATCACAGCTAATTAACACTGTGCTGCGTACAAACCCTACCTCATCACAGCTAATTAACACTGCGACATACAAACCCTTCTGCATCACAGCTAATTAACACTGCTATGTACAAACCCTACTGCATCACAGCTAATTAACATTGCTACATACAAGCCCTTCTGCATCACAGCTAATTAACACTGCTACATACAAGCCCTTCTGCATCACAGCTAATTAACACTGTGCTATGTACAAACTCAACTGCATCACAGCTAATTAACACTGCTACATACAAGCCCTTCTGCATCATAGCTAATTAACATTACTACATACAAGCCCTTCTGCATCATAGCTAATTAACACTGCTACATACAAGCCCTTCTGCATCACAGCTAATTAACACTGTGCTGCGTACAAACCCTACCTCATCACAGCTAATTAACACTGCGACATACAAACCCTTCTGCATCACAGCTAATTAACACTGCTATGTACAAACCCTACTGCATCACAGCTAATTAACACTGCTATGTACAAACTCAACTGCATCACAGCTAATTAACACTGCTACATACAAGCCCTTCTGCATCATAGCTAATTAACACTGCTACATACAAGACCTTCTGCATCATAGCTAATTAACACTGCTACATACAAGCCCTTCTGCATCATAGCTAATTAACACTGCTACATACAAGCGCTTCTGCATCACAGCTAATTAACACTGTGCTACATACAAGCGCTTCTGCATCACAGCTAATTAACACTGCTACATACAAGACCTTCTGCATCATAGCTAATTAACACTGCTACATACAAGCCCTTCTGCATCATAGCTAATTAACACTGCTACATACAAGCCCTACTGCACCACAGCTAATTAACACTGTGCTACATACAAGCGCTTCTGCATCACAGCTAATTAACACTGCTATGTACAAGCCCTTCTGCATCATAGCTAATTAACACTGCTACATACAAGCCCTTCTGCATCATAGCTAATTAACACTGCTACATACAAGCCCTTCTGCATCACAGCTAATTAACACTGCTACATACAAGCCCTTCTGCATCATAGCTAATTAACACTGCTACATACAAGCCCTACTGCACCACAGCTAATTAACACTGCTACATACAAGCCCTTCTGCATCATAGCTAATTAACACTGCTACATACAAGCGCTTCTGCATCACAGCTAATTAACACTGCTACATACAAGCCCTTCTGCATCATAGCTAATTAACACTGCTACATACAAGCGCTTCTGCATCACAGCTAATTAACACTGCTACATACAAGCCCTTCTGCATCATAGCTAATTAACACTGCTACATACAAGCGCTTCTGCATCACAGCTAATTAACACTGCTACATACAAGCCCTTCTGCATCATAGCTAATTAACACTGCTACATACAAGCGCTTCTGCATCACAGCTAATTAACACTGCTACATACAAGCCCTTCTGCATCATAGCTAATTAACACTGCTACATACAAGCGCTTCTGCATCACAGCTAATTAACTCTGTGCAATGTACAAACCCTACTGCATCACAGCTAATGAAAACACTGCTACATAAAAACCTTTCCGCATCACAGCTACGTACAAACCCTACTGCATCATATCTAATTAACACTGTCCCTACTGCATAGGTTTGTATGTATTTGGCTGCCAGGTCACCTTTAAACTGAGATTCTGTATCTCAGTAAGGCTGGCTACTTAAATAAAGGTTAAATAAAATATGTGATACAGTATTGGCCGTTGTTGACAGGTGGCGTCACAAACAGCACTGCCAGACGAAGACGATGACCTCTAACCTGTGACCCTGTGACCTCTCCCAGCGGTGTATGTGGTTGACCTTTAACCTTTTACTGTAAAATCCCATTGCAGATTATTTTTATTTTGAAACTTGTTTTTTTTTTTTTTCCTTTTTCTTTTTTGTTCTTTTTTTTTTCCTGTTTCAGTCTGATATAAAATGTCCTGATATTCACACATTTCAGTGTAGACTTGCATCCAGACCACACAGACTGACTGCAGCACAACATTAGTCCTACAGCTTAGACAGTGTTGTACAATACTTGACACAGAAATACGACTGAAAATGGAAGCACTTTGAGAATAACTTTGAATAAAAACTGTCTGAATTCAAAAGATTTGTCTTTGTTGACCCTTTTTAATGAATATGTTTGACAGACATTCGTTTTTAAACAAGTGTACATTCAGTGCACCATCGCAAAGGTGTGTACACGTTTGAGAGAGTAAAATTAATTGGTGTGTGCGTGGAGGTGGGGGGTTTATAAAAATCCTTTACCCACTCCCAATTTCTGCTACCTGTTAATGTTGGTGGTTTTGTGCTGTTTCCCTGAGTGGCCACCAGGTGTCACTCATGCGTCATGAAGTTGGAATTGGGCTGTGTTCTCGTCATCGCACATAATGTTGAATAATGGGGGTTGTGTTAAAATAGTGTCCGACTCCCTTGCGCAGGGGTCTCCCAACACTAGCCTAGAGAGCAGTATTGCGCTTCTTTTGAGTCTTACTGTGCAGTCTGATCGATCCACGCAGTTGATTAGAGTGAAACTTGCATCATGGTTTTTTTGGTGTGAATTCGAATACACATTAGTTCCCACTACTGAAAAGCGGGGATGAACGAGAACATTTTGAACTATATGACGAGCTAAATACAAACACTGTAAGGAAAGCCGAACTGCTACCTGTCTATAAAGTCATGCGTCCCCTTTAAGTGCTCAACAGGTCGGCTAACAGCCTAACACAGGTATTTCACTAATAAGGGCGTGGCGGTACCTCCCTCGAGTAAGCCTACCTTAAGGTTGTGGGAGAGCGCTACGGGGCATGCGTGGACTGCAAAGTGTTTTACGACGATTACATGGTGAAAGAGCAAGGAGAGGGAGATTAACTGCACGAATAAAACTAATCTCTGAACGGATAGTCACGGAAGAATACTGATTTCAAACGTAGTAGCCATATTGAATGGACATTAGCTCGGGAAGCAAACGTAACCATAATAACCACGGACTCCTGACTAGTGATTCGATCAGATTAATCGTAGTGTCGTCTTGCGTGCGTTTCACTCAAGTTTTGAATAGTGTCGCTGCGTATTTTGGCTATTTAAATAATTGTGCAATAATTTACTCAAGATAGTCGTTTTTAGCCTACATTTCTGCTTTTTGAAAAGTTACTTTTAAAATGAAAGATCGACTGGAGCAGCTCAAAGCGGTAAGCAGCCTTTTCGTTTTTCACCTCATGTTATCTTTCTCCAAGCGAAAAGCGATAGATGGAGAGATGAAAGATATGTCACCAACACACGTCACGTTTATGTGTTGCGCGTGATGAACGTGTGGTCCATCAACCGACCTTGGCAATTACAGCAGCCTATTAAAAAAATACAGCGAAACTCATAATCCTTTTGCCAAAAATGAATGAAACGCTTCTTGTGTCCATTGGTTGAATGAAAACTCAGTTGAGCGCTTTTTTGGGGGGTGGTGGTGGCTGGACCGCTACATGTAGGCTACTAAAGTGTACAGATATTTGCAGTGATTGAAGTGCTTGGAATATGGACAGCGATTTGTGCGCCATTGTGAGATTCTGGCATAGTTTTATTTGCAATTAACTCGTATTAGCTGTCACAAATGAGGTTATTACCCAACGCATCAAGGCGATTAATGAACCATGAAGAGTTGCGTGGGTCCGGCTTGCAAAAGTAGGCTATTTGCTGTGCTCTGCGTTTCGGGTGGTTGTTGTTTGTATGAGGTTTTATTTATTTATTTATTTGGTGGATGCGTTAAGATGGTAGGTAGCTGCTTTCAATTGGTAGGCTACAGTTCTGTGTCAACCCGCAGATTGGAGCGGGCGAGGCGCGCAGATCAAAATAGTCTAACGTCATCCAGCGTTTATGTTCGCGTAGTATGCCCCCCAGCCTAGGCTACCTGTTGCCAGCTGTTTGCTTCTCCCAGTCCATTGGTTCAGCAGGACAGAACCATTGCATTTGCTGAAGGTTTGTTTCTTGATTTTAGTCGTGTTGACAGACTGGATACTTAATAATATTGATACTGACATAGTACAAACCCCAATTCCAAAAAAGTTGGGACAGTGTGTAAAATGCACATAAAATCAGTGATTTGTAAATTAGGCTTATCTTTTGCATATATTTAATTGAAAACAGTACAAAGAAAAGATATTTGATATTTTACCTTATCAACTTTATTGATTTTTGTAAATATACGCTAATTCCGAATTTGATATCCGCAACACATTCAAAAAAAGGGACAGGGGCAAAAAAAAGACTTGGAAGTTCAAAAAACACCTGTTTGGAACATTCCACAGGTAAACAGGTGATGCTATCATGACTGGGTATAAAAGGATATCAAAAGACTTCCCTTATGGAAAAATAATATACTACAGTATTGTAAATATATCAAAATTATCACAATATATAAAAAATATACTACCGTATATTACATTTCCATAAGGGTTGGGGGTGGGACTAGAATAAGCTGTAAATTACAGGGGAATAGTATGGAACGAATGGTTGGCTAAATGGCTTTAAATCATCAAGGGTCTGAGGCATCAAAAAAGCTTCAAACCATCACTCTGCTGCCAGATATGCAGTAGATATGGATGGATCACTTTAAGGGTTTCCAATTAAATATATGTAAAAGAAAATCTATGTGTATTTTACATACTGTCCCAACTTTTTTGGAATTGGGGTTTGTAGTTTCTATTCCATAAATGTCCTTTTTTCCTCTTTGTACACTGTACCTTTTAGGTGGAATTTGTGGCTGCTTGGCCTATGACAGCTGTTGCTCACCTCAAAATGCACATTACACACTTTACTCCAAGATGAAACGTGAGTTCAGGATGCAATGACTTCACACTTTCATATGATGATGTCAACATTAGTAAGCTATCGCTATAAGTCATATAGCAGTCACAAGCTCATTGGCTGAATGAAGACTGGGGTCAGTGTTAGGGAGTGCTGTTGAATGCCATTGAGTGCCTTTTATTGCATCCCGGTGTCTTTTTCAAAATATCAGTATAAACAATACCTGTTCTCTGGCCAAGAGGTAGCTATTGATACAGCCAAGTACTTTAAGGATTTGTTGTCATGGAGACAGGTTGCTGTTGGCTATACAGTTGATCCAGTGTTGTTCCATAAGGTGTGGTTACAGCGCGTCAAGGTGAGAGGACACGGTAGCAGAACCATGAGTGGTGTAATAAAGCTTTAAACGTGCCTTCGACTTTGAGACAGGCTGTGTCAGCATTGTGTTTTCATTCGGATTGCAGCGGCTTTGTGTTAAGGTGGCGTTCGTTTTGCATGAGGGCTGGGCTGGTTTGCGGCTGAGACTGGTTATGTCAGCGGCCTGTTTTACATTCACTATGACCGGAGGGCTGGGACTCACCCTGCAGGTTCACTCTTCCCCTGCCCTCTCTCTCTCTCTCTCACTCTCCGTCCCTCCCCGTCCCTCCCTCTCTCTCTCTCTCCCTCTCTGTAATGTTTAACTAGCTGGTGGGGCTGTGTTGTACACAGCTGAGCTGCTTTCTGCTTTGGAAAAAGGGAAGGAGTCTGGTCACCTGACCCCCGCCCTGGTCAGATGACAAGCTGTTTAAGTTTAAGAGACAGACAGATGGACACATGGACAGCGAGAGAGAAAAAGAAAACGTGTTACTCACGTTACATTTACTGTTGGGGTGTTGTATTTACCTGTTTTAACTATTCAGTGAATTCATGGATTATTTTTGTACCTTAGCAACCTTTGACCATTGATGAGGTCAGCATATGAAAATACAAGAAAACTCTTGGTTGGTTATTGTGTGGCAATAAGCTTTGTCTGCGTTTTTTCACCTAAGTTTGCTTTGCTACTCACGCTACAAACTTTTACATCCTAAATCTTGAAGGACATATGGCAATTTCCAGATTTCTTTTTCCTGGATGTATTTGGCAGGGCTGGTAGAGATGATCACAGGAAATTGGCAGTCATATCCCACAGCATTATGAAAAAAAGAGAAAAGTTATCTTGTTTTTGTTACTCACATTACGGATACCAACTCCACCAAGTAAATTAGCTGGTGCCAGCACAGTCCCTCTTCCTGAATAAATCCAAATGGTGCTTTCAGCACTTTGATATCTATATTAATGGACAATAATAAGTACTTCATCATCAAGCTATTGACCTTTTTAGAATTAGTGGATAGTAAAAAGGGTATTTTGGGACAAAAATTTATATTTTTCCAAGGCAGATTTTGTGTCATAAACATTTTGATAGTGGTCTGAATACTGCAAATCCTTCCATTTCTTACACTTGAATCTTGAAAATATATCATGAAATACATCTTGCAGGTTAATTTTCAATGCCCATGTGAGTGTTTAGCTGGAATTCCCCAAAAAAAGAAGTTGCCCATATGTTAGCCTTCTACTGCTGAACTGGTCAGGTTTGCCCTGCCCTTCTACACCTCCAGCAGTTGAACAGTTGGATATGGCTTATTTATTCCCACAATGCACTGCACAGTTTTCTCAGAAAAAGGTGGAACTGAAAAGCACAAACCCAACTGGAGAAGAACTGATTGCCTGGTTCCATAAAAGGTCAAACAGTCAATGTATTTCAAACTGTATTTCTGGCGGCAGAGTGATGGTTTAAGGCTTGTTTGATACGTCAGACCCTTGATGACTTAAAGCCATTTAGCCAAGCATGTGTTCCATACTGGTCCAGTGTAATTTAAAGCTAAATCTAGTCCCGCCCCCCAATTCTCATAGCGATCCATTCAAATGCAGAGACGTTACAGTATCATGGCATGCACAGGATATGCGACCAAATATTAAAAATGATTACTTTATTCTATATATAAATGCAGGGGTGCCAATAATTGTGGCACACATGGTTTCGTTAAAAATAATTATTTCTTGATGAGGGATTTTTTTTCTCATAATAACTTCAATTAAAGGTTGGATTTTTCAAATGTTTTCAGTGTGAAATTAAGCTAATTCACCAAACGTGAATTTTTTAATAAACCTTTTTACTCATCTTTACCAAAAAATTAGAATATCATGGAAAAGTTGTTTTTTTTCCATAATTCCATTCAAAAAGTGAAACTTTCATAGATTATAGATTCATTACACACAAAGTGAAATATTTCTAGCCTTTATTTGTTTCATTTTTCATAATTTTGGCTTACAGCTCCAGAAAACCCCCAAAGAAATTTTTCAAGAAATTAGAATAGTGTGTCGAAAATCAGCATTTACTTCAGTTACTTCAGAGAATGAATGTTTTAGACTGAGTGTCACACTCTAATCATCTAATTTACTCAAAACACCAGCAAAGTTTTTCTACAGGTGTGTCGTTAAATTGGACAGGTATCTCAGTTTGGTTCAGTATGGGGAAGTATGGCATAATTTACAGCTAAATCTAGTCCCACCCCTCAATTCCCATAGAGATACATTCAAATGTAGAGATGTTATAGTATCGCTTGTAAGAGTACCAGAAAATAAGATATCAAGAGTCTTTTGATGTTGTTGGGTCAGAGACATCAGGAAGTCATGGCATGCAAAGGATATGTGACCAAATATTAAAAACTTAAAGGCACAGTCAACTTAGTGTATGTAAACTTCTGACCCACTGGAATTGTGATATAGTGAATTAAAAGTTAAATAATCTGTCTGTAAACAATTGTTGGAAAAAGTACTTGTGTCATGCACAAAGTAGATGTCGTAACTGACTTGACAACACTATAGTTTGCTAACATGAAATCTGTGGAGTGGTTAAAAATGAGTTTTAATGACTTCAACCTAAGTGTATGTAAACTTCCGACTTCAACTGTAGGTCAAAAGTTTCAACACAAATTTACCTGGACTTTCTGCTTGCCAGCCAAATGTAATTACCTATAATGAATAGTAGCTAGGTTACTATTATTGATAACGTTACTTTATTTGGCAGCTAGTTCTTGGAAGAAGAAAAGGGTACACTTCCACTTCCACTTGTTTGAGCTTCTGTCACTTTGTTTCAGTAATACTTAAGTAATAATTCTGACTCTTGAAAAACAAACTTTACCTTACAGAAGAGACCAGGATTGTGCCTGTAGTCAATAAAACTACTATAGAATTGGTTGATTGATATAAATTTGTATTTTTAAGTCATTTAAGTATGTTTTAATACTGTTTTAAGACTTTCAACTTATTTAAATAATGATCGAGATAATATCGCATATTGTGGAAATGTTAGCCAAGATAATCGTACTATGAAATTCGAATATTGGCATATGCCTACACACACTTTTGAAATAATACATGTATGGTTGTGAAAACTGAAGGAGGGAGAAAGAGAAGAAAGGAAGCAGTAAAGAAGTAAAGCTACAGTTCTGCTTTTGTCCAGCCTTTGTGCCGTTTCCATTACACAAGGACTTTATACCTGTGTTTTTTACAGACTTTACACCAGTGAGTGTTTTACACAGACTTTACACCTGTGTGGGTTTTACACTGACTTTACACCTCTGTGTGTTTTACACAGACTTTACATCTGTGTGGGTTTTACACAGACTGTACACAGACTTTACACCTGTGTGTGTTTTACACAGACTGTACACAGACGTTACACCATTGTGTGTTTTACACAGACTTTACACTGATTTACACCTGTGTGGGTTTTACAGATGCCCAGTAAGATGGAGAGGAGTGAGACTTTTGAAAACAAAATTTGCATTCAACAGTTAGGCTAGACATCATAGACATAATTTAGACATAACAAAGACAAAAGAATGAGAGAATCGGAGAGAGAACTAATCATATTTTATAATCTAGTGTTTATTACACCTGAAATTTGACAAACTCTCGGTGCTGTATACCTTAACTTGGCGGATGACATCCCTGCCATCTAAATCTAAGTAAACTGCTTTGTAGTTTCATGTGTTTGGTAAATGTTCCTGTAATGCTTTTACAATGTGTTGACATAAGTCGTGGAAATAAAGCATTCTTGAATTGAATGGAGAGAAAGGAAGGGATGGTGGTAGGGAGGGGTCAAATATGAATCTTATGGCAGGCCTGTTCCAGGCGGAAGCGAGAGAGTTAGAGGGATATGGTGAAAGCGTGTTGTGAAATAACGAGCTGCTCTTCTGGATCCCTTGGGGGTGGGGGGGGGGGGGGGTGCAGGGCTATATAGGAATGTATAAAGACACACTTCCTGTGGGGAAACCATTTTACAACACATTCAATAACCTGGGAGGAAGGAGCACAACAACCCTGTGGCCCAGACCTGGCTGAAAAATAAAGATCATTGTTGTGTGCATGTGTGCGCTTGCATGCGTGTGTGTGTGTGTTAGTACATGAATTTTGTTGAATCTTGGTGAAAATAGACATGTATTTGTAATTTGACTAATCTGCAGGAAGTGTGCATGTCAAAGTATTTCAAAATAAATATTTGACCCTGATGTGGTTGCTACTTGACTGCAACTTGTTTCCCTGAAAATTGCTGAGGATACGTGGGCCGTGGGGTTACACCAGCGCCCCCTCGCTGTTGAGAGGTGGGCAAACACGCTGTGTCTAAGTGCCATTTTCACCAGGTCTGACAATAAATAACCAGGTTTCCACACTTTGCTACAACAAGTCGACCTCTTTCTTGACTTCCTGTGTGGGTGACCTTTAACTTGTCTTGCCATGGGAGAGCGATAAATGTTTTTACCTTTTTTTCATGAACTTTCACGGGTCCTGCTCGTGTATATCCTTCCATCTTGTTCTCTCACTATTTGAGATTTTGCATCTTTCTTTCACTCTGTTCTCACAATTTGTAATGCCCAATCATGTTTTTTTTTTTAATTTTAAATGTTGTTTTGTCTGTGTGTGTGTGTGTGTGTGTGTGTGTGTGTGTGTGTGTGTGTGTGTGTGTGTGTGTGTGTGTGTGTGTGTGTGTGTGTGTGTGTGTGTGTGTGTGTGTGTGTGTGTGTGTCTGTTGCTGCCTCCACTATTGATTCAGGAGAGCTCAGACAGCACACACTCTTTCCTCCGATGCACACAATGCAAGGCACCGCTTCTTATCACACCACAGCAAGTCAGGTTCACACAGACAGGAGTCAAGGGAAGATGCCTCAAGTGCGACTTAAGAGGCGAACTTGACCTGCAAAGGTCACTAGTGAGCCGTGATATTCTGTAATCCTGGCTAACACAAACCCTTGCATCCCTGAGAAAAGTGAGAGCCAACTAGGGCTGGGTGATGAATAGGGTTCAGTACCGAAACCCAGTACCACTATGGCACCAGTTGCCATACACCCGGTTCCTACCGGACGGAATTGCAACGCGATTTTGGTGCGTCATTTCGATACCTCTTTAAAATATCAGAGCTGCCAATTCATTACTTTACATTACAGTCATTTAGCAGACGCTTTTATCCAGAGCGACATACAATAAGTGCATTCAGAAACGTCATCGAAGTCACTACAGAACAGATAAGACAAAGCACATCCTTCCCATAACGTAGCAGCTATCCCTAGTAATGAACGTTGAATGTAGTTCACAGTAAGCTGTGGGTAAATCAGCTATACTACACTTATATTCTAAATACTATTATAAACTATAACAAACAGACAAGAAAACACAGGGAACTAGTACCATGAGGTCCTAGATTAGAATATCAGTCTAGGTGGAGTCTGAAGAGGTGTGTCTTCAGGCCACGACGGAATTCAAATATACATTGTTTTCCACCGTTCTCTAATGCTCCAAAACATCTTTTTATTATGTTTTTTTTCTTTTGTTCTGCAAATGTACATAATATTTTTATTATGTACATTTGATTTGCAAAGTTGTACATAGGCCTAGTGTTTTGTATTTATTTACAAGTAGCCTATGATTTAACCAGTCAAGAGTTAATATATTGTCCAATTTATTTGCCTTTGCAATAAAAAAGACGTTCTGTAATGTTGTCCTTTGCTCTTTGTTTTAAAAATGGTATTGGTTCAGGCACCGTTTAGGCACCTGTACCGTTTTAAATGTATCGATTTAGCACCAGTGTTAGTCAAATCTAAATGATACAGTCACAATTACAGTCAGAGCCACATTCATGACTTCAGCACCAGCACGGCCAGGATCCCACGCCACTGCACGCAGCCTGAAAACCAGAACTTTAGAGAACACAGGACTGAGGACACAGCTCTCTCTGTTTCACTACTCTTTCCCAGTTTTTTCAGTTTCAGACACCTGTGTGCGTGCGTTGCGTTTTTGGCTGTGTCTGCAGGTAGAAGAGCTGTGTGTGTTGTCTGTCCCTGTTCTTATGCATGTTTGTCTGTGCAGACGTGTGACACAGATGATACAGATGATGTGGAGCTCGCTGTGGACAATCCAGCCTTCATGGATGAGTTCTTCTACCAGGTAATGTCATTGTTCTGTTTCTGCAATGTTTATGTCATTATATCTGTGGTGTGTGTGAGTGAGTGAGCATATGAGCTTATGCGTGAGTGCGCATGTGCTTGCGCATGAGCGTGTGTGAGTGTGTGTGCGTGCATGCGTGTGTGTCATTAGATACAGCCCGTGTGTGTGTTCTTGTGTGAGATCTTCCCTCAGTGTCTCTCTCTAACAGATTGAGGAAATCAGGACCGGTATTGATAAGATAGATGACAATGTTGTGGAATTGAAGAAGCTCTACTCCATCATCCTCTCTGCCCCCACGTCAGACCAGAGTAAATACAATGCACTGCCTTCCTCTTTCTGCCTGTATTTCTATGACATTCCTCTTCCTGTCTGTAGTTCTACTGCCTTCCACTTCCTGTCTGTATTTCTACAGGCTGATTGCTGATTACATACTAATTATGTATAAATTGTTACCTATTAATTAACATCTCGACGCAAACCGCAATGCCAGGTACATTTAATACTGTACATACAAATACTTGTACTCAAAACATTGAGGCAGTTTTGCATACTTCCAGGTCAGAGAGGAGTAGTAGTGGGGGAGTGGAGGAAAGGAGGTGGGGAGTGAAGAATATTGGGACGCAGCCATTATCTCCACTTGCTTCATATTCCTGACTGTATCTCCACTGCTTCCATTTGCTCTCTGAATCTAGAGATTCTCCACAGTAACCAGATAGTCAGCTTTGTATTTTAACAATGTTGAAAGTTCTGTTTTTATGCCACTAAAGCAATCCATGCATCATTGGAATATTCATTAAGGGATAATGGGAAATCAGCTAAAGCCTCCTGGAGTGAGGAAGTAGAGAATGCAAGAAAAACAGGTGCTATTTTTTTGGTTGCTATAGAGAATCTGTGGTTTCCATATATCAGAGAAGTCAAACTCCAGTCATGGAGGGCCACAGTCCCTGTTTTAAAGGGATAGTATTTTCTTAGGTTTTTTGTGTATCTGTCAAAAACTGCTCCAATGAAAAGCTTGCACTGATATATTAAAAACTGCTGGAGGGCCACACTGTCTGCAGGTTTAACCTCAGTCCTAGACTCACTGTGCCTACGGGTTTAACTCCAGTCCTGGACGGACGCAGTGCCTGCAGGTTGAACTCCAATCCTGGAGAGTCGCAGTGTCTGCATGTTTAGCTCCAGTCCTGGAGGGCCACTCTGTCTCCAGGTTTAGCTCCAGTCCTGGATGGCCGCAGTGTCTGCAGGTTTAACTCCAGTCCTGGAGGGCCGCAGTGTCTGCAGGTTTAACTCCAGTCCTGGAAGGCTGCAGTGTCCACAAGTTTAACTCCAGTCCTGGAGACACTACAGTCCTCCAGGACTGGAGTTAAACCTGAAGGTCTGGAGTTTGAGATCTTGCACCATACCATTACCTCTGACCTCAGAATCACTTCTTTTCCCTGTTTCCGCTGCTGCTCTTGTTTGATCTTTTTGTATTATCACTGCAGGCCTATTTCCACTTATTTGCTCTCCCTCTATCTCATATCTCTTACTTTTTTTCTGTCCAGAAACACAAGATGATTTGGAAGCCTTGACCATCGACCTCAAGAAACTGGCGAACAATGCTCGCAACAAACTCAAAAGTATGTCCCCAGACTCTGAGTCTATATATATATTTTGTATTGTTACTACAGACATTATAACATGTTATTTTTCTTTGTTGTAGATGTGGTATGATAGATGTGGTAGTGGAGATAGCGGTATTTAATTTAGCATAGTATTAGTATTAATTTAGCAGACTACGTAGTAGTAGTAGTTGTAGTAGTAGTAGTAGTATTGATGGGTGAATGTGGACTTTGTGACAGGTATCGAGCGAAATTTGGAGACGACTGAGGGGAGAGTATCAGCTGACATACGGATACGTAAATCGCAGGTAATTCCAGAGCAACCAGAGATCGACCTTCTCAGATGGTGACAAATTTGCACAGACGGCCATAATTCTGCGCAGCGGGAGTAATCCTGTGCAGACTGATAATCTCGTGCAGACAGGGGTAATCGCACACAAACAGTGATAATTGAACCCTGTACTCTGCTATAACACGCTTGCCACTCTCTTGCACAGCATGCTGTTCTGTCCAGGAAGTTTGTGGATGTGATGACCAAGTACAATGAGGCTCAGGTGGACTTCAGGGAGAGGAGTAAAGGCCGCATCCAGAGACAGCTGGAAATCAGTAAGTCACACCCCAAACTCTACTGTGCTATACCCCTTTCTCTGTTCTACTATACCCCAAACTCTACTGTGCTATATCCCTCTCTCTGTTCTACTATACCCCAAACTCTACTGTGCTATATCCCTCTCTCTGTCCTACTATACCCCAAACTCGACTGTGCCATACCCCTCTCTCTGTATGCCCAAACTCTACTGTACCCCACTCTCTACTGTGCTATACCTCTGTCTCTGTGCTGCTATGTCCCAAACTCTACTGTGCTATACCCCAAAACTCTATTGTGCTATAACCCTCTCTCTGTTCTACTATACCACAGCTCTACTGTGCTATACCCCTGTGCTACACCCCCTCTCTCTGTGCTACTATGTGACTGAAATATTGGCGTTGTGTAATTGTGTAATTTTTAAATCCTTTTTTAACATATTTTTTATTTTTTATCCTATTTGGTCATTTTAATCCTTTTGCACATTGCACATTGTAATTTCTTCTTTTAACTGACTTCTTGAGTGCCTGTTTGTGCTATATACAGTGCCCTCCACAATTATTGGCACCCCTGGTAAAGATGAGTAAAAAGGGTTATAAAAAATTCACCTTTTGGTGAATTAGCTTAATCTCACACTGAAAAAATTAGAAAATTCCAACCTTTAATTGAAGTACATTTATTCTGTGAAAAGAAAATCCCTCATCAAGAAATTATTATTTTTAACAAAACCACATATAGCCATAATTATTGGCACCCCTAGAAATTCTTATGAACAAAATGTAACTGAAACATTTTTTCCATTTCTATTTTACTTTTTAAAGTTGATCAGAGTGTATAGGAACTTTCAAGCAGTAACCCATGACTTCCTGTTTCACTGGGGTATAAATATGAGGTGACACAGAGGCCATCTTCCCTTATTCATACATCAACATGGGAAAGATAAGAGAACACAAAAATCAAATGAGGAAAAAGTGTGTTGAGCTTCATAAGTCAGGAAATGGCTATAAAAAATAGCTACTCACCAGAAAATGCCCATATCTACCGTTAGGCTAATACATAAAAAGTTCAAAGCAACTGGAACTGTTACAAACTTGCCTGGAAAAGGACCCAAGTTTATTTTGCCCCCACGCACAGTGAGGAGGATGGTAAGAGAGCAAAAGAAATCCCCAAGGATCACTGTTGGAGAATTACAGAGGAAAGTAGCATCTTCGGGTAATCAAGTCTCCAAAACTACCATTAGACGTCACCTCCATGCCAACAAAGCCTTTCCTGTCATTTCACCACAAACGTAAGCGCCTGGAGTTTGCTAAAAGCTACTGGAACTTTGACTGGAACCGTGTTCTATGGTCAGTTGAAACGAAAATTGAGCTTTTCAGCAACTAACACTCAAGGTGGGTTTGGCTTAAAAGAAGAATGGCTATACCAAAAATAACCTGATCCCCACTGTTAAGTATGGTGGAGGTTCCGTGATGTTGTGGGGCTGTTTTTCCTCCAAAGGAATCATGAACTCCATGAAATACCAGGAAATTTTAAATCTGAATCTGGCTGCCGTTGCCAGGAAACTAAAACTGGATCGTCGTTGGATCTTCCAGCAGGACAATGATCCAAAACATACGTCCAAATCAACGCAAAAATGGTTAACTAAATACAAAATCAAGCTTCTGCCATGGCCATCTAATTCCCCTGACCTAAACCCCATTGAAAACCTGTGGGCTGAGCTGAAGAGGAGAGTGCACAAGAGATGACCTAGGACTCTGGATAATCTGGAGAGATTCTGTGAAGTGGAATGGTCTCAGATTCCTTGCTCTGTATTCTCCAACCTTATTAGATGTTACGGGAGAAGACTCAGTGCTGTTTTATTGGCAAAGGGAGGTTGTACAAAGTATTAAATGCAGGGGTGCCAATAATTGTGGCACACGTGGTTTTGTTAAAAATAATTATTTCTCAGAATAAATTGACTTCAATTAAAGGTTGGATTTTTCTCATTTTTTCAGTGTGAGATTAAGCTAATTCACCAAACGGTGAATTTTTTATAACCCTTTTTACTCATCTTTACCAGGGGTGCCAATAATTGTGGAGGGCACTGTAAATAAAGATATTATTATTATTATTATTATTATTATTATTATTATTAATTGCAGCGGGTAAAGCCACTGTTGTGTAATTGTGTAATTGCAGCGGGTAAAGCCACCTTTGTGTAATTGTGTAATTGCAGCTGGTAAAGCCACCTTTGTGCAATTGTGTAATTGCAGCAGGTAAAGCCACCCTTGTGCAATTGTGTAATTGCAGCGGGTAAAGCCACCTTTGTGTAATTGCTGTGGGTAAAGCCACTGTTGTGTAATTGTGTAATTGTTGCGAGTAAAGCCACCATTGTGTAATTATTTAATTGCAGTGGGTAAAGCCACCTTTGTGTAATTGCTGTGGGTAAAGCCACTGTTGTGTAATTGTGTAATTGTTGCGAGTAAAGCCACCGTTGTGTAATTATTTAATTGCAGTGGGTAAAGCCACCTTTGTGTAATTGTGTAATTGCAGCAGGTAAAGCCACCTTTGTGCAATTGTGTTATTGTGTAATTGCAGTGGGTAAAGCCACCGTTGTGTGATTATTTAATTGCAGCAGGTAAAGCCACCTTTGTGCAATTGTGTAATTGCAGGGGGTAAAGCCACCTTTGTGCAATTGTGTAATTGCAGTGGGTAAAGCCACCTTTGTGTAATTGTGTAATTGCAGCAGGTAAAGCCACCTTTGTGCAATTGTGTAATTGCAGGGGGTAAAGCCACCTTTGTGCAATTGTGTAATTGCAGGGGGTAAAGCCACCCTTGTGCAATTGTGTAATTGCAGGGGGTAAAGCCACCTTTGTGCAATTGTGTAATTGCAGGGGGTAAAGCCACCCTTGTGCAATTGTGTAATTGCAGCGGGTAAAGCCACCTTTGTGTAATTGCTGTGGGTAAAGCCACTGTTGTGTAATTGTGTAATTGTTGCGAGTAAAGCCACCATTGTGTAATTATTTAATTGCAGTGGGTAAAGCCACCTTTGTGTAATTGCTGTGGGTAAAGCCACTGTTGTGTAATTGTGTAATTGTTGCGAGTAAAGCCACCGTTGTGTAATTATTTAATTGCAGTGGGTAAAGCCACCTTTGTGTAATTGTGTAATTGCAGCAGGTAAAGCCACCTTTGTGCAATTGTGTTATTGTGTAATTGCAGTGGGTAAAGCCACCGTTGTGTGATTATTTAATTGCAGCAGGTAAAGCCACCTTTGTGCAATTGTGTAATTGCAGGGGGTAAAGCCACCTTTGTGCAATTGTGTAATTGTGTAATTGCAGTGGGTAAAGCCACCTTTGTGTAATTGTGTAATTGCAGCAGGTAAAGCCACCTTTGTGCAATTGTGTAATTGCAGGGGGTAAAGCCACCTTTGTGCAATTGTGTAATTGCAGGGGGTAAAGCCACCCTTGTGCAATTGTGTAATTGCAGGGGGTAAAGCCACCTTTGTGCAATTGTGTAATTGCAGGGGGTAAAGCCACCCTTGTGCAATTGTGTAATTGCAGCGGTTAAAGCCATCTTTGTGCAATTGTGTAACTGTGTATTTGCAGCGGGTAAAGCCACCTTTGTGCAATTGTGTAATTGCAGGGGCTAAAGCCACCTTTGTGCAATTGTGTAATTGCAGGGGGTAAAGCCACCTTTGTGCAATTGTGTAATTGCAGGGGGTAAAGCCACTTTTGTGAAATTGTATAATTAGATGTAAAGGCACCATTGTGCAATTGTGTAATTGCAGGGGGTAAAGCCACCTTTGTGAAACTGTGTAATTGGATGTAAAGCCACCATTGTGTAATTGTGTAATTGCAGCGGGTAAAGCCACCTTTGTGCAATTGTGTAACTGTGTATTTGCAGCGGGTAAAGCCACCTTTGTGCAATTGTGTAATTGTGTAATTGCAGGGGCTAAAGCCACCTTTGTGCAATTGTGTAATTGCAGGGGCTAAAGCCACCTTTGTGCAATTGTGTAATTGCAGGGGGTAAAGCCACTTTTGTGAAATTGTATAATTAGATGTAAAGGCACCATTGTGCAATTGTGTAATTGCAGGGGGTAAAGCCACTTTTGTGAAATTGTATAATTAGATGTAAAGGCACCATTGTGCAATTGTGTAATTGCAGGGGGTAAAGCCACCTTTGTGAAACTGTGTAATTGGATGTAAAGCCACCATTGTGTAATTGTGTAATTGCAGCGGGTAAAGCCACCTTTGTGCAATTGTGTAACTGTGTATTTGCAGCGGGTAAAGCCACCTTTGTGCAATTGTGTAATTGTGTAATTGCAGGGGCTAAAGCCACCTTTGTGCAATTGTGTAATTGCAGGGGGTAAAGCCACTTTTGTGAAATTGTATAATTAGATGTAAAGGCACCATTGTGCAATTGTGTAATTGCAGGGGGTAAAGCCACCTTTGTGAAACTGTGTAATTGGATGTAAAGCCACCATTGTGTAATTGTGTAATTGCAGCGGGTAAAGCCACCTTTGTGCAATTGTGTAACTGTGTATTTGCAGCGGGTATAGCCACCTTTGTGCAATTGTGTAATTGTGTAATTGCAGGGGCTAAAGCCACCTTTGTGCAATTGTGTAATTGCAGGGGCTAAAGCCACCTTTGTGCAATTGTGTAATTGCAGGGGGTAAAGCCACTTTTGTGAAATTGTATAATTAGATGTAAAGCCACCTTTGTGCAATTGTGTAATTGTGTATTTGCAGTGGGTAAAGCCACCTTTGTGCTATTGTGTAACTGCAGTGGGTAAAGCCACCATTGTGTAATTGCAGCGGGTAAAGCCACCATTGTGTAATTGTGTAATTGCAGCGGGTAAAGCCACCTTTGTGTAATTGTGTAATTGCAGCGGGTAAAGCCACCTTTGTGCAATTGTGTAATTGCAGCGGGTAAAGCCACCTTTGTGCTATTGTGTAACTGCAGTGGGTAAAGCCACCATTGTGTAATTGCAGCGGGTAAAGCCACCTTTGTGTAATTGTGTAATTGCAGCGGGTAAAGCCACGACTGATGAGGAGCTAGAGGAGATGCTGGAGAGTGGGAATGCTGCAGTCTTCACTGCTGGGGTAAAATTACACTACCAAACACTGCTGGGGTAAAACTACACTACCAAACACTGCTGGGGTAAAACTACACTACCAAACACGGCTGGGGTAAAACTACACTACCAAACACTGCTGGGGTAAAGCTACACTACACAACACTGCTGGGGTAAAACTACACTACCAAACACTGCTGGGGTAAAACTACACTACCAAACACTGCTGGGGTAAAACTACACTACCAAACACTGCTGGGGTAAAACTACACTGCACAGCACTGCTGAGGTAGAACTACACTACCAAACACTGCTGGGGTAAAACTGCACTGCACAACACTGCTGGGGTAAAACTACACTACCAAACACTGCTGGGGTAAAACTACACTACCAAACACCGCTGGGGTAAAACTACACTACCAAACACTGCTGGGGTAAAACTACACTACCAAACACTGCTGGGGTAAAACTACACTACACAACACTGCTGGGGTAAAACTACACTGCACAACACTGCTGGGGTAAAACTACACTACCAAACACTGCTGGGGTAAAACTACGCTACCAAACACTGCTGGGGTAAAACTACACTGCACAACACGGCTGGGGTAGAACTACACTGCACAACACTGTTGGGGTAAAACTACACTATCAAACACTGCTGGGGTAAAACTACACTACCAAACACTGCTGAGGTAAAACTACACTACACAACACTGCTGGAGTAAAACTACACTACCAAACACTGCTGGGGTAAAACTACACTACCAAACACTGCTGGGGTAAAACTACACTACCATACACTGCTGGGGTAAAACTACACTGCACAACACTGCTGGGGTAGAACTACACTGCACAACACTGTTGGGGTAAAACTACACTATCAAACACTGCTGGGGTAAAACTACACTACCAAACACTGCTGGGGTAAAACTACACTACACAACACTGCTGGGGTAAAACTACACTACCAAACACTGATGGGGTAAAACTACACTACCAAACACTGCTGGGGTAAAACTACACTACCAAACACTGCTGGGGTAAAACTACACTACCAAACACTGCTGAGGTAAAACTACACTACACAACACTGCTGGAGTAAAACTACACTACCAAACACTGCTGGGGTAAAACTACACTACCAAACACTGCTGGGGTAAAACTACACTACCATACACTGCTGGGGTAAAACTACACTACCAAACACTGCTGGGGTAAAACTACACTACCAAACACTGCTGAGGTAAAACTACACTACACAACACTGCTGGAGTAAAACTACACTACCAAACACTGCTGGGGTAAAACTACACTACGAAACACTGCTGGGGTAAAACTACACTACCAAACACTGCTGAGGTAAAACTACACTACACAACACTGCTGGAGTAAAACTACACTACCAAACACTGCTGGGGTAAAACTACACTACCAAACACTGCTGGGGTAAAACTACACTACCAAACACTGCTGGGGTAAAACTACACTACCATACACTGCTGGGGTAAAACTACACTGCACAACTCTGCTGGGGTAAAACTACACTGCACAACACTGCTGGAGTAAAACTACACTACCAAACACTGCTGGGGTAAAACTACACTACCAAACACTGCTGGGGTAAAACTACACTACCAAACACTGCTGGGGTAAAACTACACTACCAAACACTGCTGAGGTAAAACTACACTGCACAACACTGCTGGGGTAAAACTACACTGTACAACACTGCTGGGGTAAAACTACACTACCAAACACTGCTGGGGTAAAACTACACTACCATACACTGCTGGGGTAAAACTACACTGCACAACACTGCTGGGGTAAAACTACACTACCAAACACTGCTGGGGTAAAACTACACTACCAAACACTGCTGAGGTAAAACTACACTGCACAACACTGCTGGGGTAAAACTACACTGCACAACACTGCTGGGGTAAAACTACACTACCAACCACTGCTGGGGTAAAACTACACTGCACAACACTGCTGGGGTAAAACTACACTGCACAACACTGCTGGGGTAAAACTACACTACCAAACACTGCTGGGGTAAAACTACACTACCAAACACTGCTGGGGTAAAACTACACTGCACAACACTGCTGGAGTAAAACTACACTGCACAACACTGCTGGAGTAAAACTACACTGCACAACACTGCTGGGGTAAAACTACACTGCACAACACTGCTGGGGTAAAACTACACTACCAAACACTGCTGCGGTAAAACTACACTACCAAACACTGCTGGGGTAAAACTACACTACCATACACTGCTGGGGTAAAACTACACTGCACAACACTGCTGGGGTAAAACTACACTACCAAACACTGCTGGGGTAAAACTACACTGCACAACACTGCTGGGGTAAAACTACACTACACAACACTGCTGGGGTAAAACTACACTGCACAACACTGCTGGGGTAAAACTACGCTGCACAACACTGCTGGGGTAAAACTACACTACACAACACTGCTGGGGTAAAACTACACTACCAAACACTGCTGGGGTAAAACTACACTACCAAACACTGCTGGGGTAAAACTACACTACCATACACTGCTGGGGTAAAACTACACTACCAAACACTGCTGGGGTAAAACTACACTACACAACACTGCTGGGGTAAAACTACACTACCAAACACTGCTGGGGTAAAACTACGCTGCACAACACTGCTGGGGTAAAACTACACTACACAACACTGCTGGGGTAAAACTACACTGCACAACACTGCTGGGGTAAAACTACACTACCAAACACTGCTGGGGTAAAACTACACTACCAAACACTGCTGGGGTAAAACTACACTACACAACACTGCTGGGGTAAAACTACACTACCATACACTGCTGGGGTAAAACTACACTACCAAACACTACTGGGGTAAAACTACACTGCACAACACTGCTGGGGTAAAACTACACTACACAACACTGCTGGGGTAAAACTACACTACACAACACTGCTGGGGTAAAACTACACTGCACAACGCTGCTGGGGTAACACTAAGCTGCACAACACTGCTGGGGTAAAACTATGCTGCACAACAGTGCTGGGGTAAAACTACACTGCACAACACTGCTGGGGTAAAACTACACTGCACAACGCTGCTGGGGTAACACTAAGCTGCACAACACTGCTGGGGTAAAACTATGCTGCACAACAGTGCTGGGGTAAAACTACACTGCACAACACTGCTGGGGTAAAACTACACTACACAACATTGCTGTTCCACTGTGTGTGCGTGCATGTATGTGTATAGTGTGTATGTGTTTGTGTGTGTCTAGTATGTGTATGTGTTTGTATGTATGTGTATGTGCATGTGTGTATGTGTGTGGCTGTATGCATATATTTGCATGCGAGACTGCAGCGTCATTAACCCTTTCTTGACTGCAGATTGTGGACTCGGGCATCTCCAAGCAGGCGCTGAGCGAGATTGAGGCTCGACACAAAGACATCGTACGTCTGGAAAGCAGCATTAAAGAGCTGCATGACATGTTTGTGGACATCGCCATGCTGGTGGAGAACCAGGTACTCACAAGAGTTCCTCTTCTCTCTCTCTCTCTCTCTCTCTCTCTCTCTCTCTCTCTCTCTCTCTCTCTCTCTCTCTTGTCCCTTCTCCTTCAAGTGCACTTTCACTTGGCATGACAAGTATACATTTATGCTACCAAGGAATCTGGAAAAAAACACTTAAATGAAAATGCGTATTTCCATTAGAATGACAATAGTATGTAGACAAAGCTTAATTCATAATTATTATTTGCAACACTGACCCTGAGATTGTGATTGGCAACATAATACACAGCCAATGCCACAAACACTCTTTCCTCTGATTCTCTCCCTCTTTATTTCCCTATCGCTCTCTTTCTAATTCTACCCCCCCTCTCTCTGTCATGTACTCCTGAGGTAGATTGTGTATTGTGCCTGTGTATAGTAGAGTATCGTCTATAACATGCATGAAAATGTGATGTCAGGAATATTTAGAATCTATATAACCGCTTTTATTTCTGTTAATTGCCGAATGCTTTCTGAGGAAGAGCTCGCTCCAAGGTAAGTGCACTTGCAGTTCTGTTTTTGTTAATCTGCACTGTGTTACATGTGCCATGTATTCACTGGTGTCAGAGTGTCCGTCTCGATTTTGTGTGTATGTGTGTAGTTCTAACATTCAGCGCACCTCACCTCGTGTCTGTTGTCCTTTCAGGGTGACGTAGTGGACAATATAGAGACGCAGGTGTCTAAAACTGTGGACCACATAACGGTGGCGAAGACGGAGACCAAAAAGGCTGTGAGGTACCAGAGCAAAGCTCGCAAGGTAATGTACTTGCATGTCAATGACTTTCACGTCCTCGTCACTTGACCTGTTGTCCTCTCTCTCTATTTCTCTTTTCCTTTTCTCTTTCTCTTTGCCTGCTTGCCTGTCTGTCATTTCCCTGACCCCGCCCCCTCCTGTCAGGGCGGTATGATTGACAGGATTGAGAGCAATATGGACCAATCGGTGGGCTTTGTTGAAAGGGCCGTGGCCGACACTAAGAAAGCTGTCAAGTTTCAGGCTGATGCTCGCCGGGTGAGCAGCACTGATGGCCCCACTTAACCCCACCCCAACTCCATCTAAGCCCCACCCAACCCCCTAAACCCGACCCTGACTTCCAGTCAGCCACGCCAAACCCCTTTAAGCCCACCCCAACTAACTCAAAGCTCCACCCAACCCCATCAACCCACCCCAACTCCCTCTAAGCCCCACCCAACCCCATTAACCATGACATTGGATTAGAAAACTCAACACCATATTCCCAGGAGAATTAAACAAATGCTGGTAAAACTTCAACACAAGAGGGACCAAATTCTTCCTACGTAAAGGCTACAGTACACTGAATGGCCAGTGCAAACTTTTCTTTCCCAAGGGGAGCTCATAAGGGGTAACTTGGGAAATAATTATTTTTTCCTAAACCCACCCAACCCCCCTTAACCTGACCCCAACTCCCGGTCAACCCCACCCAACACCCTTAACCCTGCCCCAAGTCCCTCTAAGCCACACACACATACACATATGCTTCCTTCTCTCCTTCTCTCTCTCTCTCTTCTCTGTCTCTGTTTCTCTGTGTTCTGTCTCATTAGTTCTGTTCTGCTGTGGTTAGCAGATCTCCCATTTCCTCTCGCATTGAAGGACAATCTGGGCCTCTGTGCCAGGCAGCTGTCCAGAGTGTGTGTGTGTGTGTGTGGTTGTGGTTCTCCCACTGTGTGATTGACTGTATACAGTTGTGGTTCTCCCACAGTGTGGTTGACTCTGTGTGGTTGTGGATCTCCCACAGTGTGGTTGACTCTGTGTGGTTGTGGTTCTCCTGTAACGTGGTTGATAGTGTGTGGTTGTAGTTCTCCCACAGTGTGGTTAACTGTGTGTGGTTGTGGTTCTCCCACAGTGTGGTTGACTCTGTGTGGTTGTGGTTCTCCCATAGTGTAGTTAACTGTGTGTGGTTGTGGTTCTCCTGTAACGTGGTTGATAGTGTGTGGTTGTAGTTCTCCCACAGTGTGGTTAACTGTGTGCAGTTGTGGTTTTCCGACAGTGTGGTTGACGGTGTGTGGTTGTGGTTCTCCCACAGTGTGGTTGACTGTGTGCGGTTGTGGTTCTCCCACAGTGTGGTTGACGGTGTGTGGTTGTGGTTCTCCCACAATGTGGTTGATAGTGTGTGGTTGTGGTTCTCCCACAGTGTGGTTGACTGTGTGCGGTTGTGGTTCTCCCACAGTGTGGTTGACTGTGTGCGGTTGTGGTTCTCCCACAGTGTGGTTGAGGGTGTGTGGCTGTGGTTCTCCCACAATGTGGTTGATGGTGTGTGGTTGTGGTTCTCCCACAGTGTGGTTGACGGTGTGTGGTTGTGGTTCTCCTGCAGTGTGGTTGACTGTGTGCGGTTGTGGTTCTCCCACAGTGTGGTTGACTGTGTGCGGTTGTGGTTCTCCCACGGTGTGGTTGACTGTGTGCGGTTGTGGTTCTCCCACAGTGTGGTTGAGGGTGTGTGGCTGTCGTTCTCCCACAATGTGGTTGACGGTGTGTGGTTGTGGTTCTCCCACAGTGTGGTTGATGGTGTGTGGTTGTGGTTCTCCCGCAGTGTGGTTGACTGTGTGCGGTTGTAGTTCTCCGACAGTGTGGTTGACGGTGTGTGGTTGTGGTTCTGCCACAGTGTGGTTGGCGGTGTGTGCTTGTGGTTCTCCCACAGTGTGGTTGACTGTGTGTGTGGTTGTGGTTCTCCCAAAGTGTGGTTGATGGTGTGTCGTTGTGGTTCTCCCACAGTGTGGTTGACAGTGTGTGGTTTTGGTTCTCCCGCAGTGTGGTTGACTGTGTGCGGTTGTGGTTCTCTGACAGTGTGGTTGACGGCATGTGGTTGTGGTTTTCCCACAGTGTGGTTGATGGTGTGTGTGGTTGTGGTTCTCCCACAATGTGGTTGACGGTGTGTGGTTGTGGTTCTCCCGCAGTGTGGTTGACTGTGTGCGGTTTTGGTTCTCCCGCAGTGTGGTTGACTGTGTGCGGCTGTGGTTCTCTGACAGTGTGGTTGACGGTGTGCGGTTGTGGTTGTCTCCTGCAGAAAGTGGTGATTATAGTGATTGCGGTTGTGGTGCTGCTCGCGCTCTTGGCCCTGATAATTGGGCTGTCAGTGGGACTCAAGCAGTGAGGAGAGATGGGAGGATTTGAATAAAACCATAGTAAAGGGTGAGTAAAGACTTAGTAGCTGCTTCTCCTCTTCCTGTCTCATGGTGTGTGAGGATGCGTGTTTATGTGCACACGTGTGCATGTGCGCATGTGCATGCTTGTGTGGACACGTTTATATGTGCTTGTGCTTAGCTTGGTGTTTGTTTCAGCGAAGGTGATAGCGTGTGGTTCGAAGCTTGGTTTGCTGTGGTCTAAGGGCATTATGGGCGGTGTGTTTCTGCTGTGTCACAATCACCCACGGTAATGTTCCCCTCTTCTTTTGGGTGGCGCAGTTTTCGGGGGTGCTGGGTGAGTGTAGCGGGATATCTCTGTGGAATGGTGTGAAGCTGCATGTGTTTGCTTCTGGGGTGCAGTGAGGGTCCTGGTTTGTGCTGGTGTCTCTGTGTCTTGCTGTAGGATCTCTAAATGCCCTAGGGCCTCATTTATAAAATTTTGGGCAGGTTCTCTAAAAGGTTACATACGCCCAAAAGGAGAAACCTGCGTATGCTCAAAAATATCCTGATTTATAAAACCGTCCTTACACTCAACTGCACACAATTTTTTCACAATCGACTTGACATTTTGTGTACGTGCTCAAGCCCAGTATCCCGCCCCATTAACTCACACATATTATCATAAATGGTTTATTGGATGAGACTATTGCTCAGAAACAGCTACAGCTTAAACAAAGCTAATGTTATAAGGAATACAACCATTTCGGATCAGATCACATCCATAATCCATCTGCTACTACCAACCCGAACAGAACAACCTTACAGTGGAGGATTTAGCGGACCTCGAAACTTTCATCGACCAATACTACCACCTACAAAACAATATTGACCCGGATTCAGGAAACCCATCTAAACGGAAAATGAAAGATTCTTCAACCAACACTGATGATCTGCAAACAATGCAAATTCAGGTTAGTCTGCTGGCCAGTATAAATAAAAAATTAGACATACTAGTATCGCTACATGAGGAAGTTAAATACATTCACAATAGCCTGGAATTTGCCCATAATAACATCGCAACACTCCAAAAATCGAACCAGGAACTACAAACCTCTGTAAAAATACTCACCAAACAAATGCATACTGTCACTAAACAAAACAAACTGGTAAAAGAAACTATCATTGACCTACAAACCCGTTCCGTGCGCGATAACATTATCTTCTCAGGCATCCCAGAAAAAACACCCGACAACCCGGAATCATTCATCAAAGACTTTATGACAACTCACCTGAAAATACCGTCCGACACGGTCTAAAACATCACTTTCCACAGAGTTCACCGCCTTGGCAAACGATCAGACAAAGGACCTCGACCCATCATTGTAAAATTTGAGCGCACTCAGCAAAAAGAACAAATCAAAAGCAAAGGAAAGGAACTTAAATGCACCACATTCAGACTGAACGAGCAATTCCCACGAGAAATAATCGAACGACGGAAAATACTCTACCCTATCTTAAAAGAAAACCGGAAAAAGAACAAACGCGCATCACTTGTAGTTGATAGACTGTATATCGATGGACAGTTATTCAGAAACACAAAAATCACGCCATGGCTCTTCTAAAAATAACCTCTCATAAAGAACCTCTTATAAACCTACTACCTCACATTGTTCCTTTGTATAAGGAAACTCTATATTGCCTGTTAAATAACTCAATGTTCCTCTCTATCTTTGTGCATCTCTTGTTTTTTGTTGTTGTTGTTCATGTTCTGTGTCTATACCACTCATTTTTATGTCCAGTCACATGTGTGTATTCTGTAGTTTGTTGTGTGTATAGTCAGTCTCAACCAGTTATTTCATACAGCTCCAAGCACGCGCTCTCTCGCTCTCTCTTTATTTCTCTCTCTCCACCCAATCTTTTATCTCTACTACTTACCCATCTATTTACTTCTCCTCTTCCCTCTTTACCTCATCTTTATATATGTTTATCTTACACCACAGACAGAACTCTTTTTTTTCTTTCCTCCCTCTTCCCTTTTTATTTATTTCATATTTTATTTTTATTCAGAACAAGACATACTCAATACACAACCATGCAAACGCTCAACTTGGTAATATGGAATGTACGTGGCTTCCGCACTCAGTCTAAAAAGATTACAATCATCAATCATCTACTAAAATTAAAAGCTGATATATGTATATCTAGCAAATCTACTACAATGCAAAAAAGAGAAAGCAATTATCCCATCCATACTCAACTCTACAGGTACTATTACCCAGAATCCACAGGATATAAATAATGTCTTTCAAAACCTTTACACCAACCTATACTCCTCGGATCACGAACCCACCCAATCAGAAATAGATACCTTTCTAAACAACCTAGATTTACCAACACTACCTAGAGAGCAAGTAAACATTTTAGATGCACCCCTTACCTCTGAAGAGCTTAATAAAGCCCTGAATAAAATGCCAAATAACAAGTCAACTGGACTAGATGTTTTTCCAGCTGAATTCTATAAATACCTCTGGGATATTTTATCACCACTATTTTACAGTACAGAAATCAAAACTACCTCCACCATACCCAGGCACATGAATACCGCGGTAATGACACTCCTATTAAAACCTAATAAAGACCCAATCCACCCTTCCAGCTACCACCCTCTTTCACTAATCAACACTGACTTAAAAATTATTACTAAAACACTAGCGACCAGAATAGAGACAGTCACCCATATGCTAATTCACCCTGACCAGACAGGCTTCATCAAAAACAGACATGCCTCTGATAGCATCCGTAGGCTTTTTAACTTAATCAATATTTCACAACGAAAACAAAACAAAACCATAATTGTGTCTTTAGATGCCGAAAAAGCATTCGATAAAGTAAACTGGACCTTTTTATTTAGCACCCTGCGCAAGTTTGGTTTTGGAGAGTCGTTTATCCATTGGATAAGAACACTGTACACCTCACCTAGGGCCACAATAATCACAAACGGGGTCACCTCACCGAGCCTCACACTTCATCAGGGAACCAGACAAGGATGTCCACTCTCACCATCACTATTTGCCATTTTTATTGAACCACTCGCAGCAGCAATACGACAAAACAATAAAATCAAAGGAATTCAGGATGCCAATTCAGAACATAAAATTAGTCTTTATGCAGACGATTTATTATTGTACTTACAGAACTCTTCCGTGTCACTACGGGAAACTTTCAATATCATTAACAACTTTTCCACAATCTCACACTACACAATAAACTGGAATAAATCAACCATACTACCATTGTCTGAAGACTCCTGGGATTCTGCAACCCAAGATTTTCCCCTCCTACTTCACATTGGCAACATAAAATATTTAGGCATTAATATCTCTTCTAGGCTGTCAGAGCTCTCCAACCTCAATTACACCCCTTTGCTAAAAAAGAAGAAGATGACCTCAAACGCTGGACCAAGCTCCCACTCGCTCTCCTTGGACGAATCGCTACAGTTAAAATGAAAACCCTACCTCAGATTAATTATCTCAATTTTACTGGAAAAACAAAAAACCAAGAGTTTCACTTACAACATTACAAAATGGAAAACCACAAGGCGGCCTATAAGCACCAAACTTTCTTTTTTTATTCAAATGGACCCAAAAGCACAACTTCAATAACCCATGGCTAGAATTGGAACAAAATCAATGTAAAACCACCTTAATAGCAGACCTTCCATTCCTACCACAATCAATCAAGAAACTGAATTACGTAAGAATAGTAAGTTAGAATATCACAATATCTTCAACTCTGACAGCCTGGTGGAAAACCAACAAAATCACTAAATCATCACTAGCACCATGTAGATACAACCCAGACTTCCAACTGCACCACACCCCTGTTTACTTTCCAGCATGACAACAAAAGGGAATCACTCATCTCCATCACCTATTCCAAAATAACCAATTTATATCATTCAATACACTAATCCAGAAGTATGGGGTTGGGAGAGGTCAGTTCCTCCACTACCAACAATTAAAATCCATAATTAAATCTAAAATGAACATAACCAACAACACACTACAACCTTCTAAGCTAAGCGACAAGATCATGAAAATCACAAATTCAAAAAAAATTATCTCAAAACTTTATAAACTTATATCCATCTCAGATACCTCCATAACACTCCCAACTACAAAATGGGAAAATGACTTGGCTCTCTCTCTCAACCCTGATTTCTGGATACAAATCTGTAAAAACATCTTCTCGGTGACCACTAACACAAATTTACAACTTATACAATATAAAACTATCCACAGAACCCACATCACTCAAAGTAAAATGTTTAAAATGGGATTTGCTGACACAGACATCTGTTCACAATGCACTCTGGGCAGCACAGATGATTATTTTCATGCCACTTGGGCTTGCCAACCAGTTCACTCCCTTTGGATAGCAGTAATTGAGAAACTCTCCACTATCTTGGATTGCAGAATCCCATTGTCCCCATCACTCTGCCTGCTGGGAGATATTACACAAGTCACCCTCCCAACTAAATACAGAAACCCATTACTTATTTCTCTAACTATCGCTAAGAAAATAATCTTTCAAAACTGGAAATCTAAAAAATCTTGTCACATCACTCACTGGATTAACCTACTTACAGAACACATTTCTATAGAAAGAATAACAGCCTCCAGAAAACAATATATCAGTCTTTAATGAAACCTGGAATACATTCTTAACTCATCTAAACTCATAACAGAACTCATCCAAAAACTAAACCCACATACATGACCGTATCCCCCCCCACATATCAATTTGCTCTACATGTCTGTACCCTCTGTTTGTTTAGACTACATATCTGTAGCCACTGCAGCCATGACCAAAATCTGCTATATTTTCTATATGCTATTATATCTATTTATTCTCTTTTCTCCCTTTTTTTTCCCCCCGTTCTTTATTTATTATTATTATTATTTTTCTTTTCATTGATTAACTTGATTTCTTATTTTTATTTACTTATTTATTTATTTTTATTTTTTATTTTTTGTGTTGTTGTTAAACCCTTCCCTCTCAGAGGCTTTAGCACAACATTGTTGTGAAATATAATTGCAAATAAAAATAAAGCTGACCTCCCAAGAGGGGGGGGGGGTGGTGATGGGAAATTTAAAAAAAAAAAAGAAATAAAAAAGAAATACCAGTAACTTTCACACAAAGGACTGGGGTTGTTTAGTTCTGACACATTAAAACAAAAAACGATAAATAATAAATAAATAATAAATAAATAAAAATAAATGGTTAATGGCACTGTTACGACCCTGGCTCAAAGGGCTGCAAGACAAAGGATTTCAAACACAAAAGGGAATGGTTACAAAATGAGTTTATTAAAACTGAAAAAGGGGAAAATGTACTGGTGAAGTATGAGCAAACAAGAAACGAGACGCACAAGATTGGGAAACCAAATGGACTATTAGACGTGAGACACAACGGCTGGCGGTTTTGTACTGAGAAGTGTTGGAACCACTATAACCAACTTCCCTGAAATGAGAACACATACTTCTGAGAAGTCACATACTTCTGGGTATCACAATCGCATTATCATGCAAGCGCATCAGACAAAAAGTAGTAGGCAACAAAAACACTAGTAGCTTACACAAATGACGGACCACAATACAGCAAAGTAGCCACAAACACACAAGCAGCTTATTACCGAAATTATCCTTTTGGACACAAGTAGTTTATCAACTATTTGCAAAAACAAAGTGGCATAGAAAAGACACAAATATGCTTGCACAAAGCAAACTCAAAAACCGACTTCCAAACGGGGAATCAAACGGAAATACAATGAGAAAATGTGCACCCCTATAGCACGGCAAGAACTATGACAAACTACAAAATATAGTAAGCGCAGCATATAACCTGAAACGAACGCCAGACTAATATTTAAAGATGAGTTTCAGCATGGCCCCAGAGCTGCCAACGTGCATGAAGTTAGCCAAAGGAAAAACGAAACCGTCAAAGGGACAATGAACCAACCTCCAGCTAGAGAACGCCGCAAATGCTCCCAGGAATCTAGCACAGGTGTCAGTAATTTCCAATCAAGACTCAGGGCCGTGACCGGATATGATCCCTGTTCCCTGTCCCCTGTCTCCTGCCTACTATGTGCCCTGCCCCCTCACTTTGCAAGCAGTGTGCGAAATATATCCTCCAAAACTCTTTCCAAACTAGTGAGGAAGTAGTTTGTAATATTTTTTTTTATTGAGAATATGAATCAGTTTACATATGATGATGGTTACAAAGTGTAGATTATGAATGAAGATATAATTAACAAAAAATAAAAAGAGTAGTTCATAATATGACCCGCTCTTGTACCATAGATATGCATATACGCTGTATGTCTTGTACATTTTTACGTCCGGATTACTTACTGAAATTGTTGGATGATTGCACAGTTCTGTGGATGATTGTGCTCCTGAAACCTGTCAACAAAACCCCGGAAATAAGGGTTCCATCATGGGATTTTAAGTGTCCCCATTTGTGAGAAAAAGTCACCCACTCAAAATCTTTTTGACAAAGTTGACTCAAATATACGCCCCCAAAGGGGTTAAGGGATCGTATTCGGTCACGGCCGAAGGAAACGAGTTGGCACACAAAACAATCAGAAGGGTGCACTCGTGGGGCAGCACAGGTACGCAACAGCACACCCAAATTGAATATGATATGCATATAGGCTAAATTTGTTTGTCTTTCAATTCATCATCAGAGAAAATGGAGAAGTAAAGACACTTACGGAGGTAGAGGTCAGATGGGCTATATTGTTTTGTGGAAGTAGCCTAGTTCTGTGCAGGCATAACAAATAAAAGAAAATGTGTGGAGTGGCAGCATGTCACAGCAGCTGAACCATTTTGGGAATTAAAAAGAAGTGGTCGGCTGAAGTGCAAATTTCATAACATTACAGCCAGAAATTAATAAGTTGCTATTAATTGAGTCACAACTCATATCAGCCCGTGGTGAGAGATTACTCAAAATACAATACGATAATACTATTGCCTGATTACACATATATTATTTATGATAAATATATCTTCCATCTTAAAGCGGCAGTTTCACAGTTACATACATGCAAGATGGATACTGTTACGTTCTAATAGGCCTTAAACGTTCTATAGATTATATAGGTTATATAGATTGGTCTCTCCAGCCTACAGACGGCGCTCGCAACCATAGAGGGGATATACAAGAGATAGAAAGAGAGTAAGAACGGGACTGGGTATAAGGACTGGAAGCATGAATACATGTTTTGTTGATTGAGTCAGTAAACTTTCTTAAACCAAACATCATTGGTGGAGTTATCATTCATAAACTTTACAGATACATCAACACAAAACATTCAGATATGCTATTATGTACACATAAATATCTCCCTGATTAAACTCCTAGCCATTAAATTGAAGTCGCATTGTTGGACCTCGCAATCAGCATTCAAATGTAAAAGAGCGCTTAAAAAGAGCGCTTGCAACTTATGCGACTGTACAGTTGGGACTCTTTAACGCCTCCCTGATGGCATAAACTGAAACTTTGAATGTAAGACATGGGAGGACAGTCTGGATTCTTAAATATGGACTTTCAGACTAACAGCAAAAAGACAGAAACTACTTTGGCCTGGATTTTTCTTTGACAAGGGATGTGATTAATAGAAGGTACTTTGATATTAACTGAAAGGGATTGAGTGAAACGGTTCTGTAGGACATTTATATGTATGTCTCTACTTTGCTCTTGGAGTCGCCAATTCCCACAGTCTCCAAAATGTGCGTACGCATGGGTCATAGTTTGCATAAATGTTTTGACGCCAAGTTTGTTTTTATAAATCCCAAATCTGCTGGAAAAGTGGTGTACTTTTTTTTGTGTGCCTACGCACTGTTTATAAATGAGGCCCCTGGTCTTTCTGAGTGGCCCTGAGTCTTTGGGCTCAGCTGGTGCGTGGCTCCAGCCTCTCTGCTTCTTAACTACAGGAGGTTCCGGTGCTGTATTACAGTGAAGAACAGCCATTTCTGCAGGATGGTGCTTTGCCCCGCCCCTTTATTAATATTCAGAAGGTGAATCAAATTTTAATGTTCAGACTTCAGTGGTAGGAGGGTGAACTGGACCAATCTGGAGGAATCACTGAGGAATCTGGAGCAGAGTATCTGGTGAGCCTGTGGAATCTGTGCTTATAGTTTTTGATGGTTCCTGACACTGACGGCCGTGTTTTTATCTCTCCTGTAGAAAAAGATCATAGTGTGCGTGGTCTGTGTGGTCCTCGCCGGGGTTCTTCTCGCCATCATTCTGTCCCTGACTGTTTGAGAAGATGAGCAGCGCTGCCCCAACCCCTTACCTCTGCCCCGCACAATCTGTCCATACCCATCAGCTGGAGAGAAGGACAGTGCCCCCTCCTGCAAGCCTATTGTATTGCCCTGAAATCACCACCTTTTTTTTGCCTCAACCCAACTCTTCATCTGCCAAAATATCTGGATGGAGTCAGAGAACCAGCAGAGAGCGTGGAGAGGACAGACTCTGTAAACTATGAAAAGATGAAACACACATACACACAGACGCACATACTTTCTCTCACACAAACACACACTCACATACATACACACACACTCACACATACTCTCTCACTCACACACACACACACACACACACATACACACCGACATTCACTCTCTTACACACACACGCACACACTCTCTGACTCACTCCCACATAATTTTCAGTGCACCTTTTATCATACTGAGTCAGAGGATTAGATACCTCAACTCCTCTCAGCCCCCCCCCCCCCCCCCCCCCTCCCAACCCCCCTGATCTACAGGCTGCACCTCCCATCCCAGCTTCCTGTTCCACCTTCCCCCACATCTGGCCCAAAACTAGAGCCCCCCCAATTTTGCATGCAGGGGGAGTTGTTTTTCTCACCATGGTTTAATCCTGCCAGTCAGCGGAAGAGGAGGATGTGTTGTAGTGTGGCTTTGCTGTAAATGATGACGGATTAAGGTGACTCTAAGAGCAGGGTTAATCATTTAGTGCCCTGGTAAGAAAAACGGTGTGCCTCATGATATTATTATAATATAATTAATGACATGTTGATCACACACACACACACACACACACACACACACTGTCTTGTGAGCACCAAGTCATCACCTCACACATGGCTGAATAAACTTTTTAGAGCAGAAAAAACAACTGGCACTGTGCTGACTCCTGTCACCGTGGAGATGGGCCAGTCCAAGCAGGGCTGTGTCCCTATTTCCACTAAGACGGCAGCCAATCCCACGACTGTTCCCATTTCCACTGAAACGGCAGCCAATCATGTGACTGTGTCCCGATTTCCACTGAGACAGCAGCCAATCACATGACTGTGTCCCCATTTCCACTGAGACAGTAGCCAATCACATGACTGTGTCCCCATTTCCACTGAGACAGTAGCCAGTCACATGACTGAACTGTTGACTGTAGCTGCTCTATGGGAGGAAAAATGGTTCTAAATTTAGAGAGAATTATTCTGTGAACAACAGACATCCCATGAATGCAGGATTATACAGCGGGGTTCTGGGTGTGCACTATTTACTTGATTACTTACAAATTATTCTTATTATTATTTTTATTGTTATTGTTATTAGTAACAGCCTTGAAAACCCCCTCCTCTATTCTGGTACATCCTGGGATTCCATGTTATTAATAACTGGACTGCCTCAGTTGCCAACATTTTAATGAATGGCAAAAAATTCAATTAACAAATTAACAAGAATATTTTACATTTTGTACATGTGGATGGATTTAGCTTGGCCCTAATCTGAGCATGCCATTGTTCCACAATGCTCTCACTGTTCCACACCACTTGCAAGACAATACGTGCTTGAAGTGTTCTCCAGTTCAAATGTATGTTTGTGTGTCATATGTAATATGTGCAATATAGCCATGTAAATATTCCTCAAGTCTAACTGTGCCTTGAAAGTGAATATACTCACACACGCATATATCTAAATGTGTGTATGTACAATATGAATGTGTGTGTATAACTGTGTTTTGTTTATGCCATGGAATCCAAATAATTTCAGATGACAATAATTATAAATTCTATAATTATAATATAAATGAGATTACAATGAGATTATAATTTATTCTCTGTGTAATACTTTGTGCCCTATTTTACACCTGGCGCTAACCCAAACGCATGTGACTTTGCTATTTTACACCCGGCGCAGGGATCATTATAGCACCCAGCGCTCACATTGTTTAACTACCAAGTGAACTCGCGCCCATAGCAAGTGAACTGGGTGGGTTGGTTTTAAGATGAGGTGTGGCCAGGATAATTTCTGGCATATTGCTATCTTGAGCCAGCAGAAAGTGCATGTGCTAAAACCACCACAAACCTGGTCTTATGTCATGTCGCAGTTCTTTCTATGTTATTTTAATGGTGCATAGCTTATAAGTGCGTCTACATAGGTGTGTGCACAATGCGCTTACACCCTCCTGTCTGTTACACACAGGTGCGCACACAAGCATGAATAAAAATATCAAGATTACATTGTGAAATAGAGATGAATATTTTTCCCAAAAATAAAAAAATGTTCTCTCCCGGAATAGACGCACGTTGTCCCTGGAATCCCGTTTTAAAAGCATTAAAGCACAACTGAACTTTGGTAGAACTTTGGGTTGTGGAGTTACCTGGCCATGATATGAGTCCAAATGGTGGCGAAATATGTTCGCTAGTTGCTCTGTGCTCCCCTGGGGTGATAATCCAGAATAGGGTATTTGTTCCAAAAAAAATATAAAAAAGCCAGGAAAGGGGACTGATATAAATGCCACCATTTAGACTCATATCTTGGCCAGGTAACTACACAACCCAAAGTTCTACCAAAGTTCAGTTGTGCTTTAAGCTACCAGAAAAAAACACGGTCATATTTCCATAAGCAGGGCAATTTAAAACAAGGGAAAGCGTAAATCTATGGGTTCCCAACCTGACAGCTTTAGTGTATTTAGTGTCATCATTAAGGCAAAATAACGCTATTTATGTTATTAATATTAGAATGCACGCAATATGAACATGAAGCTTGAATTTCGCTAGGCAAAATGCATTGCCTGTGGTCTGACTGCTGTGAGAACAACCTCATGGAATTGATGTTTGACAATGCTTCATTGTTCATTGTATAATCAATAATCGGCAGGCTATTTTGGCATTTTCTAAGGTGAGGGAAGCCAAGTTCTGGTAGCTTATTCTCTGATGTTGCATGTGCTTTTAACTAAATTAAACCGCATATATTTAATAGGAAATAATTTGGTCAGGAATTACCGGGAACCCATGCCGGTGTTAAACCCTAATGTTTAAGATTATTATTGTGTATATGAAAACATGTCATAATGGTTAGTCTGAATAATATTGATCCTAATATTGATCCATATAGTCATTGCTGGCACACACTGTAAATTGCTCTTTTCACAGTCTTATTAAATTCTCATTATATTGGCAATCCGCCAAGGTGCAAATGCAGGTAACTTTTAAAGGGAATGGGAGATAACACTGTGATTGGTTTATTGCATGTTACACCAAAGACACACCTATAATTAATGAAGAGGCTAAGTTCACCCAATTTGAACCTTGCGCCTTACTTTGCGCTCAAAATATGTGCCCTCTAACTAGCAAAAGGGGAGTTGGACACGCCCTAAATGCCCTAAATGCACCTGCGACCCAACAGCCTTACGTATGCAGTCAGTCAGTAAGCCTGTCAATCAATCACTTAGTAAGCCAGTCAGTCAGTCAGTAAACCAGTCACTCAGTGAGACAGGCAGTATGTTTGCTGTGTTGGGCCCTTTTTGCCTCTCTTAGTGAGGTCTGTCTGTGTGCCCGTCCTAACTGTGTGGCGCAGTCAGTATGTAAGTGTATTAATGAGGTACATCACTCTCTAATACACACACACACACACACACACACACACACACACACACAAGCTCTGACAGTAATACTGCTCTAATTCCCCTCCTCCCTACCTTTCTCCCTTATTTTTCCCTTGTGTTCTTTCTTGTCTTCTTTATCTCCATCCCTGGGATGGAAGGGGTTAATGAACATGTGGTTTTATTCCAAACCCCAATTCCAAAAAAGTTGTGACAGTATGTAAAATGCACTTACAAGCAGAAAACAGTGATTTGTAAATTCTCTTTTAGATAAATAAAGATATAAAAGATATTTAATATTTTACCTTATCAACTTTATTGATTTTTGTGAATATATGCTAATTCTGAATTTGATGCCTGCAACACATTCCACAAAAGTTGGGACAGGGGCAAAAAAAGACTGGGAAGTTCAAAAAACACCTGTTTGGAACATTCCACAGGTAAACAGGTGATACTATCACTATCAGGCATCAAATTCGGAATTAGCATATATTTTACAAAAATCAATAAAGTTGATAAGGTAAAACATTAAATATCTTTTCTTTGTACTTTTTTCAATTAAATATATGTAAAAGAGAATTTACACATCACTGCTTTTTACTTTTATGTGCATTTTACATACTGTCCCAACTTTTTTTGGAATTGGGGTTTGTAATATGATTATGAATATGGGTATGATTATGCTGATTAGTACTATTGTTTATTTTTTATCATGATTTATTTACATTATGAGTAGTAATATTAATAATATAATTTCCACAACTGTTAATAATTGTGTAAGATATAAAGAGCACACCATGTCCCTCATGTATAAAGGCATATCCACAATAATAAGCCTTGTATTCCAAGGCCTTGGCTGCCTGGGAACACCTGGATTTGAGAAGACCTGTAAGCCTACAGGGAAAGGCTACACATGCATTATACACACATCACACACACATATTACACACATCACACACATGCATTATACACACATCACACACACATATTACACACATCACACACATGCATTATACACACATCACACACACATATTACACACATCACACACATGCATTATACACACATCACACACACATATTACACACATCACACACATGTCAAACGCACATTGCACACACATATTACACACATCACACACATGCATTATACACACATCACACACATGCATTATACACACATCACACACATACATTATACACACATCACACACACATATTACACACATCACACACCTGCATTATACACACATCACACACACATATTACACACATCACACACATGCATTATACACACATCACACACACATATTACACACATCACACACATGCATTATACACACATCACACACACATATTACACACATCACACACATGCATTATACACACATCACACACACATATTACACACATCACACACATGCATTATACACACATCACACACACATATTACACACATCACACACATGCATTATACACACATCACACACACATATTACACACATCACACACATGTCAAACGCACATTGCACACACATATTACACACATCACACACATGTCAAACACACATTACACGTCACACACGTCCCTGAATACTGCTGCAATTCCATCCAGATTAAAAGCATCAGTGTGCACAGCTGTTGTGAACTGCCAGCCGTAGTGCCCATTTTAAATGGTGGAAAAACTCTATTTTTACTATTTTAATCCAGTAGATTAGTTGTTCAGGGACTGAGAAGTGATATAACACATGCCACATGGAGCCAACTGACACACAAGCACAAACTCCTGTTCGTTCCACACGCTCCCAAGTCATATTGCCAAATCGAGCTTTGGGATCCATTTCTGGCAGCTTTTTTCCTCGCTCTGAGTTTGTTCTCTCTCCTTTCATCACTCTCCTGCCCTCTGTAGAAGAAGATGATGATCACGTTGTGCTGCGTTATTCTTGCCATCATCCTGGGATCTGTTGTGTACAGCTTCTTCTCATAAAACACTGCAGGTAACTAGCCCACACAAGGTGTTCTATATGTTCTCCGTGCAGTGGTATGTATGTGTGTGTGTGTCTAACAACTTTATCTTGCAGTTACTATCTATGCTACTGTATATTGAGCAGTTTGAATATATGCAGAATATTTGATGTAGCATGCCTTTGTGTCCTATAGGCCCACAGATTGAATATATGCAGAATATTTGATGTAGCATGCCTTTGTGTCCTATAGGCCCACAGATTGAATATATGCAGAATATTTGATGTAGCATGCCTTTGTGTCCTATAGGCCCACAGATTGAATATATGCAGAATATTTGATGTAGCATGCCTTTGTGTCCTATAGGCCCACAGATGATCTGTCCCCTGTCCCCTTGAGTGGTGAAGTTGTTCATTCTCATCTTTGGACATGGATGGAACAGCTTCTCTGCTCCTTGTCTGTCCTTCTGTTTTTTTCGACGTCCCCAAACATGTGGCTTACTTTCCACTCTTTTCTCTCTTCTCACATTTCCTTTTGCCTTTATAATGAATGCAGCCAGTATGTAGCATAGTTTAGGTCACATTTCCTTTTGCCTTTATAATGAATACAGCCAGTATGTAGCATATGTAGTTTAGGTCACATTTCCTTTTGCCTTTATAATGAATACAGCCAGTATGTAGCATATGTAGTTTAGGTCACATTTCCTTTTGCCTTTATAATGAATTCAGTCAGTATGTAGCATAGTTTAGGTCACATTTCCTTTTGCCTTTATAATGAATGCAGCCAGTATGTAGCATATGTAGTTTAGGTCACATTTCCTTTTGCCTTTATAATGAATACAGCCAGTATGTAGCATATGTAGTTTAGGTCACATTTCCTTTTGCCTTTATAATGAATTCAGTCAGTATGTAGCATAGTTTAGGTCACATTTCCTTTTGCCTTTATAATGAATGCAGCCAGTATGTAGCATAGTTTAGGTCACATTTCCTTTTGCCTTTATAATGAATGCAGCCAGTATGTAGCACAGTTTAGGTCACATTTCTTTTTGCCTTTATAATGAAAGCAGCCAGTATGTAGCATAGTTTAGGTGTGATGTTTCTTTGGACTCTCTAACCCTTTGCTTTGATACCGTATTGTCAATATTTAATCATGTAATTAAAATGGTTTTAATTTTAACTACAGAAAATGTTAATATCTGGAAAAGGACAGTTGCGAGACAAATGTGCACAATTTACAACCTACACAACAAATAACTTGAAGAAATATTTAGTGATTAACTTGGAGAAACATTGTTGAGATTTATGCTGTTCTGTGACTAGTCATGACACAGAAGTATAGCATTTCCCATGTGCCTGACCAAAGCGTGTAAACCTTACAAAACTTAATTTATCTTCATTGATTGCCAGTCTTTCAAGGTGCGGTATAGCAATAGATATGTACTCACAAAAAGTACACAGCCTTTGTAAGTTTATGGTTGTGTGTAGTGTGTGTTCATTCTTAATTTTAATTATTTTTTTCCAGTAATGACTGAGGTAGGCGGCAGTGTAGTATAATGGTTAAGGAACTGGACTTGTAACCGAAACGTTGCAGGTTCGATTCCCAGGTAGGACACTGCCGTTGTACCCTTGAGCAAGGTACTTAACCTGACTTGCTTCAGTATATATCCAGCTGTATGAATGGATAAATGTAATAAGAAGTTGTGTAAGTCGCTCTGGATAAGAGCGTCTGCTAAATGCCTGTAATGTAAATGTAAATGTAGGTAGGAGTAGAGTTCCCAACGCTGGTCCAGGAGAGCCACAGTGGATAGTTCTCTGCCTATTATCCCATATATACCATGAGCACCATAATTCATTGGATAGTGACACATTTTTTGTTATTTTTGTTCTGTACTCAAGCACTTTGAGTTTGAAATGATGCAATGACTATTGAACTTTATGGAAAAATAAATCAGGAGAAGAAACCCTTCAAGATATCCATCCATATCTACTGCATATCTGGCAGTAGAGTGATGGTTTAAGGCTTGTTTGATACATCAGACCCTTGATGACTTAGAGCCATTTATGTGTTCCATACTGTTCCAGTGTAATTTACAGCTAAATCTAGTCCCACCCCCAATTCCCATTGAGATCCATTCAAATGCAGAGAGGCTATAGTATTGCTTGTAGGAGTACCAGAAAATAAGATATCAAGAGTCTTTTGATATTGTTGGGTCACAGACATCAGTATGTCATGGTATGCAAAGGATATGCGACCAAATATAACTTTATTCTACATTATGTTAAACTGTACAATATTTTTTTATGCCTGAAAATGGGGGGAATCTGTACAAAAGGTTCTATAATTTCTAAACGGTTCATCCGATATGGATGAAAATATCCTCAAATTAAAGCTGACAATCTGCACTTCAACCTCATTGACACTGTATACTTTCAAACTCAATGTGCTAGAGTATAGAACCAAAATAACAAAAAATGTGTCACTGTCCAATGAATTTAATGTACTGCATTATTTCTGACTTGTCTCTCACATGTTAGTTTATCTCCTTTTATCTGAGCTTTCTGCATAAGCCTCTTATAAACCTCACTGGTCCCAGATGTTGATTATACTGGTAGGCCTGTTCTTAACCCATGGATCCGTGGTCAGCTGTCGCCGTCCGTCTGTTTCTCTATTCAGTCTGTTTTTTTCTGAATAAGAAAATCTACTGTCTGAGCTTCCATTCAGCGAGCAACCAATGACCAGTACCCAATAAGTTCATTTTAAAGGTCAATTGTAAAGGCCGGGATTCCCCTTAAATATGAGTTGACCAATCAATTTACCAAAAGCTCAGTTCAAGCCAACTCTCGATTGGTCAAACAGGGAGAAAGAGGCATCGCTCAAAGAACAGGCCTGTGAATGCTTGTTCCTGTGGTATGTCCAAAGAGTGTCACTCCCAGACGGCTTCCTCCAGTCTACGCTTCTTCTCCTACCCCAAGTGACGCTGGCCTGCAACCAACAATAAAACAGAATCTGTCAAATGCGAATTACTATTGGTCCTCCACTCGCAACTGACCCCACGTGGGGCGAGACTGACTTTTTTTTTTAGGTTTGTCTTAAATCATGTGCAGCTATTTCCCAGATACATGAACAATGTCCAATGGTAACGCCACGGCTGCTCTGTCTCCTTCACCCATTGGGGTTGTATGCTATTCGAAGGCGGGTCTTTCCCGATGGCTGGTAGTGTGTGTGTGTTTTGTGACGGGTTGAAAATGGCGGCGGAAGGTAGCTCGCACTAACTTGGATAACAGCAACAAGATCAGAAATTAAAAACGCCAAACTAAATGTAAGATATAACTCCACGGGCAAATCTGAAACGTATTCCCTAATTTCTCTGGGACAGCGTTCAGAACACAACACCGTACGAGCTTTCTGACTGAGACGGTATGAAGTTAGCTATTAGCTTTGGCTAACGTTAGCCAGCTAGCTTCAAAATAACAACTAGTAACAGTTAGCTAGCTAGCTAGCTAAGCTTGCAGTGAAATTTACCAGGATACGTTACGTTAGCTAGCCAAACTGCGATGCACCGTGCTGTGAGACACTAAGCTAGCCAAAACGTTAGCTAACTTGCTATTTATATGACACTCCAGGGGTCGCTGGCTACAACTTCTGGCAGCTTATCGTCTCAGCCGATAATGCTAGCAACACATCCAACATTGGGGAACGTTAGGGGTTAGCCAGCTAGCTATGTAGAAAATAACCGTAAGCTAGCCACTTAACGTTACCGTTGCAAATAAATGTTTAAACGGGCAGTAGTTTGCCAGCTGCGGGACACACCGTTAGTTATCTTGGTAGCGGTATTTATGTAGCTAACGTTAACTGATGTTATCGCAATTAGCGCTAGCTATTAGGCTATTCTTAGCTGGCTAATGCTAGCTAGCAACGCACTTGTTCGGTCAAACAATGCATCTTTTTAACTAACGTTAGCTTGCAACAACCGCGGCTATAGGATGGGGTACTTAGTTAGCTGGCTAATTATAGCTTGCTAGCTAGATTTAATTATATATATAAATTACAATTAACGGTAACGACAACGTTATGCTATTTTGGTCTTCTTGAACAACTGGCCAGGTTGACTTATATTATTTGCTCATTAACGTTAGCACTTCGTGTGTGACTTGTTTATGTTGATGCTATCTGACTTAACTAGTGCTACCTACGTAATTCGCTAGCTAAATAGATTAACGTTATCACTAGCTAGATGAGTTTCTGTGAGTTGGCTAACTTTAGCTAGCTAAACAGTTTTGTAATGTAACGTTAGCCTGTTTATTTAACGTAGCCACTGGTTAGGAAATTGCGGTCGTGAAGTGTTGTTATGCAGCTAGCTAGCCAGTTAATGTTAACTTATTTACATAGCTAGCTAGCCAAGTAATTTTGTTATCTTAACTATATATATTTATATATATATATATATATATATATATATATATATATATATATAGTTAAGCTATTAATTTTTTTAAGGATCACGGCGTTTTGTTGTTTATAATATTTGTTTCATTCACCCAAATAAGGGACATTGGACAAATATTGCGTAGCATTTCGCGAGTTTGAGCCACACTTCTTGGTTGTCACTAATTCGCCGTGGGAATACCACTTTGAACGGAACTTGAAGATGGAAGACGCGCGTCCTCGATACAGTAAGAGATTGGTAAGTCTTAATTTTAGTTTTGTCATTTGCAGGACGTGTTTTCAGTTTAATTTCTCTGATACACTGAAGCGACGCTGTCCGCCAGCGGAACTGCGCTTTACAGTGTTTCGGATGTGTTGTCATAGTAATAGACTGATGAGTGGTGTCGGAGGTGAAGTTGAAGTACAAGATCACGGTGGTCTTAACTGTCAGATCAACACATATTTTTTGGCGCCCCTCACCACTTGGGGTTTAAAAAGGGGTTGAGGCCAGATACAAACTCCTATTGATTGGTTGGTCTAATTTGTGTCCTAAAATGCCGTAAGAACTTGTTACATGTGGCTTTTTAATATGACAAAGTGCTTTAATATGACGCAAAGACTGTACCTATGTAAAACAGATTTGAACGAAAATAAATCTAAACGATAAATCTAACAAAATTGTATCTGTGAACTGAGATAGATATAATGTTACTGTGTGTGAGTGATACACATATATTCCCGTGTAGTGGAGGTGCTGGTGTTTTTTTTTAAGAGAAAATGTGTTAGGAACATATTAAATAGAGAGCAATAAATGTCTGAACTTGAAGCTTTCTATTGTTATTAATACTTGTAGGTGCATGGAGACTATGCTAGTTAGATGATGAAGAGACAATGATGCAACTGGTGCAAATGTTGATGGACTGATGCTGGGGGGCAGAGTGAGGGAGGGAATGGTAGACCTGAAAAGCCAAAGCGCTCAAATAACCCCCCCCCCCCCCCACCTGGACCAATCTGACTGCACCCAGGTGCACAAGCGTCACTGTGGGTCTGTAAGCTGTAGATGTACCCAGTGTAGTGTTGCAGAACCCCTGTTTATCAATCTGTTGGAGACAGATTAGAGTGAGTGAGTGCGTATTTGAGTTTGTGTTTGTTTGTGTGAGCGTGTGTGTTTGCCTGCTCTCTGTGCGTGTGTGTGTTTGTCAGCCTCCTCAGGGGCGTTGGCTCAGTCTCTTGAGTTCTGGTTCTCAGCCACACCTTTAGATAGTTGTGTATACATGCACCCCTGGCCCAGTATGATGTCATCATGCCTGGAGCCCCTGGGGCATATGTGGTACTCTGACTTGAAGAGAACCCTGTAATTGGTGGAGGCTACTTTTGTGATGTCAATCACAGAAATATCTCAACAAATCGAAATAAATGGCTCTCCAGAGCTAATCACTATGGCTGTTTCCAGTCAGTTAGTCAGTGGCAACTTGCCATGACTGTTAAAATGTCTGCAAAGCTGATAACACAAGCAAACCTTACTAAACCTGTATTGGCTGCCAGGGTGTGAACTTAACACCAGCCACCAGCCAAATTCTGGTAAAACTTTGATTGTGGCTGGTAAAATCTTTACTCTAGCAGCCTCTGGCTGCTAACCAACCAGGTTGTGTTATATTGTAAAGGGTAATATGGCTGTTAAAATGTAGAAAATAGCTGGTAATCTTTAGAATCCACAAGCTACTCTGGGCCGTGGGTGAAAAATAAAATTTTGTACCCTGTGGACTGCGCTTACGGTGCTCTCCGCTCAACTGTCATTGTCACTCATAAGGGATCAGTGCAGAAACAGGAGTGCTGCATAAAGCTCAGCATTTCACAGGCTCACCTGAGCCAGGTGTGGTTGCCTGAAACTCAGAAACATGAGGGAGAGATGCTGCAGGTAATATATGGGTCTATGAAGACAACCTTCTCGCTCTTTTGCAACAGCCATGGCGACTTGTACAGCATAGGCCAAAGTGGGAACACTCTTTATAATGAATGCATTTCATTCACTGGGTAGAGGGGGACTGGAGGAGGGGGCAGGGTTGGGGGGGGTGGATGATGGGGGCGGTTGGGGGATTATCCCTCCATCTGGCCTGCTGGTCAGAGGCTACGCCCCTCTTCTAAAAGCAATGTGTGCACAGGAAGGCTGCTGTAGCCCCTCTCTTATCCAGAGGCACTTTCATATATTAAACATGTTTGGCACAGGAGTAACAAATACAGAAAATTGGCCCCACGGTCTGTTTCACTGCGCGGCTTGCGGTCAGATGACCGCTGCTCTCATTTCAAAGGGGAGGAAAATACATTATCATATCAGTCATCATATCATGTAATGAGCACAGTCTATCATGTCAACCATGTTAATTTCTCTTAGGATGTCTGCAATAGGTATACAGTAAAACTTTTTAATTTTGAGATAAATAAATTGCTAGTCGTGTCTCTCTTGTCAGCACATAGGTCCTAATGTATCGAATACAATCGGGTAGGCAAATACTTTAAACATTCATGTAAAAAAAATAATAATAAACCCATAGAAACAAATATTTTATGAAAATTTTTATTTACTTCAAAATGTGCAAGTGAAATTATCATAACTAAAGTTCAGTTGGAGATCTCCACACCCTCCACCACGCAGGTTCCTTTTGTTTAGCAAATGAGCAATTAGACGTGTGAATAGGACAGTAGCTTTGGCTCTGAAAACAAACGAATGATTCTTGGAGCGCTATGTCCTGCCAGCAAGCTGGGCATAGCCCGCATGTATCCCCAAAAAATATATTAAAACTGAGCTTTCCAGGGGGGAAAAAACAAATAAAAAGTTCCTTATTTACTTGAAAGCGTCAGTGACAGTCAGTACAAACAACCGGGTAGTCCTGGTGACACTTTCCACATGTCATGCGCTGGCACTTGGAACATACGTCGTATAAGTTTTACTCCCTACGCATTTGCCTACTTGGCACAGTTTTCTCTTCGAGGGCGGCTCTGATGCATCGGGAGTATAGGGAATACAGCCCTTCATTTATCTACGTTTGGTAATGTTATCATGAAGACATTAACCAGCCTAGCCAGACGTCTGTAACATTTGGGCTACTCATTTCTCACCCGGTCTTCTAACAGGGGGAAGAAAATGTAATAAACGCGCTTCCAACTATAGGAGTTTTGTCAGAAATCGGGTCGGGGAAATCAACCCCGACCTCCTGTTTTTCAGTATGAAATGCTTTTGTATCGGCCAACGTGTCGATACAGAATGAGAAACGTATACAATTAAAACTTAAAACATTATTGTTGTTAGTTGTTTTAGCTATGTTTGCTAGCAAAGCCAAAACTTTCCCAGTTGTGCAACTCGAACGCACTGATGTTAGTAATGACGTTCGAGTTGCACTGGGAAAGTTTTGGCTTTGCTAGCAAACGTAGCTAAAACGGCTAACAAATAGCCTACAACAATGACGTTTTAACTTTTAATTGTATATGTTTAATATTCTTTATCAGCATGTTGGTCGATACAAAAGCATTTCATACTGAAAAACGGGAGGTCCGGGTTGATTTTCCGACATGGAACTGGGGTGCGTAGCCTGGCTAAGTGTTACAGACTTCTGGCTAGGCTGGCTAATGTTTTCACGATACAGTAGTTTGGGGCTATATCTCTGTTCTCACAACAGGTAGAAAGTTGGCTGAGAGCTAATTTTAATCAGGAGGTGAGCTACAAACCATACATCATAACGTTAAATGTTACTGTCCGAATATTGACTGTTTTCACCAACATGAATATTATTTGATTTCTGTCGATCGGATTAGAAGTTGATTGAAAACTTTGTGCACTTTGTTCTAACGTTATACTCAATATGTACTTTTGTTCTATCTAGTTATGCACTTTGTATTATTATCTCTCCTGTATGCCATTTATCTTTGTTGCAATGAACATTTAATATCAATACAATTATTTTTCACTTAAAATCTGCTGTGAACACTGTTTTTATTCACCACCATAATGTGTTATAATGGCGATTAAATGTACGTATGATACGTGACACAAAAAGGCTGTATACATTTTATTTTTTGGCCGGTAAAAAAAATGTTTGGCGGGTAGATTGTTTTCATCTACCAGACATTTGGCCGGTGAGTTAAAAAGTTAATTTCGGACCCTGGTTGTGAACTAGTTTAGCGTGTGCTAAAAGGTTTTGCACACGCTAAAGGTCTTAGTAAATCAGGCCCAAAGTGTCTTCATCCGGCTTATGCTTTCATGCACCACTGCTGTTTCTCCTGATTCCTTATGAGGCTTAATGAGAGTGCAGCAGCGATGCAGGGTTTAAGGGCTTCTATGTGTTAATGGTTTTCTCAGTTTTTTTAAATGGCAGTGTTGTTTTGATTTGTGCTTTATAAAAGCAGCTTGAATAAGTAAGCAGTTTGTTGAAGAGGATTTTTTTTGGCATTTTGCTTTGAGTAACTTCCATCCCCATCAATTTTCCTCTCTCCTCCTCAGCGGTCGGGCACGCGGCGCCGTTACCAGGATGATGGTATCTCTGATGATGAGATTGAGGGGAAGAGGAGCTTTGACCTGGAAGAGAAACTGCAGACTGAACGATTCAACAGCTGCCTGGTCAAGCGCATGGAGGGAAAAGGTTAGAAATCACAATGACCGCTGGAATCACCAGATTCAGAGTGGATCAGCTCTCACCACAAGTGCAGGCTGGGCCATATAGAGTGGCTGAATTAGTCAAGACTCTCACCACGAGTGCAGGCTGGGCCGTATAGAGTGGCTGAGTTAGTCAAGACTCTCACCACGAGTGCAGGCTGGGCCGTATAGAGTGGCTGAGTTAGTAAAGACTCTCAACATGAGCACAGGCAGGGCCCTATAGAGTGGCTCAGTTAGCAAAGAGACTAACCACGAGCGCAGGCAGGGCTGTATGGAGTTTCATCTGTATGAGAAATATACTGGATACCTTTCCGATAGCACTGTGTGGCCTGTAGGGTGTAAGATAGTCACTGGCTCTCTAGTACCGTGGCCGTGTCTGAATCAGCGCACTTGCCTACAATTGAGTATGCCAGTTGAGTATACTTTTTTTTAAAAACTGGTAAGTACATGACAATTCCAAAAATTGAGTGTTAATATCCCCGGATGATATACTTATTTCTAGGTTTTCGCTGATAATAGTATGGAGGGTATTTTTCCAATACTGCATGTCACTAAGCAGTATTCAGTAAGCAGTATACAGTATGCTAGTATGCAGTAGACAGGGCTCTGATTCAGACACAGCCTGTGTGTGGCCTGTAGAGTGTAAAATAGTCACTGGCTCTCCTCTAGTACTGTGTGTAGCCTGTAGAGTGTGCTTCTGCATCTGTCGTGTTGCTGCAGGAAGTGTTTTTATTGGCTGACTCATGTGGTGTGTTCTGCCCCCTGCAGACTTCAACTTTGAGTACATTCAGAGAGGAGGGCTGAGGGACCCCATCGTCTTTGAGAAACCGGATGGCTTAGGCATCCAGTATGTACCCCCGCCACACACACATACACAAAAGCACTCACCAATTTTAATATATACTGGCACCTTGAATCCGCCCAGCTGCCCCCTCACCCCCTCCCATCGTGTGTCACTCCTGTGACGCCTCACTCCCAGTGTGGAGCGGGGAAGAGGAGCTTTGATCTGGAAGAGAAACTGCAGAGTGTCCAGTTCAACAGCTGCCTGGTCAAGTGCATGGAGGGAAAAAGGTTAGAAATCTCAATGACTGCTGCAATCACTGGCTCCAGAGTGGATCAGCTCTCACCACAACAGCGGTCACTTTAGGTCTTCCAGGAAGCCGATGACTGCAGTGAGTGGGATTCACCAGCAGAGGGCTTCCTGCAACTCTGGCTCTTCAACTGTCTACAGTAAAACCTGATGTGGCTCAGACCGCTCCACACTGAGGCTGAAGCTACACATTTATGCTCCCTTTGAGATCTTTTTGTGTTAGTCTGTATTCTTTCATATGATCTCTCTCTCTCCCTCTCTGCCCCCCTCCCCCTCTCAGAATGCCGGCTGAAGATTTTAGTGTGAATGATGTGAAGCTGTTTGTAGGTAAGCCTGCCTCTCCCAGCTGTGTCCCTTCCTTCTGTCTTTAAGGAAGGTGAATAATTGATACACAAGTATAATAAATGGTAATGGAATTAATTAAACAAAACAAGATATAAACAATAGAAAAATGTACAACTGCTCCTAATAATAGTCATAATGCTTCTGTTAATGATAATAATAATAATAACCCAACAGGCAGTCGGAGGGTAATAGATGTGATGGATGTGACCACTCAGAAGGGGATAGAGATGTCCATGGCGCAGTGGAGGCGGTACTATGAGACACCACCTGCGCAGCGGGAGAAGCTGTACAATGTCATCAGCCTGGAGTTCAGCCACACCAAGCTGGAGAACCTGGTCAAGAGGCCTGCGTCGGTGCGTCACTTTACATACCTGTGTACAGCTGGGGCTCGCTCTCTCACACACACACACACACACACACACACACACACACACACGCACGCACACCTACACACAAAAAACACGCACACCCTTGAGGCTCATGCACACTACAACCCCATTTTGTTTTGTGTGTCTGTGCGCGTTTGTGTGCAAGTAGGTGGATGTCATTGACTGGGTGGATAACATGTGGCCGCGACACCTGAAGGAAAGACAGAGGGACTCCACCAACGCCATCATCGACATGCAATACCCCAAAGTACAGAAGTGAGTGCCCTCTGACCTGTTTGCACCTGTTAGCAATCTGTCCTGTTAGCGTTCTTGCCTGTTGCTGCTTTGTTAGCTCTTTGACCTGTTTTCCCTCTATTGGCCCTCTTCCATGTTCATGTCTGTTAGCGCCCTGGCCTGGTAGCACTCTGTTGGTAGGGAGGGAAAACCGGAGCTTTAGAATGTAGACAGCACTGAATGCACATGAGTTGACAAGACATTTCTGACAGAAACATAGTTTATTGACTTTTTTACTTCACTGCAGTGGTGATAAAACTTACAAGTAGTAAGTGCTTGCATATTGTTAGCCTTTATTGTTCGTTGTGTGGGGCTAGAATAATGAAGGTATCAGAAACCAATAGCGCTAACCCATAAAAAATTTACTTCTAGGGTTAGTTGTTCAATCGAATCATAAAAGTGAAAGCGTTCAATTTTGGTCAGCGGCACCGAAAATTTCTGTCACACCCTCGATAAACAGCAAAAGTCCCAGTAGAAGATGGAATTAAATCTTTGAAAGTTGTATATTTTCTGAATTTCCCTTGGCCACTGTCGATGGAGCGCAGTGATATGGGCAAACAGTTGCTATGTAAATTGTCAGAAGTATTCAGCATTGTTATTTGCTCCCTAAACGTTACAGTACACTCGTCACCGTTAACACGATTGAAGCCTAAAATGTCAATCTTCCAAATCCGTTAAAACTTTCACCAATAAGCTGGGACTTTTAGGTTATAAGGCGGGATATACAGAGTGTCCAGTGAAAATATTGACCTGACAGTCTGTCAGAATTCTAACAGTTGAACAAGTCAACTGCCAGAATGACCGCGAGACACTGAATAGAACAGAATATTGGCTGTGCCGATATGTTTTAGGTGCCCTCAGTGTCCTACTCTTATCATTGATGGAATGTTGGGAAAATGTGAGTTTAAAAGCCGCAAAAACTGTCCTTATATCACATTAAAATTACGTATAAGGACAGTTATTGTCCAGATTACGTTTATTTAAGGTTAAACTAATATTTTAAGCACAATATTTATGTTGATTTCCGGAAATACATTTTTCGGTTGTCCTGCTTACTGTTGGTCCTCTGACCTCTTAGTCTCTGATAGAGCTCTGGCCTGTTAAGTGTCCGTTAGCGCTCTGTTAACCCTCTGACCTGGTAGAGCTCTGGCCTGTTAGCCTGTGCTCTCTGACTTCTCATCTTGTCCTGCTGCTGTGTGCAGGTACTGTCTGATGAGTGTAGAGGGCTGTTTCACAGACTTCCACATCGACTTCGGGGGCACCTCTGTGTGGTACCACATACTGCGCGGGGGCAAGGTGAGCGACAGCCCCGTCCTGCCATCTGTTACTCTCGCTCAGCTGTTTTAGGAAAGGCGTGGCCCAACCCTGCCCCCTTCTCCACACAGGTATTCTGGCTAATCCCGCCCACGCCCCAGAACCTGGAACTGTATGAGAGCTGGGTGTTGTCAGGGAAACAAGGAGACATCTTCCTCGGGGACAAGGCCACTGACTGCCAGAGGATCGAACTGAAGCAGGGGTACACCTTCATGATCCCCTCAGGTAAACACACTTCATCTTTCTTCTGTTCCTTCTTGTTTCTCTCTGTCTTTCTCTCCCTCTCTTTCTGTTCTTTCTTGTTTCTCTCTCCATCTTTCTCTCCCTCTCTTTCTGTTCTTCCTCTTGTTTCTCACCCTTGTGCTCTCTCCCCTCTACCTCTCACACTTTCTTCTCCCTGTGTTTCTCTTTTTCCGTTGGTATCACAGGTGCATTTACTATTGGATATTCCACTGAACAAATGAAAGAAGAAAACAATAAAAAGATATGTAGATGTGTGGAAATGACCCCCCCCCCCCCCCCATATGTCTGTCTGTCCATCCCCAGGGTGGATCCATGCTGTGTACACGCCGGTCGACACGCTGGTGTTCGGGGGGAACTTCCTGCACAGCTTCAACATCCCAATGCAGCTTCACATCACCAACATCGAGGACCGAACACGGGTGTGTGTGTGTGTGTGTGTGTGTGTGTGTATGTATGAGAGAATATGCCACCCTTTCAGAGTGCTCAGTTTCTATGTTGGGACAGTAGAGGGCAGCTTTCCTCACCCCTCTCTTGCCCCCCCCCCAGGTCCCGGCTAAGTTCCGGTACCCCTTCTACTATGAGATGTGCTGGTATGTGCTGGAGAGGTACCTGTACTGCCTGACCAACACCTCACACCTCACCCCTGAGTTCCAGAAACACTCCCTGGGCATAGGTGAGAACACGCAACCCACCCTCTAGTTTTATCCAGCGTTTCTTTCTCTCTTCATCTCTCCTCTGCTCTCCACCACTTCTTATTTTCTGGCGGTGGGTATTTTATTTATTTGTTTTGTGTGGGTTTAGTTGTGTGGGGGGGGGGGGGGTTTCTTCCCGTTTTATTTCTGAAATGCTTGTGAAATAATAATTTTAATCTTTTGAGTGTTAATAATAAAGTGGAATCAAAGGTCTCCACCGCTCCTTTCCTCTCTGCTGTTAGTCTTCCCCTTTTATTTCTCCTCTCTCCATCTGTCCTCTCCCATCCACTTGTTCTCTCCTCGTTCAGCCGTTTGTGTCTGTACTGAGCGCTATCCTGAGCGTCTCTCTGACTCTGCAGGCCTGCAGAAGGAAGATGCTCTTAATGACCGTGTGAAGGAAGAGTCTTCGTCATCGTCGTCGTCATCATCATCATCATCGTCATCAGAGGAGGAGGAGGAACCCGCCCCCACCCCTTCTAAGCCGGGGGTGAAAGTTCACCTGACGCCGTTTGAACTGGAGGGGCTGTGGAACCTGCTGGGGAAGCTGGAGTCCCTCCCCTCCCACAAGAAGTGTGTCCCAGCAGGGATCCATAATGCTCCCGCCCTGCTGCACGACATAAGGGTAACCACCGCACAACCTCTAGGGCTAACATGCTAAGGCTAACACATCTACAGCCATAACTGCAGACTAGGGCTCATACACCCACATGCTACGGCTACAGCGACATATGGTTAAGTGCAATTCAAACGCGACCTTGAACTAGGGCTCATACAGCCACATGCTACGGCTACAGCGACATATGGTTAAGTGCAATTCAAACGAGACCTTGAACTAGGGCTAACACAGGCAGAGACACGGCTGTGCGCTAGGGATAACACAAGCACAGACACGGCTGCGTACTAGGCCTAACACAGGCACAGACACGACTGCGCGCTAGGGCTAACAAGGCACAGACACGGCTGCGCGCTAGGGCTAACACGGGCACAGACACGGCTGCGCGCTAGGGACAACGCAAGCACAGACACGGCTGCGTGCTAGGCCTAACAGGCACAGACACAGCTGTGCGCTAGGGATAACACAGGCACAGACACGGCTGCGCACTAGGCCTAACACAGGCACAGACACGGCTGCGTGCTAGGCCTAACAGGCACAGACACAGCTGTGCGCTAGGGATAACACAGACACGGCTGCGCACTAGGGCTAACACGGGCACAGACACGGCTGTGTGCTAGGCCTAACACAGGCACAGACACGGCTGCGCGCTAGGGATAACACAGCAAGGACCACATACACCTACAGCCCATGGCTAACAACCATGGGCTACAGCTAGCACAACTGCACTGCCCCTTACTGTGACTCTGCTCACAGACCCTGTTGCAGGAGCACGCCAACGATGACCCCCACCTGGCCTACACTGGGACACCCATCGTCAGGTGGCCAAAAAGGGTGAGTCACACTTAGACACACACACACTCAGAACACTCAGACACTTACACACTTACAATCTCACACGCACCCAACACACTTATACGCTTACACACTCGACATACTTGCACACTCAGACACTCAACTCCTACCTACTCCCACACTCAACATACTTATGCACTCTGACACTTACACACACCCAACATGCTTACATACTCAATGTACTTATGCACTCACACACAGGTGCCATCATTTTATTCGCTTTTTCATTTTCTTCCACATATTGCAGAGGTTCACATGATCTCTGATATTTAACTTTTAATAAAACCCCTTTCTCTCTCTCCCCCCACCCCGCCCTCAGCCCTCATGGTACCAACCCCCACCACCACCCCCCCTGCTGCTGCACCGGCCCAGACTGTCCACCCTGCCCCACCCCCCGCCCCCCCCGCGTCCGGTCAAACCCCCGTCCTCCATTTTGGCTCTGCGGCGGAGGAGGGTGAGGTGTAAGCGCTGTGAGGCCTGTCTGCGCACAGAGTGTGGCAACTGCAACTACTGCAGAGACATGAGGAAGTTTGGAGGCCCTGGCCGGCTCAAACAGACCTGCGTCCTGAGACAGTGCCTCGCTGTGAGTATATAAAGGGCTGTCTGTGAGTGCGTGCGTGCGTGCGTGCGTGCGTGTGTGTGCGTGCGTGTGTGTGCGCGCGTATGTGTGTACAATGATGAATGGCACATTAAAAGGTTTATTTGTGTGTACTGTGATGATACATTGAGTCATTTGTGTGCGTGTGTGTATGTATGTGCGCTGCACGTGTGTGTGTAGCCGGGGCTTCCTCTCTCAGCGGTATGTGATCTTTGTGGAGAGGGGAATCAGGATGCTGATGAAACTCCAGTTTTCTCGCTCACCCTGATGGAGTGCTCCAACTGCGCCCAGATCGCCCACCCTGACTGCCTGAAGGTAAACACCTGTACATAGACCAACACCTACACACACATGTACATATACCAACACCTACAGAACTATACATATACCAACACCTACACACCCCTGTACATATACCAACACCCACACACCTGTACATATACCAACACCTACACACACCTATACATAGACCAACACAGACACACACCTGTACATATACCAACACCTACACACATGTGCATATACCAACACCGACACACACCTATACATAGACCAACACAGACACACACCTGTACATATACCAACACCTACACACATGTACATATACCAACACCAACACACACCTGTACATATACCAACACCCACACACCTGTACATATACCAACACCTACACACACCTATACATAGACCAACACAGCCACACACCTGTACATATACCAACACATACACACACCTGTACATATACAAACCCCTACGTACCTGTACATATACCAACACCTATACACACCTGTACCTATACCAACACCTACACACATGTGCATATACCAACACCAACACACACCTGTACATATACCAACACATGCACACACCTGTACATATACCTACACCTGTACATACACAGACACCCACACACCTGTACATATACCAACACCTATACACACCTGTACATATGCCAACACCTACTCACACCTGTACATATGCCAACACCTACACACACCTGTACATATGCCAACACCTACACACACCTGTACATATACCAACACCTACAGTACCAGTCAAAAGTTTGGACACACCTACTCATAGAAGGTTTTTTTCTGTTATTCTTACTGTTTTCCACATTTTGGAATAGTAAAGACATCAAAACTATGAGATAACACAAATTAAATTATGCAAAAACCAAAAAAGTGTTAAATAAAAAAAAGTCTTATATTTTAGATTCTTCAAAGTAGCCACCCTTTGCCTTGATAACGGCTTTGCACATTCTTGCCATTCGCTCAAACAACTTCTGTGGTAAACAGGTATTCCACAGGTAAACAGGTGATGCCATCATGATTCTGTATAAAAGGATATCAAAAGACTCCTGATATCTTATTTCCAGGTACTCTTAGAAGCAATACTATAACCTCTGCATTTGAATGGATCTCTATGGGAATTGGGGGGTGGGACTAGATTAAGCTGTAAATTACATGGGAATAGTATGGAACCCATGGTTGGCTAAATGGCTCTAAGTCAACAAGGGTCTGAGGTATCAAACAAGCCTCAAACCATTACTCTGCTGCCAGATATGCAGTAGATATGGATGGATCACTTGAAGGGTTGTTTCTCCTGACAAAGTTTCCTATTGAACTCTATGGAAAAATAAGTCAGGAGAAGAAAACCTTCAAGTTATCCATCCATATCTACTGTATTTCTGGCAGCAGAGTGATGGTTTAAGGCTTGTTTGATACCTCAGACCCTTGTTGACTTACAGCCATTTAGCCAACCATATGTTCCATACTATTCCCATGTAATTTACAGCTTAATCTAGTCCCACTCCCCAATTCCCATAGAGATCCATTCAAATGCAGAGAGGTTATAGTATTGCTTCTAAGAGTACCTGGAAATAAGATATCAGGAGTCTTGATATCCTTTTATACAGAATCATGATGGCATTACCTGTTTACCTGTGGAATACCTGTTTACCACAGAAGTTGTTTGAGAGAATGGCAAGAATGTGCAAAGCCGTTATCAAGGCAAAGGGTGGCTACTTTGAAGAATCTAAAATAGAAGACTTTTTAAAAATTTGTTTAACACTTTTTTGCATAATTTAATTTGTGTTATCTCATAGTTTTGATGTCTTTGCTATTCCAAAATGTGGAAAACAGTAAAAATAATGGAAAAAAACCTATGAGTAGGTGTGTCCAAACCTTTGACTGGTACTGTACACACACGTACATATACCAACACCTACATACACCTGCACATATACCAGCACCTACACACTTGTATGTATATACCAACACCTCCACACACCTGTACATATACCAACACCTACAGACCTATACATATACCAACCCCTACACATCTGTACATATACCAACACCTACACCTCCCAGATTCAGCCCTGTTACAGACTGTGATTAAATTTCTCCCATCTCTTCTCCCCCGAGGTGCCGGGCAGCAGGCGTGGTAAACAGAGACCTGCCCAGCTGCTGGGAGTGTCCCAAGTGCATTCTGGACAAAGGCTCCACCTCCGAGGTACCTGCACCCCCCTCGACCTTTCTCTCTGCGTCTCTCCCCTCTATATCTCTCCCAGACCCCCATCTTTCTCCTATCTTTAACATTATTTCTCTTCACCCCATCTCTCTCTCACCCTCCCTTCTTCTCTCTCTATCTCGAAGTTCACTCAGCCTAAATATTTTCAGTGAGTTAAATGTGTTGTTTCTCCTGTTTAACAGTGAATAACTCATGCCGTCTTCCTCTCTCTCTTTCTCCCTCCCTCTCCCCCCAGTCCTCCAGCAGCAGTGATGATGACAGTGTTGGCTCCGCCCGCTCTCTCTCCCCAATGGCACCCCCATCCGCTAAGCGCTCCCACAGGGATGGGGTTGGGGGCCAGGCTGGCGACAGTGGGGGCGGGGTCAGGCCCTCCCGCCGTGGCCGGGCCCCTCTGCCCCTTTCCTCCCTCTCTCAGCCGCGGTCGCGCCGCATGGTGCCCCCTCCCTCCCACCAGCTGCTACTGCAACAGCAGCAGAACAGGAGGCGGGCGGGGGCCCTGGAGCTGCGACTCAGGAAGAGGGTGAGACGAGCCGAAATGGCGGAATTATCTGTAGATTAGCATAGCAACCCTTGCTTCACCACTCTGATCACCTGCATTGCAGAGAACAGTCATATCTGAGAGGAGCCGAAATGCCTGACTTTTCCGTAGATTAGCACAGCAACTCTTGTCCCGCCAGATCCGAGTATGGCCGGTGCCTGCAGGGAGCAGCAATTGGCGGCCGCTCCCGGGGTGGGGGGAGGGACTCGGCGAGAATCGTCGCGCACAAAGCGGCCCTGGGATCGCGGTCAGGAGCTTGAGGAGTCGCGCCCTGAAGAGGACGTGGCGTCCTCCTTCCTACTACCAGCTGATAGGGTTGTGTAGCTGTGTATCTCAAGCGGTTACTACACAGGGGGAATTGAATAACATAGGGTTCTATTGGCTACCAAATTGGGAGAAAAAGGGAAAAATCTGAAAAAAAAATATAATAGTAATTATTAATAATAATAATGGTAAATTGTTCTGTCCTTAATTTCTTATCTTTCTTTTTTCTACTTATTTTGTAGATAAAAATGGAACGAGACAAAATTTCCCCCTCAGTAAGTCTGTCACACATACTAACAAATACACATACACACATACAGTGCCCTCCACTATTATTGGCACCCCTGGTAAAGATAATTAAAAAGGGTTATAAAAAATTCACCGTTTGGTGAATTAGCTTAATGTCACACTGAAAAATGAGAAAAATCCAACCTTTCATTGAAGTAAATTTATTCTGAGAAAAAACAACCCTTAAAGTGATCCATCCATATCTACTGCATATCTGGCAGCAGTGTAATGGTTTGAGGCTCGTTTGATACCTCACACCCTTGATGACTTACAGCCATTTTACCAACCTTGTATTCCATACTGTTCCAGCATAATTTACAGCTAAATCTAGTCCCACCCCCCAATTCCCATAGAGATCCATTCAAATGCAGGGACGTTATAGTATCGCTTGTAACAGTACCAGAAAATAAGATATCAAGAGTCTTTTGATGTTGTTGGGTCACAGACATCAGGAAGTCATGGCATGCAAAGAATATGCGACCAAATATAAAAAATTATTACTTTATATTTATATATATATTCACCAAATGGTGAATTTTTTTATAACCCTTTTTACTCATCTTTACCAGGGGTGCCAATAATAGTGGAGGGCACTGTATATGGCCTGTAATTTTTATACAGACTAAAAAATACAAACCCCAATTCCAGAAAAGTTGTGAGTATGTAAAATGCACATAAAAGCAGAAATAAGTGATTTGTAAATTCTCTTTTACATATATTTAATTGAAAATATTTACAAAGAAAAGATATTTAATGTTTTACCTTATCAACTTTATTGATTTTTGTAAATTTACGCTAATTCAGAATTTGATGCCTGCAACACGTTCCAATAAAGTTAGGACAGGGGCAAAAAAAAGACTGGGAAGTTCAAAAAACACCTGTTTGGAACATCCCACAGGTAGACAGGTGATGCTATCATGACTGGGTATAAAAGGATATCAAAAGACTCTTGATATCTTATTTTCAGGTGCTCTTACAAGCAATACTATAACCTCTCTGCATTTGAATGGATCTCTATGGGAATTTGGGGGTGGGACTAGATTGAGCTGTACATTAGTATGGAATAGTATGGAACCCATGGTTGGCTAAATGGCTGTAAGTCATCAAGGGTCTGCGGTATCAAACGAGCCTCAAACCATCACTTTGCTGCCAGATATGCAGTAGATATGGATGAATCACTTTAAGGGTTGTTTCTCCTGACTCATTTTCCTATTGAACTCTATGGAAAAATAAGTCAGGAGAAACAACCCTTCAAGTGATCCATCCATATCTACTGCATATCTGGCAGCAGAGTGTTGGTTTGAGGTTTGTTTGATACCACAGACCCTTGATGACTTACAGCCATTTTGCCAACCATGGGTTCCATGGCATCGCTTGTAAGAGTACCTGGAAATAAGATATCAATAGTCTTTTGATATCCTTTCTGTCGGAATTCTGTCCTTTGTAAAGTAAAACTCTGAGTTCCAAACTTTAGGTCAATAGCAATTAATTATAATGCAAAATAGTCTTCATTACAGTATACAAGATACCGGGTAATAGTAAGGCAGTTGTGTGGGGTACAAATAGTGTTGTGTGGGGTACAAGCTTTATACCCCAAACCTGAAATAAAATGCTGACATAAAATGCAGGTTCCTGTCCCTGATTGGGTGACAGGCAAACAAATGTATGTGGTGTGGGAGGGAACCAAATGGTTATTGTCACCTAGGTATGCTGGCTAACTCCCGTCTCACACCCTAGCGGTGCCGTCGTCACCAGGCTTTGTTTCTAACCCCCCCCCTTGATCATTGAGTAAGGCTGATTGTGTTAGGTGACCATCCAAGAACATTGAAGCAGGAAATATATTTTCCCTACACCTTTCATAACCTGTCATGATAGTATCACCTGTTTACCTGTGTAATGTTCCAAACAGGTGTTTTTTGAACTTCCCTGTCTTTTTAAAAAAAAACAACATTAAATCTCTTTTGTTTGTACTGTTTTCAATTAAATATGTGTAAAAGAGAATTTACAAATCACTGCTTTCTGCTTTTATGTGCATTTTACATACTGTCCCAACTTTTTTGGATTTGGGATTTTTATATTAATATATAATATAAAAATTATATGTAATGTTTATAATCAAGTAATCAAATATGAATGATCTCCCTCACCCTGTCACTCTTTTTATCTCTCTCTCAGAAGAGAAAGGCTTGCTCTCCGGACTCCTGTTCTCCTAAACTCCATCGGCAGAGCCAGGACAGGGATGGATACGAGGGCGGCAACCGGCCGGGGCGTGGCCTGAGAGGACCCCTCCCCCTGAGGGGATCAGGGAGGCGGCTGCGCTGTGGGGCCGGGGCCAGGCGGCGGGGGCTATGGAGGGGTTCCCCCTACCGGTCAGGGCAGGGGGGCAGGCTAGCCCCAAACTCACCCCTGGGCCTGAGCCCTGGGCTTGGGATCGGCGTACGGAACAGCCGGAGGGAGAGGGGGAGGGGCGGGGTGCGTCTGAGGGGAGGGGGGCGGAGCCAACGCCGCAGGCTGGAGAGGGAGGAAGAGGAGAATGAGAATGAGGATGAAGAGGTGGAGGAGGAGGGAGAGGAAGAGAGGGAGGAGGCGCAGCGGAGGGTGAGGCTGGACAAGGAGAACAGGCCACACCGACGGAGAGGAAGAGCTTGGGAGAAGGAGAAAGAGAAGGAAGAGGAGGAAGAAGAGAGCGATGGAGGTAGGGGGCGGGACAGAGGAGAGGAGGATGAAGAAGGAGGAGAGGAGGGCAGGGAGGCCACGCTGGTGTCGGACCTGAGCGAGGAGCCGGTGAACGGGTCTTACCTAACGGTGACTCTGCAGCGCCCCGCGAAGGCCAAGCGTGACCCTGGCGCCATTGTGCCCAAGCTGGAGGCTGCCGTGGCCCCCCGGGCCCCCCCGCGTCCCGTGGCCCCACACTCGGGACAGGGCTATGTCCAGCGCAAGTCCCTGCAGCGGCCGAAACTCAAACTCAAAAACGGGGCGGAGTCAGTGATGGCAGGCCACACCCCCAGCTCTGCCCGCAGTCGCCCGGAGCGACGGGGGTTCTCTTCTTCTGAGCCGCGGGTGACGGTGTGCCGTCTGGACAGGAAGAAGCATGGTGCCTGCCCGTCCACTTCCTCATCTTCATCCTCCTGTTCCTCATCCTCTTCCTCCTCTTTGGCCACACCCACCCCCTCCTCCGTCCTCTCTCTTCCTTCGCTCAGGGACGTGGGGAACGAGCCGGGGTGTGAGAAGGAGGTGTGGGTGTCTGTGTTCCGCTACCTGACACGAGCCGAGCTGTGTCTCTGCATGACTGTCTGCAAGAGCTGGTACAAGTGGTGAGTACCCCCTCCCCCCCACCCCACACAACTGCACCTATGACTGCAACCTATATCCGCTCGTTGTGGCTCTGGAATTGTAAAGTTCAGAGACGGAGCCTTCTTTGGGAGGCTCATGTCTGCTATACTGGCCTAAACCCTTGTCTTCTGAAGCCACCTAACAGTACACATTGAGGTTTTGGTGGAGGACTCCTGCTGTGATAAACAGGATTCCCTGGATTGATTTGTGACACCGGTAACGCACATGGGCCTGTTATGTGCTGTGCCAGACCTCTCGCAACTTTCCCACACCAGCGATTACATATCGTCAAATTGCAAGATTCTAAGCTGTGTTTTGGTGATATGCATGGTAAATGCAGGGGAAATGTGCAGTAGATACGCATGGTAAATGCAGGAGAAATGTGCAGTGGCAGATATGCATGTTAAATGCAGGGGAAATGTGCAGTAGCAGATACGCATGGTAAATGCAGGGGAAATGTGCAGTAGCAGATACGCATGGTAAATGCAGGGGAAATGTGCAGTAGCAGATACGCATGGTAAATGCAGGGGAAATGCGCAGTAGCAGATACGCTTGGTAAATGCAAGCTAAATGTGCAGCAGCAGATACGCATGGTAAATGCTAGCAGATACGCATGGTAAATGCAGGGGAAATGTGCAGTAGCAGATACGCATGGTAAATGCAGGGGAAATGCGCAGTAGCAGATACGCATGGTAAATGCAAGCTAAATGCAGCAGCAGATACGCATGGTAAATGCAGGGGAAATGTGCAGCAGCAGATACGCATGGTAAATGCAGGGGAAATGTGCAGTAGCAGATACGCATGGTAAATGCAGGGGAAATGTGCAGTAGCAGATACGCATGGTAAATGCAGGGGAAATGTGCAGTAGCAGATACGCATGGTAAATGCAGGGGAAATGTACAGTAGCAGATACGCATGGTAAATGCAGGGGAAATGTGCAGTAGACCCTGATTTGTGTGTTGTTGTGCCACGGTAGGCAGTGAAGTGGGCGGGGTGATGGTTTTCTCTTACCTGTCTCTCTGGCGCAGGAGCTGTGATAAGCGCCTGTGGACGCGGATCGATCTGAGCCGCTGCCGGTCCATCAGCCCCCAGGCCCTGTCGGGGATCATCAAACGCCAGCCCGTCTCCCTGGACATGTCCTGGACCTCCATCTCCAAGAAGCAGCTCACCTGGCTCATCAACCGTCTCCCAGGTAACTCCACCTGGCCTGTCCGTCTCACCTGTGCCTGACGTTTAACGACCTTTAATGAGCACATGCTTTATATTCTGCATGCGTCCATCTCATAGACGCCTGTGCTGTAGTTGTAATTGTCAGTGAAGCCTGGTGAAGAATTTAATTAACCCCCCCCCCTCCTGTTTTCCTGCTTTGGCCCAGGTCTGAAGGACCTCACGGTTTCGGGGTGTTCCTGGTCATCGGTTTCGGCCCTCAGCTCCCCCAGTTGTCCGCTCCTGCGGACCCTGGACCTGCGCTGGGCGGAAGGGGTGAAGGACGTGCAGATCCGGGACCTGCTCACCCCTCCAGGTCAGATTTAAAAGCCAGCTTTGTCAGGAACTTTCCAGAAACAAGGGAATTTGGAATTCTCTGAAAATGACACGCCTTTAGAAATTCCCTTTTGTTGAGATATTTCCGGGAGTACAGAGAAAGAGCAGTTTCTTAGGTAGATTTGTAAAGTTGAGGTGAGATTGGGGCTTTCGTGATGCGGTTGAGTGAATTTGTGGCACTCTCTGTTGCCCCCCCCTGTGTCACAGGCTGTGATAACCGCAGTAAGCTCAGGAACATGCAGTCCTTCCGGCTGGCAGGGCTGGAGATCAGCGACTCCACGCTGAGGCTCATCATCAGGCACATGCCCCTGCTGGCGCGGCTAGACCTAGCACACTGCCGCGGCATCACCGACCAGTCCGTCAACCTGCTGACTGCTGTGGGCTCCTCTACCCGCAACACACTCACTGAGATCAACCTGGCTGGTAGGGTGTGTGCGTGTGTGCGTGTGTGTGTGTGTGTGTGTGTGTGTGTGCGTGCGTGCGTGCGTGTGTGCGTGCGTGTGTGCGTGCGTGCGTGCGTGCGTGCGTGCAGATTCCTCTCTCTTCTCCTGTGCGCACGTGGATGTCTAACTAAGCCCCTCCCCTCTGCCCCGCCTCCTCAGGCTGCAGTAAGCTGACGGACACCTGCCTGTCGTACCTGCGCCGTGTGTCCAGCCTCTCCCTTCTGGACCTGCGAGGCTGCAAGCATATCACGCGCCAGGCCTGCGAGAACTTCATCGCCGTGCTGTCCGTCAACGCCCTCTACTGCCTGTCTGAGGACAAGCTCATCCAGAGGATATCCTAGAGCCAAAATGGCGGCCTGGCGGCTGGGGACACTAGAGCCAAAATGGTGGCCTGGCGGTCTGGGGACACTAGAGCCACAATGGCGGCCTGGCGGCTGCATACAGACACAGGAAAGGGAATGATTTGGCTAAGGGAGGACGGACTTTCCTCTGAGAAAGACCAAACTTTCGCCAAACTGGCAGAGGGGCTTATAAATTAAATGGAGAGAAAGAATTACTCTTTGGAGTGAGAGTTAGGACGGACTCTGGAGAACGAGAGAGACTCATGTGGGACCCCACAATGACCTGAAACTCAGAGAGAGATGCAGAGAAAGGAGGAAACTAGAAGGGGAGAGAGCGAGCTCACCAGGTTGCCTCACCTCCTGGGTGGAGGACAGGCCCGGTGCAAAGGGAATCATCCGAACTTTATGGAAAAGCCAAGCTAACAGTAAAGTCCAAATAGAGGTTTAAGTCCCAAAGAATGACACGTGCAACAGTGGTGGGTGGTGGTGGTGGTGGCGGTGGGTGGGGTGGGGGCGGGCCGGGCCACAGCTGGGGTTCTACAGTCTGGCTTCTCTGTGAGAGAGGCCGGGTAAGGGGTCGGGGGTTAGGGGGTTCTAGACTCTGGCTGCTCTGTGAGAGAGGCCGGGTAAGGGGTCGGGGGTTAGGGGGTTCTAGACTCTGGCTTCTCTGTGAGAGAGGCCGGGTAAGGGGTGGGGGGTTAGGGGGTTCTAGACTCTGGCTGCTCTGTGAGAGAGGCCGGGTAAGGGGTGGGGGGTTAGGGGGTTCTAGACTCTGGCTTCTCTGTGAGAGAGGCCGGGTAAGGGGTCGGGCGTTAGGGGGTTCTAGACTCTGGCTTCTCTGTGAGAGAGGCCGGGTAAGGGGTGGGGGGTTAGGGGGTTCTAAAGCAAGGGCTGAAGAAGCATTGCCCAGGACATTCACCTTGGTCCTTTTCACCATCTGGTGGTAAGCGAAGGTCCTGCCGTTACTTCCGGGGGGGGGGGGTTGTTACTCAGACGCTGGGCGAGCGAGCGACGTCAGCGGTCACGGTGCTGCATACTTAATCAGATACTGAAGCCCGAGTGCAGCGGCCTGATCATATTTTCAATATTTCAGTCTTAAAAGAGCAGCTGTGGGAGGAAAGGATCAACTGCAAAAAAAACAAGCATGTGCAAAAAAAAAAAATGTAGGGTGCTACCATTCCTTCTGACCTTTCCCAGTACCAAGGAATATTTGGTTTTGAATCTTCAGCTCTTATGTTCAAAAAATGTCACAATTCCTTTTTTTCCAGCATAGGGACATGTCCCATTTTTCCAGGTGTTCCCTTTTTCCTGCCAATAATCAGCGTTTTCCTCAATTTTTAGAGGGATGTTTCTTTTTCCCATGCGCGCTCTCATAATCTTTAAAAGTATATATAAATAGATATAAATATATATATATACTTCTGTGTATATTTGTTCTCTTCTCCTAGTACACAATGACTGATAAAAAAATAAAATTAAAAAATATCCTGTAGCATTATAATTATTTTCTGAATCCTTTTTGTGTGTTTTTTCCAAGAAAATAAAAAATACAAAATAATACAGTTTGACAATTTTTTTTATTTAAACCGTGAGCCTTCGTTTCTGAGGGTGCAGTCTGTCCAACTTCGCCCCGGGAAACACCAGATTTTGCTCATCAGGACATTCCTTGCTTGTGATTTACTGAATGTGACGGACTACTGAACAGCAGTAAACTCCGTTTTCCCCAGAAAATCTAAATTGTTCAGAATCCTCCACACCTGCCCAAATGTAATCTGTCACTGGTGGAGAGGCACTCTTAACTGTACTTAACCCATGATGACAGCACGGTACGTAGTGGAATCCTGTTCTTCACCTAAGCATCCTCTCTTTTACAATTTACAATGAAGGCATTTGGCAGACACTTTTAGCCAAAGCCACTTAAAATAAGCGCATTTAACAGTAAGCGAACACCAGTGGAACTAGACATGGGCCAAAGCTACAATCAAATAAGTGCCATTGTCAAGGTACATGCCTCAAGACCTTATGAGATAAAGAAGGAAGAGAAGGATTTTTTTTAATAGAAACCTAGAGGTGTATAGCCTGAAAACGGCTCATTTGCTGTGAGCGTCAGCATTCGGTCTTCTGTGTTTTCCCTCTTTCAGTACCTCTATCTCAGAAGGGATTACATGTGTTGATTTAATGTGTTGGCTTCATTCAACTGGAACAAATTTGGAAAAACCATAACTCTGAACTCAACCTGGCTTGTACACCCAAACCTTTTGGAACAGTGCAAATCTTGCCGTCTTTTTATTTGTTTTCTTTTGCTTGCCATGCAAAAGAACATGTCCCACCCCCCAATTCCCATAGATATCCATTCAAATGCAGAGACGTTATAGTATCGCTTGTAAGAGTACCAGAAAATAAGATATCAAGAGTCTTGATGTTGTTGGGTCACAGACATCAGGAAGTCATATCATGCAAAGGATATGCACCCAAATATTAAAATGATTACTTTATTCTACATTGTTAAACTGTCCAATATTTTTTGATGCCCAAAAATGGGGGGGGGGGACTATGTACAAAAGGTTCTATAATTTCTAAGCAGTTCATCCGATATGGATGAAAATACCCTCAAATTAAAGCTGACAGTCTGCACTTCAACCTCACTGTCGTATCCTTTCAAACTCAAAGTGCTAGAGTACAGAACCAAAATAACAATGAGACAACTGATCATTTTGCAGTGGTCTCAATTTTTTTCTGGAGCTGTATAGTCACCCTATACACTAGGCTACAAGAGAAACTAGATGACTACTCTGATAACCACTATAGTAACATAATTTGTTATAAGGACTGACCGTTGAAGTTGGAAGTTTACATACACTTAGGTTGAAGTCATTAAAACTAATTTTTAACCACTCCACAGATTTCATGTTAGCAAACTATAGTGTTGGAAGTCAGTTAGGACATCTACTTTGTCCATGACACAAGTAATTTTTCCAACAATTGTTTACAGACAGATTATTTCACTTTTAATTCACTATCACAATTCCAGTGGGTCAGATGTTTACATACACTAAGTTGACTGTCCCTTTAAATTTTTAATATTTGGTTGCATATCCATGACTTCCATAACATGATGTCTGTGACCCACCAACATCAAAAGACTCTTGATATCTTATTTTCTGGTACTCTTACAAGCGATACTATAACGTCTCTGCATTTAAATGGATCTCTATGGGAATTGGGGGGTGGGACTAGATTTAACTGCAAATTATGCTAGAACAATATGGAATACATGATTGGTAAAATGGCTGTAATTCATCAAGGGTCTGAGGCATCAAATGAGCCTCAAACCATCACTGCTGCCAGATATGCAGTAGATATGGATGGATAACTTTCAACAAAATTTTTATTTTATTTTATGAACTAAACTAATGTGGTATCTAAAAAAAAAAATGTGATGTCCATTTTTATCACAATATATAAATTACATGGCCTACCCTACACCTGTAGCCTAATATTTTGTCTTAACGCTTGTATCGTGCGTGCGTGTGTGCAATTCAAATAATGTCACACTATTGCTTGGTTGTAGACTAGATGAAATAATGTAGGCTAATTCATGAAAATTTGCTATTATTGGTTGATGAGTGGATTGTTTTTAGTATCATATCTTGTCGCCTCTGCCTACCCTACGTGTCCTAACAATTAATAAATTTATATTTTATGAACTAAACTAATGTGGTATCTAAACAAAAATGCGATGTACATTTTTATCACAATATATAAATTAGGCCTACTTAGCCTACCTGTTCCTCACTGGCCGCATACAGGCGTCCGGGCTGAGCTAGGCTTGCCTAGTCTTGTTGTAAAAGTGGTACCCCACTCAAAGTACAAAGATTGTCAAATTAGTCCTTTTTTTATTTATCTTTTTTAACCCTACAGGTATGAAATCAGAAGTCATAACCAAAATTAAGTACCATGCCTATTGCAGGGGGGGGGGGGGGGGGGGGGTGTGTGTTAAAAATGACTAACAAAATACAGACATGCGGTGCATACATAACGAAGACAACACTGGCTTGTAAACGCCAGTTTGCATGGTCAGTTCCAACAATGGTAAACTTTCTTTTAGAAGCGTCATAGCTCGGTTTATAATCTCACAGTAGAGTTAATTTAGCCATCTGAAGGTCGGTGGTGATCTTTATCTTTAGATCATCAGACAATTTTTATCTGTTTGCAGTATCTATTTCTAATTCTGCAATCGTTTCATCTGTTATCCAGTATTTGCATGTCTATCTATTGACCTAACCGTAACTAACGTTGCGCCCTGGCAAGACTGTTTGAAATAAATACTTTATTAAATAAATAAAAAGCGGAAGAAATAAATAATTAAATCCCCGTCTCTCTTCCACTGCACATCCCTCCTCCCTCGCTCGTTTCTTTCACGTAACCTGGAACTAAAGCCACACTGACGTGAAATAAAATAAATAATGAAAATGTACTGAAAAATAACCAGAGGAAGTCCGCAAATTAAAGTGTGGGTCCAGTTTTGGTGTGAAGATGGAAAAATCGAAAGCACAGAATCCGAAGCCTGTGATGCTATGTTAGAAAGGGTCGCGCGGTTCCACATAATTGCAAGCAGTTTGGAGGCCGGCCAGGCATTCGAGAGCACCCCTTGTCGGATTCACACTTCTCGGTCCTAGCGCCAACGCGAGTGACCTGGATGTGAAATGGAAAGTAGGCCGCGACCCGGCGTTTGGTTTTGGCAGTGACGAAGAAAAAAACCCGCAGTTACTGCGAGGAGCAGAGGGATGCTAAAAACAATCATAATCAAACCAAAACCTGGAAGAAAGCGAGAACTACTGCCGTTTTAATGTAAATGAATATGATCGTTCATTCCCGTGGAAGCTGGGTGGCAAGCAATTGGCTAGCTTGATTTAGCTAACGTTAACATGGAAACAATTGACCACATAATATTAGCTAGCAACAATTCTGAAAACCGTTTCAAACAAAGAATGCACAGCTTTGTGTAACATTAAAAAATACACGTAATTGATGTATTAATTACGTTAGGATTACTGTCGGTATTTATCGAAAAACATTTTCCAGACAATTTGCTGGACTTAACTAGCCAGCTAACGATTAATTCTAGCTCACTGCTAACGTTGGCGAAAGTAGCTACCACTAGGTGGTTTTGCCTGCAAGGAATCCAGAAAGATATAACGGGGGACCATCAACTTCCTGGGCGTTTATTAGGATTTTAAATCATTGGTATTAATTATGCGATATGTTTACGGGCTGCTAATCTGAAAAGGCGTAGCGTTTGTATTGAACCCACTTGGTAGTCACCCAGATCAATACAGTAGCTACGTTAGCTACCCACTTAGTTAATAATACAGCTGACTGAAGAGTGGAGGGCTGCAACATTATAGCTGTGAGCTACCTAACGACAATACGCAATGGCTCAAGAAGAATTTCCTTTACATTATCTTGTGTGGGACAACCAATACCTAGAGCTAGACCGTGAACTACAGAAAAAACAGGTAGGTTAGCCGGTTCAATATAATGTATATATATATTTAAAAAAGCTATTTAATTAGAGTGCGATTTCTTCACTGAGTGGGAAATATGGTGTAGCTGACAGCCTGACACCGCACAACGGGCCGGCTGCTGTTTATTTGGCGTAAGGCAGTGTCTGTGTGCACCGCACTGCTGACCCATTCTCGCTCACTCTGCAGCAGGATGTGGAGCGGCTGGACCCGCGAGGACGGACCCCGCTGGAGCTGGCCGTGTGCTTGGGCCACCTGGAGTCCACGCGCGTGCTGCTCCGGCACTGTGCAAACCCCACGCACAGCAACTCCCAGGGCTGGACAGGTGCAAGAGGGAGCGGGGGTGGGTGTGGGCTGAAAAGGAGGAGCTGGACGCATAACAAACAACGGGCATATTTTCAGTAAATAAAGCGAGTCAGTGATGAAATGCGTGCTCGCTGCATTATGAAATATTTACCAGACGAAATAAGAACATAAGGAAGTTGATGACGAGTAGGCGCATTTTGCCGGCTGTCCAGAGCGGATCAAGCCTGGTCTCGAAGGGGCTCCAGGGGCCTAGCAAGCTGTTTCACGTATAGATAATTCCACAGAACTGTGGTTAATTTTCAGTGTGGGAAAAAAAAAAAAACTTCCTGTTGTCACAAGGCGCTGTCATCGGGTTTGTACTTTGTAGTGTAACAACATGAAACATATTGTGCTGCTATGGTTTGTTTTGTAGTGGTGTTATGCTTAAGAGATCGAGCCCTGGTGGCATCCAGGCATTTGTATGCTTTCTAGTATAATGTATTACTATTATAGATAGGAATGCATTATGGGACAATCACAATAATTAAAGGTTAATACCCATGGTCTGCTGTGTATTTAACAGTATGAGTGGTGAGTTGAAACCATTGTTCTCTTGGTGTGGATTTAGTTTTATGAGTGTGTTAAAACCCATGTACTCGTTGTATGAATGGGTTAAAACCCATCTACTCCTGGTGCTGTAGTGGTATGAATGGCTTAAAACCCATGTACTCCTGGTGTGTGTGTGTGTGTGTGTGTGTGTGTGTGTGTGTGTGTGTGTGTGTCTTTGTAGTGGTATGAATGGGTTAAAACCCATGTAGTCCTGGTGTGTGCGTGTGTAGTAGTGGTATGAATGGATTGAAACCCAGGTACTCCTGGTACTGTAGTGGTATGAATGGGTTAAAACCCATGTACTCCTGGTGTGTGTGTGTGTGTGTAGTGGTATGAATGAGTTAAAACCCATGTACTCCTGGTGCTGTAGTGGTATGAATGGGTTAAAACCCATGTACTCCTGGTGTGTGTGTGTAGTGTTGCAGGAGGCAGTGAGCACTGGGGACCCAGAGCTGGTGCAGCTGGTGCTTCAGTACAGGGACTATAAGAGGGCAACAGAGAGGCTGGCTGGCATCCCAGAGCTGCTCAGCAAATTGAGACAGGTAAAGCTGCATACTCAGCTAACAGAGCCCATTCACCTGGGTCTGCTGCAGGTACACCACACCGGTGAGACACTCACAGGTAACTAACACTGCACAGATGATAAACTCACATGTAACCCTGATACAGCACAGGTGATAAACTCACATGTAACTCTGACACTGCATCCAGGCTAGGGTCATCATGTACTTGTCTAGAGCCGTGTTCCCGAGCTGTGGTTCTGACGAGCCGCAGGGTCTGCTGCTTCTTGTTGTTACTCAGCACTAAAATGATCAAATAAAGCAGTTGATAACACAGGTAAGTCATCCTGGTTTATTAGCTTAAATCTGTTTGCTGATTTTAATGTGAGTAGACCCTGTGGCTCTCAGGGGCAGGTGTAGGGAGCCCCAGTCTAGAGCAGTGGTTCTCAAACTCAGTCCTGGGGGCCCCTGTGTATTCTGGGGGACCCCTGCATTTGTTGTGTTTTGTTACAGCCAATTTCTTGCTCAATTAAGGTTGTTAGTTTGTGGAACACAAGTGTTTAATTTCTTTCAGAATTTTTTTCTTAAACTTATGAACACAATGCAGGTTTGGCTTGTTATACGCTGTCTTTGAAATATCTACCAAATGGTTAGTTTTACTGGCCATGTGTCCACACTTTTACCAATTAGGAGCCTATTGATTGAGTTTTTAATTTGTCTTTAATTTTTTGTTTCTTTATGTAATCGTTTGCAATATAGCATAGTGTGAATATGGGACTTTTATTCTTCATGGCATGTATAGCAATTTATGACAATGTGCCTTCGTAGGGTAAATAATCACTCAAAACATGAAAAGTGTAATTAAGAAAAATCAACAGCTTGTTAAAATTCTGGGGTTGCAATTGTGTTTGGAAGGAAAACCAGCATACACAGGGGTCCCCCAGGACTGAGTTTGAAAAACACTGGTCTAGAGAGTCAATGAACTATATTGACTTGCCTTCTGTTTCCATTCTTGTGGACCTGACAGGCACGCGATTTCTATGTGGAGATGAAGTGGGAGTTCACAAGCTGGGGTAAGTGTGCATTAGAGCTTGAAACCGGCCCAATAATTTCAGCCCAACCCTTTGTGAGCCCACATCCTTTACAGCCCAAGTCCGACCAGAGCTCGGGTGTTGTATAATTTTGAAAGCCCAACCGGATTTGAACCCAACTTTAACCCAACACACCCTGGTGCATGTGATTATCTGCCGTAATGCTGCTGATACATGCACTAATCAGAATAGTCAGCCTGCTACCAAATAACACAAGAATATTACAATTAAAAAAAATAAACATACCTATTTGACTGGGTTACAACATCATCATCAAACCCATACACAAACGTTAGGCATTGACAACGAAAGGCCAAAAAATCTGTATTCAAATCTCTCACAAATATCTACAATGGCCTACTTAAGCAGGATATCACAGTATTTGAATTTTACAAACCCCATGCTTTCTTTTGCAGCTCAATCAAAAACCATGTAAAAGTTTGTCCACACCTCAGATTTTCCTTTCCTTACTTTTTTCTTACCGGCTCTGAGGCATCCATTATGTCACTTACTTAGCTTATCTTATTAGCTTGCCTACAAAAGCCATCCAACTCGTGCCGTGCTTTGGGCTCAAAAGCTACAAACTGGGCCGACATTTTTACTGTCTATGGGCCAAGCCCGACCTGACCCTGATATAAAATGACAGAATTGGGCCCAAACCATCCAGAACCCTTGGGTCTTATTGGGCTCGGGAAAAAAGCTCTAGTGTGTATGTGTGTGTGTTGTGTAGGTCTCCCCATACAGACTCACTGTGAATCATTTCAGAACCAACAATGGCATTGTTCATGGAAGAAGATTACAGTAGGGAGAAGATACGCTTGTAGGCAAAACTATAGGTCTATGTGGACACAAAAAACGACTGCTGCGTGGGCTGCCTAGGTGGACGTCTGCTCAGGGTCCGCTATGATGTCATTTATGTCCGTGCGGACCCTGTGGACGTCTGACTATACTTTTTTTGGCGATTATGAAATGGCCATACTGCACAGTCCATCATCACTCTCTTTATTATGTACCTTTTAAAAGAAAATAACAATTTGGCACCTTGCCTGCCAAGGTCTGAAATGGGGCTATTAACATGGTTTAAAAGCTACTATCAGGAGTCTGGCTCACTGTACAAGGAAAGACAGGATTGAGGAGAAAGCAGCTCTCCCTGTACTTTACGGAATGTCCCATTTCCCCCTCAGTGCCCCTGGTGTCGAAGGTGTGTCCCAGCGATGTGTACCGTGTGTGGAAGAGTGGATCCTGTCTCCGCGTCGACACCACCTTGCTTGGGTTCGAGCACATGACCTGGCTCAAGGGACGACGCAGCTACATCTTCAAGGGTGGAGGTGAGAGACGAAGAGCTCACCTTTGGGGGCTTTCACATCCAGATCGCTGTAGAGCGTTTTTTTTTAAAACAAAAAAAAACGTTGGAGTTTGTCTGTTCAAGGTGGTTTCAGGCTGGTTGCGACCGGAGCCATGGTCAACTTTGCACCTTGTGAGACAGCATTCTGCACTGATCCAATGATGGTGGATGCGTGTGTGGTAGACAAGTATGAGGGGATGACATCATAAGTGATGCGCTGTCTGAACGTGCAGCACTGTCGAGAGGAAGACGTATTACACAGACACAGCACAGTTCGGCTACATCTCTACAATGTGAAACCGAACTAGGCTAATGTCAAATGCACTGTGGTAAATGTGAGAATGACCAATCACTTTCAGCGTTGTTATATCTGTTGTTACCAATGAGCTGTATGATTGGAGCTCCTTTCTGTGTTCTATCTTTAAGGCGATATCCTGGCCCTGCTTTAGTGTCCGTGCAGAAGACCAGGAAGTGGTTGAGATTTCTGTGCGAATGTGCAGTCAGACAGGGTTTTGGGGGTGCTGGTGGGTTGTGGGGTGTTTTGGGGGTGCTGGTGGGTTGTGGGGTGTTTTGGGGGGTCCTGCTGGGTTGTGGGGTGTTTTGGGGGTGCTGGTGGATTGTGGGGTGTTTTGGGGGTGCTGGGGGGTTGTGGGGTGTTTTGGGGGTGCTGATGGGTTGTGGGGTGTTTTGGGGGTCCTGCTGGGTTGTGGGGTGTTTTGGGGGTGCTGGTGGATTGTGGGGTGTTTTGGGGGTGCTGGGGGGTTGTGGGGTGTTTTGGGGGTGCTGATGGGTTGTGGGGTGTTTTGGGGGTGCTGATGGGTTGTGGGGTGTTTTGGGGGTGCTGATGGGTTGTGGGGTGTTTTTGGGGGTCCTGCTGGGTTGTGGGGTGTTTTGGGGGTTCTGGTGGGTTGTGGTGGGGCTCGGGGGGTTTGTGTATTTTTGGAGGTTGTGGGGGTGCTGGGGGGTTGTCTGTGTGTGTGTGTGTGTGTGTGTGTGTGGAGGGGGGGGGGGGGTGCTGGCGGGTTTTGGGGGTGCTGACTCTACGGTTTTCCTGTCCCAGAGAGTGGGGCCGTGGTGATGGAGGTGGACCATGAGAAGCAGGTGGTGTACACCGAACCGCTCTCCCTCTCGCCCCGGGATGCCTCCTCTCTCTTGGCGGCTATGTTGCCCTCCCAGGAGAACACTGCCCAGCGCCTGACCTCCCCTATCGTTTCCACCCACCTAAACACCCGCAACATCGCCTTCGAGAGGTGAGTGCCTTAAAAGCACCTTGAAACTCACCTGAACATGTACCTCAACACCGGCAACATTGCCTCTGAGAGGTGAGCGCTTTAAGAACACCTCACAGAAGCTTGTGGCACTTGGTTACTACACCAGAGTAGGACCACAAGGGCTCATGGGCAGTGTAGTTCTTCTGCTATCCACCTTCTGTGCTTTGCAGGCCTTTACTTCAGTGCCATGACCCCTGGATGATATTGGCACTAATATTATCACTTGCCTAGAGCATTGCATAGCTGAGGGGGTGGCCTTTTAGTCTGTGAGAAAGATGTTAATAGGGAGAGAGGGAAAAAGAGATGTGTGAACTGAAAGATGTTAATAGGGAGAGAGGGAAAAAGAGATGTGTGAACTGAAAGATGTTAATAGGGAGAGAGGGAAAAAGAGATGTGTGAACTGAAAGATGTTAATAGGGAGAGAGGGAAAAAGAGATGTGTGAACTGAAAGATGTTAATAGGGAGAGAGGGAAAGAGAGATGTGTGAACTGAAAGATGTTAATGGAGAGAGAGAGATGTGTGAACTGAAATATGTTAATGAGAGAGAGAGAGACGTGTGAGTTGATTGTGTTTTCTCCTCCTGTCAGAAATAAATCAGGTATCTGGGGCTGGCGCTCAGAGAAGATGGAGTTGGTCAGTGGTTATGAGGCCAAGGTGAGTGTCAGTTAAAATACATTCTCTAGAAAAGAGAAATGAAGAGCCGTAGCGGTAAAAGCGCAGACTCTGTGCAGTTGCGCTCTGAGGATCGGGGGTTTCGGCCACCGGTCCTGCCAGTATGTGCATGTGCCTAGAGGGAGTGGCAATTGGTGGCTGCTCCCGAGATGGGGTGAATCGTCACGCACAATACGGCCCTGGGTGAGTTGGAATCGCGGTCAGGAGCTCAAGGAGTCGCGCCCTGAAGAGGACGTGGCGCCCTCCTTCCTACTACCGGCTGACGGGGTTGTGTAGAGGCGATTCTCTAGTGGTTGCTACACGGGGGAATTGAATTACATAGGGTACAATTGGCTAGCAAATTGGGAGAAAATCAAAAAAATTGGGAATGAATAAAGCATGAGCTTTAATGTGGACCAGCTAGACATCATCCATGAGGTATATTTTATTGCTGATTTGCAATTATGTAAAATACATTTTTTTGTACATTTGTAAAATGAAACTTGCTGAGCTGGTCTATCTTGCTCGCTTGGTATTTTTTAATCTATGATTAACTCATTCAATGCCGGAATGTTCCAGAACACTTGGGCTGTGGCCGATTCAGAGCCCCATCTACTGAGACCTCTCTCCTGTGTACTGTGTATTAGCAGCTGTGTACTGTTTACTGTTTAGTACGCAACGTGCAGTATGCAAAAAAATATCCTCCATACTTTTCCAACCGTACTTTGGAAGTGTCCCAAGATGTCCCACCTTTGAGAGATTTTAAGTTGGACACAGCTGGACAGTTTGATAGTATATGTTTTGACACACCACAAGTGCTTTGTATTATTTAAGTAGATAAACAATAAACTGAACATATACATATCTGCTCCATCATTTTAGTAGCTTTGACCCAGAAACAAAATTTGAGTTTTATAAGCTTTAAAACAGGAGAGTCTCATCTATCTAATATTACATTTCTACAAATATTAAACGAGATATGCTCATTTAGATCTTGACTGTCATTTTTCCATGTTTAGCTGTAGCCAGAGATTTAATTATATGTATTTGATATATGTATTTCAATTACTTAGTGGTATTTTGTAATTTGTATTTGATCAGTGTGAAAAAAAAAGATGTAATTTGTATCAAGATCTTTTTGGAGTTGTATTTTAGTATTTTGAAATAATCAAATTACTTTTCTATGATACATCAGACTAAATGTTTACTATTATAATATTTATATTCTAAATTCATTAAGGTTTCGGGAAGTATTAGACTTCAAACTGATATCTGATATGCAGTTTTGACCTGTGTCACGCGACTCACTTGATGGAGTGCCGACAATACACGTTCAATTTTGTTACTCCCTCTTCCCCGCCTAGCCATGTTCTAAATCCAGTGTTTTAAAGGTCCATTGGATGCATATAATCTCATAAAGCTTCACTTTATGAGATTCAGCATCATCTGCCTCAGTTGAGTGGCTTTTCTTTTTTTCTGGCATGATCTACCGTCCTCACAGAAGGCGCGCCCAGCTGAATAGCTGACAAAACTAGTTATGCTGAAGAGAAGCTAAAGAACAATGGACTGAAAAAGATGGACAGTAACATAATGGAACAGATGCAGAAAAAATTTATTTCTAAAGTGGAAAGAAACAGTGACTTAATCCTGAAACAAATACTGCATGTTAGCTGAAGCGTAAAACATGACAATTAAAAAAATAAATATCAATATGATGAGAGAAAAAAATGCATAGCCTACATTGCGGAAGTTAAGAATTCAACAGCGGGTTTTGAAATGAAGAGGTTTACACAATGAAAGAATTTAAACAGACCAGTATTTGCTACAGCTGTATATGCAGTATTCAGATTGATGGGGGGGGGGGGGGGGGGTACTAGGAATTTCTAGTGGCCTTCAAACTAGCTCTCTAGCCTACAAAGCTTTGTCCAAAAAACATATTCTATGCTATTCATATCATCGGGACAACAACGGTCAACCTAACTTGCTCTAGACTATGAGAAAATGAAAGGGGTCCTAAGTTACTTGCATTTTCCATTATTTTAAAGGAGAATAGCACAGGCTTATTCACTTCTTGTAATTTTGCTTGCAAACTTGTTCAATTCTTCCATAGCAAAATTCAGAAAGGCAGCATCTAAATGATATAGACCTAAATAAAATGTATGATAAAGATGATTCCATAACTTTACCATACGATTCTCAGAAATTCCCCCTCTTTTCTTCAAAATTTGCACACTGCGTATATGACTCATATTGGAACTTTATAACTGAAGATAGTTTTGTCATTTTATGCAAGTTATTTACAATCTCAACAAAAACACGTTTTCAATATAAAAAATTGCAAGTTACGCACGCATAGCCTACAAAGCAGTTAATTCCAGCTTGCAAAAACTAGGCGTGCCTTTAAAAGTATTGATATCAAAATGTGGCCAAGTTACAACTCAATATTGCCGATCGTAGCTCACACTGAATAAACTAGGGCCGTGTCCGAATCAGCACTCTTCCACACTGTTGAGTAGCCTTGGTGAGTAGATAGGGTGAGAAAGTCGCAGAGTACGCAAAATTTCAGTATACTTCAAACACCCGGATGACACACTTACTTCCGGGGTTTCACTGAGTACATTCGGGAGCACACTTTTCAAGAAGTACACAAACATTTTGGTCACATAAATATGACGTGAAGCTTCATTTAAAAAAAATGAGGCGCAGCTTCGCCGACGTTCTTTTTCAAATACAACAAAAACAACACGTGACATGGCAGCGCAAGAGTGGGGCGCAGGGTTACCAGATCTTGTAAGACTTTCCAGCCAAATGGCGACTCAAAACTAGCCCAAATTATAGGCTATTTTTAACCGAAACCAACGTATTTTAAATAATCATCATGTTTTTACTTGCGTAAAGTGCGTGCTTTGCGACTTTTAATTTTTAGCCGTGACTGCACTTTGAAAGTATCCCGATTTAGCTGTAAAACCGCGGATATGGCAACACTGGTGGGACGTCTTATGACCTGCTTACGACACTTCCACAGTGCAGTTGGAAAACAATATGCCGGATATTTTTCGTGGACTGCTAAACAGTGCATATTAAACAGCACACTTCTGCCAGTGCACTGTACGCAGGAGACAGGGCGCAGTAGATAGGGCTCTGATTCGGACACAGCCTAGCTCTATTCCAAATTTGGTGTTTGAAACAAACATTTGTTGAAACACAGTTATTTATAGAATTTTTTACATTAATACACAATGTGATGTTAACCAGATGATATTTTGCATTAGAACTGTATTATCTGTACCTGAGAAATGGGATATTTGTTCTTGTACTGTGAACGTTAACCTGCGGTGAACCTTGTGTTGGTTGCGAGTAGAAAAACGCTAGGCAACCAGACCACATCGGGTGACTTTCACCTCTTTTTAAGTACAGGTGAAATAATGAACAGTTAATATTTCTTCGCATTTGCAAGAAAACTTATTTAATGTGAAAACGACATTCTTGTATGAGAAAAACTATACATGTGCACACTGTTTTAGTCAAAAATGAAATTACACTTTGGTACCTGGCGGGGGATCAAACCACTGGAAAAGCAAGATCTTGACCGCTAGGCCAAAGCAATTTTAGAGAGATCAGCAGACTAAATAAGACTTTTGTCTTGCGGTACTAGAAATTGTGTACCGAAAATAAATGTTTGGATCAGATGAGAATTGAACTGCCAATGTGCTACATTCTACACTCATCGCAACGAACATGAGTACATTTGAATTGGGTGATTGACTATTTATTTATTTGTAACTCTTAACAGCTTGCGCATCTGCCAGGACTGGAGTCAAAATATATTCTGCTATGAGCTCGGTTTTCAGATAATGTTTTGGCATCATGTTATGGTTTATTTAGCAAGTAATTTTTTAAAAGTTTTCGCTGTTTACACGTTTTGGTGTAGATAAGTCTCACATGGCACTTTAGAACATTTGTATTTTTGTCTACTTATATCGCCCGCGGCGCTTAATGGGTCTAGAGGCAGCCTCGTTGACTTGTCTATGTTCTGGCAAGATTTGGTGCCATGTACCATGATTTCAACTCTTTTTGATGAATGATTTCTGTCTGTAACTTAGTGTATTTGACTTGCTGCGGCCTGTCTTGGCCAGGTCGCACTTGAATATTTTCATCTCAATGAGCATTTCCTGGTTAAAAAAAGGTTCAAATAAAATGACTGGTGTTTTGTTGCCATGGGGATTCAGTGTGTAAGCTGGGTTACCTCTTGGTGCAGGTGTACAGCGCCAGTAACGTGGAGCTGGTGACTCGATCCAGAACAGAGCATCTATCCGACCAGGACAAGTCCAGGAGCAAAGGTAATCCAGCGCCTGGTCACTATAATAACATTAATTTGTGCTAATGTGACCTTTATCCTGTATAAATGGACACAAGTCACAAGTCACTCTGAATAAGAGCATCTGCTAAATACCCGTAATGTAATTTGTCAGTAACTGAATCGGTTATCAGTGGGAAATGTACAGTAATGACTGTCACATTTGCATCTTGTGTGCGTTCATCTCCTCCCAGGCTCAAAAACTCCACTGCAGTCATTCCTGGGGATCGCAGAGCAGCATGTCGCTCATAATGGGGTGAGTGTAGTCACCATCATCATCACTGACTCCGCCCTTTTTACTGACCTCATAAAGGGATGAGTGGTGTCATCATCATCTTTACTGATCACATAATAGGGTGAGTGGTGTAATCATGATGACTGAGGCTGTGTACGAATCATAGCCCTATCTACTGCGTCCTGTGTGTTGTATACTAGCATACTGCGTACTGTTTACTGCACACTGTTTAGTATACAACATGCAGTATGAAAAAATATCTTCCATACTATTGTTAGCGAAAACTCGGAAATAAGTATATCAGTATAAGTACACTACATTTAGAGAACATTTTGCCTACTGAACAACTTTCTCATCCAGTGTACTCAACTAGCATGCTCATTAGTATGGAAGGGCATTGATTCAGACACAGCCTGACTCCACTCTCTTTACTGACCTCATAATGGTGTTAGGGCTGTCATCATCGGTACTGACTCCGCCCTTTTTTCCTGTCTTCATTTGACACCAGTGTGTTTGTAGAAGGGGTCATTTTTTGCAAAGAACCTAATTGTTTCTGTTTGTTTGTAAGGAGGTAGCACGGTGGTGCAGTGAGTAGCGCTGTCGCCTCACAGCAAGAAGGTACCGAGTTGTAATCCCGGCTGAGGGCCTTTCTGCAAGTTTGCATGTTCTCCCCGTGTCTGCGTGGGTTTCCTCCGGGTACTCCGGTTTCCTCCCACAGTCCAAAGACATGTCAGTTACAGTCTTGTGCAAAAGTCCGAGGCCCCCTAGATATTTTAATATAAATTTTTTCTTTGATGTTTATTTTTTGTCTTCTGCATTAGTATGTCAATAGAAAAGAGCAAATTTTAGATTTCCAAGTATTCATCTTCCAAAAATTGCATTTAACTATCTTCAGCGAAAAGAAAAACAAGGAGTTCTGCAACAGATGGTATGGGCTCCACAGAGCCCTCATCTCAACATCATCGAGGCTGTCTGGGATTACCTGGACAGACAGAAGCAAGCGAGAGCCAAAGTCTGCAGAAGAACTTTGGCAAGTTCTCCAAGATGCTTGGGACAACATACCAGCTGATTTTCTTATAAAACTGCACGGCAGTGTACCAAAGAGAATTGGTACAGTTTTAAAGGCAAAGGGAGGTCACACCAAATTTTGATTTGATTCAGGTTTTACTGTTTACTGCTCTTTATAGGCAACTGTTTGACATTTAGAAACTTTAGATTTTTTGTCCCTAAGACTTTTGCACAGTACTGTAGGTTAACTGGAGAGTCTAAATTGCCCATAGGTATGAGTGTGTGAGTGAATGGGGTGTGCGCCCTGCGATAGATTGGCTACCTGTCCAGGAGGTATTCCTATATTGCTGCCTTTCACCCAAAGTCTGCTGTAATAGGCTCCAGCCCCCCCCACAACGACCAGGAGTAAGCGGTTTAGAAAATGGATAGATGTTTAAAGAAGTCAACCAATGTTTTTTGTGGTGCCCTTTATGGCTGCTTTTTGACATTATTTCACATGGTGTGACCCTGTGACTCGTGTGTTTTCCCCAGTATCGATGCGCACATTGAGGCTGAAGGTGTAGCTGTTTGGTTGGTGTGTTGCAGAGTCACATATCGCAGTGCGCTAGCCCCCACAACCCCACCGCTATCACCACAGAGGAGTACTTTGACCCCGAGTTCGCCCTTAACAACCGTGACATTGGGAGACCTGTGGAGCTGACCAGCAAAGTACAAAGGTACTGTGTCTCAACATGTACAAATCATAAATACATTCCATAAATACATTCCCTTTGGGAATCTGAGAGTAAACAGTGGTGTCAACTCCCATTCTAGGAATTGTTGGAACAGCTGTTTCCACTGTTCCAACAATATGACATCTGAATCAATGTTAGGAGTGCAGACTGAAAATTACATTACAGTCATTTAGCAGACGCTTTTATCCAAAGCGACATACAATAAGTGCATACAGAAAGGTCATTGTAACAAGTAACTACAGAACAGATAACGCACATCCTTCACATAACGTAGCAGCTATCCCTAGTAATGAACATTAAATGTAAGCTGTGGGTAAATCAGCTATACTATAATTCTATTCTAAATACTATTATAAACTATAACACCGCTACAACACTATAACAGTTATAGCAACAAGAAAACACAGGGAACAAGTACCATGAGAAAAGGTCCTCGATTAGTATATCAGTCAAGGTAGAGTCTGAAGAGGTGTGTTGAACGCAGGCAGTGTTGGAGTAGAACGTAGGGGAATGGGGAGTTCGTTCCACCACTGAGGAGCTAGGGTGGAGGAAGTGGTCGAGCAGGAACATAGTGCTGGATTAAGTCCTGCAGGTAGACGGGGCCTGTCCTATTGGCTGCAGTGTAGGCCAAGGTCAGAACTTTGAACCTGATCCTGGCTGCAACTGGCAGCCAGTGGAGTGACCTCAGCAGGGGGGTGAAATGCGAAAATTTCGGGAGGTTACTGTCTGTCATCAGTACAGTACAGCTGTACTGTCTCTCACCACTAAAGTACAGAAGTATTGTCTCTCTCTGACAAAGTAGCAATTTACTGTCACCCAGAACACAGTTACTGTATCTCATTAAAAAATAACAGAGAACCTTGTCTGCCCTGTGAGGTAGCCGTTTACTTCCAAAGTGCAGAGTTTCTGTGCACTCACCAGTAGAGTGACTGTCAGTCTGATTGTGTGTTTCACCAGTAGAGTGACTGTCAGTCTGATTGTGTTTCACCAGTAGAGTGACTGTCAGTCTGATTGTGTGTTTCACCAGTAGAGTGACTGTCAGTCTGATTGTGTGTTTCACCAGTAGAGTGACTGTCAGTCTGATTGTGTGTTTCACCAGTAGAGTGACTGTCAGTCTGATTGTGTTTCACCAGTAGTGACTGTCAGTCTGATTGTGTGTTTCACCAGTAGAGTGACTGTCAGTCTGATTGTGTGTTTCACCAGTAGAGTGACTGTCAGTCTGATTGTGTTTCACCAGTAGAGTGACTGTCAGTCTGATTGTGTGTTTCACCAGTAGAGTGACTGTCAGTCTGATTGTGTGTTTCACCAGTAGAGTGACTGTCAGTCTGATTGTGTTTCACCAGTAGAGTGACTGTCAGTCTGATTGTGTGTTTCACCAGTAGAGTGACTGTCAGTCTGATTGTGTGTTTCACCAGTAGAGTGACTGTCAGTCTGATTGTGTGTTTCACCAGTAGAGTGACTGTCAGTCTGATTGTGTTTCACCAGTAGAGTGACTGTCAGTCTGATTGTGTGTTTCACCAGTAGAGTGACTGTCAGTCTGATTGTGTGTTTCACCATAGAAATGACTGCCAGTCTCTCTGTTATTTATAGGTTCAAGGCGACTCTGTGGCTCAGTGAAGTCCATCCTCTCTCTCTGGCAGAGCAGGTCACACCCATCATCGACCTCATGGCCATTTCCAATGCCCACTTTGCCAAACTGCGCGACTTCATCACTCTGCGACTTCCCCCCGGCTTTCCTGTCAAGATAGGTGAATGAGCGCTGTACTTAAAAGAGCTGAAGCTTCACCACTGACTCATTTAAAGGTGCTCATGTTAAGACCTCACACTGACTCATTTAAAGGTGCTCATGTTAAGACCTCACACTGACTCGTTTAAATTGCTCATGTTATGACCTCACACTGACTCGTTTAAAGGTGCTCATGTTAAGACCTCACACTGACTCGTTTAAAGGTGCTCATGTTAAGACCTCACATGGCTCCACAGATCTGGGAAGTGATGTCACACAAAAACAACAAGGAAGGAGGGAGTGATAATTAGGGGGAAGGAAGTGTGCATTCCATTTTTGTTCATACCGGAAAAAAAATTAACCACATATTCCCTCTTGATTGCAGTATGTTGCATTCAATAATGCCATTTTTAAAAACATAAAATAAACTCCAAGGGCTAGATTTACTAAGTGCAAAACGTTTTAGCACATGCAAAACTAATAACACAACCAATGATTGGTGCTAAAGAAATACCATGGCTAATCATTGGTCATGTTATTGGCTTTGTGTGAGCTAAAACATTTTGCACATGCTAAAGGTCTTAGTAAATCAGGCCCCAAGTCTCTGTCCGTACCTGATGCCGAACACATGTTATTTAGCATGAATCTTTGTGTTTTGTTTTCAGAGATACCTCTCTTCCACGTGCTCAACGCACGAGTGACCTTTAGTAACCTGTGTGGCTGTGACGAGCCTGTCAGTTCCATCACTGTCCTGACACCAGAAAGTAGCACTGAGCCTGGTAATTAACCGTTAATCACATTACTGTTTCTCCCAATGAACCCCAGATACCATTTAAGCACTTAACTGTAGTGCAAGACTTACTGTTACAGTGCAGCTGATGCTTATAATCCTCCCTTTTTATTTATTAGTATTTCTTTGCTTAGGCAGAATAATAACTAGATAAGGAATATAACAGATAAGGAATACAATATTTCTTATCTAGAGTGACTTACTTAACGGTATCACTTATGAATCCATTTAAGCAGCTGTACATTTGTGGAAGCTATTCAGATTAAGCTCCTTGCTCACAGTTACAATGGTAGTGCCACACCTGCGAAACCCCAATCCTTCAGTTACATGCCCACTACTGTACACTGTGTTCTCAGGCTTTATGGTATAGTTCTTCTTAAGTGTTTTCATTACTTAAGGTAACAGTTATTCTGATGACTGATGCACTGAAGCGCCAACCCCCCCCCCCCCCTCAGGGCAGGCCCCGCCTCCCCTGGAGTGTGAGGTGGACCCCTCCGTGTTTGAGCCCCCCCCAGACTATACCACGCTTGGGCCAGGCCGTAGTGAGCCAATGAGAGATGAGGACGACAACCTGCTGCAGTTTGCCATCCAGCAGAGCCTCTTGGACGCAGGGACCGAGAGTGACCAGGTGAGGCCCCGCTCTGCCTTGCACTGCCTTGCCCTACCCCACAAACACACACACACACATGCAAGAAATGTACGTATGCACGCATGCACACACACGTAATGCACACACGCATGTACTCATGCACACTCACACACGCATACATGCACGCTCACACGCATGAGCACACACACACACACACGCACGCACGCACGCACATTTCAAAGCTGCTTGCCACATTCTAATGGCTGGGGGCATGGCTGAATTGATTCACCAACAGAAGCATGGGATTGGCTGGCTTGCATCACATGTTTTCACAGGCCCGAAAAAACGCATCATCGATTACACATGCTGGAAGGACAACTGAGCTTCCTCTGCTGGGAGGTCTTCTCCTCAGCCAGCCCTGATTCCCAAAATCATAAATTCATTCCATAAATACATTCCTTTGGGAATCTGAGAGTAAACAGTGGTGTCAACTCCCATTCTAGGAATTGTTGGAACAGCTGTTTGACATCTGAATCAATGTTAGGAGTGCAGACTGAAAAATACCTGTTGTTTTGTCATTCATTTCAGTTAATTAATATTTAAGATATTTAGCTGTGCTCTTTTCCCATTCATTAGGTGACCATATGGGAGGCTCTCACTAACAGCCGTCCCGTGTCCCAGACTCACATGTATGAAGAGGACTCTCAGCTCGAGAGGTGAGTGTGTCTCTTGTGTGTTTGTGTTGACCTGTAAGTATTTAAGAGAAGAGACAAGTTGTAACAGCAGCACATTAGGAGGGTAAGAGGATTTATAATTGTGTCCCTACAGTATGAATCCAATTTTACAGTCCTGGGCGCCACAGCACCTGCTGGCTTTTGGCATTTTAAAGAGTAATTAAGAGAGCTTTATAAAGAGTTAAACCTGCAGATGCTGCAGCCCTACATGACTGCACTTTATGATCTTTGTCCTGCAGCATCAGTCTTCTCTTTCTCTCTGGGTGGACTCGTTTTGACCATCTCGGGCTATCCCGCATCACGTGGCAGGCGAGGGAGGAGCTCGCTGCTGGAATTGAGTGTCAATGGGCGCCCTAATCGGCAGCATGCATCATAAGCAAATCAAAAGATCCAAAAACTGACATCGCTGGCGATTGACGTCATTCACAAATGCTTCACCGACTTCGCCAAGAGTTTCTAGCGGGCAGAGCGCCGACGCCCGGCGGCTGCTTTTTGTGCAAAACGAGTGCAGAACACATCACTCGGTCATGGTCGGGAGGCCTCCCGCTTGCAAAACGAGTCCACCCTCTGTCCCTCTTTTTCATTCTTTCCCCTTTCTCCCTGATAGGGCAATCCAAGAGTCCCTCTCGCTCTCATTGGTTAGCAGTGAGGGAGGGGAGGAGTCAGTGGGACCAGCAGAGCCAGTCCAGCTCCAGCAGGTGTCCCCATCGGACCCAGCTGTCCAGTCCCCTCCTGCTTACAGCTCATTGGTGGAGCCCCGTGTTCCGGGGGCGCTAGGCAACAGCTTTGACGAGCAGTTGCGCATCGCCATGGAGCTCTCCTGCAGGGAACAAGAGGAGATGGCCAGGTGAGAGAGAGAGAGAGAGATATAGATGCCCTCTATTGTAATTACCTCAGTTGGCGCACACACACTGTGACCGAATATGAAACCCTTATTTCTGCATATTCCGCACACTCATCCGACAATTTCAGGAAGTAAACCGGACATAAACACTACAACTTGTAGTACAAGAGTGGGACATATTATGAACTACTCTCTTTTTATTTTTGTTAATTCTATCTTCATTCATAATCCACACTTTGTAATCATTGTCATATGGAAACTTAATGATATTCTCAGTACAAATAAAAAAAAATATTACGAACTACTTCCTTACTAGTTTGGAAAGCGTTTTGCAGGATTTCTTTCGCACACTGCTTGCAAAGTGAGGGGAGAGGGCACATAGTAGACAGGGGTCAGGGAACAGGGATCATATTCGGTCACACACACAGAGAGAGAGAGAGGTGTAGGCGAAAGGGGGAGATGGAATGTTAAAGAGGGGAGGAGCCACGGGCAGGCTGCAGGTGAGAGAGTTGGAACATGCTGAAGAGGCAGGAGAGCAGAGTGAAATGTGGAGAGAATATTATTTGGCACTATGAATCTTCAGAGCTCATCAAAGGGAAAATTACTTCAGATTTCTGTGGAATTGAGGTGAAATTGTACTGCGTTGGGAGTGTGGTCATGCTGTATGGTTAGCGCGTGCTATACAGAAAATGTTAAAGGAAAATGTCAGTTGATTTTGAAATCTCCAGCCAAAGTGATGTAATCTTTCTGCCAGGGAAGCTGCAATCTCTCTGCAACGACCAGAATAAAAGCCAACGCCCCTAATGCTATCTACCCTGGGGAAAAAAACCCCGAAATAGGACTGAACTACCAACTGGTTTCTTTCAAAACATACAGTAAATATGGCATTTTCTGCTCTGGAACGGGTCCATCTTGTGATATTGGTATTATAGTGAAGAGTATGCTCAATAAATATTTTCCATGTTAGGTTAGTTAATGGAATCAAAATGTCAACCATAAGAAAAAACAATGTAGGCTAGAGAAGCTCTACAATAAGTCACACAAATCTCCGTTGCAAAAATTAAAAAGCCTTTATTTCATGGCTGCAGGATAAACCCAACAAAGCCTTCCTCAGGGTAGATCCTGAGTTGCTCTCACAGATGCGTTAAATAATCAAATCATGCTGCCTCAGCTAATCAGGTTACAATACGTGGTAGTCTATAGAATACAATGCAATACAATACAAAAAGGCAATACATCATGAAATAGAAGCATACAATACCATACATAGATGATGCTGGTGCTAGCTAATCAGAAAAGAAAAATAATTTTATAAATAAAGTCCATATACATGCCACCCTCATATATATATATATATATATATATATATATATATATATCACATACGTACATAGCTGTATAAACATATATCCATACATACACTGCCCTCCACAATTGCTGGCACCCCTGGTAAAGATGAGTAAAAAGGGTTATAAAAAATTCACCATTTGGTGAATTAACTTAATCTCACACTGAAAAAATGAATAAAATCCAACCTTTAATTGAAGTAAATTTATTCAGAGAAAAAAAAATCCCTCATCAAGAAATAATTATTTTTAACAAAACCACGTGTGCCACAATTATTGGCACCCCTGCATTTAATACTTTGTAGAACCTCCCTTTGCCAATAAAACAGCACTGAGTCTTCTCTCGTAACATCTAATAAGGTTGGAGAATACGGAGCAAGGAATCTGAGACCATTCTTCTTTACAGAATCTCTCCAGATCATCCAGAGTCCTAGGTCCTTTCTTGTGCACTCTCCTCTTCAGCTCAGCCCACAGGTTTTCAATGGGGTTTAGGTCAGGGGACTGAGATGGCCATGGCAGAAGCTTGATTTTGTGTTCAGTTAACCATTTTTGTGTTGATTTGGACATCTTTTGGATCATTGTCCTGCTGGAAGATCCAACGACGACCCAGTTTTAGTTTTATCCAACGACTCCGCAGTCGGGACAAGCGAGAGCCTTTGACACGGAGCGGGGGAAGTGCCAGTCGCCCTGCTGTAGAAGAGCGAAGTGGTCGAGCAGGAACATAGTTCTGGATTAAGTCCTGCAGGTAGGCGGGGCCTGTCCTATTGGCTGCACTGTAGGCCAGGGTCGGAACTTTGAACCTGATCCTGGCTGCAACTGGCAGCCAGTGGAGTAACCTCAACAGGGGGGTTACATGGGAAAATCTCGGGAGGTTGAACACAAGCCGGGCAGCTGCATTCTGGATCAGTTGAAGAGGCAGAACCAACCATCCTCCTCACTGTGCGTGGGGGCAAAATAAACGAGTCCTCTTCCAGGCAAGTTTGTAACAGTTCCAGTTGCTTTGAACTTTTTAAGTATTGCCCTAAAGGTAGATATGGGCATTTTCAGTTGAGTAGCTATTTTTTTATAGCCATTCCCTGACTTATGAAGCTCAACACACTTTTCCCTCATTTGATTTGTGTGTTCTCTTATCTTTCCCATGTTGATGTATGAATAAGGGAATATGGCCTCTGTGTCACCTCATATTTATACCCCAGTGAAACAGGAAGTCATGAACTACTGGTTCTAGAAGTAGAAGATTGTTCCTAAACACTCTGATCAACTTTAAAAAGTAAAATATAAATGTGTCGGGTAAGTGAGGACTAGGTAAAATGTGTATTATCTGAATCCAGCGGTTTCAACAGTCAATGCCCCTGTTAAAACGTTCGGCACTCTGAATACTGAACACAAGCGATATTGCGTGCTAGAACCCCTCACTTAACCTACATTCAAAATAAGTTTTATGTGATTTAATTTAATAATTATTATTAAAAATGACAATCATCAATTAAATCGCCGAATTAGTTAATAGGTAAGTCGAACAGTAACCTGGTGGATCAACCAACAAGCCAAAACAAAGTCTAAATCAGGTCTTGAGATTAAATAATTTTATTAAATGAAAAACAGTCAATTAGAATAATGACTGGAAATCATACATTCACTAAGGAATGTAGGCTGACTACTTATAATTTACCAAAGGGAAGACATTAAACCGGACATTAATTAGAAGATACCAGTAAAGAGAGAGATAAGCCAAAAATTGCCAATATTATTTACCCTCCAGCTGAACAGGAACAAAAGGAAACGCACAAGGAACCAAAAAGGATGACTTCTTCCCCAAACAACTCCAAAACTGACTAAATTATTTTTCTGCGATACACTCATAAAATACCTTGACAGGGAGGGGATCCATGCCCTGATTGGGTTAAGGTGTGGGGGAGGGGGGGGGAGAGGGGTCATTTATGACAAAGACTGGCTTATCTTTGATGTTGGTGGGGGTAAGTGAGAGAGAGAGAGAGAGAGCGACAGAGATAGAGAAAAGGGTGGGGGGGTACTTTACTTATATATATCTAAATATTAGATATCCTACAAATGGAAAAAATGCGTCATTTACTTTTTGTTTATAAGGATTTCTCGGATTGATTAAGCTAATTCACCAAACAGTTAATTTTGTATAACCCTTTTCACTCATCTTTACCAGGGTTGCCAATAATAGTGGAGGGCACTGATATATACACTACTCACAAAAAGTTAGGGATATTCGGCTTTCGGGTGAAATTTCAGGATGAACCTAAAATGCACTATAACCTTTACAGGTGAAATTAATTTGACCTTCTCTAAACTTTTGAATGCACATGTCCAACTATTCAATGTTTCAGTACTTTTTGCACAACTTGCTGTTCTCTAACAAGGAGCTGAACGGCAAAATTCACAACAGGTGTTTGATCCATGAATCGACCAATAAATTTCCTGGTTCAATTAGAATTGGTATTTAAACAGTCCTCTTCATCATGCTGTTCACATTTTGACATCATGAGACCAAGACGACACCTAACAATTGATCAACAGTACCTCGCCATTGCGAGGCTTCAAACAGGATGTTCTCAGAGGGAAGTGGCCACTGAGCTTAGAGTGTCACAGAGTGTCATCAGCAGGTTGCAACAGAGATACAGAGAGACTGGAAGAGTCACAGAAAGGCATAGAAGTGGACGTCCTTTGGCCACATCCCACACTGATGACCGCTTCATTGTGAACAGTGCCCTGCGGAACCGGATGATGAATGCCACTCAACTCCAGGCACATTTAAGGGAGGTGAGAGGCACCCAAGTGTCACGTCAGACCATTCGAAACCGTTTACATCAGCGTGGTCTGCGTGCTAGACGACCTGCAAGGGTACCTGACCACACCACCAGGCACAGGCGTCATCGTCTTGCATGGGCCAGGGAGCATTTACGCTGGACGAGGGACCAGTGGGCCTCAGTGCTGTTCTCTGATGAAAGTCGATTCACGTTGAGCAGAAATGATGGCCACCAACGATGTTGGAGACGTCAAGGAGAGCGCTATGCATCAGCCACTGTTGTCACCAGACGACCCTTTGGTGGTGGCGGTGTTACAGTGTGGGCAGGTGTGTCTAGTCAATACAGAACTGCCCTACACTTTGTGAATGGTACAGTGACAAGCCCATACTACCTGAATAACATCATTAATCCAGTCATTGTGCCCCTGCATGAACAACACAGGCCTAATTTCATCTTCATGGACGACAATGCTCCAGCTCATCGAGGTCGCATCATTAGGGAAAGGCTGCTGGAGACTGGGGTACCTCAAATGGAGTGGCCTGCACTTTCTCCAGACCTGAATCCCATAGAAAACCTATGGGATCAGCTGACTCACCGTGTAGAGGCTCGTAACTCTGTACCCCAGAACCTCAATGACCTGAGGGCCGCCCTTCAAGAAGAGTGGGATGCCATGCCTCAGCAGACAATAAGTCGACTTGTGAACAGCATGAGATGTCGTTGTCAAGCTGTAATTGATGCTCAAGGGCACATGACAAGTTATTGAGACATTGACATTTTTGTTGTGGTATACCCACCACTGTTGTTGGCTTTTGTTTCAATAAATTGTTTGAGATGAGGAAATCACCATTGCATGCTTCTACTTAAATGCCCTACTTTCATGATACGTGTAATATCACTGTAGCGTGAACTTACATTTTCCATAAATTTCACCCGAAAGCCAAATATCCCTAACTTTTTGTGAGTAGTGTATATATATATATAAATTCCTCAAAAAAAGTTCGGAAACGTTATTTCGGTCGATTATTCCTCCCCTTTAATAATACCAATTGGTATTGTATTTTATATCGCTGGAAAGCCTGATTAGTCACCTTTACAACGAGGTACAACTTGTAAGGATCATGCATTCATGGAATGAGCAACACAGCTAACCGTGTGGGTAGCGGCCCAAAAAAATGTGCCAAAATCCCCTGCAATATTCTTCTGTTGGTATTCACTCTCGTTTTGAGTTGCTTGGTGGATTGGATGATTGCACTCCCCCACAGTAATAAGGAAAAAACAACACATATTGGCCATTTTTACACTTTATTCATTTTACACTGTCAGGGACCTCAGTAGCGTGTGGAAGATCCATACGCAGTCACAACAGCTTGGCACCTCCTCCTCATGCTGGTCACCAGCCTGGTCACACACTGCTGTGGGATGGCATCCCATTCCTCAACCAGTAGTGATGGGCAAAACAGTTCACTTCAGTGACTCGAATTACTAGAATCAGTTCATTAAAAAGATTCGTTCAAAAGATTTGTTCAAAAGATTCGTTCACCGAATCGTTCGGTGCTTGGGCGGAGCTCCGACTGCATACTGCGTAGTCCGACTCACTCAGTGAACTGAAACAGCCGAACGGTTCATGCGGAAGTGCTGTCGCTTTGACAAACGCGCCAACCTCCGTTTACAAATCTTGATATTTTAAAAGTTTCCTCGTTGAATATCAATACTGGAGGTGAACGCTGGTTTTCAATGACTTTTAAGTCTTAACTTGCTGGGCCTGATTCTGGCAGTTTGAGCCGCTGATTATCACTCAGGATCACGTCACGTTAACTCACTGTGTCTAGTAGCCTTCAGTGAACGAATCACGACACGTTCGCTCGCAGAAGTCCACTCTGCACGCTCGCTGCCTCGCTCGGCGCCCGCCCGTGAATGATTCGTTCAGCACAGCAGAACTGGTTCGCAGGGGACGAATCACGTTCGCTCGCGGCAGTCCCTCCCCCTCCCTGCACGCTCGCTGCTGATCAGATCCGTTCGAGAGCTCAACTGAACTGAGAAATGAACGGATCTTTTCAGTAAGTGATTCAGTTAAGTTCGTTCACCCAAAAGATTCGGTCTTTTGAACGAATCGTTCGCGAACGACACAACACTATCAACCAGGATTTGCCGCAAGTCAGCCAACATGGTTGCGTTGGTCACTCTGGCACGTACAGCACGCCCAAGCTGATCCCACAAGTGTTCAATTGGGTTGGGATCGCCACTGGCTCCAGAATCTCATTCCGATATCTCACTGCATTGAGATTGCCTTCAATGATGACAAGTTCTGTTTTGCCTGTGAGAGAGATACCGCCCCACACCATGACACTGCCCCCATTGAAAGGTGTCACGCGATCTGTGCAGCAATCTGCATAGCGTTCTCCACGCCGTCTCCATACTTTGATCCTGCCATCCAGCTTCCGCAGACAGAACCTTGATTCATCACTGAACATGACGTTGCCCCACATTCTTAGGTTCCACTGTCGGTGCTGTCGACACCAGCGCAAACGGGCCTGACGGTGAAGGGCAGTCATTGCAGGCTTCCTGGCAGCCTTATAAGCACGAAGACCGGCCATGTGCAGTCTGTTCCTCACCGTCTGATCAGAGATCTGTCTGTGGTACCGTTGTGCAAATCTTGCCTGTAAATCTCTGGAAGAAAGCCTACGGTTCCTCAGTGAAGCAAGGGTGAGGAACCGGTCTTCTTGGGGTGTTGTCTTCCTGGGACAGCCACTTCGTGGTCTGTCTTTGACTTCACCAGTCTCACGGAACTTGGTCCTAAGTTTGGAAATTGTACACCAAATAATGCTGCCACTCTGCGTACCGGAACACCAGCTTGCACTTGCCCAATTGCACGGGCCTTATCCGGAAGGGACAAATGTGGCATGTTTATGCTTGGAGCACACACAAACTCAACAAAGTTGCAGGACCCATGCACACAAGTGCTGTCAATTAGGTGCCAATCAGGTGCCAGTCACATACCTGTGACTGGCATACACCTGCCAGCACTTGAAGCTCAAAATGAGAGTGAATACCAACAGAAGAATATTGCAGGGGATTTTGGCACATTTTTTTGGGCCGCTACCCACACGGTTAGCTGTGTTGCTCATTCCACGAATGCATGATCCTTACAAGTTGTACCTCGTTGTAAAGGTGACTAATCAGGCTTTCCAGTGATATAAAATACAATACCAATTGGTATTATTAAAGGGGAGGAATAATCGACCGAAATAACGTTTCCGAACTTTTTTTGAGGAGTTTATATAATGTATGGGGGTGTATGTAGGTATGTATATGGACTTTATTTATAAAATTATTATTTTTTTATGATTAGCAGGCGCCAGCATCATCTATGTATGGTATTGTATGCTTCTATTTCATGATGTATTGCCTTTTTGTATTGTATTGCATTGTATTCTATAGACTACCACATATTGTAACCTGATTGGCTGAGGCAGCATGATTTGATTATTTAACGCATCTATGAGAGCAACTCAGGATCTACCCTGAGGAAGGCTTTGTTGGGTTTATCCTGCAGCCATGAAATAAAGCTTTTTAATTTTTGCAACGGAGATTTGTGTGCCGTGCAGACTTATTGTAGAGCTTCTCTAGCCTACATTGTTTTTTTCTTATGGATTAGCATGCCATGTCACATTGAGCACCTCTCCGGTTTATTCAAGTAAGCCAAGGCAGCGTTACTCCTTTTCCTCTTTAATTGTACAAAATGTCAACCAGTTTGGCTTCAAAATAATCCTAAAAATCCAGCGACTTCAAAGTGCAGGCTTCATTTTTTGCCCAGCATGCTTCAGTTTGCACTAACAAAGACTTTCCATTGGACCCCTAACAGGAAGCGGCGCGATGAGGAGGAGGAGCTGGAGAGAATACTGCAGCTGTCACTCACAGAGAAGTAGCCACTCAGAGCGCAGAGGAGGCGTGTGTGGGCGTGGTTTTAACAGGGGAACAAGCTAGTTTATTTATTATTTGTGTTTTTACCTGAAATGTTAAATTATTATAATTATTATTATTTGTTATATTAAGGGACACAATAGAGGAAACAGTGCAACACCGTACTGACTGGTTGACCTCACAAACGCTGCAGTAAGATGGACACAAACACACAGACTGAGAAAGTGCTTTTAATTTATTAACCGTACCACTACGGTGACAAACAGAAATCACTGCCCAGACAGAGGAGAGAGAGTTAGTGAGGTGCAGCTACAGCAACTCACAAGACACTACTGTACATAATGAGTGAGAGGGGAAGAGAGAGAGAGAGAAAGATAATGACATTGTTTTGTTTTTGAAAAATAAAAATCCTGCTGTCTTGATAATTTGAGTGAAAAAAAAAATCTAACCTTAAACCTAAAAAAGATGATGATAATGTTGATGATGATGACAATAATTATAAAATTGTAATTATGTTTGAAGCATATGTTGGTTGGCTATTGTATGATATGGAAAATAAAGTTATTAAATGTGTTGGATGTTTTTAATTGTGTTTCTCTTTGTAACAGATCACCAGTGTCTGTATGTATGTCACACTCTTGTCTTTCCGTTTACAGTTTTATCAAAACTATAACTATAACGCTGTAAATTCTCTACCGACAATAGATAGTTATTATCGACCGGAAGCTGGGACATAATCTGCACTGAAAGCGAGGACTTCGTCCTTATATTATGAGGAAACAAGAATGCAATGGTATCGTCCCCTTTAAGAAAAGCAGTGCGGAATCCACCTCTTCCTTATAAGGGCATGTTTACTTTTCTCAGCCGAAATTATTTCTTCCTGGTTCGACGCATAGACTGTATAAAAATAGGTTCGACGTTGGGAGCAAAGACTGCATTACTCCCCTTTAACTGTACACCACCAAGGAATGAAAACTACATACCAGGGGCAAGGATCAGAAATGACTAGAGAGCAGGAAAAGATCCTGAAAAGGGTGTAAAGCAAAGGAAGGAAGAGGGTTCGGTGTTGGGAGGTAGCAGGTACATACAAGAGGAACCACTGCAGCGTAAGTCTATCTGCGTTATTGAATTCCAGCCTTTTTAAGGAACTAGGTGGCTATCGAGCTACAGTAGCGTAGCGACGGCTGTAGAGAACTAGTACCAGGCAGTCCAACCAGGGTTGACTAGAATGCTTACCGTGCTAACTAAATCGATAGTTATAGCTAGCATGACATGAACCCATTTCAGACACGTTGGTTGTGGTTTCTACAACATTAACGTCCTTTGATTTTGCATATAAGAACTAGCTTGCGCTTGGCTAAATGAGTAAATTAATGACCAAATAATGACGAGTTTATTTTTAGCCACGTAGCTTTTCAGCTAATTATTTGACTGGATGGCTGTCGTGTTTTCTGATGTCGTTTGGCTGGTAGATCGCTCATTAAATGTTAGCTAGCTAGCTAGCATAGGTGTTGGACATGCAGTTAACTGCAGGGTTTACTACGTTTCTGTGACAGCCCTGGGCTACGTGTCAAGGGGATCTCTTCTTTATCTCGCAGCTGCTGGTTTCGTTGTCAAAGCAGTGCGGTGCCGTAGATTATTATGAAAAAGTAACTGACTGTAATCCGTCTGTCATCAAGGGCCAGATGGCAGACTGTGCCTTAGCCTTCGGTATCTAGATAGCTAACATTTCCCAACTGGTGATCTGTTGGTCAGTGTGAATATATGTAGGCTAGCCCACTGTCACAGAGTAGTGTTCACTCTTGGTCCCTGAGTGTTTTATAACCATGAATATATGTAGGCTAGCCCACTGTCACAGAGTAGTGTTCACTCTTGGTCCCTGAGTGTTTTATAACCATCTTTAAATGAGAATGAGCAATATTTACCTAGAGCAACAGACTATGTAAGCAATGTAGACGATGCAAATCCAAATATACTACTTCAAAGTTATTCTATTCTATTCTATTCTATTCTATTCTATTCTATTAAGTAGCGTTCCACCAGCGGACGTCACTGACGGACAGTGTATTAATGGCTAGACTTATAGCGTCTTTGACAGTCACTATCGGAGACCATCTGGTCAGTTCCTGTATACCTGACCTTGTGCTGCTGTTGTTGTCATGATTTTATTTTCAGTGGTGTGTGGGTCGCCTCGTTGCGCCTGGATATCGTACCGGGGGTGGGGCTGAAGGGGGGCGGGGGTGCTCCGTCTCCAAACTTATGGTCTTTGGCGGTAGCTCCGAGGAAATCGAGGGAGTAATGGCCCTACTTACGCTTCACAGAGCACCGTCCATATGCACGGTGCCGGTAAGTCTTGAGCTCTTTTCCACCACATGCACCTGTGTCTGTTCTTTGTTGGCAGAGGCTATAGTTAGGGCATGCATAGACTCGCACACTTTTTTTTTTTGTTGTTGTTTTTTTTGGAAATAAGGGTTTCCTCATTACAGTAGTGTTATAGTCTGAAATATCTAGCCAGGACCATACCGTGCTATTCAGTTCAGATAATTTACTGACACAATTAAAGATAAGTAACCTGACCCAGGCAGGGCACCGTTTCACCCAGAGTATGAACACTTGAGCTCTTTATGGCCTTCTTGCTTGAGCAAAACATTTTGATCAATAGTTATAACTCCTGGGGATTTTTGTCAGAGAAATGAGAGTGAGAAGGAATTCCTGGAGTGTTTGTCAGTAAAAATAACAAAAACAGACTGCACCAGTAATTACAGAAGCACTTGCATCATAGAGAGAGAGTGTAGTGGCAGTCACCATTTCTTTTGCGTATGAGGAAGTGACAGTTATTGATCGTACTCACAGAAGTGTCCTTCTGCCTGTCTCTTATACCACTACAAACCACTGTCTGTGATGAGTGATAATTCACTCTAACACTCGTCACCCTCGTACCTTCTCTCACTCTTACTCTCTCCTTTTCTGTTTTTGGTCTCTAAGCAAGTAAGTTTAACATGAAAAGTTGTTGATGTTGTTACTTAGCATTTTAATAGCTTTCCTGGTATATTTTAGCTCTGCCAACACATCAAGCTGTGTATTATTTTATTTTTGTCTCTCTGTACCTCTCTCTCTCGCTCGCTTGTTCACTTGCTCTCTCTATCGCTCTCTCTCTCTCTCTCTCTCTCTCTCTCTCTCTCTCTCTCTCTCTCTCTCTCTCTCTCTCTCTCTCTCACTCTCTCAATCTGTCTGTGTGCAGCGTTCAAAATGTAAGGTCAGGCACTGAATCGAATGCTTGTCTGAAATAACTCATTTTTCTTTTTTTTCTGCTTACCTCCATCACTGCTCTTTTCCTCCTGCCCCCTTTCTGTTTTTCTGTCTGTCTGGACATGTCAGTTGCATAACAGGTAATATAACTGTCTCCAGTTTCATCCCCTTCAAGCCTTGATGTTGCCATGCCCCCCCCCCCCCCCCCCCCCCCCCCTCTTTCTCTTGTTCTGTCTCTATCGCTCATTTCTATCTGTCTCTCACTCCCCTGCTCTCTCATTCTGCCTCTCTCTTTCTCCTCTTTATCTTTTTCTCTTCCCGTCTCTTTTGTTGTTACACCCTACAGTATAGTGTTTTTCTGTGTGTTTGCCTTTATGCTAAAATGGATCACATAACCGTCACCTCATTACATTATTAATTGGCAGAAGCTGAGTCATGTGTGCTCTTATGTATGTTTCTGTCAGTGATGTCTGTGCGCTGGAGAATGCACACATTAATTTACACACACATGCGCACACACGCATACGCATGCATACATACACACACGCACATGCATGCATTGTTGTGGAATTTTCCCTTTTTCACGCAGTAAGCAAGTCTGTCCAAACAGAACCACAACATAAACCGTATATTGATATAAAATAAGACTTTAGTTTATTTGCAGATAAACCAGAATGAGAGGATCTTACCAGATCACTCTGACTTGAAAACAGAATACACAGACATTTATACACACTCCTTAGTGATTTGCCACAAGGGGCATATTCCTAAATAATACAGAAAACAGGGGTGTTAAAACTTTCCAGTGTTTAGACTCTAGATAACCTTCAGCCTTGGTCAGGAATGTTCAACAGAAACATCCATCTCACAGACTGCCTGTCTCTTGCAGAAATGAAAGATAAAGACACAGAGCCTGCTTGAGGCCTAGCAGGCCTAGCTCATGTGTTTGCATAGAGTATATGTTTAATTACTTAATTCAATATAATTGATCTACCAATAATCAAAACTATAATAAATGTTTAATAATAATCATGTGATTGTCTCCATGTTAATACACACATATTGTAAAACAGAAAATTCCTTCACATTTCCCTCCTTTTATCATTCTATGATAACAACCAATTTTGTGATACAATAGTAAGTGGTTCAGTTTAATAACGCTATGAATGATTACATGATTATCAGGATCATTACAATGGTCATGGACGGATATGTGGGATGCATTACTCCAATACCCAGGGGGAACCGAAAAACCGGTACACTTGTGTGGGATAAAACTGGCAAAACCAGGAAAAACCAGGAAACCCAATCAAAACTCCGGAAAAAATAATTCCCCGACTCCCTCTCTAGGGGGCAGCCAAAGCATCGCTCCCGGATACCAGCAGATACACGCCATAACACTCCATCAGTCATTGAATGATTCCTTTACCTTTGATTAATAACATTTCATTATAGAGAAAACAAAATCATAGTCAGTTATAAGGAAAAGTTTTCATTATAAATGTACTACTGATTATTTTAACATACATAAAATCACTACTATCAATAGTAAGTACGAAAGAAAGATTTAAAAAAAAAAAACCCATCATGTAATGGAGACTTATGCACAACTCTTGAAATCTCGACCTTTAAACTCTTCACATTACAATACTGTCTGTTTTCCACCAAACATGTGGCAGGGTGAGTAAACACCCAGCCTATATACCTTATAGGGGTGTCAGTAAAAATCAGGGAGTTGTCGGAGAAGGAATGCATTATCTTGTTCAGGATCAGGAGCATGGAGTTGGAGGTACTGACCTATAGCAGCTTGAGTCAAGAATCACATTTGTGGAATCATATAAGGCACTGAGGGCGCAAACTCTACTCCAGGAGAGAGAGCAGAGTGCCCACAAAGCCAATACCAATCAGATAACAACCGTCTCCCAAGGCGAGAGGATGGCGTTGTTCCGGAACAGTTTGCAGTTTGTGTGCTATTCCAAGGCAATGAGATTGCGTGTGACCAGTTCTTCCTGCACATATCAGTAATCATGGCAGGGTCATTTCTACAAGGGCTACGCAGACGGTCAAAACATTTATCCAGCTGTATGGGCGGACAGTGACGAGAAACCGTTTCACACTGATCATTGTCTAATTGACCTAGCACATTAGAGCCATTACCTATAACACACATTCCAAACTTCATACTATGTTTAAGTACGACTGGACAGGGCATTTTCCGTGACACCTGTGGCCATGCTAGGTAATCAGGAAAAAACAATTTTTATTGACTACTGGGGAACGTAAACCTGACCGATTTAATGGCACAGAGAAGTTAGCTTCATTCCACCGTTTTCCCATACCTGAGTGAACACTCAGTCCCATCAAGCACATTGAGCGCTCGTCAGTCAGATTCTGTACCTGTAGAAGAGGGCCTGCTTTTAGGCCTTTTAGTCATTACAGCTGTACCGCTTGGCTCACTGGTGTTGTTGTAGAGTGTCTCATGAATCAGGATGATGGGCAGAACGATGATGAGGCTGATGAGGCCTAGTAGAAATAGGCCTACCTCGAGGCTGCAGCCTGCTCTTCTGAAGGGGTTGTACCCCTCGGTTTTCCTGCTGTGGTGTGGCATGTTGGGAGCTGATATTACCGTCACATGCTCCTTGAAGTGGTGGTTCTCTGAGTTTTTAAACTCCGTGAGAACTAAGTTGTCCCTGCGCGTCGGTTGAGGTGGGTCTCTCACCCTTATCCCTCCTTTGGCGCTGGTGGAGCCCTTTTGCAGTGGCTGGCGTGAACCCAAGAGCCGCCACCTGGTCTGGTGCCACTTCTTCCTTCTGAAGTCTTTTATCACCACCCAATCTCCTGGCTGCAGGTCTTGCAGAGGGCCGCTGGCTGGCTCTGGGAGAGCTGCTTTTAACCTGTTGATGCACAGATCTCAGAACATTGGTTAGCTAAACACAGTAACTTACCATGCGAGTGTGAGCTAGCTCTTTGTCCAGCATCAGCCCTGGGGGGTGACATCCAGTCCTCATGGCCCTACTTACGCTTCACAGAGCACCGTCCATATGCACGGTGCCGGTAAGTCTTGAGCTCTTTTCCACCACATGCACCTGTTTCTGTTCTTTGTTGGCAGAGGCTATAGTTAGGGCATGCATAGACTCGCACACTTGATTGTTTTTTTTGTTGTTGTTTTTTTGGAAATAAGGGTTTCCTCATTACAGTAGTTTTAGTCTGAAATATCTAGCCAGGACCATACCGTGCTATTCAGTTCAGATAATTTACTGACACAATTAAAGATAAGTAACCTGACCCAGGCAGGGCACCGTTTCACCCAGAATATGAACACTCGAGCTCTTTATGGCCTTCTTGCTTGAGCAAACATTTTGATCAATAGCTATAACTCCTGGGGATTTTTGTCAGAGAAATGTGGTCTGAGAAGGAATTCAGCGTTTGTCAGTAAAAATAACAAAAACAGACTGCACCAGTAATTACAGAAGCACTTGCAACATAGAGAGTGTAGTGGCAGTCACCATTTCTTTTGCGTATGAGGAAGTGACAGTTATTGATCGTACTCACAGAAGTGTCCTTCTGTCTGTCTCTTATACCACTACAAACCACTGTCTGTGATGAGTGAGAATTCACTCTAACACTCGTCATCCTCGTACCTTCTCTCACTCTTACTCTCTCCTTTTCTGTTTTTGGTCTCTAAGCAAGTAAGTTTAACATGAAAAGTTGTTGATGTTGTTACTTAACATTTTAATAGCTTTCCTGGTATATTTTAGCTCTGCCAACACATCAAGCTGTGTGTTATTTTATTTTTGTCTCTCTGTACCAGTGGCGTCATTTCAGCAAATATTAGGGTGTGGCAAGACGGGGGGGGTGTGTATTTGTAACCCCCCTTGCTTTTTTTTTAAACCCTTTTAAATAGTGGAGAAAATAGTGTTTTTGGTGACTACTAAAGAAAGATTGTTCCAAAATACACTACTCACAAAAAGTTAGGGATATTCGGCTTTCGGGTGAAATTTCAGGATGAACCTAAAATGCACTGTAACCTTTACAGGTGAAATTAATTTGACCTTCTCTAAACTTTTGAATGCACATGTCCAACTATTCAATGTTTCAGTACTTTTTGCACAACTTGCTGTTCTCTAACAAGGAGCTGAACGGCAAAATTCACAACAGGTGTTTGATCCATGAATCGACCAATAAATTTCCTGGTTCAATTAGAATTGGTATTTAAACAGTCCTCTTCATCATGCTGTTCACATTTTGACATCATGAGACCAAGACGACACCTAACAATTGATCAACAGTACCTCGCGAGGCTTCAAACAGGATGTTCTCAGAGGGAAGTGGCCACTGAGCTTAGAGTGTCACAGAGTGTCATCAGCAGGTTGCAACAGAGATACAGAGAGACTGGAAGAGTCACAGAAAGGCATAGAAGTGGACGTCCTTTGGCAACATCCCACACTGATGACCGCTTCATTGTGAACAGTGCCCTGCGGAACCGGATGATGAATGCCACTCAACTCCAGGCACATTTAAGGGAGGTGAGAGGCACCCAAGTGTCACGTCAGACCATTCGAAACCGTTTACATCAGCGTGGTCTGCGTGCTAGACGACCTGCAAGGGTACCTGACCACACCACCAGGCACAGGCGTCATCGTCTTGCATGGGCCAGGGAGCATTTACGCTGGACGAGGGACCAGTGGGCCTCAGTGCTGTTCTCTGATGAAAGTCGATTCACGTTGAGCAGAAATGATGGCCGCCAACGATGTTGGAGACGTCAAGGAGAGCGCTATGCATCAGCCACTGTTGTCACCAGACGACCCTTTGGTGGTGGCGGTGTTACAGTGTGGGCAGGTGTGTCTAGTCAATACAGAACTGCCCTACACTTTGTGAATGGTACAGTGACAAGCCCATACTACCTGAATAACATCATTAATCCAGTCATTGTGCCCCTGCATGAACAACACAGGCCTAATTTCATCTTCATGGACGACAATGCTCCAGCTCATCGAGGTCGCATCATTAGGGAAAGGCTGCTGGAGACTGGGGTACCTCAAATGGAGTGGCCTGCACTTTCTCCAGACCTGAATCCCATAGAAAACCTATGGGATCAGCTGACTCACCGTGTAGAGGCTCGTAACTCTGTACCCCAGAACCTCAATGACCTGAGGGCCGCCCTTCAAGAAGAGTGTGATGCCATGCCTCAGCAGACAATAAGTCGACTTGTGAACAGCATGAGACGTCGTTGTCAAGCTGTAATTGATGCTCAAGGGCACATGACAAGTTATTGAGACATTGACATTTTTGTTGTGGTATACCCACCACTGTTGTTGGCTTTTGTTTCAATAAATTGTTTGAGATGAGGAAATCACCATTGCATGCTTCTACTTAAATGCCCTACTTTCATGATACGTATAATATCACTGTAGCGTGAACTTACATTTTCCATAAATTTCACCCGAAAGCCAAATATCCCTAACTTTTTGTGAGTAGTGTATATCTACCACTACTCCACTGTACTCTACCACTCATTCACAGATATTTTTTATACAGAGTCGCCCATCTTATAAGTAAGTATCAACATTGTGTAGCCTCAATGCTAGCGGAACTGGTCTGAAAATGAGATCATATCACAATGTATTCACAATAACCAGCAGACCGTCTAAGCACCATTGCAACCAAAAAAGCTAAACTACCTTGTTCATATATGATGTGATTTACTTAGCTAGAATGTCAAAAACATCAAATGTCCACTCGGTTACATTTTTATATAGTTCGATATAGATAGGTAGCTCGCAATGATTAGCTGACTTTAGCAGGCTAGTAGCTAGCTAGCCACCTGCTAGCTTATCTTGGAAATTTCAAAATGAGCTCACTGACTGAAATTTTCAACAATAAACACATGAATCGTCATATACTATTGATTACATTAACTAGACTAGATATGCCAATGATGCTACCAAGGTTTGGGGAAATTAGAAAGCAAACAACCGCTTTTATTATCAATTGTTGAGTTTCTTGACATAGCATACTAACCTGTAAAGCGAGCAACGAAACGCGTACTGACAGAAATTGCTACAGAAAGCGTTATTTTTGAGGATGGTCGGGGATTCTGCAGTAACACGCCTTCCCATTGGCTGTGCTTTCACATGTTATCACGCTGTCCGCATGCCGACATATAAGCTAGCGAGTGACTTATTGCGAGGCGGACGATTTCAACTTCACAATTTGACTACGTTGGAAGGAACATTGGTTAGCAGGGCAAGCAGCAGCACTGTAGAAGTGCGGCGGCTGAACTGCGCTCGCTGAACAGAAGCTGTAACATAGCGGACTCGCACGGCAGTAACAAGCAGCCCACACGCAAAAATAAAATAAAATAAATAAAAGATATTGGAGGCTAGGGTGTGGCAACTGCCATACCCTGCCACACCCAAATGACGCCCCCTGCTCTGTACCTCTCTCGCTCGCTTGTTCACTTGCTCTCTCTATCTCTCTCTCTCTCTCTCTCTCTCTCTCTCTCTCACTCACTCTCTCAATCTGTCTGTGTGCAGCGTTCAAAATGTAAGGTCAGGCACTGAATCGAATGCTTGTCTGAATTAACTCATTTTTCTTTTTTTTCTGCTTACCTCCTATCACTGCTCTTTTCCTCCTGCCCCCCTTTCTGTTTTTCTGTCTGTCTGGACATGTCAGTTGCATAACAGGTAATATAACTGTCTCCAGTTTCATCCCCTTAAAGCCTTGATGTTGCCATGCCCCCCCCCCCCCCCCCCCCTCTTTCTCTTGTTCTGTCTCTATCGCTAATTTCTATCTGTCTCTCACTCCCCTGCTCTCTCATTCTGCCTCTCTCTTTCTCCTCTTTATCTTTTTCTCTTCCCGTCTCTTTTGTTGTTACGCCCTACAGTATAGTGTTTTTCTGTGTGTTTGTCTTTATGCTAAAATGGATCACATAACCGTCACCTCAATACATTATATTAATTTGGCAGAAGCTGAGTCGTGTGCTCTTATGTATGTTTCTGTCAGTGATATCTGTGCGCTGGAGAATGCACACACTAATTTACACACACATGCGCACACACGCATACGCATGCATACGTACACACACGCACATGCATGCACATACATGCATGCACACACGCATGCATGCGCATATACGCACATGCACATACATGCATACACACACATGCACATACAGTCTGACGTATCAAACAAGTCTTAAATCATCACTCTGCTGCCAGAAATACAGTAGACATGGATGGATAACTTGAAGGGTTTCTTCTCCTGACTTATTTTTCCATAGAGTTCAATAGGAAGATTTGTCAGGAGAAACAACCCTTAAAGTGATCTGTCCATATCTACTACATATCTGGGAGCAGAGTGATGGTTTGAGGCTTGTTTGATACCTCAGACTCTTGATGACTTACAGCCATTTTACCAATCATGTATTCCATACTGTTCCAGCATAATTTACAGCTAAAGCTAGTCCCACCCACCAATTCCCATAGAGATCCATTCAAATGCAGAGACGTTATAGTATCGCTTGTAAGAGTACCAGAAAATAAGATATCAAGAGTCTTTTGATGTTGTTGGATCACAGACATTATGTCATGGCAGTCATGGCATGCAAAGGATATACGACCAAATATTAAAAATTTAAAGGCACAGTCAACTTGGTGTATGTAAACTTCTGACCCACTGGAATTGTGATATAGTGAATTAAAAGTGAAATAATCTGTAAACAATTGTTGGAAAGATTACTTGTGTCATGCACAAAGTAGATGTCCTAACTGACTTGCCAACACTATAGTTTTCTAACATGAAATATGTGGAGTGGTTAAAAATTAGTTTTAATGACTTCAACCTAAGTGTATGTAAACTTCCGACTTGTACGTACAACAACTGTACATACATGCACACACACACACACACACACACACACACACACACACACACACACACACACACACACACACACACACACACAACATACATACATACATGCACACACACACCGCACTCACACATCTCTCTTTCACAAACTGTCTTTTTGGAAGGATTTATTGACATGAAATACAATGCAGTAAACTTAAATTACATATTTATTATATTCATCAAAGTTACTTACATGACCATTGTGCCAGACAACATAAAATGAGAGTAACCAGAGCAACCACAAGCACCAGAACAGGGTGAAAAGTAGATATATAAAGTAGATATCATAGATATTTACTTTAGTGCAAAGCAGATGGGACCCAATGAAATGGCCTGAGATATGCCCTTGATGCAGAGCTCTTGGTATGAATCGTTGTTCTGTTAAAAACATAGGAGATTGAGTCAGATGGGTGAAGAATGAAAGACATAAATGAAAAGCTATGATTGTAGCTGTAATTGTGAACTCGTGTTCCACAGCCCCTATAAATAACCCTGGCCTGAGATATAGAGGAGGTTAGGGACTGTCTCAAAGCTGCCAGAACATCTGTGTTCCCCAGGAGCAGGGCAGATAGAAAAGGGGCCGGCAGTGTGGTGTAATGGTTAGGGAGCTGGGCTTGTAACCTAAAGGATGCAGGTTCTGCAGTTTTACCCTTGAGCAAGAATGGATTCTGTGTAAAAATGAGAAAGTGAGAAAGTTGTGTATGTCACTCTGGATAAGACTGTCTGCTAAATGTAATGTAATGCAATGAAAAGTGCATAATTTAGTACATGATCCAACTGCGGAAAAAAGAGGACAGTATTTACAGACTGGAGGGGAGCAGTTGTCCGCTCTCGTGTGTTATCAGTCTGTTTGCCGTTTCTCATCTCTAGGGTGTGTAAAACAGCCCAATGGAAGAGAATCCCGCCCCACTCACCTGCCTGTCTGTCAACACTTTTAACCCAAAACACCCTACAGGGTGCAGTGCAGAGGCTGTTCAGCCCATTAGTACATGACACCTCCTCTAAAACTGCACTTACTGTGGCTCCATATCAGGGTATGAATTTAACATTTTCACCCTCTGGCCAGAGTGGCTTGTGGATTCTAAAAATCACCGGCTATTTTCAAACTTTTTACCAGCCACATTACCTTTCAGAATATATCACAACCTGGTTAGCTGCTACAGTAAAAATAATTTCCAGCCACAATAAAAAATATTACCAGCATTTGGCTGGTGGCTGGTGTTAATTTCACACACTGCTCCATATCACATGTGCATTTGGTATAGTATTAATATTTGTATTAAATTGCAGTGATCATAATATATTGCATAATATAAGTGCTTGTAAACCTTTTATAAACCATGTGCTATTCATGAAATATAAACAAAAGAATCCTACTTCAGACCGCCCCCCTCTATTTAACTATTCCTAGCCCCCTGGGACCTCTTTCTCTCTCTCTCAGTTTGTATATTGTAACTGATTTATTTGTGCTTTCATATATTAGATGTGATCATTTAAGGGTACCTTTTTACTGATTTCTTGTAGGATGAAAGTATTCCGAGGAGAGGGCGACTGCAGAAAAGGTAGGTCATTGTGATGTCACTATTATGATGTCATTACTCTGAAGTGAGTTTAATTAATGTAATTTGTAATTCAGGACTGAGGAATGCTTTACTCTATAGTCTAAATGGTCTTAGGTCCACAACTGTTTTTTTAATGATAATTCTGTGCTTAATCTGACTGAATCATTTTGCTATTGATTTAGAAAAAATATGTCAGGAGAAGAAACTCTTAACGTGATCCATCCACATCTACTGCATATCTGGTAGCAGAGTGATGGTTTGAGGCTCGTATGATACCTCAGACCCTTGATGACTTACAGCCAAATCCAACCATGTGTTCCATACTGTTCCAGTGTAATTTACAGCTTAATCTAGTCCCCCTCCCCTCAAAAAATAGAGATCCATTCAGATGCAGAGAGGTTATAGTATCCCTTGTAAGATTACCTGAAAATAAGATATCAAGAATCTTTTGATGTTGTTGGGTCACAGACATCAGGAAGTCGTGGCATGCAAAGGATATGCAACCAAATGTTAAATATGATGACTTTATTGCAGTTTATGTTAATTTGTCCAATTATGTATAAAAAGGACTACAATTGCTACACAGTTCACCCGATATGGATGTAAAAACCCTCAAATTAAAGCTGAAAGTCTGCACTATTCCATTTCAAATCTAATGTGCTGGAGTATAGAGCCAAAGCAACAAAAATTGTGTCACTATCCAAATACCTATGGACTGCACTGTATATACAGTCTGAGCACCATAATTCATTGGACAGTGACACATTTTTTGTTATTTTGATTCTGTACTCTAGAACTTTGCGTTTGAAAGGATCACTGCCAATGAGATGGAAGTTCAGACTGTCAGCTTTAATTTGAGGGTATTTTCATTCATATTGGATGAAGCGTTTAGAAATTATAGAACCTTTTGTACTGTCTCCCCCATTTTCGAGCATCAAAAAATATTGGACAGTTTAACATAATGTAGAATAAATATTTAATATTTGGTCACATATCCTTTGCATGCCATGACTTCCTGATGTCTGTGACCCAACAATATCTAAAGACTTGATATCTTATTTTCTGGTACTCTTACAAGCGATACTATAACTTATCTGCATTTGAATGGATCTCTATGGGAATTGGGGGGTGGGACTAGATTTAGCTGTAAATTATGCTGAAACAGTATGGAATACATGGCTGGCGAAATGGCTGCAAGTCATAAAGGGTCTGAGGTATCAAACAAGCCTCAAACCATCACTGCTGCTAGATATGCAGTAGATATGGATGGATCACTTTAAGGGTTCTTTCTCCTGACAAACTTTCCTATTGAACTCTATGGAAAAAATAAGTCAGGAGAAGAAACTCTTAAAGTTATCCACCCATATCTACTGCATATCTGGTAAAATAATGTAAAATAATCACGGGCTGTCTGTAGTACTGTGTGGCCTGTAGGGTGTACAGTAGTCACTGGCTCTTCTGTAGTACTGTGTGGCCTGTAGGGTATAAAATAATCACTGGCTCTCCTGTAGTACTGTGTGGCCTGTAGGGTGTACAGTAGTCACTGGCTCTTCTGTAGTACTGTGTGGCCTGTAGGGTGTACAGTAGTCACTGGCTCTCCTGTAGTACTGTGTGTGGCCTGTAGGGTATACAGTAGTCACTGGCTTTTCTGTAGTACTGTGTGGCCTGTAGGGTGTACAGTAGTCACTGGCTCTTCTGTAATACTGTGTGTGGCCTGTAGGGTGTACAGTAGTCACTGGCTCTTCTGTAGTACTGTGTGTGGCCTGTAGGGTGTACAGTAGTCACTGGCTCTTCTGTAGTTGTGTGTGTGGCCTGTAGAGTGTACAGTAGTCACTGGCTGTTCTGTAGTTCTGTGTGTGGCCTGTAGAGCAACTTTCTTTATCAGTATTCACCATAAACTTGATCGTCATCACCATCGTTAAAGTTGATTAATTGTAAATGATTAATAGTGTTCCCTGACTATGTTTGCAGGGAGAGCTTTGCCCTGGTCAAAGGCGTGGTGCTCTTGCTGGAAGAGGGGGAACAGACAGGCGATGAAACTGTGCCCACTTTGTACAAGCCCCCCCCATCGGGGGGAGGGCCGTCCGACGATCAGCACAGACACCTCCACGCCATGGTGTCCCTGCTGCGGCCGGAGGACACCCTCAAACTGGTGAGAGCCCCAACCTTTCCGCGAGTTTCACTCTTTTCAGTGCTTTGTGTTTCAGTGGTTGTCTGGTGTTTGTGAGGTAACACAAAGTTGTTTTGTGTGTACTGGCAGGTCACCTGTACTGCTGTAATCCTGACTCTGCTTTATTCTGCTTTATGATGAATGCTGTTTCATCCAAGTTCTCTTTCTCTCCCCATCCCTCCATCTCCCTCTCTCAAATGCACAAACTTTATTGGCGGGGAATACAATTGAAAATGTCCATGGCTCCGTCCCAATATTCTTCACTCCCCACCTCCCTTCCTCCACTCCCCCACTACCACTCCTCTCTTACCCGGAAGTATGCAAAACTGTCTGAACGTTTCGAGTACAAGTATTTGCATGTACAGTATACAATGTACCTGACATTGTGGTTTGCGTCAAGACATTAATTCATATATAACCATTAATACGTAATTAAGATGTAATCAGCGACATTAGATTAAAACAAAAGATCCATTTCCGGGGCACGGAGTAAAGGAGGAGGTAGTGGAGGAAGGGATGGTGCATTTTTCAATTATTGGGACGCACCCCATATGCACTAATGCTCTCTCTTTCTCTTCCCTCTCTCTCTCTCTCTCTCCCCCCCTCCCTCCCTCCCTCTCTCTCTCCCCCCCCTCCCTCCCTCCCTCCCTCCCTCTCTCTCTCCCCCCTTCCCTCTCTCCCCCCCTCCCTCCCTCTCTCTCTCCCCCCTCCCTCCCTGCCTCCCTCTCTCCCCTCCCTCCCTCCCTCCCTCTCTCCCCTCCCTCCCTCCCTCCCTCTCTCCCCTCCCTCCCTCCCTCCCTCTCTCTCTCCCCTCCCTCCCTCCTTCCCTCTCTCTCCCCTCCCTCCCTCTCTCTCTCTCTCTCTCTCTCTTCCCTCTCCCTCTCTCTCTCAGGCTGTGCGTTTGGAGTCAGTAAGCCCGGTCAGGATCAGGTACCTGCTGATAATTTCGACACTCTGCAGTAAATATGAGAGCATCTTGTTGGGCGTGGACTTCCCCGGCAAAGACAGGTGTGTGTGCAGCCGTGCACGCCTCCTTTACGTGCAAACTGTGAGACTGCGGAAATACAGAGAAATGCTGAAATGCACAGTAATGCAGCATAATGTAGAGTAATGCAGCGTAATGCAGAGAAGTGCACAGTAATGCAGCATAATGTAGAGTAATGCAGCGTATTGCAGAGAAGTGCACAGTAATGCAGCATAATGTAGAGTAATGCAGCAAATGCAGAGAAGTGCACAGTAATGCAGCATAATGTAGAGTAATGCAGTGTAATGCAGAGAAGTGCACAGTAATGCAGCATAACGTAGAGTAATGCAGAGAAATGCTGAAATTCACAGTAATGCAGCATAATGTAGAGTAATGCAGAGAAGTGCACAGTAATGCGGTGTAATGTGGTGTAATGCAGTGTAATGCTTGGTAATGAGCTCTGCTTGTTGCTAAGGTAACAGACAGGGAAAACTTCAGCCAGTCTGGCCACAGTGATGGTTACTGTAAACATGTCTTGTGCTTTGTAGTTTTTCACAGTAGTCTTCAGTTATTAAATTTTTTATTTAATGAATACAGTTTCAGGACACTGTGTTAAATAACTGTCTCTTAATCTCCCTCCCTTTCTGCCTCCCTCCATTTTCCCCCTCTTTTCCAACCCCTCCATCTGTCTCACTCTCTCTCAGTGATCAGTGCACTATTGGCCTGGTGGTTCCCGTATGGAGTGACACCCAAGTGTACCTGGATGGCGATGGGTAAGAGAGAGAGCAGGGGAAGAATGAGAGTAATGGAGTGATGAGCTGAGAGGGAGGAGGGATGGTGCTGAGAGCGTGGGACTGAGAGTGATGGAGTGATGAGCTGAGAGGGAGGAGGGATGGTGCTGAGAGCGTGGGACTGAGAGTGATGGAGTGATGAGCTGAGAGGGAGGAGGGATGGTGCTGAGAGCGTGGGACTGAGAGGGATGGAGTGATGAGCTGAGAGGGAGGAGGGATGGTGCTGAGAGCGTGGGACTGAGAGGGATGGAGTGATGAGTTGAGAGGGAGGAGGGATGGTGCTGAGAGCGTGGGACTGAGAGTGATGGAGTGATGAGCTGAGAGGGAGGAGGGATGGTGCTGAGAGCGTGGGACTGAGAGTGATGGAGTGATGAGCTGAGAGGGAGGAGGGATGGTGCTGAGAGCGTGGGACTGAGAGGGATGGAGTGATGAGCTGAGAGGGAGGAGGGATGGTGCTGAGAGCGTGGGACTGAGAGGGATGGAGTGATGAGCTGAGAGGGAGGAGGGATGGTGCTGAGAGCGTGGGACTGAGAGGGATGGAGTGATGAGTTGAGAGGGAGGAGGGATGGTGCTGAGAGCGTGGGACTGAGAGGGATGGAGTGATGAGCTGAGAGGGAGGAGGGATGGTGCTGAGAGCGTGGGACTGAGAGGGATGGAGTGATGAGCTGAGAGGGAGGAGGGATGGTGCTGAGAGCGTGGGACTGAGAGGGATGGAGTGATGAGCTGAGAGGGAGGAGGGATGGTGCTGAGAGCGTGGGACTGAGAGGGATGGAGTGATGAGCTGAGAGGGAGGAGGGATGGTGCTGAGAGCGTGGGACTGAGAGGGATGGAGTGATGAGCTGAGAGGGAGGAGGGATGGTGCTGAGAGCGTGGGACTGAGAGGGATGGAGTGATGAGCTGAGAGGGAGGAGGGATGGTGCTGAGAGCGTGGGACTGAGAGGGATGGAGTGATGAGCTGAGAGGGAGGAGGGATGGTGCTGAGAGCGTGGGACTGAGAGGGATGGAGTGATGAGCTGAGAGGGAGGAGGGATGGTGCTGAGAGCGTGGGACTGAGAGGGATGGAGTGATGAGCTGAGAGGGAGGAGGGATGGTGCTGAGAGCGTGGGACTGAGAGGGATGGAGTGATGAGCTGAGAGGGAGGAGGGATGGTGCTGAGAGCGTGGGACTGAGAGGGATGGAGTGATGAGCTGAGAGGGAGGAGGGATGGTGCTGAGAGCGTGGGACTGAGAGGGATGGAGTGATGAGCTGAGAGGGAGGAGGGATGGTGCTGAGAGCGTGGGACTGAGAGGGATGGAGTGATGAGCTGAGAGGGAGGAGGGATGGTGCTGAGAGCGTGGGACTGAGAGGGATGGAGTGATGAGCTGAGAGGGAGGAGGGATGGTGCTGAGAGCGTGGGACTGAGAGGGATGGAGTGATGAGCTGAGAGGGAGGAGGGATGGTGCTGAGAGCGTGGGACTGAGAGGGATGGAGTGATGAGCTGAGAGGGAGGAGGGATGGTGCTGAGAGCGTGGGACTGAGAGGGATGGAGTGATGAGCTGAGAGGGAGGAGGGATGGTGCTGAGAGCGTGGGACTGAGAGGGATGGAGTGATGAGCTGAGAGGGAGGAGGGATGGTGCTGAGAGCGTGGGACTGAGAGGGATGGAGTGATGAGCTGAGAGGGAGGAGGGATGGTGCTGAGAGCGTGGGACTGAGAGGGATGGAGGGATGGTGCTGAGAGCGTGGGACTGAGAGGGATGGAGTGATGAGCTGAGAGGGAGGAGGGATGGTGCTGAGAGCGTGGGACTGAGAGGGATGGAGTGATGAGCTGAGAGGGAGGAGGGATGGTGCTGAGAGCGTGGGACTGAGAGGGATGGAGTGATGAGTTGAGAGGGAGGAGGGATGGTGCTGAGAGCGTGGGACTGAGAGGGATGGAGTGATGAGCTGAGAGGGAGGAGGGATGGTGCTGAGAGCGTGGGACTGAGAGGGATGGAGTGATGAGCTGAGAGGGAGGAGGGATGGTGCTGAGAGCGTGGGACTGAGAGGGATGGAGTGATGAGCTGAGAGGGAGGAGGGATGGTGCTGAGAGCGTGGGACTGAGAGGGATGGAGTGATGGTGCTGAGAGCGTGGGACTGAGAGGGATGGAGTGATGAGCTGAGAGGGAGGAGGGATGGTGCTGAGAGCATGGGACTGAGAGGGATGGAGTGATGAGCTGAGAGGGAGGAGGGATGGTGCTGAGAGCGTGGGACTGAGAGGGATGAAGTGATGAGCTGAGAGGGAGGAGGGATGGTGCTGAGAGCGTGGGACTGAGAGGGATGGAGTGATGAGCTGAGAGGGAGGAGGGATGGTGCTGAGAGCGTGGGACTGAGAGGGATGGAGTGATGAGCTGAGAGGGAGGAGGGATGGTGCTGAGAGCGTGGGACTGAGAGGGATGGAGTGATGAGCTGAGAGGGAGGAGGGATGGTGCTGAGAGCGTGGGACTGAGAGGGATGGAGTGATGAGCTGAGAGGGAGGAGGGATGGTGCTGAGAGCGTGGGACTGAGAGGGATGGAGTGAGGGAAAGAGGCACATCTCTGCTGGAGGTTGTTGGATACTTGTTGGGAAGACCATTCATATTTGGGAAGTCTGTGTTTACAGTCTGACTCATAGCTTTGGCCAGCTGCCGTACTCAAGCAAATTATTATTTCTACAAACGATTACTTTCCAGACACGCCTAAAATCTATTATTAGACCCAGATGTTGGCAGTGTCATTATTCATTTAGAATAAAGTAAAACATTGATTTTGATCAGTGTTGAAGTAGTGGTTTTTGGTTTGACGCGTAGATGGTCTGGACTATTTATTTAAAAGAAAGAAGTTTATTTAAAAGTGTGAGTTTATCCGGTGCATGCTTATGCCAGAGAGTAAACTAGCCTTGGGGGTTCGGAGCGTCAGTAGAGGGAGATTCCCAAAAGGAACATTAGGCATATTCCTGATTGATTAACAAGGAATGTGACGGCTTTATTTATCCAAGGATGAATTCTTTGGTATACCCGTTAGATGTAGATTAGGGTTTTACCATTCAGCATCATACATACAGACAACTAGTGCAGTATAAATACAAACCAAAATACAATGATATTTAAAAAATACAAAAAAATAACCACCAGCACTGTGCTTATTGTATGTGTGCTGTGTGGACGCCGGGTGTTTTAAAAGGATAAACATTGTGTGCGTGTGCAGGTCAGCAGGTGTGCAGAAATGCACATGATACACCTGATTACTGGTAAAATAAGATTTTTTAAAGGGTTTAACTGCATCTGGGAGTAAAATGCTGTTTCACTCTGTTGCTCCCGGTTACAGGGGTCTGCAATCCCAGCCCTGAGGGAAATGCTTCACATTCTTGACGTGGGGGCTGGGGTTTAAGGAGGGGGGGGGGGGGTGTCAGCCTTTATCTAAGTGTTTTGCATGTTAGCTCGCCTCCCCTGAACCGTCCTGTTTTCCTCAGTACCCACAGGCATTGCGCTATACAAGACCAGACTGCTCTCTGTCCCAAGAGCTTAGAACCCATCTGCTTCTGAAACATGGATCCAAAATTCCTGCAGGATTCTGACTAAGATCACTCAACCTTTTTTCATTTATTCATGTTATTTTGCTTGATAAACACGCTCGCCAATTGGAAATTATTCCCAAAGCTTTCTCTGAATTGTGCTTCACACTTGGTGCATTCTCACACTTGGGGTGCGTCCCAATACTCAAAGAATACACTCCTTTCCTCCACTACCACCTCCTTTCCTCCGTACCCCAGAAACCAGTTTTTGTGTCCTAATCTAATGTTGCTGATTACATATTAATTACATATTAATTGTTACATATTAATGAATGTCTGAACGAGAAGCGAAATGTCAGGTACATTGTATACTACTTGTACTTGAAACGTTAGGCTGTTTCGCGTACTTCCGGGTAGGAGACGAGTGGAGGACAGGAGGTGAGAAGTGAAGAATATTGGGACGCACCCTTGGAGCCCGATTCGACAGCTCGTCTGCACTCTCCCGATAGGACAGCTCGTCTGCGCTCTCCCGATTCGACAGCTCGTCTGCGCTCTCACGATAGGACAGCTCGTCTGCGATCTCGCGATTCGACAGCTCATCTGCGCTCTCCCAATTCGACAGCTCGTCTGCGCTCTCCCGATAGGACAGCTCATCTGCACTCTCCCGATAGGACAGCTCATCTGCACTCTCCCGATTCGACAGCTCGTCTGCGCTCTCCCGATTTGACAGCTCGTCTGCGATCTCAATGATTCGACAGCTCATCTGCGATCTCCCGATTTGACAGCATGACGGAGAGACTGTGTCGCGCTAAATAAGGGCAGTTGAAACAGTGGCAGCCCTGTGCTGTTATAATGGGTTCCACATGTTCCAGACCAACTGCATCCAACCCAACTCCACTCCCACATCAGTTCACTCACTGCCTGTTTACTACTACACACATTTGTTCTTTCACTCCAGCTTTCCCTTTCTAACACACATCTGTCCTTTCATTTCAGCTTTTACTTTCTAACACACATCTGTCCTTTCATTTCAGCTTTTACTTTCTAACACACATCTGTCCTTTCATTTCAGCTTTTACTTTCTAACACACATCTGTCCTTTCATTTCAGCTTTTACTTTCTAACACACATCTGTCCTTTCATTTCAGCTTTTACTTTCTAACACACATCTGTCCTTTCATTTCAGCTTTTACTTTCTAACACACATCTCTCCTTTCATTTCAGCTTTTACTTTCTAACACACATCTGTCCTTTCATTTCAGCTTTTACTTTCTAACACACATCTCTCCTTTCATTTCAGCTTTTACTTTCTAACACATCTGTCCTTTCTCTCTCTTTGTCCCTCCTTTGCTCCCTTTCCCTTCCACTCCCCTCTCTCTCAGGAAACGCAAATTCAAAATGCATCAAATACATTACATGTAAATATATACAGATATAAACCTTAACAAAGATGAATGATCTCTCCCCCTTTCCCTCCAGTGGGTTCAGTGTGACGTCAGCACAAGAGACGAGGATTTTCAAGCCTGAGTCCATTCAGACCATGTGGTGAGTCTCAGCTGTACAGTAAATACAGTCAATTCAGACCATGTGGTGAGTCTCAGCTGTACAGTAAATACAGTCAATTCAGACAATGTCGTGAGTCTCAGCCGTACAGTAAATGGAGTCCATTCAAACCATGTGGTGAGTCATAGCTATACAGGAAATAGAATCCATTCAAACCACGAGTCTCGGCTATACAGTAAATATTCAGTGTTATTGGCTGTCTTTGTGTGTAAACATAGGCCTGGCAGAACTTGCTGTTTATTTTCCACCAGCCACAGTCGGCTTCTTAAGGTTGTAAGTGCTTTCCAATCCCGTTTATAACCACTGAATTTGGAATAATCTGCCTACAGCATCTAAGAAACCTGCTTTTTAATTAATGTTCAGAATTTGGATTAATCCAAGCAGGTTTTACCGGACTGATAGGATAAACATTGGAATTGATAACGGTTCCACACTTCAAGTTGGCTAGCTTGTGAATTGTGTGTCCTTTCCTCTCTAACACACATCTGTCCTTTCATTTTGAATCAAGAAAAATATGTCTACATTAACTGTTGCAGGAAAGTCACACAGTGATTGGGAGGAAAAATCATCAAATTCTGCCAGGCTAAATGATACATCTTCCCAGTTTGTTTTGATTTAATCTCCTCTCTTTTTGTTATTTATTACATTCATACTCACATTTAGGTAATTAGCACACTCTTATCTGCAGGGGTTCCCCCTCCCCCCCATATGATCCATTGATAGAGTTGGATATTTACTGAAGTTATTAAGTATGTTCAAGGGTAAAACATTACCCATTTGGAAATCAAACCTGCAACCTGCGTTACAAGCCTAGTTTTCTAACCATTACATTACACTGGTGCTCCTTATTCTTCACTCTAAAACAGTGGTCCCCAACCCTGTTCCTGGAGATCTACTGCCCTGAAAGTTTTAATTTCATCCCTAATTTGGCACACCTGATTCTACTAATTAGCAGCCCAACGGGATCTCTAGCTGTTGAATGAGGTGTGCTTTGTTCGGGTTGGAGTGAAATCCTGCAGGACGGTAGACCTCCAGGAACAGCGTTGGGGACCACTGCTCTAAAATGTTAACTAGAGTAGGCTGTTATTACACCTGCGCTTCAGGTAAATACGACCATGTCCATGTGTCATGTGGGAACCCAAGTGTTTGTAAGTTCAACCTATTTTTTAAGGTGACAATCTTTTGATCTTCAGTACCCGCCTGCTTGGATCTTGAGAAGCACATCATTTAGTCTTATCAACATTTAGTAAAAGCCTTAACTCACAACGATTCCTCTGTACAACATTAAAAGCTAACTTCAGTTCCATCATTGCACTTGCTACAGGTGAGGCAGAGCTGTACATAATGGTATCGTCTGCATAAAAAATGCATATAAGAACTTTATAATCTTAACATTATAACATAGATCATTGATATAAATTGTAAATAAAATAGGACCTAATATAGACCATTGTGGGACACCATTTTGAATACTCAGTGGGCTTCAAATTAAACCATCAACCTGGACACTTTGCGTACTCCCACTCAGGTAATTTTCGAACCATCAAAGTTTTAAAAGACAGCCCTATGTTAACCACCCTCTGTAACATAACCTGTTGAATGATCAACTGTGTCAAAAATAGTGCAGCACTGTACTCTTTCAAGTCAAGTGCATTGATGATATCATTTAAGACCTTCGTTGTAGCGGTGAGAGTCAAATGTTTTTTTTCTAAATACTGAAACTCATTGAGAATACTATGTACTAATAATAACTCTTTTAATTGATTACTTATAAGCCCTTGCAAAACCTTACCTAGAACTGAAAGTTTAGATATGGGCCTATAATTCTTAGGGTTTGATAGATCTCCACCCTTCAATAACGGAATAGCCTTCCAAACTTCTGGTATTTTTCCATTTTCTATTGTTAAGTTAAAAAATGTGGGATGGGATTGTGCGTGAGCCGCCCTGCAGTCTGAAAGTCTCTCTCACATGCCGTGCTGCCGCAGGTCCGTGTTGCAGGCCCTGCATGGGTGCTGCGAGCGTGCGCTGCAGGGAGCGATCATCCCTGGCTGCGGGCTGGACTGGGTCCACAACTACACGGGCCAGGTGGAGTCGGACCGGCACTGCCTCAACGAGTGGGATGCCATGACAGGGCTGGAGTCTGTGAGGAAGGAAGAGGTGGGGCAGAGGTGAGCTTGTGTTCTGTTGGCTCATTAAAATACTGAAGAAGGCTGTAGAACTGCTTTTAATTCAGTAAGGCAGGGACCTGTTGGTAGCACTCTTTGTTTAACTTGGTTTGTGTTCATGTTCAGAGGCACAAATAATTTCTCTCTCCCTTTCTCTCTCCTTCTCTCTTCTCTTTCTTTCTCCCTCTCTCTGTCCTTCCCTCTGCATCCCCATATCTTTATTTATATCCCTCCTTGTCCCTTCCTCCCTCTGTTCTTCCCCTTCGTCCATCTCTCTGCAGCTCCTCAGAGAGAGTTATCGTGGAGAGGAAGATTAAGGCCAAGTTGAGAGAGATCATGAGCACTGAGGATCTGGAGAACGTCACCAGCAAACAGGTACAGTTATAGAACATCACCTGCAAACAGGTACAGTTATAGAATATCACCTGCAAACAGGTACAGTTAGAGAACATCACCTGCAAACAGGTACAGTTATAGCACATCACCTGCAAACAGGTACAGTTATAGAACATCACCTGCAAACAGGTACAGTTATAGAATATCACCTGCAAACAGGTACAGTTAGAGAACATCACCTGCAAACAGGTACAGTTATAGCACATCACCTGCAAACAGGTACAGTTATAGAACATCACCTGCAAACAGGTACAGTTATAGCACATCACCTGCAAACAGGTACAGTTATAGAACATCACCTGCAAACAGGTACAGTTATAGAACATCACCTGCAAACAGGTACAGTTATAGAATATCACCTGCAAACAGGTACAGTTAGAGAACATCACCTGCAAACAGGTACAGTTATAGCACATCACCTGCAAACAGGTACAGTTATAGCACATCACCTGCAAACAGGTAGAGTTAGAGAACATCACCTGCAAACAGGTACAGTTAAAGAACATCACCTGCAAACAGGTACAGTTATAGAACATCACCTGCAAACAGGTACAGTTATAGAACATCACCTGCAAACAGGTACAGTAAGAGATGATGTGTCGTGATGCTCTCTTCGCTTACAGGTGCGGTTAGCACTGGAGAAAAGCTTCGGCATGGACATGAAGGACTACAAGGAGTACATCGACAACGAGACGATGGTCACCATGGCTCAGATGGACAAACCCTCCAAAATATTTGACTACCTTTACCTGGTGAGAGACCCTGCTCCGAGGGGGGGCTGTTATCAGGCTCGAGTGCATACCTGGGTCTTTTTGAAAACTTGTCAACAAAACATTTCTACTAACCCAAAATGCACCATCAAATGAAAATAAAATGTAGTTCTGAATACTGGTGAAAATGGATGTTTCCTTTTAAAAGGAAATCAGTAATCTGCACAAATTTAACTGGTGGGGACAAGTAAAGAGTTGAAGTAGTTCATATTAGTGTTTCTCAACCCTGGTCCTGGCAATCCACTGTGGATGTTGGGTTTTGTAACCATAGAAACATGCTCTGTGTTGTAATGAGCAGCTAATTGTTCTTAATTATACAATTCAATTACAATCTGTGTAAAATGTATTTACTGACAGCTAATGGCAACAAGCCAAACCTGTAGTGTGTTACAATAAGTTTAACCACACAATTATCCTTAAACACATTTTTTGTCCTGTTAAAGCTGTCTAGTGCATGGATGGCCCCCTCCGTCGAATCAAATCGGTATCCAATCTCAGTTTAACCCTCATATTATGTCTACATTTTATGACATCTTTTATGTTTGGGGTCAAATTGATGTAATTGGGGTGGTTAATTACATCTCAATTCAGTCGATTCAGGAAATGAATTCAAGTTTGCTTAATTGATTGAAAATGCCCCATAAAAATGCCACAATGAAAATGAAGCTGCCACAGTACACAGGGAGTTGAAATAGAATAGAAAATAAAATGGCTTCTGAGTAGACTGGGCAGCCCACAGTGAAAAGCACTTCTTACTGATGTGAACTGTGATGGGAATGTGTGAACAGCGTCTCTGGCAGAGTTCCATGCTCTGGTTTTTTTCACTTCAGATGGTAATATATGTAGTGAAGAGTGTTTGTGCAAGTGCAGCAGATAGCTTTGCCTCTTAATTGCCTTCTGTTAGGTTCATCTACGTAGCTCAAAAAAAGCAATTTAATCAAAAACTCATATTTGTTTTGTGCATAACAACACTGTAAATATGAGAGCCATATGCAGTATCTAAAATAATAAATGTGTTATTTGTGGTGCTCATGCTGTTTTAAGAAACAACCATAATTACAGTACAGATGTTGTAACAGTAACGCACCTTGTGGCTCAGATTTGATTCAGATACAGACTGGGTTCAGTTTTTAATTCACATTGAGCTCAGTTTTGATTCAGATTCAGATTTGTGCTCAGTTTTGATTCAGATTCTCAGGTTGGGCTCAGTTTTGATTCAGATTCAGATTGAGCTCAGTTTTGATGCAGATTCAGATTGAGCTCAGTTTTGATGCAGATTAAGATTGAGCTCAGTTATGATTCAGTTTCGGTCTTTTGTTTCCAGGGCTCTGAATGGAACGCTGCCAATTTTGAAGAGCTGCAGAAAAACAAGTAATACTTTCCATTCAAGAGTGTGTGTGTGTTTGGATGTGCGCCAGGGTAGGGAATTAACTTCTTTTAACCCCTTCTCAAGCACCACTTTTTTAAACACAAGCCCGAAAATAAGGAACCATTGTCGCTATAACATTAGGATCATAAAATATTTTATAGTGATTTTTAACACTTTCAAACGGTATTATATTGTGTGATTGATTGATTGAAAATTTCACCATAAAAAAATGCAATGAATACAAATAAACTAAACCGTAAAGGCATTTTATTCATAGGATAAGGATTTTTCAATTCAATTTTATTTTTTATACAGGGAAAAAAGATATTAGTACATAAAAGTCCTAACATCTTTGGGCCCTACTCAGTACATTACTGTTTTACAGAGGGTTCCCTGTCCTACAGCATAGGGAAAGAAAAAAAGAAAAAGAAAATAAATTGAGATGAACAGAAAATGAGGAAAAAATAACAAAGACAGGGGTAAAAAATCTATAAAATCTATAGATGTACAGTAATTAAAATGTGAGAAATTTCAGAAAGAAATATGTAGAAACAATGAAAAATAATAATAATAATAATAATAATAATAATAAAGTGAGTGTTTATGGAGCAGACACAGCGTGATCTGAAATTAATTATAGTCTAGTGTTGACAGATTTGGTTATTTATAAGATGAGATTTGAGCTGTTTTTTAAAGTTGTTAGAATGTATATTTGTCCTTATATTTAATGGTAAATTATTCCATGATTCTGTGTTTCTATTGAAAAACGATTTTTGACCAAAATTGTTTTTGTATCTTTGAAGTGGATTTAATGCGTTTGTAATGGAACGGGTTTGTCTTTGTTGTCGGTTATTGGAATGACGTGGCAATAGGTTGTTAATGATCTGAGGAAGAGTATTGTTTTGTATTTTATGGTAAAGTTTTAAGTTCAGTAACATTTGGTAATTTTCAAAAGTGAGTGCGTTTACTTGTTGTAAGGCAGTGCAATGATGTGTGCGAGATGGTAATTTCGCGTGAATTTTGTGCGATCTATTATAAAGACGAATGATTGGGTCTAATGTGCATTTTGTAGCAGATGACCAAATTGGTAAACAATATGATAATGTGGATAGAATTATGGCATTTAAATATGTATTTGAAACGGTTCGTGTAAGATATGTCCGAATTTTATTGTAGACGAAAAGTTTTTTATTTAGCTGTTTTGCAAGGTATTCAATATGTGGTTTAAACGTCATATGATCGTCAAGCGTGACGCCGAGATATTTATAGGTACTTGTTACGGACAAGGGTTCGTTTTTTAGTTGTATAGGGGGCGGAGTCGAAAATGTTTTTTGAGAGGATCGAAAATACATACATTGTGTTTTTTTTATATTTAATGTTAAATGATTTCTGTGTAACCAGTGGTGAAGAGCTTGTAGGTCTAATGAAAGTTTGGAATGAATGTCATCTATTTTATGCGCAGAGGTAAAGATAACGGTGTCGTCCGCATATAGAAGCACTTGGGTTGATGAGCATACTGAGGGCAGATCATTAATATATAATATGAACAATAGCGGTCCTAGAATAGATCCTTGTGGTACACCGATATTGCTTGTCATAGAAGTGGATTTAAGTTGATCTATTTGGACCAGTTGTGTTCTTTCTAATAGATATGATGAAAACATGTTTATTGCAGTTGATGATAGGTTGAACTTTTATTCATAGGATAGGCATAGGATTTTAGACAGTTTAATCACAAATTCTTTCTCTCTTGCCAAGTTAACAACAACACATAACATTTGATTTTCTTTTACGATATGGAATGCTTGACAGTACATCAGTGGCGGAGCCAGGATTATTTACCTAGGGTGTCCAGAGGGTGGCACAGTGTGATTTGCTTTTCCTGAAAAATATTGCAAACCATCATCCGATCAGTTCCTATTGCTATAAGGACTCATTTGGCATGTACGTATGTTCAAGATCAGGGCAGCACAAGCAGTACTGTCTTTTCATAAGAATCCACAACATTACTCTGTGAGTCTTGCTATGAATCTTGCTTCAATTTCATATCATCATCCATCTGTCGTGCATCTTAAACAGAGTCATGTATAACTTTATTCCATATGAATCCTTAAACGTGTATAACTTTGTTCCATATTAATCCTTGCAGATAAGTCAGGAAATACTGTTCTTGTTCATGTTCTGCAGGATTATAGTAAGTGAAACTGTAGAATTAGTTTATTTTCTTTTTCCATGTTGTCATTTAAGCTATCCAAAACATGGACTCCATCCTGATGGATATAAAAATACAAAAGTTTCAGAGAGAACTGTAAGCTCCAATAATGTAGGTCAAAGTATGGCTTTTATTACCTGTTCAAAATGCCAAATGGATAATTAAGACCGCAAACAAAAAACAAATGTAACAAAATAGGAAAATTAAATTGTCCACACTTTGTAACCTATTCAGTTATGCCATTCAGATTCAATTATTTCAGTAAAATAAAACCGCACAAACTGAAAATGTATGTACAGTTGAAGTCGGAGGTTTACATACACTTTTTGGTTGAAGTCATTAAAACTCATTTTTAACCACTCCACAGATTTCATGTTAGCAAACTGTAGTGTTGGCAAGTCAGTTAGGACATCTACTTTGTGCATGACACAAGTGATTTGTCCAACAATTGTTTACAGACAGATTATCTCACTTTTAATTCACTATATCACAATTCCAGTGGGTCAGAAGAAAAATTTTAACCGTTTGTGTGGTGGAATGAATGAGAGGACATCACTCCCAGAAACGTGATTTTCCCCAAACCAAGTAATCAGAGCATGCCTAAAAGCTCAGATCAAAATAACGTTACGCTAGAGAAGTGATGCACTGGCTGCGGTGTTAAACCAACAACACACCCTTTGACATTGAATGTGCACAGCTTCCGTAAAAAGGTTCTGTTTAGAAGCCTACTTTTAATGCAATCAGCAACGAACAAACATGACTGCATTAAAGGTCTTCTAGCATTCTGCAGGCTAGCTTTCTGCAGGCTAGCTTTCTGCAGGCTAGCATTCTTCAGGCTAGCTTTCTGCAGGCTAGCATTCTGCAGGCTAGCATTCTGCAGGCTAGCTTTCTTTTTGCAAAATTTGTTCTTTCCTCTTTCTTTTAGTAGACAAGCTTAGTTAGTCAATATAACCGTACATTTAGGAAAAGCTGTCTCATACCTAATCGAAAATACTAAAATGTAACAAACCAAAACTAAATATAACCAAGCTCTCAATAGTGACACAATCAAATAGATAGGCTATCCTTGTACCGAGTGGAAATGTAACATAGTCGACTGCTTGTTGAGGTGTGTGATGTTCATGTTGAAAAGTTGAGTTTCTGTTCTACTCCAAAGTGGGTGTGTTCCTTTTCCAGTCTGGAGCTACTCAGTCTATATCAAAACAATACTTTTTACTTGAAGCACAGTCACATAATAGCCAATGACAGGAAGAAAACTTTGTGTGGCAAACAGGATGGCCAATAATATTTCAAGGGTAGCCACTGGCACCCTGGCCACCCCTCTAGCTCCGCCCCTGCAGTACATCATCACATAAACACGGGAACTGTTTTAACAGACATGTAACATTTGGTGGGGGACTGTTTCATTTTGACTTTCATCTTTGAAGTGACTCTGGGGGAGACCCATTTTTGTTCAAAGAAACACTCCATTTACAACTTGCTAGCTAGTTGGCAGCGGCTGTCACAGGTGACACTCTGTGGAGAAGAAGGGGAGGGGGGTGTAAATTACGGAGTTGTGTCCCGGCCATCTTTGATTTCCGTTTTACAAATACAGACAGAAATATTATAAGTGAAGTGCTTATTTTATGGGAGCATTTCTTTGCGAAATTTGGAGGGGAATTCGATTTTTTTTATTTTATGTGAATTTTGCCCCGAGCCCCCATTAATTTCCGACCCTATTGTGCACACGTTTGTGTGTGTATGTGTCTGTGTACATTGTGTTTATAATATGTTTCTAACATTTGTAATAATGTGCTGGTATATAATATGTCTATAACATGCTTTAATAACATTCTGTTGGTGTTGTGTGGGCAGTGTGGGATACATTTTGAACATTACCATGGAGATAGACAACTTCTTCCCAGATTCCTTCACCTACCTGAACATCCGTGTGTACGATGTGGAGTCCACTGACCTGCTGTCTCACTGGAAGACCACCTACAACTTCATCAACTCGGCCAGGTACAGCTCCGCCCCACACCTGTCACTCAGGTCCCCAGTCCCCCCTTACAGGGTTCCATGGCAACATCTTGATCAGGGTAACAGCTCTGCCAAAATCCTTTACATGAACCATTGCATGTGAATATCTTTAGCATCACTGAGAGGCTGTGCTGGTGTTTGATATCTTTAGCCTCTCTGAGTGTTCCTGCTGTGGTGTTTCCTTAGGCAGAGTGGACAGGCTGTGCTGGTGTTTGATATCTTTAGCCTCTCTGAGTGTTCCTGGTGTGGTGTTTCTTTAGGCAGAGTGGACAGGCTGTGCTGGTGTTTGATATCTTTAGCCTCTCTGAGTGTTCCTGCTGTGGTGTTTCTTTAGGCAGAGTGGACAGGCTGTGCTGGTGTTTGATATCTTTAGCCTCTCTGAGTGTTCCTGGTGTGGTGTTTCCTTAGGCAGAGTGGACAGGCTGTGCTGGTGTTTGATATCTTTAGCCTCTCTGAGTGTTCCTGCTGTGGTGTTTCTTTAGGCATAGTGGACAGGCTGTGTTGGTGTTTGATATCTTTAGCCTCTCTGAGTGTTCCTGCTGTGGTGTTTCTTTAGGCAGAGTGGACAGGCTGTGCTGGTGTTTGATATCTTTAGCCTCTCTGAGTGTTCCTGGTGTGGTGTTTCTTTAGGCATAGTGGACAGGCTGTGCTGGTGTTTGATATCTTTAGCCTCTCTGAGTGTTCCTGCTGTGGTGTTTCTTTAGGCAGAGTGGACAGGCTGTGCTGGTGTTTGATATCTTTAGCCTCTCTGAGTGTTCCTGGTGTGGTGTTTCCTTAGGCAGAGTGGACAGGCTGTGCTGGTGTTTGATATCTTTAGCCTCTCTGAGTGTTCCTGGTGTGGTGTTTCTTTAGGCAGAGTGGACAGGCTGTGCTGGTGTTTGATATCTTTAGCCTCTCTGAGTGTTCCTGCTGTGGTGTTTCTTTAGGCAGAGTGGACAGGCTGTGCTGGTGTTTGATATCTTTAGCCTCTCTGAGTGTTCCTGCTGTGGTGTTTCTTTAGGCAGAGTGGACAGGCTGTGCTGGTGTTTGATATCTTTAGCCTCTCTGAGTGTTCCTGGTGTGGTGTTTCTTTAGGCATAGTGGACAGGCTGTGTTGGTGTTTGATATCTTTAGCCTCTCTGAGTGTTCCTGCTGTGGTGTTTCTTTAGGCAGAGTGGACAGGCTGTGCTGGTGTTTGATATCTTTAGCCTCTCTGAGTGTTCCTGGTGTGGTGTTTCTTTAGGCAGAGTGGACAGGCTGTGCTGGTGTTTGATATCTTTAGCCTCTCTTAGTGTTCCTGCTGTGGTGTTTCTTTAGGCAGAGTGGACAGGCTGTGCTGGTGTTTGATATCTTTAGCCTCTCTGAGTGTTCCTGGTGTGGTGTTTCTTTAGGCATAGTGGACAGGCTGTGTTGGTGTTTGATATCTTTAGCCTCTCTGAGTGTTCCTGCTGTGGTGTTTCTTTAGGCAGAGTGGACAGGCTGTGCTGGTGTTTGATATCTTTAGCCTCTCTGAGTGTTCCTGGTGTGGTGTTTCTTTAGGCAGAGTGGACAGGCTGTGCTGGTGTTTGATATCTTTAGCCTCTCTTAGTGTTCCTGCTGTGGTGTTTCTTTAGGCAGAGTGGACAGGCTGTGCTGGTGTTTGATATCTTTAGCCTCTCTGAGTGTTCCTGGTGTGGTGTTTCTTTAGGCAGAGTGGACAGGCTGTGCTGGTGTTTGATATCTTTAGCCTCTCTGAGTGTTCCTGCTGTGGTGTTTCCTTAGGCATAGTGGACAGGCTGTGCTGGTGTTTGATATCTTTAGCCTCTCTGAGTGTTCCTGCTGTGGTGTTTCTTTAGGCAGAGTGGACAGGCTGTGCTGGTGTTTGATATCTTTAGCCTCTCTGAGTGTTCCTGGTGTGGTGTTTCTTTAGGCAGAGTGGACAGGCTGTGCTGGTGTTTGATATCTTTAGCCTCTCTGAGTGTTCCTGGTGTGGTGTTTCTTTAGGCAGAGTGGACAGGCTGTGTTGGTGCACTGTAAGATGGGTGTGAGCCGTTCAGCCTCCACCGTAGTGGCCTATGCCATGAAGGAGCAGCAGTGGTCGCTGGACGACGCCCTGGCCCACGTCCGGGAGAGACGTCACGTGGCAAAGCCCAACGAAGGCTTCCTGAAGCAACTACACACTTACAGCGGAATTCTGCAGGCCAGGTGTGTGTGTGTGTGTGTTTCTCAGGTGTGTGTGCATGTGTGTTTGTGAGTGTGTTTCTCAGGAGTGTGTGTGTGTGTGTGTGCGTGTGTGTTTCTCAGGAGTGTGTGTGTGTGTGTGTGCGTGTGTGTTTGTGAGTGTGTTTCTCAGGAGTGTGCGTGTGTGTGTGTGTGTGTGTGTGTGGGTGTGTGTGTTTGTGAGTGTGTTTCTCAGGAGTGTGTGTGTGTGTGTGTGTGCGCGTGTGTGTTTGTGAGTGTGTTTCTCAGGAGTGTGTGTGTGTGTGTGTGCGTGTGTGTTTGTGAGTGTGTTTCTCAGGAGTGTGCGTGTGTGTGTGTGTGTGTGTGTGTGTGTGTGTGTGTGGGTGTGTGTGTTTGTGAGTGTGTTTCTCAGGTGTCTGTGTGTGAGTCTGTTTCTCACGTGTGTGTGTGTGTGTGTGTGTGTGTGTGTGTGTGTGTGTGTGTGTGTTTGTGAGTGTGTTCCTCAGGTGTGTGTGTGTGTGTGTGTGTGTGTGTGCGTGTGTTTCTTGTGTGTGTCTGTGTGTGTTTCTCGTGTGTGTGTGTGTGTGTGTGTGTGTGCGTGTGTTTCTCGTGTGTGTGTGTGTGTGTGTGTGTGTGTGTGTGTGTGTGTGAGTGTGTTTCTCACATGTGTGTGTGTGTGTTTGTGAGTGTGTTCCTCAGGTGTGTGTGTGTGTGTGTGTGTGTGTGTGTGTGTGTGTGTGTGTGAGTGTGTGTGTGTGTGTGTGTGAGTGTGTGTGTGAGTGTGTGTGTGTGTGTGTGTGTGTGTGTGTGTGTGTGTGTGTGTGTGTGTGTGTGTGTGTGTGTGTGTGAGTGAATGTGTTTCTCAGGAGTGTGAGTGTGTTTTTCACGTGTGCATCGGGTTCTTCCTGTTTCTTAGTCAGCAGCGGCACAGCACCCTCTGGGGAAGGAGGAAACAGTCCCTGCAGAACAACGAGGAGGAAGGAGAGGAGGAAGAGGAGGAGGAGGAGGAGGAGGAGGAGGAGAGCGAGAGCGAGAGCCCTGAAGAACAGGATGAGGAAGAGGTATGGATGAGTTAGCGCTGTCATATTTAATGGCTGTGTAGCAGCACTTCCCACAAGCAGGAATGAAAACTTCCATCTCTGCCCAACTGCTCAGTAACTAAACTACACCACAACCCTTCTTTCTCCTCCCCCTTCTCTCTCCTTCTCCCTTTCCCCTTCCCTCCATCCTCTCTCTCTCTCTACATAGGTGTTCCCTGTGCTGGCTCCTCCCACTGCCCCGCAGCAAGGTCACCCCCTCACCCCTTTACCCCGTCAGGACACCCCCCTTATCCACGTTCAGGACACCGACACGGTAGCAGTTCCCTCCACACCTCTACCCCACATTAATCTCACTCCCTCTCTCTCTACCTTTACCCCACACTAATCTCACTCCCTCTCTCTCTACCTCTACCCCACACTAATCTCACTCCCTCTCTCTCTACATCTCCACCCCACACTAATCTCACTCCCTCTCTCTCTACCTCTACCCCACACTAATCTCACTCTCTCTCTTTCTACCTCCACCCCACACTAATCTCACTCCCTCTCTCTCTACACCTCCACCCCACACTAATGGCTGTACAGTAATTTATACAAAAGAACATCTGCAGTGACTCTATTGCAGCAAGTTGCCTAAACGTGTCATAGTATTTTCAAAGAACACTTTAACTCTTTACCTTTCTCCTTCTCCCCCCCAACTCTCTCTCTTTGCCTCTCAGGTTTTAAAGAGTCCCAGTCGGAGCAGGAGGATGAACCTGTTCTCCCTAATGCAGTCCATCTGTGAGCAGGATGAGGAGGATGCGAGGGAGAACGAGAGGGGGCAGGTGAGGAACAATAGAAGAAGAGAACAGACAAAGAATGTACTTGTTCCAGAATGTCCTTGTTCCAGAATGTCCTTGTTCCAGAATGTCCTTGTTCCAGAATGTACTTGTTCCAGAATGTCCTTGTTCCAGAATGTCCTTGTTCCAGGATAGGCCCCAGTCTGCTATCTGTCATCCAATGAAAATACAATTATTGGTATATTTTGGAGATTGAGAAATTTTGTGGTTCTCATGCTACTGTTCCCCTTCCTCCCACGGTCTAGTTGGCTGCCACTCAGCGGAGGTCGCCAGGGCAACGGAGGAGGGTCCAGAGCCAGGGCCGGAAGGGCCTTGTTCATCAGAGGGCCCATGTGGACGTGTCCCCTGAGCCACGTTGCAAATCGGTATCCGGGGGTGGTGGCAAGCAAGGAGGAGAGAAGAGAGAAGGAGAGGGGGACGGGACAGAGGGAGGGAGCGATGGAGAGAGGAAGGAGGAGGGGAAGAGTGGGTGAAGAGAGAGAGAGAGAGAGAGAGAGAGAGAGAGAGAGAGAGAGAAAGAGAGAGAGAGAGAGAGAGAGAGAGAGAGAGAGACCCACACACTGCACAGCAAAGTGCTTAAACCAGTGAGACACAGACAGCGAGGGAAGTGGTGCATTGTGGGCGCTGTTAATACACAAACAATGTTTAGCTGTTGCCATTAGTTATGTTGACATTTAATATGTATCCTTACAAAAATTGCTAATTGGTCCAGCGAGCCCAGATAAACAAACTTAGAACCCCAGACATCAGGATTGGGTAGTGAACACCCTGTATTTAAGGGGTGTCAGAACATTCAAAATGTCTCCAAACATTCCTCCAGCACCCGCCACTCCTCTAGTATCCTCTAGAAGCACTGTTTATACAAGACATTATATAATTTTTTTACTGTGCAGTGCTTGTGTATCTGTGTTGAGAGAAAAAGACCCTCATCACCATGTCCCTGTGCTAGCCTTCTGTGTATCACTGGCATACCTTAGCCCTTACAGTATTACATTAGGTCATAGTGTAATTAGGTCACCCCCCCCCCCCCCTCCTTTCATACCAGCACACCCCCCAAACACTCCTGTGCTGAATGCTTTCTGGAACACAGTATACAGTCTTGCTATTCTGCATCACATGACTGTACAGTCATGTGACCCCTGTATCTTTCCTTGGAACTGGTGACGTGCTATATATGTGGTTTACTGCTAATGTTATTATCATTAGAGTGAACACAAGGAAGGGGGCACTGTTTTTGCATAGTCCAGGCACGTAATGTTAAATTACTGTTATATATGGTTTTAATATTTCAGTATTATTTTAACTCTCTCTCTTTTTTTTACCTTTTTTTCCTCTCTCCCCCTTTCTCTGTCTACTTCCTCTTTACAAAGACCTATGCAATAATACTATTTTAAGCTGTCTTTATTATAAGAATGTGAAACTAAGCTGGGAATGAATAATTATCAGGGCCTTGTTTTTCATTTGTTTTCACTACCCATAAATGTCGCCACCCAAAACGTTCTGCCACCTTGAGAGCACACGTCCGCATATAACGTGCGGGTGAAGGAGAGTTGGCGTGCTGAAGTATATCGAACCCGTCACGCAATTGGGTGCAGAACGCAACCGATAACTGCAGCTCCAGTATTTATAATGTAATCTATAGGCTACTGCGATCTGTTTTTTTAAAAAATACAATAGCGGGATCGCAAACTGTAGTTGAAAGAGCGTGTGTTTCCATGGTTACGTAACTGTACTGCACGCGGCTCGTCTATGCTGTTGCCTTGGATCCGGATCAACTGGCTGGTGCTACAAAAACCCTGAGCCCTGTTTATAATAACTATGGATATTACCTTATGTGGTGGAGGCTTTTCAGGATTTATTGCTTTCTTTTTCCCCACTGTGCCTTACTGCATTTTATTTTTTGTTCCATGTCCCTGGATGTTTGCATGTTTGTCATGTCTGTGTATGTTTTTGAAAGCGTTTAGCTGTGTACCTGCATGCGTTTGTTTTCTCTCTGTGCTTTACCAGTGCATGAACCTGTGTGTGCGTGCGTGTGTGTGTGCGTGCGTGTGCATTGAACCACATGATCTGTGAACTTCAGTAAGAGTTTATTAAAGTCCTTCTCAGACTCAAAAAACCAAAGCTGGATTTTGTCCCTATGTACCACACATAGCAGGACTTTAAACCTCAGCTATAAATGACTAGACCATAGAGCTGCATAAGAACCTTACGGAAATGGAATATGCTGAAAATATATCAAAATAAACTACAATGTGATACTGCAAAACATATAAATTCCTGCAGTCAAATATGGCTGTATATTTATATATCAACCCCCCCCCCCCCATGAAATGTAATATTTACAATATATTGCACTATATTACATTTCTGTAAGGAACTACTATATGTGGGATCAAGACCAACGGTTCCAGTGGCAGTGCAGTTCTGTGGTCTCTGTGTTTAAATGTGAGTTGTAAAGACCTGGTAGGTTCATTGCAGTTGCCCCAGTGTGTGTGGAATTTGCTGTGTGAGTCTGGCCCTGAGCTCAGCTATCCTGTGTTTCACAGTGCTGAATCAATGTTCCTATGCATTACCCTGTTTCTAGGAAGGTATTATGGTCTTATATATACCATGCCTGTTTACATATGTATAAATAAATGGATATATTGAAACCGTAACCATAGTGTGTGACTTTTTCCTCATGGGGAATTTGCATTTATATTCATTTCAATTGCTTAAGTGATTCCAAAGTCTACTTTTTTTAGCATCATTTGTTGAATTAATTTACCTTAATCAATCAATATGGTTGGAATTAAAATAAAATAAAAAGTACACCCCTACTTTTACTATTAAATATATTGATGTCTGGTACACAAAACAGGCGTAAATTATTGTCCAATTATTAGATAATAATTTGGAGGTTCTTTGCTTACATAAATAAAAATATTCTGAAATCACAGAAGCCTCATTGTTATAAGATATTATTCTTGAGGAGAATGTGAGGCCAGCAGTTCAGATGTTGAAGCTGAAAAGGTCCTGGCTCCTCCAAAAGGAGAATGATCCTAAACATACAAGCAAATCTACTACAGAATGGCTCAGAAAAAATTGAGGGTTATGGAATGGCCGAGTCAAAGTCCAGACCTCAATCCCATCAAAATGCTTTGGGGGGACTTGAAGCGGGCTGTGCATTCAAGGAAGCCCTCTAACATCACACAATTAAAGCAGTACTGCAAGGACAAATGGCTGAAAATTCCTCCCAGTCAATTATAAAAAAACACCTAGAAGAGGTTATTGCTGCCAAAGGGGGCAACACCAGTTATTGAAGCGAGGGGTGTACTCACAGGATAATTGCACTTCTGTTGATTTCTGATAATTTAAAAGCATAATTTATTTGTGTCCTTTGTTAAATTAGACAACCTTTAACAGTAAAAAGCATTGGAATAAGGATCAAGTACGACTGTAAATACCACATGACTAACTGAATTTCACTCTTCTGACAACCACAGACACTTCACACATAAAGTCACACAGAGGATACACAAGATAATAAGCAAGAATGAGCAACCATTTATTTAGAAAAGTTTTGTTTTTAATTTCTTTGTTTTGCATTGATCATGTTTGACACAGTGGAAGCATGTGGGGGATAAATATGTGAATAGACGCTGCTGTTGAAGTGCGCACAGTAAGTACTCGGGCTCTTCGGTAGACAGTCCTGGCCAAGTATGAATGAGAAAGACACGATCACATGCAAAACCAAAGCCTTGCCTAAATTTAACTTTTTGGGAAGGAGGGAGGTGTGGGTGTGTTTGAGTGAGGGGTGGGGCGGGGCCAAATGCGTTATTCAAGGAATATTAAGGCAATATTCAAGGGCTCTCCTTCAAAAAACACTCATTCACTGGCACATTAAAAAATAAATCTAACACTGCAATTTCATCACTAAGGCTTTCCCCTCCAATCCGTCAAATGAATGGCGTTATAACCAAACATGACCGTTTATGGGCCTGACTTGCCTGCCTTCCTCGAAAAAAAACACCCAGGGCAGCACAGCCAATGAGCGCTCTGACAGCAGACGGGCTCCATCGCCCCGATTAGAGTGAACGCTGGTGATGCGCAGCACAAACTGACTGACAGGTCTGGGGGTTCACATTAATCACATCATGTCCCGTCACAAAGAACCAGTATGCATTTAAGTAATCTGCAATGCTACTCCAGTCCAGCAGGGGCCACCCTCACTCAGGAAGGGTTCTAAACATGCGAGTAAACCCTACTGGGAAATGTACATGAACTCATCTCTATCTCTCTCTCTCTCTCTCTCTGACACACTTGCAAATGTTTAATGCAAATCAGCACAAATTAAAATTGGGGGAAATAGACATATTTAAAGAAACCATTTTCCAAACATTTAAACGTGGGTTGAATAAATCTTTTTTCTTTGTGTTTTTGTGATCTGTGCCAGTGATCAATAACTTGGACGACACGTAATAAAAATAATAGCCTCAAATAATATCAGAATTGAAAACAACAATCAGTCTTAAGTACGTGCTCAGCACCACATGATCATAAGTGCAAAAAAAAGAATCTGCTAATTGGAATTTTAATTGGCAACAGTGATTAATTGACTAAGGAAGAGTTTATTATGGCTGAGAAGGAGAAGGGGTTGAGTTTGTAGCCCGTTCCACTGTAGAATTTGTTTTGAAATTCCACCCTGGAAAAAAAAAAAAAAGAGGGAGTGAAAGAAATGTTACGGAGCATTCAAAATGAAACAAAACACCAATAACACCACAGTATCTTAAAAATGAACCTTAAACATTAATACAGGAAGAGCAGGCAGATCTGGCCTCAAACATAAGCCAGAAGATCCCTGTATAATCACTGTATAACCTTTGACCTAGGTAATGGGTTCCAAATCTGACCTGGCCCAAAACCTGCAGATGTGAAACACAACAATGTATACCAATCCCAATAATTTAGCTTGCCACACAGATACAAGCTCACATTCACTGACTAATCAGCCTGAAAGAAACACGCTCACATTACTGACCAATCAGCTTGTAACAGAGAGACACACTCACATCACTGACCAATCAGCCTGCAAGACATGCACACATCACTGACCAATCAGCCTGAAAGAGACACTCACATCACTGACTAATCAGCCTGTAACTCAGAGATACACTCACATCACTGCCCAATCAACCTGCCAGAGACATGCTCACATCACTGACCATTCAGCCTGAAAGGGACATGCTCACATTACTGACCAATCAGCTTGAAACAGAAAGACACACTCACATCACTGACCAATCAACCTGCAAGAGACATGCTCACATCACTGACCAATCAGCCTGCAAGAGACACACTCACATGACTGACCAATCAGCCTGCAAGAGAGACACACACACATCACAGACAAATCAGCCATGGTCACAAGACTGACAAAATCAGTGTCTCACACATGTCCACACCGTAACCATGGTGACTGGACAGCGTATCTCACCAGTGCAGACGGAGCGCATGCAGGAAGGCAGAGAGGCCCTCCATCACCAGCAGGATGCTGATGGTCAGCAGCGCGAAGAAGGAAAAGACGACCGCCAGCACCACCGAGCCCACGTAGCCCTGCCAGGACAGCGCGATCCTCATCACCATCACCCACAGCACCTCCGACAGCTCTGCAACATACACATTACACATACGTTACACACACTTTACACCATCACCCACAGCACCTCCGACAGCTCTGCAACATACACATTACACACACTTTACACCATCACCCACAGCACCTCCGACAGCTCTGCAACATACACATTACACATACGTTACACATACTTTACACCATCACCCACAGCACCTCCGACAGCTCTGCAACATACACATTACACATACGTTACACATACTTTACACCATCACCAACAGCACCTCCGACAGCTCTGCAACATACACATTACACACACTTTACACCAGGGATGTCAAACTGATTCCATCGAGGGCCGAGTGTATGCAGGTTTTTGTTCCAACTGTGCCCTACACCAGCTGATTTCACTAATTAGCTCAGCTCTTCAACCAAGGAGGTGAACTAATTAGTGGAATCAGCTGGTGTAGAGCATGGTTAGAACAAAAACTTGCATACACTCGGCCCTCGATGGAACGAGTTTGACACCTCTGCTTTACACCATCATCCACAGCACCTCCGACAGCTCTGCAACATACACATTACACACACTTTACACCATCACCCACAGCACCTCCGACAGCTCTGCAACATACACATTACACACACTTTACACCATCACCCACAGCACCTCCGACAGCTCTGCAGTGCACACACAGACACAGACTCACGTGCGTGTGCCAAGCTGAGGGCCCACAGCCGCAGGTAGGAGGCGGTGTTAGAGATGCAGCCCAGGCAGTACTCTATGGTGTGGATTGCCTGGTGCATAAACGCATCAGACACATCAAACTCCTGCAGAGAGGGAGAGGGAGAGGGAGAGAGAGAGAGATGAAAGAAAGAAAAGGAAAAGAAGAGGAAAAATGAGGGATGGGGAATAGAAGAGAGAAACATATATTGAAGGTTTTAAGAGCGTTTCAGTGACCCCCCGTCCCTCTCACAATCTGTTCCTTTCCTGTCCGCTTCCCCCTCCTCTCTTCCTCACCTTCTCCGGTTCACCTTGCCTTCCTTCCTCTAAATCTCCTGGCAGGGCGTTGATGGAGCCATTTTCTGACAGTAGAGGGCGCCGATCTCCCTGAGAGAGAAACCGCAAAAGCACTGTATCCTTAGGATTATCTGTGTACTCCATACTTTCTTACATAGAACCATAGACGTTCTTACAGACCATTAGGCTTGCAATCCAGAGTTTACAGGCTCAGTTCCAGGTATGGCACTCCTGCTGGAACTTTGAGCAAAGTAATTAAAGGTTGTATCAGCGATTTTGGGTGGAAACATAAATGATCACATTCATCTGATTTTTCCTCACGATCCGCTAGCTGCCCGCCCCATAAGCAGGCCGTCAAAAAACCGCGTCTCTGTAGGCAGCCTATGCTCCGAGATCGTACACAAAAACAAATGGTACTACCAACCACTCAAAACCAAAATAAACAGTATTCCAACCAATCACAATGATCTGCACAAACGCTAATACTCTTATCTCGCTGAAATCTTGACGGATTTACAAACGGTTTGGTTTCTTACAAACGTTATTAACGTGGTTATAATTCTGGATGCTTGAACACTATTTTTTAAAACATAACATAATTATTCATAAGTATGTTTGTTTGGGATTTCGCTTCAGAAGTGACGTCACGTTTGTGCAGATCATTGTGATTGGTTGGAATACTGTTTATTTTGGTTTTGAGTAGTTGGTAGTACCATTGTTTTTGTGTACGATCTCGGAGCATAGGCTGCCTACAGAGACGCGGTTTTTTTGACGGCCTGCTTATGGGGCGGGCAGCTAGCGGATCGTGAGGAAAAATCAGATGAATGTGATCATTTATGTTTCCACCCAAAATCGCTGATACAACCTTTAAGCTGAATTGCTTCAGTATATATCCAGCTGCATAAATGGATGCTATGTGTAAGTGTAGAAGTCATTCTGGACAAGGCTGTCTTCTAAATGCCTAAACTGTAAAATATAATTGCATTTAACACCTACACACAAGCACACACACTTATCTACACAAAGAAACATATGTGTGCTTGCTTACTCACACAAACACACACGCACAGACACAGACTCACCATGTGGCGGGGCTTGTTTCGGTGCCTGATGAGGAGGTGTACTGGCTTCCCCAGGAGTAGGACAGGAACCGAGCATAGAGCGCATATAACCAGCACCTTCTGTACTATATACTACACACACACACACACACACACATACACAGAATATGACCAGCAGCATCAGTACCGTAAACTAGACACACAAACACAGAATATAACCAGCACCATCTGTACTGTAAACCACATACACACACACACACAAACACAAACAGAATATGACCAGCACCATCAGTACCGTAAACTACACACACACACAGAATATGACCAGCACCATCTGTACTATAAACTACACACAGACACACAAACCTGTCCAGGGTACAGTTGGTGGTTGTCTTTGTTCTGAGTGAACAGGAACATGTCGATGAAGTGAATAAGGATGCTGGGGGCACTCGCGGACTGTAGCGGCCCAAAGGCGATCCATTTATAAACAATCATGAAGACCAGATACCCAAACAGGCACAGCATAAAAACAAGCTCTGGAATCAACACCAGGAACACACTGCTTATTTCCCCAAAGTGCCTGCAGAGAGAGGGAGAGATGGATACATGCATTAACATATGTATCATTATGTTTAACATTATTAACAATAATAATAATAATGTTATTACTATAATGATAAAATGTTTTATGTTCATGTTTGTACCATAATTGTCACTGCCATCGCTATTATTCATTTAACTGACAGACAGATATAAGGATCAGACTCACGTGTAATTAAAGAAGGACAGACAGACTCCAAATGTCATGTGTATAACACCGATGATCACAGACATCTTCATCTTATAGGAGTTGAGGAAGGTCAGGTGGTTATTGGCCAATCCCCAGATCTGAAAAGAGAGAAAGAGAGGGAGAGAGGTGGAGGGAGAGAAATGGGGAGAGAGGAAGGAGAGGGAGAAAGAGGGAGAGGAGGAGAAGGAGAGAGAGGAAAAGCGGGATAGGGAAGGAGAGGGAGGGATAATTATATTTTTATAATTTATATTTCTAATAGTTTTTTTGGGGGCATGTTAACTGAGAGGGAGGGGAGGGGGTTTGGCGTGGAAATTACCGGGTCGATGCCGAAGGGGTATGGGCCCTGAAATACGCCCTCCACGGTGGGGTCCAGCTGAAGGTACTGGTAGCGCCTCAGCGTGTCATCACTGTGGGACAGAGGTACAGACATGTCTGAGTGTATGCGCAGCGAGTCGGGAGTGTGTAGTCAGCCAGTAGGCTTTGGGTAATACCTCCAATTAAAGTGTTGGACCATGGGCTGCAGGTGCCAGCCGGAGGTGAAGGGACTGAGTCCGCGGCTGAAACATTCGTTGTACACGGCTCCAGTGTAGATGGAGAACAGACCCATGAGTAGAATCAGATATCTGCCCCCAAACATCATCTTCCAGATCTACCACAGAGAAACAAGCTCACATCACACACCAATCTAAATCTACCATAGGGAAACCAGCTCACGTCACTCACCAATCAGAGTCTACCACAGGGAAACAAGCTCACTTCACTCACCAATTAGAATCTACCACAGAGAAACAAGCTTACTTCACTCACCAATCAGAATCTACCACAGAGAACAAAGCTCACTTCACTCACCAATCGGAATCTACCACAGAGAAACAAGCTCCCTTCACTCACCAATTAGAATCTACCACAGGGAAACAAGCTTACTTCACTCACCAATCAGAATCTACCACAGAGAACAAAGCTCACTTCACTCACCAATCGGAATCTACCACAGAGAAACAAGCTCCCTTCACTCACCAATTAGAATCTACCACAGGGAAACAAGCTCGCTTCACTCAATAATCAGAATCTACCCCAGGTTAGGGTTAGGGAGGTACAGGGTGAGGGGATTAGGGGGTACAGAGTTAGAGGTTTGGCTAGTTGATACCTCGTTCGTGTTGTTCCTCAGTTTGGGGTCTTTCTCCTCCAGGACCATCCAGAGTGCTAACAGAGCCATGAGGAGCCCATGCCCCACGTCCCCAAACATGACCGCAAACAGGAAGGGGAAGGTGATTATAGTATACACCGCTGAGAGAGAGAGAGAGAGAGAGAGAGAGAGAGAGAGTGAGATACCTGGGTTGGATACTCCACTCTGACCCTAAGGTGAGTAACCTGTGTTAGATACTCCACTCTGACCCTAAGGTGAGTAACCTGGGTTAGATACTCCACTCTGACCCTAAGGTGAGTTACCTGGGTTAGATACTCCACTTTGACCCTAAGGTGAGTTACCTGGGGTTAACCTCTCTGTAGCTAGCCACGCCATACGCATCCACAATGCTCTGGAATCCAGCGGTGAAGGAGTTAGTGGTGAAGAGGGTGGGGGGTGCAGTGGGGGACGGGAGACGGTTGTAGAAGGACTCCACCCCACTACCACTCTTCCTCTAGGATGAGGAGGAGGGATAGAAAAAGAAAAAGAGATAGAGGGAGAGAGGGATTTTTTTTTACTGTTATTGTTGTTTTATTATTATTAATACAGCTTTAGCAACACTGTACCTACAGTATGTGTGGTCACGCCAATGAGACAATAACAGCACATTCAGGAGACTGACCCCACCCAACTTCACTCTTTCCTTTCTTCAACTTCACTGTTCCCTCCCTCCCCCCCCCCCCCCCCCCCTCCCCCTCCCCTCCCCTCCCCCTCTCCCTCTCCCTCTCCCTCTCCCTCTCCTCCCTCCATCCCTCCATCCCTCCATCCCTCCATTCCTCCATCCCTCCATCCCTCCATCCCTCCATCCCTCCCTCCATCCCCCTCCTCCCATCCCCTCCATTCCTCCCTCTCTCCACCGCCCCCTCTCTCAGGGCGCCCTGTAGAACAGGCAGCTGGTTGACAGGACACCAGGCCTCGGCGATCAGGCACTTGTCGGTGACAGAGGGGCTGCAGAGGTTCAGAACCATCTGGACCGCCTTGCTCTTCTGGACCCGGACCTTCCACTGCGGCAGGACGGCCACAGCACGGGCCAGCAGCTGCTGCAGGTACTGCTCCGTCTGAGACAGAACCTGTATGAAAGAGGTACACCTCCGTTTCTAATCTACCTGTAATGTACAGCCACTCTAACACTGCTCAGGACTGCAGCTTAATCTGGGCCTTATGCTCCACAATTATACAGCTCTGACATCTCTGCCATTTATCCAGTGGGGGCACATACTGGACTAGGGCAGATGTGAGGTTGGGGGCAGATAATATGCAGGGGGCAGATAATATGCAGGGGGCAGATACTAGCCTGGGGGCGGATGCTAGGTTAGGGGTAGATGCTAGGCTGGAGGCAGACACTATGCTGGGGGCATATGCCAGGCTGGGGGCAGATGCCAGGCTGGGGGCAGATGCCAGGCTGAGGGCAGGTACTAGGTTGGGGGCAGATACAAGGCGGGGGGACAGACACTGCTGATCTCTCACCGTTTTGATGTCTTCGATCCTGCCCACCAACCCCTGCAGAATCTCCGTCCTCTCTGCCGAGCTCTCTGGGTACACAAAGGTGTGTGTGTGGAAGCTGTGTGTGTGTGTGTGTGTGTGTTTTTGACAAACAAAGAGAGAAAGAAGGTCAATACCATGAGAGTATTAATCATTCTTGTTCTTATATTTGTAAACACTCCCATCAGTGCCACATAAAGAGCTGGACAGAAACAGTGCATGTCATCATCCAATGACTCATCACCCTGAGGAGTCCACCTACCAATCACAGATCTTCTTCACCTTCTGGCCAATCTGGTCCCCCCAATAGGAGATGAGGAAAACCGTCCACTGCACCATCTCATCCTGTGATTGGTGGAAAAGCGGTCAGGTTTTCAAGATAGGTTTTCCTTTCCACCCTCTACACATCTATCCATCGCCCTCTCTTTCCCCTCTTTAACCTGACATGAAGCAACAGTGTGTAACAGCACTGCAGAAATAAAACGATGAATTAAAATAAAGGAGAAAAATCTACAGTAGGACCCTAACCTCTCACAGTAAAGGAGTGAAATCTACGGTAGGACCCTAATCTCTCACAGTAAAGGAGTGAAATCTATGGTAGGACTCAAATCCCTCACTGTATCAGACTCAAATCTACGGTAGGACCCTAACCTCTCACAGTAAAGGAGTGAAATCTACGGTAGGACCCTAATCTCTCACAGTAAAGGAGAGAAATCTACGGTAGGACCCTAATCTCTCACAGTAAAGGAGGGAAATCTACGGTAGGACCCTAATCTCTCACAGTATCGGACTCAAATCTACGGTACGACCCTAACTTCTCACAGTATCGGACTCAAATCTACGGTAGGACCTTAATCTCTCTCAGTACAGGAGTGAAATCTACGTAGGACCCTAATCTCTCACAGTAAAGGAGTGAAATCTATGGTAGGACCTTAATCTCTCACAGTAAAGGGCGGAAATCTACGGTAGAAACCCTAATCTCTCACAGTAAAGGAGTGAAAACGACGGTATGACTCTAATCTCTCACAGTATCTGGAAGCTCCAGCTTCTCTTCCATCTCCCGAAAATCCACAATGATGTAACCACGGCAAGCTCGCCATAGCAACCGTTCAAAGGCTGGGGCTTTCCAAGGGTGGACCACACCCGCCACAAAACTACCAACACAAAAAAGGGAAGGGGGGGGGTGTGAAAGAGGAAATTGAACAGATACCAGATGCAGGTGGGGGGGGGGGGGGGGTAAGAAATATATTTATTTTTTCTTAATAACATGTTTAAACCAACAGAAAGATCAAACAAGATGTAAAAGGGTTAGTTCGGAATTTTGGACATAATGTCTCATTTACTTAGCCATGTTGTTGATTGATGGAGACCATTTTCAGCTGATTCCATGCTGTCCTTCTTGTGGACATACACACGTTGCTAATGCTAGCGCAACTCTATGGTAACCGGTAGCATCCACTACCAAACGCACTTAACCCCTTGGTGCAGATGGCAAATTTCACCTATTTAGGGGGTGCTCTGTTTAAGGCTTTATAACTCCAAGTGTGAGCATCACATAAACTTGGTAAATGGCTTAAATGAAACAAGACAGGTGTACCATTTACAATACAAACTTAGATTTGTTTATTTTCATAATTTAATTCAAAATAAAGTGCCACAAATGCAAAGAAACTTTGGAAAAATTTTAAAAATAAATGTTTTTGTTTGCTGAGAGCTACATAAGTGAAATCGGTAATATATATACATTTCCTGGATCATAAACTCCATGTCCACAAGTTTTGCAAAATCTGAGGATGATATGCAGAACTACTAAAGGTCTATGATGCAAAATATAGCAGTGTACCCTGTTGTCCATTAGTGTCTCCAAATCTATCCAAATGGCTAAATTGTGCACTGCTCTAAATAAAAGATATTATGATATATTTAACTACAAATCAAACAGTTTTTGGCTCATAAAACTCACTTTTGCATAATTTTCAAGTTTTCAAATTACTATATTTTCATCAGTATAGGGGGGTAGATATCTATGGGTCCAAAACCCCTATGCAAAACATGTCATAAAATTAGTTTCCTCCATTATAAAACAAACATTTGCTCCTTCTGATGCTTAAGATAAAAAAACATTGATATCACAGTGTTACATACACCTAAATATGTTGCCTAATCATTCACTCTTGTACCTCAATAAAACATCACTTGTCCCTGTACTCTACAGCAGTGGTTCTCAACCCTGGTCCTGGAGTACCCCCTGTGTATGCTGGTTTTCGTTCCAACCACAACTGCAATGGCAGAATTTTAACAAGCTGTTAATTTTTCTTAATTAAAATTCCCATGTTCATAATTCTTATTGCGTTACATTGCAAACAATTACAAAGAAGAACTGAGGTGAATTGTGCTCCTAATTAGGTAATTGAACAGAAGTTCCTTCATAATTTTTTCCTTAAACTTGTTAACACAATGCATATTTGGCTCATTATATCATTTGCTTTGCCTTTGAATTCTTCATTATTTACCAAAACAGTTCATTTTAGTGGCCATGTGTCCACAATTTCACTAATTATGAGCCTATTGATTCACCTCAGTCTTTAATTTGATCAGTTAAAACAGTTTTTACCTCTTTTTAATTGTTTACAATACAGCACAATGTGAACATTGGACTTTTATTCTTCATGGCATGCATAGCTATTGCTAATATAATGTGGCTTAAGAGGGTAAATAATCCCTCTAAACATTAAAAACATCTAATTAAGAAAAATGAACGGCTTTGTTAAACTTCTGGTATTGCAACTTTGGGTGGGAACGAAAACCAAGCATACACAGGGGTACTCCAGGACCAGGGTTGAGAACCCACTACTCTACAGTATGTATACTTTTGTCCTGGGATTGCATTTTTCTGTAGTTTTTTAAAAAATTTTAAATTTTCCTATTCATAATGACTTCAAGGAAATTTTTACCTTAATCTACCCCATATCAGCGCACAGTAAATTGGAATGAGCATTTGTCATGCCCTAAGAGACAAGTATATACGCCATAGCCTATATTAGGTACGATAACATGAACATAAAATAATATTCCACCATCTGCAAAATGCTGCCAAATGTCCTATCTTCAATGAACATCAAAGCCTACATCAAAAATACATTTAACGATTGCACTACAGTATGTGAAATATCACTCAAAAAGCAAAAATAACAATAGGGCTATCAAACATATTGGAAAGACAGTGCTCGAGTGGAAAAACGAACGTACATATGTAGCCAGCAGAGACCAACGGTATTTTACACGCAAAAATACTTACATATCAGAAAAGGGAAACTCCCCTCCCTAATGCGTATTCTATAGAGCTTGTATAATACTAGACCGTTATAAACGAAAACTGCCGTTACGCTGGGCTGTAGTAAATTGTTCAAAGCACCGAAAAAAGACATGGCATATACCGTTGCTAAGGTTATAATATACTCTATTGGATAAAAAAGCTGACAATTAAACCAGAATGAACTGTAATGAATGAGACAGGCTTACAGGGCATGGGGGTATTACGCATCGACGTTTCAGATAGTGTAATAGCGGTATAAAGTGTTGTATATTTCTCAAACCGATTGTACCAGACAATAAATGACCACTGAATTTTGAAAGGAACATCTCAATGTGTAAAACCAATGGTAGGATTGTATATTTATTTCATATTTAGTAGCATATATTGCTAGTAGAATACATGGTGGACTGAGACGGTACTTTCACAGTTTATTTTGCATTTGAGTGAGCAGGGCTTTTCATGGCTTTTCTGGCATACGATCAGGCTATTGTTGGGTTTATCTCGTTACTATGAAGTTATTCTAATTTTATATGATGAATAAATATATTTATGAACTCAAACATAGACGCTATTGTCCACTATGTCACGCATGGGTAGGTTTAGACTAGTGGGGGGTTGCTTGTTAAATGGACTTGCTACGGGGAAATAGTGGCACTTAGAAACTCCGTATTCGGCAGAAATCGTCACAAACCGTCTACCAATAAATTTAAAACACAGTGTTTGTGATTTCCACTAATAGTTTGGCTGCAGTAGCAACGAATGTCTCAGTTGAGCAAAAAGATTCCGCCGGCGTCACCTTCTACGCAAAGGGGTTAAACACTCCACAGTGCACCCAAAGCAAATAAAATACGACGACAGTCTATCGGGGTTAATTCGAGTGTTTATACCATCACTTTTTAAGTCAAACTATCGTTGAATCCTTTACTTTGTGCTGACCTATATTCTCTGTGGAAGTAGAATATATGGAGAAGTACGGCGGCGGAGCGATACTTTACGTTACCTACGAATGTAGTGCCGGCACTGGTCGACTACAACAACAAAGAAGAGCAACAAGTTGCAATGGCCACGTTCGAAAGACATATGTCTGACTTTGAAGAGGATGATGAGGAGTTTAATTTATCTGGCGAACCATACTTGTATGAACCAGAATATACGGATGAAGAACTGAAAGAGATGGATGCTCAGAGGGCAAAAAGCGCATTGGTAGAAGAGATGGATCAACCCCCGCCGGTTGCTGCTGCAGAGAACCGGGAGAGGACATCGGGAGACTGGTGGTGCCACTGCAGAAAATTCATACAAATGCCTACAGACAATGGATGCTTTTCAACGATAGTTTGACTTCAAAAGTCAAAATAGTTTGACTTTTGACTATAAACACTCAAATTAACCCCGATAGCATGTCGTCGTATTTTATTTGCTTTGGGTGCACTGTGGAGTGTTTAAGTGCGTTTGGAAGTGGATGCTACCGGTTACCATAGAGTTGCACTAGCATTAGCAACGTGTGTATGTCCACAAGAAGGACAGCATGGAATCAGCTGAAAATGGTCTCCATCAATCAACAACATCATGGGTTAGTCATAAATCAGACATTATGTCCAAAATTCCGAACTAATCCTTTAAGTGTTAGAATTAAACACAATGGTCTATCCTGTTTCCAGCCACTGCACTGCACAGTTTGACAGAAAAAAAATGCAATAAAGAAGCAGTCAATTGGCCAATCACAACTCACCTGAGTCGGATGTCCTGTCTGTTGTCCAATAAGCCTGAAGATTCCAGGGTGGGGGGCGGGGCCTAGTGGGGGCAGGAAATAGGAAAGCAGGAGAGAAACTATATGTTAAACAAACACATTCACATGCTTTAACTCTGACAGCATTAAGCTGAAGTTAAGTGCTTTTGCACATCTGTGCCCCCCCCCCCCGGCGATGTACAGTAGCTGGTCTGCATTCCTGGCATGTTTTTCCACCAAGTTCTGGCATGTTCCGACAAGTTCTTAATTTCACTGGAAAACAAGCTTCCTGTGATCTGGGCCAATTTCATCCCCTGCCAAAAGTGCAGGCCCCAAGTCCCCACAACAAAAACAACACCACCACCACATGCTGAACTGAACTCGTAGCAGGGGATGTTGGGAGTTAGAGTCCCTCACCTCTGAGGCCGTAAGGGAGTGTGTCTGTGTAAGCACTCCTCTGTACTGGCTGAGCTGGGTCAGCTGTGCCTGGAGGCTGTCTCGGTTCCGAGAAACCTTGAATAAAAGAACATCAAACAATGATGAGAACAGGGTACTCATTACAGACGTGTACAGCTAATGTTACAGTAATGTTATAAAGTCCAGGTAAAACAACTGAATCTTTTCTGTTGTTGTATCACTCTGAGTTTGTTACAGATTAGCGTTAGTCTGAACCAGGCATTATCTGGCTACAGCTGGCATGCATGGTTATAGCCAATTCTAGCTAACGCGATCTATATGACAGATAACCTTAGCAAACATTTCTTCCAAGAACTAGCCGCTGAATGAAGTAACGTTATCATAGCAACCTAGCTACCATTCATTATAGGTAATTACAATTAGTAGAAACAACAAGAGTCGGTCTTTAAACCAATTCGCTCCCAAACATCTCGTCACCTTCTAAAATGAGCACCTATGTTTTTTGAGCAAGCTTAATCCAATTCCCTTTTCTTTTTCTTTGCAAAAAACAGCACCGATATAAAGGGTTGTCTCTAGCTAGTGAACTTGCAAATTCAATCTCATTGTTGATTGGTTCCCGACATGAACCAGCCTATCTCTTCAAATGGTTTTATCATGAGTCACTTTGTTTTGAAAACAAAAATTCGAGCCGAATAACTGGTTTTAGAATGCAGAATTTGAGGGTATAAACACAGTGCATGGTGCGGGATTTCTCTCACAACAGATCACAACTATGATTGCTACCAACTAAGCATGACCGTTCTAAAAAAAAATTTGCGTACTCCAGCTTCAACTTTCACATATATTTGTTCTTGAGAGATTTGTTCACGTCGGATTCACCAAATGCTCTTAACCTCCAGAAATCTTCTTTCAGGCCAGTGTACATTCACCTGTTCTTAAATGAAGGTGTGTTCATACGAGTTCCCCATTAGCATAATTAACGCCCTCAAAATGCCATATAGGGCCAGCTATCCTGCCCCCTCTACCCAGAAGATGCATTCATAAAACCGCCATCTTTCCTAAAAAGGGGTAAAGAAAAAAGGAAAAAAGACAAGTCTTCATGTGTACATAGTTGAAGACACATTCCATATGCACTGTCTTGCCGCACCAATAAGGAGTTTTCCTGGCCTTAGTCAGTGAATTGCATGAGAGAAAAAGAAAAGAAAAAAGATGTTATATGCTAATTAGTCATCTGCAGGCTGGAGTGAAATCAGATGTATTTCAGTAAGTCGTGCGCTCCTCTGGACCAGGCAGCGAGCAAGGACGAGTTGTATTTTGAATCTAGGCTATTAACTTGGACGTTGATGGAGTTGTAGGCTATTGTTTTGAGGATGGTATATACAGGGTACTGGCTATACATTTATGTGCAGACTACAATAAAAATTTGAATCATATGTATAATTTTAACAATAAAAACACAAAATTACACGATCATTTGAACATGGTAATGCGATTATGGTGAGCAATATACAGTCAAGCCGGAAAGTCTCCCCCCCCCCTTTCACCTTCTCCACGTTTTATTACGTTACAGACTTATACTACAATAGATTGAGTTCATTTTTTGCCTCAAACATCTACACACAATAGCCAATAATGACGAAGTGAAAACAGGTTTTTAGAAAATATGCTATTTTATTTTACTGACAAAAATAGGTTATTTAGGGGTTACATATCTGTACACACCCTTAGCCTAATACTTGGTTGCTGCACCTTTGGCAGCGATTACAGCTTCAAGGCATCTTGGGAAAGAAGCTACGAGCTTGGCACACTTGTTTCTGGACATTTTTGCCCATTCCTCTTGGCATATCCTTGCAAGCTCCGTCAGGTTGGATGGGGAGCGTCGGTACACAGCCATTTTCAGCTCTTTCCACAGATGTTCAATTGGATTCAGGTCTGGGCTCTGGCTGGGCCACTCAAGGACATGCACAGACTTTCTCCGAAGCCACTCCTTTGTTCTCTTGGCTGTGTGCTTCGGGTCGTTGTCATGTTGGAAGGTAAACCTTCGCCCCAGTCTGAGGTCCAGAGCGCTCTGGAGCAGGTTTTCTTCAAGGATCTCGGTGTACTTAGCTGCATTCATCTTTCCCTCTATCAGGACTAGTCGCCCCGTTCCCGCTGCTGAAAAACATCCCCACATCATGATGCTGCCACCGCCATGCTTCACTGTAGGGATGGTATTAGCCAGGTGATGAGCGGTGCCTGGTTTCCTCCAGACGTGACGCTTGGTATTCAGGCCAAAAAGTTCCATTTTGGTTTCATCAGACCAGAGAATCTTGATTCTCATGGTTTGAGAGTCCTCTAGGTGCCTTTTGGCAAACTCCAAGCGGGCTGTGATGTGCCTTTTACTAAGGAGGGGCTTCCGTCTGGCCACTACCATAAAGGCCTGATTGGTGGAGTGCTGCCTGGATGGTTGATCTTCTGAAAGGTTCTCCCATCTCCACAAGGATACGCTGGAGCTCCGTCAGAGTGACCCTCGGGTTCCTGCTCACCTCCCTGGCCAAGGCCCGTCTCCCCCGATTGCTCAGTTTGGCCGGGGCGGCCAGATCTAGGAAGATTCTTGGTGGTTCCAAACTTCTTCCATTTACGAATGATGGTGGCCACTGTGCTCTTTGGGACCTGTAAAGCTGCAGAGATTTTTCCATACCCTTCTCCAGATCTATGCCTTGACACAATCCTGTTTCTGAGGTCTGCAGATAATTCCTTTGACCCCATGGCTTGGAGTTTGCTCTGACATGCACTGTCAACTGTGGGACCTTATATAGGCAGGTGTTGGCAATCCCCAATCATGTCCAATCAATTGAATTTATCACAGGTGGACTCCAATTAAGTTGTATAAACATCTCAAGCAGTATCAGTGGAAACAAAATGCACCTCAGCTCACTTTTGGGTGTCATATCAAAGGGTGTGCACACTTGTGTACATATGATATTTTACATTTTGATTTTTTATAAATTAGCACAAATGTCTAAAAACCTGTTTTCACTTTGTCATTATGGGCTATTTTGTGTAGAATTTTGAGAAAAAAAATTAACTCAATCTATTGCAGAATATGTCTGTAACGTAATAAAACGTGGAGACGGTGAAAGGGGTGGGGAGACTTTCCGGCTTGACTGTATATTTAAATTCAAACTTTATTTCCTAAACTGTATATCCTTTTAAATAATTAAAATTAAAACCACCCATTTGCTGGGAATTTAGGCCCATTTGCTTTGAGCATAACTCATAAGGCCCACTCTTAAATGTTATTCTTTTGACTAGATCCAAAATGAGAGAAAATGGTGAATGCCATAAAACTGCGTAAACAATTCTTACCTGCCACATAAGAACGGTTTCTTGCATGAAGCCCAATATTTCCTAAACTGGCTGCGGATTGACAGGAAACCAAACCTCTCTCCCTTTGCATTCTCTACCCCCCCCCCCCCCTACCTCTTTCAGCTCGCTCGCCAGTCTCTCGCTCTCCTCCTCTATGGTGAGCAGCTCTCTGGGCTGGGGCGCCGATGGGGCGGGGCAAGGGGGTGGGAGCGGCCCCTCCAGGGGGGGCGACAGGGACCGGTTAATCTCCTGCTCCAGGATGGCTGGAGAGAGAGGGGATGGAGGAAAGGAAGGAGGGGAAGGAAAAACAGGGAGAAAGGAGTTTTAAAGAGCCCAGGACACATGGGAGTGTCGCTTGGGTTTAAACGACAATCTGTTGGGGCTGCTGGGTGGATCACCCTGTTAAGGGACTGCTCTAGCGCACGGATGGGCCCCACAGTCTGGGATCAAATCTAGGACCGTGCCAACTGTGACTGGCAGTCCTGCAGGGCACCACAATCACCGCCCAGGTATGGGAGAATGTCAGTCAGCTGGGATGACAGCATCTCAAGACACACTATCGACCCCTGCTGGCAGAGGCAGGCATTGAGCATCATGGATACTGTAGTATTTGAAATACCAAACAAACAAAAAAATCTAAACCTAAACAAAGTTGAAACATTCGTAACCGAGGGTCATAATGTTGAGATACGTCTGCACAGCCGTGTTTAAAATCTGTGTATAAACAAACTAATACAGGTATGCCCTGATAAAATCTACGATAACTCGCTCAACCCAATTTATTTAAAAAGTCGTTTTTACAATAGTGAAGTAGCCTATTACAGCCATCAGGTCCCACATCTTTCTTTGTGCACTTGTGAACTTTAGGCCTGTAAAAAAATAGATAAAAAATTATATTAAAACGACTGTCTGCCTAGTGCAATCAATCCATTGGGTGCCTGCAGGTCCACCTGTTAGGCTGCACATGAATGTCTTTGGCTGCATTTGTATACACATCCTCTTCCTTTGCTCTCCTCCCTCAAGTGAGCCGTCTTGTGACAAAATTTGCTTAACAGGTGCTCTGCAAGGGAGGATAGACAAAAAAAACTGAAACAGAACTGAACCGCCCTCGCAACCAATAGAGCTCCGTAGTCCTGCCCACTTTAGTGACGAATGTCTGGTGCCACTTTTCGGAAAAAATATAATGGACTGAAAAGGACTGATAATTTATATATTCAGGCAGCTAGATGTTCAAGACACCAAAGAGAGGGGTTGTCACATTTTTAAATAATTTATAAAATTGGTAAAAAAAATTAGAAATTATGTCCAACAAGTAAACAACAAACGTTTTCAAAAGCTAAAACGACTACAACATCCGGTCTACTCACTTGCTCACACTGCTGAAGTGAAAGCCATAAAGCTGAGACACTCGACATGGCCAGACTGATAGTGATTCTCGCCCTTGTTGATACTCTTAGTTTCACTTCCATAATAAGACAAAGTGATAACCATTTTTGCTAGCAGAGCGGCTGGTAGAGGCTACTTTGGCTGGTAGCCACTTCCATAATACGTTACAAGAGCAGACCGAGTGATAGCCATTTTCGCTAGCAGAGCGCCCGGTTGCTAGCAAAAGCAGGAGCCGGCGATGTACAGGGGATTCTGGGTAGTGTAGTTATGTTTCTCAAACTCCGTTAATTATACGATTCAAATTTGATTTAAATGCGGTGGTGAGTATATAATCGACTTTGTATCACATATATGTCAAAGTTTGGTCCATACAATGCCATAATATCATCATAAGGGTGACTGAAAGATCCTGAAATGGGGGCAGGTAATGGCTTCCAGCAGTCTTCCGGGACCAGCCAGGTATAGGAGGGGGCGGGACTACAGAGCTCTACAGATCCTTTCCAAAAAATTAGAATATCATGGAAAAGTTTTTTTTTTTTCCATAATTCCATTCAAAAAGTGAAACTTTCATAGATTATAGATTCATTACACACAAAGTGAAATATTTCTAACCTTTATTTGTTTCATTTTTCATAATTTTGGCTTACAGCTCCAGAAAACCCCCAAAACAGTATTTCAAGAAATTAGAATAGTGTGTCGAAAATCAGCATTTACTTCAGTTATTTCAGAGAATGAGTGGAGTGGCTTGACTCGAGGAATCCGACAGTTGTAGCCCATGTCCCGGATACGTCTGTACATGGTGGTTTTTGAAGCACTGACTCCAGCCTCAGTGCACTCCCTCTGCATCTCCGCCAAATTTTGGAATCGTCTTTGCTTGACAATCCGCTGAAGCCTACGGTCATCTCTTTTGCTTGTGCACCTTCTCCTGCCACATTTTTCCCTTCCACTAAACTTTCTATTGATATGCTTGGACACTGCACTCTGTGAACAGCCAGCCTCCTTAGCGATGACCTTTTGTGGCTTACCCATCTTCTGGAGGGTGTCAATGATGGTCTTCTGGCCAATTGTCAAGTCTGCAGTCTTCCCCATACTGAACCAAACTGAGATAAACTTTGCAGGTGTTTTGAGTAAATTAGATGATAGTGTGACACTCAGTCTAAAACATTCATTCTCTGAAATAACTGAAGTAAATGCTGATTTTCGACACACTATTCTAATTTCTTGAAATACTGTTTTGGGGGTTTTCTGGAGCTGTAAGCCAAAATTATGAAAAATGAAACAAATAAAGGCTAGAAATATTTCACTTTGTGTGTAATGAATCTATAATCTATGAAAGTTTCACTTTTTGAATGGAATTATGGAAAAAAAAAAACTTTTCCATTATATTCAAATTTTTTGGAAAGGATCTGTATATAGAAAATGCAACCCCATGGAGTTGAAACGTGACCGCCCACTTTTTCTGTGTGGAGCATTGCATTGTGTGATTCCCTTCTTGCTGAAAGCTAGCATTTTTTACCCTTGGTGGAAGAGAGGATATAATTACTCACTCCCCTTTCTTGAATTGGAACCGAATCCCACTTGGTGTGGCTGCCATATTTCATCCTGCCATTTTGGGGATTCCCCCCTTGAAGCAAGGGAAGGGAACGACAGGAAGAAAGTATAAATTTTGGATCCAAATGCAGCCCATGTCTGTGCGCCTAGCCTGACGTGCTAACTGCATTGAGACAGGTATTGGTGGGTGACATCATGAGCTTCAGAAGAGAGCACATGCTTGTCTGCACTCACCTGAATCGACAATAGAGGTTGCAGCAATGGCCGCCAACAAAACTATGATTGGCCATTCCAAACCGGGAAAAAAAAAAGGAGTTAAAGCAGGAAAAACACTGTTATAAATAACTCACAGAAAGTCTTCTCCATCTCCTCGCATCTTCTCACCTCACCCACAAACTTTCTTTGAAACGCGTTGACGTTTGGATTCAGCTGAGGGAGTGAGAGAGAGAAATTGTATACACCTTATTAACAAGATCAAATTATAGCATTTTGAACATACGTGAGATGCGCGTTATAGCCAGTGGGATGCTCACATCTCTGAATTCAACCAATCCCAGCTCTCCCAGTTCGCTGACACAGTCGTAAGCGGATCCTGATTGGAGAAAAAGCTGCACAAGACACACCTCCTCACTGCGAAACAGCGCACCCATTTTAACCTGTGAGAGACAGAATGTGTGTGTGTGGTGGAGGGGGGGGGGGGGGGGGGTGGGTAGAGTGGGTGAGAGCCCTAATTCATGCGATTCTCTTTCATTCTTTTCCTAATTTAAGAAAATCTGAGACAGGCAGACACACACACATGCATTCACACATTGTAACACCTAACGAAAATGAACTATAGTAAAACTGTAGTATGTTGACAGCATATACTACAAATACTATAGTAATGCTGTAGTTTTTTCATACACACTATAGTCATACTATTGTCCTATAGTGATAAATACTAAATAATTATTATAGGGGGTGAAAATACTATAGTCATACTATTGTCCTATAGTGACAAACACTATATTATTACATTGGGCGAAAAAACTACAAACCCCAATTCCAAAAAGTTGGGAAAGTATGTAAAATGCACATAAAAGCAGAAAGTATTGATTTGTAAATTCAGTACAAAGAAAAGATAATTAATAAATATACATTAATTCCAAATTTAATGCCTGCAACACATTCCAAAACAGTATGGAACCCATGGTTGGCTAAATGGCTGTAAGTCATCAAGGGTCTCAGGTATCAAAAGAGCCTCAAACCATCACTCTGCTGCCAGATATGCAGTAGATATGGATGGATCACTTGAAGGGTTGTTTCTCCTGACTTATTTTTCCATAGTGTTCAATAGGAAAATAAGTCAGGAGAAACAACCCTTAAAGTGATCCATCCATATCTACTGCATATCTGGCAGCAGAGTGATGGTTTGAGACTCGTTTGATACCTCAAACCCTTGATGACTTACATCCATTTAGCCAACCATGGGTTCCATACTATTCCCGTCTAATTTACAGCTTAATCTAGTCCCGCCCCGCAATTCCCATAGAGATCCATTAAAATGCAGAGAGGTTATATTATCAATTGTAAGAGTACCTGGAAATAAGATATCAAGAGTCTTTTGATATCCTTTTATACACAGTCATGATAGCATCACCTGTGTACCTGTGGAATGTTCTAAACAGGTGTTTTTCGAACTTCCCAGTATTTTTTTTGGAAGGTGTTGCAGGCATCAAATTCGGAATTAGCCTATATTTACAAAAATCAATAAAGTTGATAAGGTAAAACATTAGATATATTTTCTTTGTACTGTTTTCTATTAAATTATGTAAAAGATAAATTACTGCTTTCTGCTTTTATGTGCATTTTACATACTGTCCCAACTCTTTTGGAATTGCGGTTTGTATAATATTCATAGTTTTGTAGACGATAACTATAGTAATACTATAGTTCATTTGCGTCACGGAGTGAGCGTATTTTACACAGTGACTAATTAGAATAAGCAGAGATGTCAACCCCTGAGATAACAGAATGGAGATATCAGAATGGACGACTGACACCAGACAATTGTATGCACAAAGACACACACACACACACACACACACACACACACACACACACACACACACACACACACACACTCAGAATAATGCGCACTTACATAAGTGCACACCTGACCTCCGCACACAGGCGACACAAGACACAGTCAGGTGCATGAGTACGTACATGCAACAGTCATGTGCGCGCACATCCAAATATCACGAGAGCAGAATTAAAGCACAGTAACAGTGGGACAGTGGGATAACTGAACAAGGTTATTAAACTACACTGAAGCCAGAAATTAATAAAAGCAAAAATGTCAGCTATGCCAGCCACCCAGAATAAAGACAAGCCATCTGTTGTGCACGTAACAGCAGCTTCACTAAAGAATGGGGTCCTTGTGCTTAAGGGGAGATGTCAGAATGATGCGCTGTGATGCGCCACATCACATTACATTAGACTGGTGTCCAATTATTAGCGCGTAAGAATGGAAACCCCAGTTCCTAATTTCTCTAACCCAATTTACTGTCTGGCTCCTGCTGTATTTCTGCTGTGGGGACCCAAAATGAAAGGTCCTTATTTTGCTCTAACAGAAAAAAAATGTCAGACCGTCCCGATCTGTACTTTCCCCAATTACATTTGGACAGTAAAGACTAACCAAGACAAACAGCACATTGACCGCCACAGTTATCAGCTCCTTTCTCTTTATGAACAACCACCGCTGTCGTTTCAATAACGTTACATCATTACATGGTACATAAGTTTATAGACTTCATAGTCCATGGCTGGACAGAAATCCTTACGCGAACTCATTCATTAATTTGCCCAAATCGGAACGTAACTTAACAGTTAATGTTTCACTGTGGACGGTTTCGCTTCCCTTTGGTTAATCTTAGAGCTCAAATATGTGGCAGTAGCTATTAATCTCAAAACCGCTTCGAATGAACAATTAATGTTAGATGTTACTATTAACGTCATTTAAATAACAATAGGTGTTCACTCCTCAGTCATTGGAAAATGAATTAAGTTATCCATCAGGCAGACGGTGTGGCACAAATCCACTGTCATGAGGCTACATAAAGTTTCACTTCAAAAGCGTTGTATACTTTGCGCAAAATCCAACATGAGCTAGGCAAAATTGATTTCAGCTAACTGGTGAGTAGTTAGGTTCGCCGGTTGGCAAAACGCTGACAGTTTTGAAATGAATGATTCAGAGACTTTAAGAGCAACACAACTGAAAACCATAACTATAGCCAGCTAGCTAAAGCCAAGGGGAGATTGTCGCCGTTAACTTACGACCTAACGTTAGGTAATTATCCTAGTCGTGTTTATAACCAGTGACACTCATAATAAATTGACTCGCGCGTGCAGTTTTCAGGCTACCTGCGGGCACAGCAAGCTAACTAACGTTAACTAAATCCTTATGTTGAGTTCCGCTGATGATGAATCTAGCAGCCTTTCAGATGGCTAACGTTAGCTAGAAATAACGTTATAGGTAATCAGCAGTGTAACATGTACAGCCTACCTCCCTCTTCTCTCTCCGAGGATTGCTTGGATAGACTCTGAACGTTAATTCCACCCACGATCAAGTACTTCCTTGAGAAGACAAACATACGAATGAAACAAAAGTTGGTAACTAGCTGATGAAGTTGATCACATACTTCCCGTTTCTTTTCTTCGTCGTAGTCACGTGAATTTGCTAGACACTTCCTGTTTTTGGCCGTAGCCACGTGATTTCGCCGCACTCCTGTGACATCGTGACGTTTTCATTTCGGGTCACCTGCCTGGTCCTGGTAACGTTATTTAAATCACCGCAATCTTTAAATGGATTTGCGCCAGTGTATATATGTAATCTGCTTTTACCATATAAGCCAAAAAGATCACTCCGTTCCCAAGACGCAGGCTACCTAGTAGTCCCAAGAATATCTAAAAACTTGACGGGTGGTAGAGCTTTCTCCTACAGAGCGCCACTACTGTGGAACACCCTGCCAAAATGTATAAGGGAATCAGACACCGTCTCAATATTTAAATCTAGATTAAAAACGCACCTTTATGATCAGGCTTATAATGAGCTATAGTCTGGAGACAGGACCAGAGAAGCATTTAGCCATAGAGTAATGTAGGGTGGCATCCTTTCCTTACTGTCACCTGTCAACAGCTGTGACCCCATCTTCCTGGGCTGGCTCTTGATAGGTGGGTAGGATTGTTTTCCCTCTCATGACTGCATGGTTTCTCAAACTCTGTCTTCATAGCTATGCAGCCATAGATTACTCCTGGCGGGGGCACTTGTCCAACCCTCCCACCCCCCACCCCTCTAGTTGGTGCTCCTGCTGCTCTATTACACTTCCCCTAACTGTTTTCTCTCTCTCTTTTTTTTTTTTACATTCTGCCGGCGGGGCTTATGCCCCGCATCTCGAGAGTTGCTGTCCGGCTTCCTGTCCGTTGCCGCTTGCCCCTCCCTCCTTACCACCGCTGCCAGCTGCTCCCGCCGCCATCGGCGCCCGGTTCCCCACCATCACTGCCGCCACATCTGGACTGTCATCTAGCTGCTGCAAATTATATTATCATGGACATTGGCTGTTTTGACCATGTTGGTCTTTAAGCCCTAGACCCTGAGCCGACCAGAGGAGGATGGGTTCCCCCATTGAGTCTGGTTCCTTCCAAGGTTTCTTCCTAGTTACACCAGGGAGTTTTTCCTTGCCACTGTTGCCTTTGGCTTGCTCTTGTGGGGGGTTTAGGCTGGGTTTTGCTGTGAAGTGCATTGTGACAACTTGTGAAATGCGCTAAATAATTAAATATTGATTGATTGATTGATCTCAATGAAGGTCAGGAAAATTGAAGCTCACCATTTTATCAGTATTTTCGCCTTCATCCATCTACCCATCTTTCCAGCTATACCAACAATAATGTGCAATTTCAAGATTTCATTAAGCAAATTAACCTGTATGAACAGCAGTTACAAGACTTCCATCGCCAATACTATTAATGTTTTCAAATTACTTCAAATTAACTAAGAAAATTACAGCTTAAGAGGTTGTGCACAAGTACTTCATATTTCAATTAATAATGTAGTTAGAATAAATATAGAATGAAAGGTGTATTTGAAGGGTCAGGTAATACATTCCAAAGGATCACAAGCAGGCAAAAGTACATTCGGTCTCAAGGACACAATATACAGCAGTGTATAGTGGGGACGGAAAGTATTCGTGCAGTGACACTAAATGGAACAGTGACTATACGGTTAAAGTGCAGACTTTCAGCTTTAATTTGAGGGTTTTTACATCCATATCGGGTGAACCGTGTAGCAATTGTAGCCCTTTTTATACACCCCCCCTCATTTTAGGGGATAAAAAGTAATTGGACAAATTAACATAAACTTAGTCATCATATTTAATATTTGGTTGCACATACTTTGCAAGCCATGAGTTCCTGATGTCTGTGACCCAACATGAAAATACTCTTGGTATCTTATTTTCTGGTGCTCTTACAAGCGATACTGTAACCTCTCTGCATTTTAATGGTTCTTTATGGGAATTGGGGGAAGGGGGGGTAGATTTAGCTGTAAATTACGCTGGAACAGTATGGATCACATGGTTGACTAAATGGCTGTAAGTCATCAAGGGTCTGAGGTATCAAACAAGCCTCAAACCATCACTCTGCTGCCAGATATACAGTTGATACAGATGGATCACTTCAAGGGTTGTTTCTCCTGACTTACTGTTCCATAGAGTTCAATAGGAAGATTAGTTGTTGAGAATTGCTGTGATTTTGACATTCCATGCCATATCTACTGTATGCTCATGTCTGTCTCCTGGTATCAACAGTTTATGCGGCAGATTCAGCACTGAAATACTTGCTTCTCACTCACTCTCCCCCTCTCCCCTCATAGCAAAGCAACACACAACCCAGCCATTATTTTCTTAGTCTTTATTATTTCCAAAGGTTAATGGTCAGCATGGCTCTACAAAGGGCACTACAAACTCAAGGATCCGGAGCTGGGTGGTATTTTACAAAGCGGGATTAAGGAGTTAGCCGGCTAACTTTTGCAACTATTTTGAAGTAACCCAGGCTCTCGTCAAATCTGATGTCATCAAATTCAAAATATTTACAAAAGTTAGCCGGTTAACTCTTAAATCCCACTTCGTGAAATACCCCGATCTGATCGATGCAGAATTCACTATTATTATTATCTTTTTTTTTTTTAACACATAAGCAGACAGTGAGGGAGGGGGGGACGGGGCCTTGATCTGGAGGGACAGCCAATTAAAAGGAGCCATTGACATTCATTAAGATTAAACACAAATTTATTTTGGAGGGGAAAAACAGCACTTGGTAAAAATGACTGACACTCATACTAAAATTAAGAGAGAGGGCTGAGGGAGTGATCAAAGGGTTGAAATAAATTTACATGCTTAAAAAAAAAAAAGACCAGAGATCTCAAGTACTGCACTGACAAACTACAATGTGTAGTGCTTGCGTATCAGTGATCTCTAGCGTGTGTGGAATAGACAGGTGTTTGTTCCGCACACTTGCTTTGTGATTCCCCAGGCTCAATCAATTTGTTGCAAACGGCAGTTTCACCAGCAGATCAGGCCATAGTGAAAGATTTCAAGTAGGGACAAAAGAATGGCCTTCAACTCTCATTCTCATTCACACAAATAATTTGGGCCAATTAAACAATGAAGGTCAGAGTTTGGCATGAAACCTTAAACGTGTCGACTCCTCGCTTACACTCGATTTTAATGCACCTCTCTCTCTCTCTTTCTCTCAATCTATCCATCCCTTTCTCCATCTCTCTCACCCCCCCCCCCCCCCCCGGCCCGGCCCAGTGTTCCATCCTACAGGCTGTAGAACTTCAGGCTTCTGTCCATGCCTGCCGAGGTGAGGAACTGAGCATGCTCACCGAAGGCCACGCCCGTCACAAGCCCAGAATGCTCTGAGTCAAGGTGAGAGAGAAGGAAGAGGAAGAGGCCATCAAAATTGGGAAATGAGCAATAAGCACATTACTGGCACAATTGCATATCATGTGTGAGTCAATGTGAAGTGTGGGTATTTATACTGTTGCAAACACAACTTCCCCAGAACGGGAAAATATTATTCAACTGATAGACTGACTACAAACCACGCCTCTACCCTGCGAGCAAGGATCAGTTCTAGCATGTCCCATCTCCAGACAGAGAGAAGTGTGGACACAATATCTCACCAGTGAAATTGAGGACCTCAGACCACTGCTTGCAGATGTAAACCCGGATGTCAGAACCACCAACCGCCAGGTACGTCCCACTCTGGTCAAACACCAGTGACTTCACCTATGGGGACAGACAGACAGCGCCACACACACACATATTTAGAGTCCATGCCACGCACACACAAGCACAGGGATACAGTCATGGCTAAACCTATCAGCACAAAGAAATCAGATGATTTAAAAAAATTTTAAAAAATAAAACAAAAATAAAAAAAGGCTCAAAGACATGACTACAAGTGAATTACTGTGATGCATGTTTATGTACGGCACTGTTCCTGACAGCCAATATATACAAAAAAAAAACAAAAAAAAACAACAACAAATGCACATGAGGATCTCTCTCCCCTCCCAGCCCAGGACAGTTCAGCAGGAGAAAGGCTCAATAAGGACCCAACATCCACCCCCCCCCCCCCCCCCCCCAAAATGAGACAGGTCCCATATTGAGCACTGACGCATGTCGCTGTATGGGGAACTGCGTGGATGGTGTTTCCAGCTTATAAAGCCATGTGTCAGGAACACAAGATGAAGCAAGCGGGCTTACTTAGTTTCTGTAAACCCCACAATAGTGCGTGGCAGTACAGTAGACCAGACCAGACCAGGCTGGACCAAACCAAACCAAACCCAACCCAACCCAACCAATCCGGACCGGACCAGCTTCTCACCTCATAGTTACTGTCGAGAGAAATGGTCTTGAAGTTCTTCAGCTTCCTCAAATCCCACAGTTTCAGAGAGCAATCCTGAGCACCTGGAAGACACACACATTTAATGCACACAAAACAAACCTGCAGTACAGAAAATCAAACACATTCTACAAGACACGTACACACTCATGGTACTGACACAAGTGCAGTACAAACACATTTAACAGCACAGTGACAGAATGTAAAATGTCACACACACGCATGTGCTTGCACGTGGGGCAGCAGACTCACCTGTGGCCAGGTAGTAGCCATTCTCAGAGAAGGCGATGGCGGTGACAGGGCCTGAGTGGCCAGGGAAGTTGGCCACGTTGGTGCGCTCCTTCAGGTCCCAGATCTTAATCTGAGAATCAGCCGTGCCCGTCCCGAAAATCAACCCGTCAGGGTGGAACTGAGCACAGGTCAGAGCTGGAGAACACACACACACACACACACACACACACACACACACACACACACACACACACACACACACACACACACACACACACACACACACACACACACACACACACACACACACACACACACACACACACACACACACACACACACACACACACACACACAGGTCAGAGCTGCCATTGATTTTACAGAGAAAAATTTATATAATTCAGAAAATATAAATGTGAAAATGCTCAACATAAAAATGAGAAAAATCTAAATGTGAAAAATGCTCAACGTTAAAACTACAGAAAAAAATCTAAATTTGAAAATTCTCAACGTTAAAATGAGAAAAATTGGAATGTGAAAATGTTCAATGTTAAAATGACAGAGAAAAATTGTACATAATCGGCAGCAGTTTGTCCTGCTAAAGGAACTTCAGCGCATGCTGAAGAACCAGACATGCGGAAATCATGCGCTGCACAGGGAAATAACCTATGCTGTTTGTGTGTGTGTGCGTGTCTGTGTTGTTCCTCGTCATTGCTTTTAGTGTTGGTATAGTTCTTTTAACTGATGATAGTGCAATTTACACAAATATACAAACTGTGAATACATGAAAATATGTATTATAAAATAAGTGACGCCAATAAAGTATTGAGATGGTGTCGTAATTGTGTGTGTGGGAATGTGAGAGAACGTATGTGTTGTGTGTGAGAGATGTTCTCCGACATTGTGAAAAATACACAGAATGGAAATAAAAATATTTTAGAAAGTTTTAAATATCTCTCCCTCAATTCAAAGAAATGACTGATATAAACAGTCTTTCTCGGGGAGGGACCCACAGCACAACTGGCCGCACAGTAGCCTGAGAGACAGTAAACAGGCAAGTCCACTCACACATTATGCCTAGGACTGAGAAAATAGTCCCAAATAGCCCTTATTAGTAAGTAGCTTATGTATTTGTTCCTTTATCGTTATTGCTGTTTATTACCGTTATTTTATTTGTTAACAAACCCCCCCCCCCCCCCCCCTACCCTGCTCCCATTACGGAGGGTCCAAGCACCCTATCTTTTGCATTATTATTGCTCATAGTTTTTTTTGCTGCTAGTGTTGTTTTATTTAAATAATCACTTTTATGCCGATGAGTGGTCATGCCATTCTTCTCCATTCTTTAAAAAAAAAAAACTAGTTCATTCCAAAAAGCAGGAATCTATGCAAACGAACAGAGAGAATGCGATGGCGTGATGTCATCATAACCTTACCACAGCCTGCAGTTTCATCAGTCACCTTGGTCAGCACGCGGCCTGTCTGGACATCAGAGAACGCCCAATACTGAGAGAGGGAGAAGGGTGGAGAGAGGAAGACAGTGAGAGAGAGGAAGCATGTTGTTGATTTTTTTCTAATGTCAATTTTTGGCGCTTTGAGCAGCAAAAACATTGGCCCTGTTGAGGTCCATTGTATCAGGGTGATATCAAGTTGAGCTGCAGCAGATATCTATAAAACTAGTGAAATTTCAGCAAAACTATCTGGATGGATAGATAACACTCCAGGTACATTTAATTTGTGGATGAACTACCCTACCCGATTGATTCGACGATCTGTACTACGATAAAGACACTGCATCTGTAATAACCAGTGGCAATGCAAAGCAGTTTAGCCATTATCTGCAGCCTCACGCGTATATAAACCATCACTGTGATTAGAAAGCAACATTCCGTGTGTTAACGGACCGTCACACATCGGTGGGCGTCTAGGGTACACAGATGTGTGCGTTACCTGGTCCTCGGAGGCACTGAGCAGGTAGTCTCCGGTGGCGTGGAGAGACAGTCCGGTCACACCCGCCTCGTGGGCGCGGATCACCTGGACACAGTTCCCACCTGTGACTGACCACACCCTGATACTGCTGTCAGGAGAAGCGGAGAACACCACAGACTGGGGGGGAAAGTTAGAGCGATGGGGGAGAGAAAAATTGGAAAAAGAGAGAGGGATGGGGGAAGGAGGGACAGTGATAGAGGAAAGGATTGGTGACAGAACATGGATGTGTGACGTGATGTTTTTTACTAAAAATAAAGCTTTGCGGAGCAAACTCACTTAAAAGTTAATGAAGTGTAAAACTGAGGTGTTTTTGGAGAAAATATCTCATGTCATATTTCACCCGTGAGACCAGGTATGTGTGACTCACTTGTGAGGGGAGGAATATGTGCTGTACTCTACCTGAGGAAAGGGGTGTGACTCAACTGTGAGGGGAGGTATATGTACTGTATTCTAACTGAGGAAAGGGGCGTCTTAGCTGTGAGAGGAGGTATATGTGCAGTACTCTACCTGAGGAAAGGGGTGTGACTCAACTGTGAGGGGAGGTATATATACTGTACTCTACCTGAGGAAAGGGGCGTCTTAGCTGTGAGAGGAGGTATATGTGCTGTACTCTACCTGAGGAAAGGGGCGTCTTAGCTGTGAGAGGAGGTATATATGCTGTACTCTACCTGAGGAAAGGTACGTGACTCACCTGTGAGGAGAGGTATATATACTGTACTCTACCTGAGGAAAGGTGTGTGACACGGGGAGGTATATGTACTGTACTCTACCTGAGGAAAGGTGTGTGACTCAGCTGTGAGAGGAGGTATATGTGCTGTACTCTACCTGAGGAAAGGTGCGTGACTCACTTGTGAGGGGAGGTATATGTGCTGTACTCTACCTGAGGAAAGGGGCGTGACTCACCTGTGAGGGGAGGTATATGTGCTGTACTCTACCTGAGGAAAGGTGTGTGACACGGGGAGGTATATGTACTGTACTCTACCTGATGAAAGGGACGTGTCTTAGCTGTGAGAGGAGGTATATGTACTGTACTCTACCTGAGGAAAGGTGTGTGACTCACCTGTGAGGGGAGGTATATGTGCTGTACTCTACCTGAGGAAAGGGGCGTGACTCACCTGTGAGGGGAGGTATATGTGCTGTACTCTACCTGAGGAAATGGGCGTGTCTTAGCTGTGAGAGGAGGTGTATGTGCTGTACTCTACCTGAGGAAAGGTGTGTGACTCAGCTGTGAGAGGAGGTATATGTGCTGTACTCTACCTGAGGAAAGGGGCGTGTCTTAGCTGTGAGAGGAGGTATATGTGCTGTACTCTACCTGAGGAAAGGTGCGTGACTCACCTGTGAGGGGAGGTATATGTGCTGTACTCTACCTGAGGAAAGGGGCGTGTCTTAGCTGTGAGGGGAGGTATATGTGCTGTACTCTACCTGAGGAAAGGTGCGTGACTCACCTGTGAGGGGAGGTATATGTGCTGTACTCTACCTGAGGAAAGGGGCGTGTCTTAGCTGTGAGAGGAGGTATATGTGCTGTACTCTACCTGAGGAAAGGTGCGTGACTCACCTGTGAGGGGAGGTATATGTGCTGTACTCTACCTGAGGAAAGGTGCGTGACTCACCTGTGAGGGGAGGTATATGTGCTGTACTCTACCTGAGGAAAGGGGCGTGTCTCACCTGTGAGGGGTGGTAGATGACAGAGGTGACTTTCTTAGTGTGGCCCTTCAGCGTGGCCACAATCTGCTCCTCTCTCTTATCAAACACCACCACATTCTTATCTGCCCCACCTGGAGAGCAAAAGGACGGAGGGCAACCAATTGTTATCAGAAAAAATGACTAAATGTGATCAATATTCATATCATTATTACTTATTGTGTTCATGGCATAATGTGCATATGAAGCTAGAGCAATAAGCTAATGTTAGTCAGAGAGAGACCTGTACAAAGGGAAGGCACACCACCAGGCGAGAGCTGTGTGTGTGTGTGCGTGTGTGTGTGAGAGAGAGCAGTGTGCATGTGTGTGTATGCAGTGTGCATGTGTGTGTATGCAGTGTGTGTGTAGTGTGTATGTGTGTGTGTGTGTGTGTGTGTGTGTGTGTGTGTGTGTGTGAACGGTGTGTGAACGGTGTGTGTATGTATGTATTTACCTGTGAGTTCTTTGTTGGTTGTGTGTGTGCATGTGTGTATGTATGCATGTGTGTATTCATCTGTGAGGACTTTGTTGATTGTGTGTGTTTGTATGCATTTACCTGTGAGGACTTTGTTGGTGTCTGTAGAGCACAGGTCCAGAGAGAGGATTCCAGGCACACTGGCGCTGTGGAGGCCAGCATGAGACGCCACCTGCCTGTACTTACTGAGGTCCTCAGCCCTCACCAGCTCCTCAGGGACAGACTTACCCCTCTGTGTGAGACAGACAGACAGACAGACAGATAGAGCAAGGGAAGAAAGAGTGAGTTATAAGGAGGGAGAGAGGGAGGAAAACAGGATGGGGGACCAGGTAAACACTGCATCTTATTCTGAAAGTGAAAAGTGATCTCTGGTGTGTTACCCTACGGACACAGAGGGAATATTTACTCACCTTCTTCCTCTCCGTAGTAAGCACAGTGGCCTTATCTTGCAGCTAAAGAGAGAGAGGGAGAGAAAGAAAATAACAATGTTAAGTGTTAATGTTAATAAGTTGGTACGTCCTTAATTAACCTGTACGTCGGGAGTGACTTTTCAGAGTTTGGGTATATAAGATCAGGATCAACACACCATGTGTTCACTGCCGAAGACAGAACAGTTTCCCCACAATCTTCAGCTTCAACTTTAATGAGAAACATTGAGTGTGATCCTTTAAACACCCACCTCAGGTTTAACCGCTTAACCAGCACTCGCCCATAATTATATGCTTTATTTTATTTGCATTCATTGCGTTTTTTACTGTGAAATTGTCAATCAATCTGGTAAGACAATATACAACTTGTATAAGTGTTAAAACTGACGATTCTATCACTATTAACTATTTCACGATTCCAATGTTTTAGCTAATAAATAATAATAATAATAATAATGATAATTCTTTTAGGCAAGAAAATACTTCCACTGTGTTTGAGCTTCTGTTACTTTGTTTCAGTAATTCTGACTCTTGGAAAACAAACTCCTGAGGGTTAGATAATTTAGCTCACAGAAGAGACCAGGATTATGCCTGTAGTCAAAAAGGTTCTAGAACAGTAACCATCTTATTGTCTGGCTTGCATTCAAAAAAGGTGGTGCTAGAGAAGGGGTTAAACCCAAAGAGTGTGCGTGTGTGTGTGTGTGTGCGTGCGTGCGATTCTTACCTTTTGCACCACCTCAGCCGTCATTCCCACTTGCTCACTGACCTCCATGGGCTCTCCTCCAGCGCCCTGAGAACGAGGGGCAGGGAAAGAGACAGATCGGTACTCAGGGGAGGAGAGGGACACAAACCATAGGGATGATCACAGCTCCATAAACTTTCATGTGCAATCACTGCCCAAACAGGACATAATTTACAAAAATCACCTCATGCTGCATGTGTGTGTGTGTGTGTGTGTGTGTGTGTGTGTGTGTGTAAGCGGGGTAAGTATGGGGTGGGTGGGTGTGTGTGTGTACTGTGGTTGGTAATGATTAGGGGTGTCATGATTCTCCAAATCCATGATTCGATTTGACTTTCGATTTTAAGGTCACGATTCGATTCTCGATTTTTTTCCAGCACTATTTTTTTTTCCAGCACTATAGTCTAACTAATGGCTATGCCATTAGTTAGACTATCGAGTCTTGATTTGTAAAGAAAAATACTTGTTTCTCAATAAGTAACTTTTATTTGAATAATAACAATTATAAATAATAACAAAAATATGAGAATATTTAAACACACCTAAACAGTTAAGTGCTTTATCAAAACTAGACTCTAGAATAATAAACAGTTGAACATTTACCACGCTATTAACAATTTACACATTGGTTTTATGCCCTGACAACGGTCATTTACATTTACATTGTCGTCAAGGCAATTAATTCTGCATTAAATGCTTAAATCCAGCGTTCTCCACCACCGAATAGGGTCGCATGTCTGATGCTACAAACAAGTTGAATTTTGTGGAAGCTTGGCTCTAAATGAGAATGGAAGAGTTGCCTGTGTCAATGTTTTTTTCCCAGTCAAATCTATTTCTTTGTGATGCCTGCGAATGTGTCCTGCCATATTTGACGTGTTGCCTGAGGTGGCGTATGGTACTCGCGTGTAGCATAGCCGACAAACTGTCGTTTTTTTGTCAATGACGCGTTCGTTGTTTATATAACTCATGGGGAAGGCAAACTGTTGCCACACCGGTGACTTGAGGGAAGCAGGAGGATTTTGCAGTTCTGTTTCTCCATCTCCGACTCCGGCAGTGGCCATGTGTCGAAAAGTAATGCAGGCTACCGGTAAGCCAACGTTAACTAGCAGTTGTGTCTTCTTTGAAATATCGTTGTTTTTTTTTCTTCGGACGCACGCCTGCGTGGACGAACAAAATGCAGTGGAAGGCGTCAAGTTTCGTTTTGTCGGAAACGCTTACATTAGAGATGGCCAAGTAGGCTACTTTTTTTTACATTATACCCATCACATGAAAGGCTAAGAAGAGCGCGCGGGGGGCATGGGTGGAGAGAGAAAAAAAACTTGGAGAATCGCGAACCAGCTTGTGATTTCGAAGTTCGAAATCGAACGCTCATTTCGATCGATTTTCGATTTCGAATCGGTATCGTGACACCCCTAGTAATGATATAACCCTACTATTTTAGCACACATTCCCATCTGTAAGCAGGGTTAGAGTCCTTTCCTCCCTGCAGTTGCGTTTGCTGTGTTTAAACCCGTGTTTGTCAGGCCTCAGTAAACCTGTATTAAAGGAAATGAACTCACTGCAGCAGCCGGCTGAGACACAGGAAGAGCCTGAGGAACAACCAACCCTGCCTGGGGCTTCAGAGTGGCCAGAGCTGTGGAACAAGACACTGCGTTTAGAGAGAGACTGAGCACAAACAGAGAGACTGCACACAGACAGAGAGACTGCGCACAGACAAACAGACTGCGCTCAGACAGACTGCGCACAGACAGACAGACTGCGCTCATAGAGGGAGACTGTGCACAGACAGGGAGACTGCGCTCAGACAGGGAGACTGCGCACAGACAGGGAGACTGCGCTCAGACAGGGAGACCGCGCTCAGACAGGGAGACTGCGCTCAGACAGGGAGACTGCGCTCAGACAGGGAGACTGCGCTCAGACAGGGAGACTGCGCTCATAGAGGGAGACTGCACACAGAGAGACACTGCGCTCACACAAAGACACAGCTATTACAGATATACTGCAGACAAGTAGATCAGTCAGACAGAGATGCTGGGGTCAAAGCAGAGAGGGGTGATGGGTAAACACAGCTCAGAAGTTTTGTGAACCGCAAAAACAGACATTAAATCATCTGTCAGTAACACATAGGGCAGAATGAGTGATGCGCTTTCACTGTGGAGAGCACATCTACTATGATCAGTGACTGACAAACCGAACTCCCAGAAGCCATTGCTCTTACCCTCGCGGGCGGCGGTCACCTCCTTGGTGAGACGGGCGATGACCCTGCAGGCAGCGTCGTGCTGATACAGAGCGTGCGAGAGCTCCTGCCGTGTCGTCTGCAACTGCTGCCTCAGCGTGAAACTGTGCAGCATCACTGCATCCTGAGAAAGAGACATTAACACTGCACTGAGACAGAGACATTAACACTGTACCGAGAGACAGACATTAACACTGCACTGAAAGACAAGGAGACTGCACCGAGGGGGTTAATGCAGTATAGACACCGCAGAAGATGTACAGCACAGGTAAGAGACACCCACCCACTCGTCCTGCAGCGCTTTGAGGATCGCAGGAATGCTTGTGGCAGACGGAGCCTTGGGTCGGATCGGGTGCGACACTACGGAGGAAAATTTGGCGGTTGGCTTCTGCATATTAATTTAAAGGGGCATTCCATTGCAATACAGACATACACACTACCAAAACTATTTAAGACGAAGCTACGGTTACATATGCATTTGTCCAATGGGCCACTCCCTCCTCCATACGGGTCGGGAATTAACCTATAAAAACAACATCACACTTCGCTCTCAATCTCACCCTTGATGTCGATAAGTTGCTCCTCCGACAGCGGCTGGCCGGTAATCGGGTCGGCCCCATTCTCAGCGATGTACTTCTCAATGAGACGGCGTTCAAAAACTTGGTTGGAAACGGGGGACACGCAGGGATGCTCCGGCACCTCGTTTGAGACTGAAGACAAGAAGGACGGAGGCGTGAACACGATACGCCGTTTTAGCGCGTTTCGATGTTGTGTTATACTTATTTCCCCCCATTTCTGCAAACGGTTCCAAACTAGTGTCGATTAGCTTATTTTCATACTGTCCTTTTTATTTCACTGATTATACTATCTGAACGGTTTCGTGCTTACACAAAGAGTAACGTTGGTTAATATTAATACCTAAAAAAATGTGAAAAGATCTGAACGTTAGCTGGATAGCTAGTTGTTGATCTAGTTGACCCGATCATATCTGCTAATAGTGATAGACAGAACTTACTGAATGCAAATACGCACGGAGAAAAATACATCTCAAGCATGCAGTTTTGATACCAGTTCTGCTAACCTTAGCTAGCATGCTTGCCCTGCTTTTGTATGCCCGATAATCACCCATACTTCTGGGAACGCACTGAACTTACTTGCACAGACCAAAGACATCGTGAATCACCGTCCGTATAATTGTCTGTATACGCTCGTAAAATACCTAAAGAACAGAACCGTTTCTACCCTTTGATGTTTAAGGGTATTATTTCAAATACAGTTAGCAAAATCTAGCTAGCTACTTAATACTTGTTTTGTTTAGCCAATTTTGAAACTGTTTTCCGCCTCTGGTCGTACACACGCTGCTGCATCGACATCCACTGCATGCTGGGACAGTTTCTGCTTCGCAAAGTCCGCCTTGTACGGGGAGAAATCCTTGCCAAAAAGGACCGAGTCTGTATCATTTTTCCTTTTAAATTTTTTATTGCACGACTTGTATTATGTGAGTGCACATGCGTAATTGCATTTTACAATTGTTTTTCCTATATCACAACGTTCACGTAATATAAAATTAAAATGAATAAACCTCACATTCAAGTTGAAAATTAATGTCTATATATAAACTTTTCTAAAATGCGACATCAAATTAATTTCTTTTTTCTTTTGATCAGTCGATTCAGTTTGATTAAATGCACAGTACACGACAACACAATTTCTTCCATGATATAGTTAAGGAGCGACATGACGTACATTTTCCATACATACAAACATTATGCATACACATGATATTAAGTAACTCAACTCTTGTTCTACAGTTGACCAATGCAATAATTATTAATCATGATAAATTGAGGGAGTTTAGACATTCAGTGTAAGATTGTCAATCTGTGCAAACATCCACACACTTGCCTTCTGAAACCACATTGAGTAAAATAACATGGGATAGAAAACGTGTAAGCTTGTGGAGAAACATCCCTGATTAGTCATAGACAGAACATCAGAACTCCAGTATCTGGCTTATCTAGATACAGAACATACGTGACTCCACACGGGTTATAAGAGCCACAGTGAAACAGACAAGAATAACAACATTTATAGAGCAGAGACAGTTCACATGCAACATTGCTAAAGCACCAATGTAGGGTAAATATGCCAATCCAGACCCATAACACAATCATCATGAATGTATACCACACCACATAATGTTAGAAAATGTTTAGAAAGAAACTACTGCAGTTGAAAGACCAGGTTTCCAGTTAGTTTGAGGTAGACTTGGTACGTCAGTTTGAGTCCTACTCCTTGAGGCTGACTTGGAACACTGGGCTCACTATTATCAAAGCTCACCAACACCCATACAGCACAGAGATATACTGCAATAGACAGGGGATAAACACACACACACAAATACATTCACATGCTTACATTAAACTAACCCCCCCCCCCCCAATTAGTCAGCCAATTTGTATTCTCTTTTTAGGGCCTGATAACATTCTAATTTGTGTTGTAATTTAGTTTCTATGTCCCATTCACTATTTCTCTTTCTGTTCCTCAATCCCTCACATACACTCACTCTCTGTCTCTCTCTCACACACACACACACACACACACACACACACACACACACACACACACACAAACACACACACACCTTTCCTCTCTCACACGCTCTCTCTTTCTCACACACACACACACACACACACACACACACACACTATCTCTCGCACACACAAGAATGAGGACAAGAATAGTGTTGGCTATATTTTCATAGGGTCTGGTCGTAAGTGGTGTTCTTAAAAAGTCTTGTGGGCTTTCTACAACCGCAGTAGCCTATTTTTAATATAGGCTAAAAATACAAATTATATATACAGACACTGCACTCTCTTAAGGTAAAGAAAACATATTACTGCTGATTAGTAAAATAAATATAAACTGAATAAATAAAAACAAAAAGTAATCAGTTTGAGGCAATGAGGTTTATTGTTACCCAACATTTCGCAGGAAGGAAATGATAGGTTATATTCTGTCTGTCTAAAAAAATGAAAAAGTATGTCAGAATTAGTGTTTTAACATTTGTTCAACACATTTAAGAAGACATTGTTGAAGGCACACACGTCAAAAAAAGAAAAGAAACCTGAAAGTCCTACAGTGGTTCATAGTCCTGTCGTCACTGTTGCATAATGTGATACAATTATTTTGGTATGCCATTTTCTTAGACAAACTAAAATTTTAAAATCTAACTTATCCACACAAGATACCCACACGTTAAAGTTTATTATGTGTATATATAAGGCTTATAATGCTTTAGCCTACTTTTAACCACTTGTAAGAAAGATGGAGAAGACTCGTCCAGAGGTGACCCAATCGGTCAACTGTCACACCAAACACTGTTGCCTTGGTTCGGGAAACATTATGCACAGTTCGCTAACATGTCAGGCGTGTTAGCTGGTTGTTTGTTAATATTGTTAGTACTATGAATGTTAGCTCATGAAAAATGGTGGTTAGTGATGACAGCACTTATTAGTAAAGGTGCTGTGTGAAATTCACAGCTTCTCGTGCATACTGTAATACAATCCCCTCACTGTTATATTGACCTTTTACTTAGACCTTTTTTCTTATTATGTCCTGACTAGGCATAGTAAAGCACATTATCTGACCTTTTTTTTTTTTTACAAGAACAGGAGTACAATGAACAAAGCAATCCCTGCCCCCTAAACAGTATGCTACATTACGCCCTATGTCTGGTGCGGCTGAGATGCGCCCCGCAATTGCACATTCTACCTTACGATGCAAATTTAAGTGCAAGGAGGGTGGTATAAATGCCAACCAGTTTGATTGAGTGACTGGGTCTTTTAATACTCAAATGGTTACAAACACTTTGCATTCTCAGTATAAATTGTTTATAGAATCGTATCTTTTCTTTTGCTAAAATTTGAGGTTCTTTTATACGTTGTATGAGACCTCAGCATAACGTGGCTCCCTTCAAGCGGTCTCATTCACAAACATAATTTACCCCTACAGCATATCTATTTGAAACAACATATGCATTTTATAGAAAAATAAATAACTTAAAATTGATTATTTGTTCAGAACGGCAACTCATGGATTGATGTGTTAAGATTGTAAAATTGTTATTACATTCCAACGGCTTCAATTCCCAGGTGATCATCAATCCCTTTGCACCGGTGTTTGCTTTAGGTTTTCTGTTGATAAAAGCTTCTGCTAGACGCAACTAAAGTAATGTAAAGCAGTTGAAAAGCAGTACCGCAAGCTACACAGCTTCCAAAAGCTACTTTCCCATCAAACATTGACATAGTTTAGAATATTATGAGGATACAGCAAATTGCTTGACCACAGGGCCAGTGGCATGTACATTTAGTGTCAAAACTTTCCACAAACACAGTCAATATGCATATACATTATATCAAGCAACTATACGCTTGCTCCTCTGTTCGCCAAAACTGCATGATTAAGTACGATAAATTAAGGGAGTTTTTGAGTCTTAAAGTAAGAATTTAATTCTCTGTAAAAAAATGCAAATGCTTGCTGACTCAAAACTACATTAAGCGTAACTTGTGACAGGATAAAAAGGGGTGGGTAGGTTTGTCAAGAAATACCCCTGAGTGGCTGACCCGTGACAATGACAAGAGTGAAGAGGGCAATGTAACTCCAGAGCTACTTACAATGCAAAAGAACACAAGTATATGAGCATGAGTTATCTGAGTAACAGAGATAGACCTGGCTATCTACACTGACTGGAGACTGTGCGGATGATTTGAAAATGTGCACAATCCACATGTGCCCCGCATGCTGCATTTACTTGCAAAAGTGTGAGAAGACCTGAGCTGGAGCTGGAGCCAGTCAGAGCTCCTTCAGTAAAACTCTCGCTCTTTAATGCCTCTCAGTTTACAGCAAGTCTTGCGAGGATCTATCTCTTTCCCTTGGCAATGAGAGGCTGCATCAATCTGTATATCCACAATGCATCTGTGTCCATCCTAATGGCCCTCTAATCTGTCCATTTTGATAAGCTGAGGGACTTCCTTGTCACGTTCCGATTTGACAAAAGTGTGGTTTCGTGGTTGCTTTTTTGGGCAAAGGACAGCTGAAAGGCTGCACTTGGCACTCTGGTATTGGTATTGCCAGATGATGAGGTAAGAAATCAAGCCAAGAAACTGAACCTTGATTTTCATTTTCACAAACAATAAAAAAAAATGCCGTTTGCTGTAATGGCGCTCCCCCTAACTTATCCTAGACGTTGGAGAGGTTTCTGGTTTTCCATTAAAGGGTCAAACGGGGTCATGAGACATGGGGCGTGGCTTTATGGGAAGTTGAGTTTGTCGGAGGTGTAAACGCAGCTGGCCTCAGTAGTGTCCATATTGAGAGGAAGAGTAGAGAAGTAGCCACCGGTTTTCCTGCTCTTCCCGATGTCAAACTGGATTCCAGCAACGGAAGAGTGCAAGGCGTCAGAGCTGATGGGAAAGGAGGGGGCTGTGGCCTCCTCTCGCTCCGCCTCCTAATGCAAGAAAAGCCCTTCATATGAGAAATGTGTTGATGTTCTTGTGTACACAGAAGAAGAGCAGTTTTTACATGTGAATTGACCTCACCTGAGTGACATGGGAAGAAGCCCTCTGTGTTGCAGGAGAAGGTCTGGGGACACTGTCCATGAGATATGCATACCCCTGAAATACAAGAGTCAGAGTGAGAGAGCGAGACTTTGACTTTTAAATCCCCATTTATAACCAGTTAAGGGTTTCAAAGTTACATTTTCAAAAAACACTGACTATGTTTACTATAATTTGAAGTCAACCAACCAAAATGAAACAACCTAAGTAAACCATCCAGAAAAAAACCGGAAAGAAAAAAACCCCAGTCAACTTCAAACATGAACAAATCCCTCATCAGTGCATAAAAGGTGAACTCCAGCTTTATCCTGGAAATGATCAAGAACTGTAGCCACATTACAACTGCTGGACCCGTTCTGTTAATCTGGTGCTTCCTTGAGGTCCATATGGTCAGTTTTACCATACCAATTCAACTTTGTGCTTTGCTGCTTTTCTATACTTGAGACCTAATATGAATGTTTTTCCAACAACAATGGCCCCAAGTGGTTCCAGAATTGTTTATAAAAAACTGGAAGAGGGAAATGAGTCTGGGACAGTCTAAAAATATATGTTCTACTGAAAACAGAGAGAGTGAGAGGGAGGTAGAAGGAGGAAGGGAGAGAGAGAGCGGAAGAGAGGGAGAGGTGGAGGGAGAAAGAGAGAGGGACAAAGAGCGAGAGGAGAGGGAGGGAGGGAGGGAGAAAGAGATGGAGGGAGAAAGATGTACTTGTTTGTGTGCCAAGCCAAGAGTGTGTTGGTGGTTGTGGGGAGGGATGGGGAGGAGATGGAAGAGGGAAATGAGTCTGGGACAGTCTAAAAATATATGTTCTACTGAAAAGAGAGAGAGAGAGAGAGAGAGAGAGAGAGAGAGAGAGAGAGAGAGAGAGAGAGAGAGAGAGAAATGGATGGTCAGATGGAGGGAGAGGGGGAGAAAGAAAAGGGAGGGAGAGAGAAAATGTTTAGAAAGAACCTACTGAAGTTGAAGGATTAGGTTTCCAGGTGCTTTCAGGTTGACTGGGTACTTTAATTTGCATCCTGCTCCACTGAGGTTGACTTGGAACACTGGGATTGAGAGGATACGTGGAACTGGAGACCTGAAGCAGAACACAAAATCACCATGGGACCCACCAACACCCATGCAAGGACACACACACACACACACACACACACACACACACACACACACACACACACACACACACACACACACACACACACACACACACACACACACACACACACACACACACACACACACTAGATGACATACCTCACCATGCATCACAGGTTGGGCAGGGATAGGAGCTCGTGCAGACTTCTTGCAGCATATTCTCTTGACACAAACACACAGGATCACAGCAGCAATGAAAAGGCCTAAGAGCGGCAAATATTTAAGGTAGGAAGGACCTGGAGAGGGACAGAGAGAGAAGGAGAGGCCGGTTGGTAATCTTCAGTGAAACCATCATAGGGTACCTGCCCCTGATCTAAAAGAGACAGAAGCTAAAAGACACTGCTATAAAAAGTTCCCAAGTGACATATAGGGGGCATGTTAACATTATTACATGCTGCACATGGAGAATATTGCATGTAATTAAAGTTATTATCCCTTAAATCGAACTGATATATTGATATGGAGGCATTTCAGATAAACCTTGTAAGTGCAGGGAACACTCTGCTAAATCCACTGGCTCAATCATTGCAACATTCCACGGTCTCAATTTTCAATTCTGGACATAATCTACAGTACCTTCCTTTAAATTATTATAATATGTTAGACAGGTAAGGTGACATCACTGAACTGAGCCATGATGGTTTAACCAACCAATTAGAATCAATGAGAAACAGTAAGACATGATGGTTTAACCCAGGCACCCATGCACTTATTGTACTTCGCTTTGGATAAAAGCGTCTGCCAAATAATTGTAATGTAATGAAAGGCAAAATACTTCTCACCTCCCTGACCCTGGATCAGTTTTTCAGCCATATGCATTGATGTAACAAATATATAAGCATGTGTGTGTGTGCGTGCGTGTGCATGTGTTTTTGAATATAATATAATACTGTGGTTTCTTTTCAGTGTGATGCTCAAAAACATGTTACTAAAATCAAACTGTAGTTCAGTAGTTGTACCGTATGTCTCATTTATAAAATATATGTAGTGTAACAAAATGAAAGTTTTGCAACCCCAAATTCAGGCTTATGTATCAAGCATGTCAGACTAGGACTGCTGATCTAGAATCTTATCATTACTTATAATGAAAGGTAAAACAGGTCCCAGGTCAGCACAACTCTATGCTGACATTTTGGTCCAGGTCTAGGCTTTTGTGTTTTGGATAAACATGTCAGTCATTCATTTTGATCATCTGCTCTGCTGGTTGCAGACAGTGCAATGCACAAAAAGGAAAGGCTTAAGAAAAAGAAAGAGCGAGAGCTACAGCAGGCAGCCCAGAGTAGCAGCTCCCACCTTTCATAGGCCAGCTAGTAGCAGTAGGGTAGATGAAAGCACAGGAAAAGATGATTCTGATTTGGAGAGAGATATATTGGCACCTGATAAAGAGCCCTGTGACTGAATTGATCTAAACAACTGAACACATGACTGACTGCATTACTTTCACTGACTGACTTTACTGACTGCATTACTACATCAAATCTGTGGTTTCGTCATGTAATAATGTATTTCAGTAGAATTTAAACAGGTCCCATGTTATGTGTGATTATGGATGGCGGCGGTATGGCAACATCAGGGTGGGAATAGTGCATATTGGTGGGGTGAGTGCCCTTTTTTTTTTGCTTGAGCCCCTACCCCCAAAATGTCTGTGCACGGCCCTGGTTTAACCAACCAATCAGATTAAATGAGAAACAGTTCATTATCAGTTTATAAATGGAGTACCATCAGTGTTGGCAGCCATCATCTATGTAATTATGTTCCTCTTGGTTGAACAAATGAACAGATTGCTATTGGTTGAAATAGATACTGGCCAATGGGGATATTTAAAGGGTAAATCCATCCAAAAACAACATTAACCTTATTTAACAGATGAAGGCGCAACTAATTAAGTCTCTCTTTGTGGCTGGCCAAAAAAAAAAATCTGTACTGAGTTATTTGAATATAAAGTTGAAAATTCGGTAGAGGTATACGTCAAAATGACATACACCTCTACCACTTCCTGGTCTCTGAAAGACTAGGCTGCGTCCCAATATTCTTCACTCCCCCACTACCACTCCTCTCCTACCCGGAAGTATGCAAAACTGCCTGAATGTTTTGAGTACAAGTATTTGCATGTACAGTAGGCTTGGGCGATATGACGATATTATCGTGCAGCATGATATTGGTTGGCCATGATATATCTTCCTCACGTGCCCGATAACAGAACGATATCCGTGAATATTTGCTCAGGGGCCCAACTCTTATTTTGAAATGAGTTTGCCATGTCGGGCTGCCAGCAGTCAGTTTTTGGTAGCACTAATGAACAAGATGGTAGACCTACCCCCAAAACTCTTAGGGCAAGCCACATTAAAATGGTGTATTCTAAAAGGCCACTAAAGGCATTTAATTCAATAAGATATTGGTTAATAAAAAATTGAAGTGAAATGTTACAACAATAAGAAATGTTGGTTTTTCTTTAAGAGGCAGTAACGCCCAGAACTCTTTGTCATAGGCTACTTGTAAACTAGCGTGCCCCTGAACTGGAGCATCAAAGTCACCGATCAACCATCTCGGCTACGTGTCCAATCAATCCGACTGTCGGGCTGGACAAAGAGAACAACACTATCTAGCTAACAATAACCCACCAAAGACGTGAACGCTAACTCTAACCTTAGCTTCTAACAATAAAAGCGGAGCTCGCGTTCTCTTTCACATTCGGTTACAACTTGCAGGAATTTTGCAATATTCGTAGAAATATTATAAATGCGAGTCTGTATTACCATGCATAGCCCAATCTGCGCATTTGCAATGGATTAGTAGGCCTGAAGCCACCTTTCCACCGAATACGACTACGCAAGCGACAGTCGGATTGCGCCCCCTAGTGTCAGTCGTTCCACACTATTGAATAGGGCGTATTGAGTCAGTAATTCTATCGCAATATGAGAGAGCACCCGTACTAAATATTGTTGCTCTGGAGGGGTACAGGGACATAAACAAGAAAATGTAGCTTGAAAAAGTTCAGGGAGAATAATTTAAACTATTCTAAAGAGCATTTAGTCAGAAGTATGTGAACAACCTAGCTGACATTAGCTCGTGGTGCACGAATGGATGACAGAACCCCGGAGTTTACAGTGGGCAAATGACCACAGGAGGTAACACGTCAACATAAAAACTTTTAGGCTACAAAAATAACAGTTAGAAACATAGCCTAGCTAACTCACCTTAGTTCCATTTAATGTTGGCTAAGGTACGCTAACGTTATACTGTGCAATGCAAATAAATGTTCAATATTCAGTGGCAGCAAACAGTTGGGCAAAGCTAAAGGATAGCATATGCATTACTGTATTGATTCACTGTAGCTAGCAAGCGCCAGCCTGATAGCTAGGCTACTTGTAACAGCTCACGTTTTAAAATAACACATACACGGAGAATCGATTAAAATATCCTTATTTATTAACCCAAATGCTTAATAAATGTTGCATACTGGTTTATTTTGTTGCAAATATGCCTAGGCTACATTCACCATTGACCTCTATGTTAGCGAGCATCGTTTCGTCATTTCCTGTCTGGTGTCGGAGTAAATTCTGTTGGAAAAGTTGAAAATTTTCAACGTATCCGTAGCCTCGGTCGGACAGAAAATCCCTGCGGCGCAGTCCACCGGAGCTCCTCGCATCCGATACATGACTGGCCATAGAAAATTAATGATTTCCGGTAAGTTCTTGTACGTACGTCGTATTCAGTGGAAAGGCGGCTTGAAGGAGGACGAGCTAAAGGATCAGTCCCTGTCACGCTAAAATATCCCAGAAAAGAATGAAATAGTTATCAATCCAAAACATGTCTAAAAAGGTTACTGAAATTCCTTGCTTGCATGTTAACAGTTTTGATGCTAGCATGCTAACAGACTGAGCAATGGCAGTTAAAATGACCAACCGTCAGGCCGTCACATCAGGCCCTGTCACAGCCCCATGTGACAAGGCCTGACAGCCCTGTGACAGGGCCTTACAAATGAATGGCACTGTTCCTTTTTTATTACCTTTGTTGCATATAATATGTATTTAATGCATGCCATAGTGAAACATTATTTGAATAAATAGAAATTACACTGTAAATTTGAAGCTTTTTATGAATTTGGTCCCTCTTTTACCTAGGCCTATGTAGCAGTGCTTTTGAGGCTGCACTTTGTATATTAATGATATTTCAATGCATATACAGATATAATTGTAATTTATATTAGGTTTGAGTAATAATAACTGTAATAATGACTAAATATAATAAAGTACCATTGAGCAACTTTCGTTTTCCGTTTGATTATTTCCGACTTGTGCATTTAAATGTAAAATGATTGTGGATAATTGGCAGAGGACATGTGTAAGTCTCTCACAAAAAATTATGTTCACTCTAGCTACATCTGTCTTTATATAAAGACGGAAACAGTAAAAAGTGGTACTTTCGCCCCCGGACCTCCCCTACATTAACATTAAAATCATCATAATAATTTAAAATAGGAATGCTTTACAAAACTTAATTAAAGAACACAAAACATAACTTTTCCTGCATCAACAAAATCCATAAAGTCAGTCCTGTCACAGCACCGTCAGTCCTGCACACCACGGTCAGTCCTGTCACACAGGACATTATGATATAAATATGTAATATTTGAGAAAATATTGATTAATTAATCTCTTTAACTGTGTAGATGAAGGTGGGGGTATATATCCACCATTATGTTTTTGTAAAAACCTCCTATGTTAAGGTAGTTTTTTTACAACTATATGAGTGCCTTGCGGTTATTCTGTGCTTACCATCCACTACAATTCACCGAAAAGTTGCTTATATTTCTTATAGGAATTACAAAACCATGTTAGATACAATCAGGGACATGAGATCAATAAGAAAATGCTATTTGTATCAAAGAAATTCATTAGGAAACCATTGTAACCATATACATATTTGTCTGTGACAGGGCCTGACATTTTAGGGGTGAAATGCATATAAAAATGTATTTTATTAAAGCATGAAAACATGCTGAGATGGCATGATATGTGTTTCTCATAGTTTAAGATAGTTTTCTCATAGTTCCTCCATATGATTCAATGTTCAGATTCAAGAATAAAATCTTTTTTCCCCCCAAGATTTTCAGAAGTGGAAATGTACGTTTCTGGTCGAATGTCCCATATATAGTAACTACTAAGTTCAACGTAACAACCAGTTTGGTGCAACCATTTTGATTGAGCAATATGTAAACCTTAACTGAGTAAACACTTAACGTTAACTAGCCTACGTTTGATCTTACATAGGCTATAGCTGGTGCAACCGGGCCAAAACCAGACTTTTTTTTTTGTTTTTTGTTATTCCTTATTTAGATTGCTTGCCTACTTTCTACATAAGTATTCATGTTATTTTGTTTTATTTTTGATATAACATGTTACATTAATGGTGTTCATAGATACTGTGTTTTTGAATAGCCTAATAAAAAGATGATAGATTGATCTGTTTTATTGATCTCAGCTGATGGCTATTGCCTATGTAAAATAGCGCTTAATGGTGTCAAATTGTGGCCACTTATGGGTATTGCAACATATGATTCTAGTTTTTTTTTTGGACGATAATATGAAATATTGTCGTCTTTCTTAAAGCAAGGGGGAATTTCAATATCGCCGAAGCTTAATGTACGGTATATAATGTACCTGACATTGCAGTTTGCATTGACACATTCATTAATATGTAACGGGTCGGCAGTGTAGTGTAATGGTTAAGGAACTAGCCTTGTAACCAAAGGGTTGCAGGTTCGATTCCCAGGTAGGACACTGCCGTTGTACCTTTGAGCAAGGTACTTAACCTGAATCGCTTCAGTATATATCCAGCTGTATAAATGGATAATATGTAAAAAATGCTAAAATGTTGTGTAAGTCGCTCTGGATAAGAGCGTCTGCTAAATGCCTGTAATGTAATGTAATGTAATGTAACCATTAATACGTAATTAAGATGTAATCACCAACATTAGATTAAAACACAAAGATCCGTTTCCGGGGCACGGAGGACAGGAGGTGGTAGTGGAGGAAAGGAGGGTGCATTTTTCGAGTATTGGGACGTACCCCTAGTGTTTTCAAGTGGGCGTGTAAATTACATAGGCATGTAGGCGGAGCCAGCGAAGGAATAATTACTGCCTGCGTCTGTCACTGTTCTGAATAGAAACCACAGAAGTAGGGACCCATTGTAAATCAAGCAGCTATCATTGCTATTTTATTATAATGTCAGAAAATTACATTGATAGGCTACGTTATTTCCTAAAGATGTTTTGTCAAACTAAACCAAACAGGATTTGAGCACTGTCGGTTACAGAGTGCAAGGACATTGCTAGGAATTCTGGGCGACCTGAAAGAATATGGGTGTGGGCCCCCACCCCCGACTTTTCATCGCCAAAGATCAATTTTACACAACTTTTTTCATGTATTATCATTTTTTCTTTATTTTTCTGTTCCTCTATGTTCTTGACAGTGCCTGACGCAATACACCCAATTAGTTTTCTTTTTTTCAATTAACCACTCAACAAAGAGTCATTGGGTATTATGTAAAAATCAAGCACCTGGTGCAACACACCCAAACTCACATTATACTGGCTCAAGATACTCCACAAAGTGGACCTCACTCACTCACCATCAAAAGCATCTCTGGAGTGCTGGGGGTGGGGGTCAGAGGAGGCCACAGCTGATTCTGGAGTAGCAGCACATAAAGGTTTAATTGTTCAATTTCATGGTTATGGTTATGTTTAATGGAACAACTGATGACCAACTAACCTAAGTAGTCTTGGCATTAACATCAAAAAAATTGAAATTGGCTTATCAGTGCCATAGCTCTAGGCAAACAGCTTCACTTTATTATTGTATGAGGAGGGCAAGCTGTAAGATTAGCCCCTGCTTAACATTAACAAGACTCATGTCAACAGGCTAACATAGCAGTTTAGTTTTAGTAAACACTCATCTGATCAAAAAAAAAAAAAAAAAGCCAAGTTACTCACGCATAGCCTACAGAGCGCTGTCTATAAGTCCTTAATTCCAACTTGCAAAAACTAGGCCTGCCTTTAAATGTATTGATATCAAAATGTGGCAGACATGTTTGTGGGTCAGATGATAGCAAATAAGTAATAGTACTAATTTTCTTAACATAATAATAGTTATGATATTTGCGAACAGAATTTTGTGAACACAGGGATATCTATGCTCTGTATGACCACACAGGTTTTGATAGAAATCCAAATATTCCAAATAAATAAATCAATAAATACATAATAATAATTATTATTATTATTATAATAATAATAATAAATTGTATTCATTCTGTGCTTTTCATAGACCCAAAGCAGTGGATGCAGACAAATGTTCAAACATGCCCTATAGTGTAGTAATTGTTCTGTTTAATTTCTAAGTGCAACACATCTGAATCAGAGTGTTTCCACTATAAATTATTCTCATTTTGCAGTTTGATGTGGAACATACAGTTTCATTGACCACATTCTCTTGAGATGGTAAGATGAAGAAACACAGGGCCAAGTTGCATTAAATAATTTAGGAAAGTTTGGATAGCATTGCTTTGGAATAGAGCTAGTTTATTTAGTGGGAGCTACGATAGGCAATATTATTAGTTATACCATGGCTTGGCTAAATACTCGATTCTGATTGGCTGGAGGGTGGGCATTTATTTAGTTAAACCGCCCGGCAATGAAGTAGCGCTGGCAACATTTTAATCACCGTTCTAAATTAATACGCCGTCTACGTTATCTGCTGCCAGCGCCATTAGAGTCTACACTTTTATGAATGGTATCCATAGCAACACCAACAGCTGATTAATAAAGCCGGCAAATAACGCTAAATCCGCTGATTTGAAAAGTTTGTCTTCGCCAAATATCTTAGTTACAACAACTTTAATCTAGCAAAGAAGTTTTGTGGTTAGAGGTGCAGTATTTATTCAGTTTGGAAATATGAACGTAACATAGTAGGGCTTTACCTGATGTAATGTAATGCTGACGTGAGCAACGCTGGTTGCGAATGCGAACAAGTTACTTCACAAAGCACGTTAATCTGTATATTAAAAAAAACATTTTATCCAGCGAAATGTCTTAGATATGACAAGTTACATCTAACAGTAACAAACTCTGTATCTACAGTAGGCTATTTTTTTCAGATGTTCCCATCTCATGATGCAGATCGTGAAATGCAATTTCCTTAGCCTGGGCTGTTAGAATAGGCTGCGTGACCAAAGCATTTTTAAAAAGCAAGACGGAGAGAGGGAGGTAAATTGAGTTGCGGTTTCATGCAATTTTCTTAAATAATGTAACTAATGACAAAAATAACCAAAATGGTATAAAGTTGAGAAGGAACTATTTGCTTCCCTATACAGAATCAATTGTTTTCAGAACTACCAACGAGAGGTTTTTGCATAACTACGGACAAAATAGAACTAGTAACGAGAAATAGAATTAGCAACGAGATGTTTTCTGTTCAAATAGAAGTATCAACGAGCAGTTTTGCATGACAACGGCAAACTACATGCCAAAATGGCTAATGCCCGGCTCCTCGGTCATTATTGCTTACTTGTAACTTGGCCACATTTTGATATCAATACTTTTAAAGGCAGGCCTAGGTTTTGCAAGTTGGAATTAAGGACTTATAGACAGCGCTCTGTAGGCTATGCGTGAGTAACTTGGCTTTTTTTTTTTTACGTCAAAGACGTTTTTGATCAGATATCACTTATTTTTGGTAGCTAACTAATGATGAATGCATGAAGATAATGACATTGAGAGACATGCATACAGAATACATGCATTCCAAATAAATGCATGCAGACATTCGCGTAACCATAACGCCCTGTTCTGACGAGAATGAGAAATTTCTCCTATTAGCGATAGCCCACAATTACATTAAAAGAGTTTGTAGATAAGCTGTATTTAATGTCTAATGAAATACAGTGAACAGCACCACCTGAACTATGGATCATGAAGAAGCATGTAAATGAATTAACCAAGTGTATATGGAGACATGCATGCACAATAGGCTAGATGCAAACACATTGTAGCTGAAAGAAATACATACAGCCTAAATAGTTAGTACAGCCTAAATAGTTTGCGTAAGTAAAATATGGAAATACAGTTGTAAAATAGGCGTATTAGTATTCTATAGAAAAACATTTAACATTAGGCTAATCAACACTGGCTTGTCGGATGCGTAACTCCAAGCTTCCATGTCTGGGCTACGAGCTGCCGACTTCATAAGCACAGCATAATTCCTTTGCTGTTTTTTTCCCCCTGTAGTGTAGCCTAACGTTGCCTGCGGGAAATCTTTTGGTACCGGACCATGCAGCTAGGTTTAGTTTAGTTTTCTGTAGTGCAATGGATGTATAAGGCATGTTGATTCGCTTCGTAGTAGCCTAGCTTGTACCTGCTTCCTGACTAGCAGCTGACTGACGTTTCTCTGGCAAAACTAATGTTGGCTAACAATTGGACAACGCATATTTCCCAGGAATCTTAGCCAGAAAGAAAACAATAGATACTACTAAGAAAGTAGCCAACCAGAGATTATTCTTCTTCTTATTATTATTATAATTAAAAGTTTTGCAGTAAGCTACATTGTGTGCAGAGTAGCGTAGACTAGAGCCATGTTCCCAGGCCATTGTAATTTTTTAAAGTGACTAACCATGAAACAGATATGTTTGGGGAATTGGAGGTTTATAAATCCGATCTCTTAAGGGAAGCTTATAGTAGGCTATCATATTATAGTAGGCTATCTTATTATTAAGCTTATAGTTGGCTATCATCAATTCTTAATGTATTATCGTAAATTCTTAATTTTCCTAGTAGTGAATTTTATGGTGACATTGTGTAGTGTGAAAAGGATAAACTGAACAGAGCTGAAGAGAAGAAATTAATGAAGACATAATAAAGAAATGTCGGCCGAGACGCGCGTTGAAGGTTCGGTTTCCACAGTGAGTCAGACATGACTGCAAGAGCACAGCCAGCTCCACACAGACAAATTTTTGTCAGCATTTGTGTAGGATTAAAACATGTAGCCAATGGCAGTTATTTATTGAATTTTTTTACATTAATGCAACAACGCGATGTTAACCAGATGATATTCTGCTTTAAAACGTTTTTCATTGCTTGACAAACGGCCATGGGATACCTGTTCCCATAACGTTAGCTATTGCATAACTGCCTTGGTGTCCAGTGACTGAATTGTTTAACTAACAGGCTATAAGTGAACAGTTAATATTGTAAACATGTCTTTGCCTTTGCAATAAAAAAACATTATTGTATGAGAAAACCAGAACATGTGCACACTGTTTTAGTCCAAAAGGAAATGACACTTTAGTACCAGGCGGGGATCAAACCCAGATCTCTCACATGGTAAGCATTGATGCTTACCACTATACCAAAGCCTGTTGGTACAGTCACATGATATAGGCTATAGGCCATTTGTCAATGACATTTGTTTCAATACTGCGTATCGTTACCTGAAGTGGTGTCATCTGACTTTCACCATTTCGCTGTAGTACAAGTGAAACTTTGAACAGTTAGGCTAATATTGGAAACGTCTTTTGCCTTTGCAATAAAAATATGTTGGTTAATGTGAAAATAAGTCTAATAAACAAAAAGTATAACAGTTGTACATTGTTTTTGGCGAAAATAAACTTGCACCCTGTTGTGCTCGAACCCCCAATCCTCTGTCTGAGAGACAGCAACTCTAACCAGTAGGCCACAGTAGCTTCATGGAAAACACCACGCCATATAGCCGTTTTGTCTGTAATTCTGCGGTGTGCACATTAGTTTGAAGCGTTTTTATTGGTCGATAAGCTCGGGAGAGCAGGTATGCAATGTTGTTATCCAATGGGGAGAATTAATCTTTGAGGGTATGGCAGGAAAAATGGGAAGAAGAATGAGAATAAGAAGAAGCAGAAGGAGAAAAACGGCAAAATAACCCAAGTTTGGGGTTTTATTGTGTGGATGTGTGAAGTTGTATCTGAATGCTGTGTGGTTACAAATTCTCAAAAGAGGAGCGAACCATGGACCAAACCATTTTTTTAAAGAGGGGGGTTATTGCTCGGAAAATAGAAACTTCTTTCATCAATATTGCATGATTTTGTGGCTTTGTTTTAACTCTGATGCATTAGTACGAGTATTAGTTAGATCTATGCATACTAATTTAGTCATAGTAAAGGGGGCCTACATAATGGGCTACTGGGGTTTTGTGGTCCCCCGCAAGGGCTGTGGGCCCCTAGAATTGTCATCACCTTTCACCCCTAAACGACGGCCCTGATAGAGTGGAGCTCCTCCGGTATTCCCTGATTCCCTGTATGTCTTCCTCTGCCTTATTGAATCACCCGGTAAGGAACCATGTCAACTAACGTAACATTATTATCCATGACCATGAGAAGTAGACTAACATTAGCGAGCTGACCATAATTGAAGGGTTTCAAGCATTCGACTACAGAAGCAATGTATTTTTTCTGGGTTAGTGCATTAGCTGTTGTTAGCCACAGGTTTCTTGGCATAAAACAAATAGGTTTTTAAATATGTTTGCCATGCAGTAGACTATAGTAGCTAACCTTGCATTCGTTAATGGAAGGAGGTCAGATATCGGGGTGGTAAACGCGTTGTTTCCGTGTTATTACTGACATCAGTGCGCTCGAGTTGCACTGGGAAAGTTTTGGCTTCGCTAGCAAACATAGCTAAAGCAGCTAACAACTAGCCTACAACAATGACATTTTAACTTTTAATTGTATAAGTTTATCATTCTGTATCGGCATGTTGGTCGATACAAAAGCATTTCATACTGAAAAACGGGAGGTGGGGGTTGATTTCCCGATCCTGATTTCCGATATGAAGCCGGGGTGAAAAATGCGTAGCCTAGCTAAGTGTTACAGACTTCTGGCTAGGCTGGGCAGCCCCTCGGCCTCCGCTCCTTGGCTGTTGTAGTTCATAGTAAGGCAAGTACCTGGTACATGCGCAGTTCTTTAATCAAGAGGAGAGCTGCTTTTCTACAAACCAAACATCATTTTTGGGGGTGGAATGGCAGATCTGGCACATTTTTGATGATGTAATGGAAAGAAGGATAAGGAGCAGAAGATAAATAAAGAAAAAAAAAGATAATCACCCAAGTTTAGCGCTTTAGTGTTTGGCTGCAAGTGAATTCTGTGCTTGCGTGAGGTCAGAGGTCACAGAAGACCACTGGGAAAGGGCCAACCTGTTGGTGCTGTACAGGTATGACTGGTCATGTGACATAACTCACCCTCCACCTTCACCTCAGCATAGAAGACCAGGTTCCCGTCTGGATCCTCAATCTCGTATATCCCGCTGTCGGAAGCTCTCACTCCCACAATCTCCACCCAGCTTTCCTCCACAATCAGGCGGTTCGTGTCAGAATCATATTCATCGAACAGCACCCCATTCTTCATCAGCTGCTGTCTATCGGAGTCACCAGCAGGGGTGAAGTACAGCTGGACCTGGGAGAGGGGTATCTTCAGAGGGAACGTCAGGGTATCCCCTTGGGGGGTGAGAAACGTGTCCCTTTTGGCTGAGCAGGAAACAGAGAATAGGACAGGAAATGAAGGATCGAGTAAACTCTGTAGCCTCCATCCAGTGGAAGTCCTACCTTGTTATATTAATTATTATAATTATTCTCGTAACAACAATTATTATTTTAATGACTTTTTTTTAGCATCATACTCATTAACCCCCCCCCTCCTAAAAAAAGAAAGCTGTGAATGCTTGCAGTTTACTATTTTGATATTTTCTACATCACACTTCAGCCCAAAAAATAATAATAATACAAGTTTTCACAGGGGTGAGCATTTTTTTAAATGTATAAAAACACCCTCTTCTGCCCCCTTCACTCAATCACCTTGAATATTCAAATGATGTCTTGATATAAATCTCCCCTCTGTGTTTCTCTGGGTGTAGTAGCCCCGGTCTGCATAGGACACTTTATCCACGAGCCAGTATCTGCCTCTGACCCTCCCCCTCTTTCCGTTGCTCTCTGTGGGGTGAGTTTTGTTCCACAGTGTGACAAACTGGGAGGGGGAGCGCTTTCGTGAGAAGTACAATGCCGCGGCGCTGTTAGAAAGCTCAAAGCGAAAATCCTCCCCACAATTCAGATTCTGACCAGAAGAACAGTCTGAGAGAGAGAGAGAGAGAGAGAGAGAGAGAGAGAGAGAGTTTGTAGACTATATGTATATTTGTTTATACTTATTGTAACATGTATACAGTAGTTAACAATACCATCCTTTTATTTTTATTACAATTACCAATACTCTATTGCTTTGGCAACATTGGAATCCTTCATGTCCTGCCAATAAAGCACAATTGAAATTTTAATTGAGTAAGAAAGAGAGAGGCATAGCCAAAGAATGGGGACTATTAACTGGCTTGAGACCTATAGTATGACAATTCAACTAAAGATTCTTATTCAAAGGCCTGCAGCATCCATCTCCAACAGCCAAAGTAAAGCATATTGAAACTGTTTTAACAACTGTTTTTATCCTCCCTGCACAAGGATAAAACTGCATCCTGTAACTCCACAGTGTTAAGCTGAGATAACTGCGTTACACTTCCTCTGAATGGTCCTACATAAGATCCAAATTGCGCCTTCATAGTCACTACATATAGCACTACATAAACACTAATAATTACTATCATAGACCGTCACTGGTATGCCATGTCACCAAATTCATCAATTGACATTACTTGGACAAGCAAAATGTAAATGACATATCAATATCACTTGAATTGTCACAATGAATTATGTTACAACCCACCGCACAACTTACTAACTCACACATGTCCTTCTTAAGAAAGTGGGGAAGATGAAACGGAGTTAAAAGACTCCATGTAACGGATTACATATGTACTTATAAAATGTTAACAAAGGGGGGGCGCTGTTTGTCGCCGGCCGGGGGGGGGGGGGTCTTAATCTAAAATGTAAGCGATTGTATACATTTGCCGCAGGCAGGCACACACAATCCAATCTTGCCGTTCCTTTTCATTTATTATAAAGCGCTTTAATCCATATAACAACACTCATTCTTTGGGACGACACGGATGACACGGATCCAGGGGGCCGAGGAGGGAGGCAGCAGCACCAGTGTGAGCCCCCTGGCGGGACAGGGGGCTGAGGGCGCAGCCACAGGGGGTGCCCTTGAGCCAGAAACCGCAGGGGGGGGGGCAAGTCGTGCTGCTGACCCAACTCGACACGAGATTAGAGTGACAGGTTTGACTTGTCTGGAATTTAGTAGGGTAGTGCTACAGAGAGGTATGGGCTTCGTGCCGGCTGAAATTAACTGCCTGGTGAAGGTTCCGGGACAAAGAGATATTTTTGAAGTAAGCTTCAAGAACCCCAATGTCCTGGAGAGGTTCTGGAACCTCTATAGAGAGGGGAAGGACAGGAGTCCCCTTAACAACTTTGCAGTCGAGCCCCTGTCTGACACGGAGAACAAAGTGGTCACTGTGCAGTTCTATAACGAGACTGTGCAGGTCCACAATGTTTTGACGTGGTTGGGCAGGTATGGCATTGTAAAATCCTACGCCAGGAGGGTCCTTGATGAGGACGGAGTGTGGACCGGGGCCAGAAAGTGGCTGGTCCAATTGAAACCAGATCCCTCTGTAGTGGGAGGGGTATGTCACATCCCTAGCACCATCACACTGGGGAGGAACAGGGGTGTGGTGTTCTACAACGGCATGCCCAAACTGCAGGAACTGCGGCGAGTTAAGTCACTTAGCCGCAGCCTGCACAGTGGTCAAGTGCAAGACATGCGGCGGCGAGCACGAGACCAGGGCATGCCGCGACCCAAAGCCCTGTAACCTCTGCGGAGCGAGTGGGCATTTCTTTTGTGACTGCCCACTCTCGTACGCAAACAGGGCTAGGAACACCGCACTCCTCCACCGTCCACCATCAAAAAATAAAACCATATATTCATTGCACAATGCCGGTTGTCGTGAGGGGGATTTCAACTGTGCCCTCAGGGATGAAGACCGCAGCAGACCAAGGAGAGATCGATCGAGCGATGAGAGGCGGTCTATCATAGAAGATTTCTCCCTCCACAACACACATGGGTGAACTCCTCTGGTGCATCCTCTTCTCGAATTGACATGTTCCTGCTCTCCCCAGGCCTGAGAGTGCACGCTTTTTCCATCCGGGTGGTGCACTTCTCAGACCACCACATGGTAACCGTGTCCTTGGCATGGGAGAAGTCCACAACCGTTGGTAGGGGTCTCTGGAGAATGAACACCAGCCATCTCCAGGACCACAAAGTGCGTCTCTCTTTCTAGAGGCGGTACCTGCAGTGGGTGAGTCTCAAACATCTTTCTGACTCCCCGGGAGAGTGGTGAGAGATGGTGAAGGAGCGGATGCACGGCTACTTCCGGGCAGTCGGGCAGAGGAAGGCAAAGGAAAGGAGGGCGGCTTTTGATGGTGCTAATGCTGCCCTCCAAAGACTGAGCATCCTCCAGTCCCGAGGCCTGGAGGTAAGGAGCAAAATTGCACTAACTAAACAGAACCTCTCCGCCCTCTATCGGGAGGAGCGGAAAAATTACACCTTCCACTCCATACTCCTGGGCCTCGAGGAGGATGGGAAGTGCACGAGGTACTTCTTCCGCAGAGCACGATCAAAAGTTAATAACATCTCTTCCTTTTAGTGGTGGTGTCTGAAGAGGCGGAGGTCCGGGAGGTAGCCAGGGAGTTCTATGCGGGCCTATACAGCATAAGGCCCGCGGATGGGGCTCTCATGGACACCTTCCTGGGCTGCCTGGACAGACGTCTGGGGGATGAGAGCATGGAACCAGAGTTGAGCACGGAGGAGCTTACCCGAGCCGCGCGGTCCTGGTCCTGACGGGATCCCGGCCGAATTCTATCAGGCCTTCTGGGAGCTCCTGAAGGAGGACGTGGCGGAAGTGTTTAGGGCAGCGTACAGGGAGGGGCGGTTGGGGGCTTCACTGAGGCAGAGCACAGTCGCTCTTGTCCCCAAAAAGGGGGACCTGAAGGACCTCCAGCACTGGCGGCCGATTTACCTCCTATCAGTCGATTACAAGATCATGGCGAAGGCACTGATGAGGAGGTTCCAACACCTGATGACATCAGTGGTCGGCCCCAACCAAATGTGCAGTATTCCATTAATGACAACCTGCTCCTCGTGAGGGATGTCATAATCCACTCCGGGGAGCGCAGGTCCCCCTTGGGCCTTCTCAACCTAGACCAGGAGAAGGCCTTTGGCAGGGTAAGTCACGTGTGCTTGGAGAGGGTGCTGGAGAGATTTAACTTCACTAGTCCCCTCCTGCGCTGGACCAAAATCTGCTTGACTGACATCTCGGGGAGGGTGGTAGTTAATAAACACCTCTCTGCCCCCTTTGCCATTAGGTCTGGCGTCAGGCAGGGATGTCCTCTAGCATCCCTCCTGTACGTCATCTACCTTGAACCGTTCCTCCAGGGTAAACTCCGGAAATGGAGCGTGCGGCCTCTGACTCAGGTAAAACCCTGGTCCTGGAGGCAATAGTCCTTCCCATTCTTCTCTACGTGGGGAGGGTGTTTCCCCCAGACAAGGCCACTTGTAAAAACATCACTAGAATGGCCTTTCGCTTTGTCTGGGGAAGCACCATGGAAAAACTTAAAAGAGCTACCCTCCTCAAGGAAGAGAAGAATGGGGGCAGGGGGGTCCCAGACATAGTAAACATCATTTTGGTGCAGGGTCTGGCCACACTGGTCCAGAATGTTCAGAGGGGGGAGAAGGCCTCTGGTACCTTTGCCAGGTACTATGCCACTCCCTTCCTGAGGATGATGGGCTTGTGTGCGCTGGACCTGACTATACCGTATAGCTGGGACTCCCCCATATGTATATCGAGCCCTGAGGGACTTTGCTCTTGGGGCGGGATTGCCTCGTGGAGTTACAAAATAATCATGGCCTACTTAAAATCTAATCAGACCATGACACTCCCGAGGGGCGGCCCGGCCCTGAACCCATCAATAATCTGCGCAAATGTCTTAAACAAATGTTTAAGTAACAAGCAGAAAGACATTGCCTGGATGTCTGCTCACATGTGTCTCCCCACCAGGTCATTTATGTACAAGTGGCAGCTGGCCCTAACCGAGCGCTGCCCCCCATGGATGCACTGACTCAGAACATGTCTACCATCTGTTCTGGGAGTGCTCCGTAGCCAGACGGGTCTGAGCCCTTGTAGTTTCCTCTGTCTCCCAAAACAGGTTGCTGCCTAGGTCCTCCCTGACTGCTGACAGTGTCATCTACGGCCCCCGGGAAGGTTGCAAAACAACAGAGCTCCAGCGTCAGTGGAGGATCGTTGTTTTTTTAATGGGTAAATTTAAAAAAAGGGAAGGGAAAATAAAAATTACCCCCGATAAGGTGTTTTTAAAAAATGTGAAATTAAGTGATGTATGGCAAACATACATCTGGTGTGGTGTTTTTAAAAGAAAATGATTTTATTGGAACCAAAATTAAAAAACCAATAAAAGATACTTCAGTGGACAGAAGGTTTTTCTTATACAATACAAGAACTACAGTAATTTTTTGTTACAAATATAACTAATTCTGCTCCTTGCATCTTCCCTAATAAGACTATATTTTTTAACATGCTCTGTTCTCTAGGAATATAAGGTTTTCACAGCTACATCAGAGGGCACCACCTGCCATTTTGACCTTAACTGTATTAAAACTAGAAAAGCCAATAAAATGTAACAAGATGGAGCATATCAAAATTTAGGCAAAGGTGCAAGGAATCTGTTCTGATATTTTTTGGAAATCACAAATGTTTTTGACTATTTTAAAATACTTTGAAAAGCCTGTCCACTGTAGTGGACTCCATGCATGAAAGGTTAAGTGTATTTTCGCATATAAAATGCTGTTGGTCTAACTTGAAGGGTTTCTTCTCCTGACTTATTTTTCCATAGAGTTCAATAGGAAAATTTGTCAGGAGAAACAACCCTTCAAGTGATCCATCCATATCTACTGCATATCTGGCAGCAGAGTGATGGTTTAAGGCTTGTTTGATACGTCAGACCCTTGATGACTTAGAGCCATTTAGCCAACCATGTGTTCCACACTGTTCCAGTGTAATTTAAAGCTAAATCTAGTCCCACCCCCCAATTCCCAAAGAGATCCATTCAAATGCAGAGGTTATAGTATCGCTTAAGAGTACCTGGAAATAAGATATCAGGAGTCTTTTGATATCCTTTTATACAGTCATGATGGCATCACCTTTTTACCTGTGGAATACCTGTTTACCACAGAAGTTGTTTGAGAGAATGGCAAGAATGTGCAAAGCCGTTATCAAGGCAAAGGGTGGCTACTTTGAAGAATCTAAAATATAAGACTTTTTTAAAATTTGTTTAACCCTTTTTTGGTTTTTGCATAATTTAATTTGTGTTATCTCATAGTTTTGATGTCTTTAATATTCCAAAATGTGGAAAAGTAGGTGTGTCCAAACTTTTTACTGGTACTGTATTTTAATTTTTGGTCAATTGAAAACCTTATTAGTCACTGGACCACATACAGTTGAAGTCGAAAGTTTACATACACCTTAGCCAAATCCATTTAAACTCAGTTTTTCACAATTCCTGACATTTAATCCTAGTAAACATTCCCTGTCTTAGGTCAGTTAGGATCACAAATTTTTATTTTAAGAATGTGAAATGTCAGAATACAGTGTTTCCCCTAGATTTTTTTTCAGGCCGGGCGGTGAAAGTGCGCCATTTTGCGTAGAGGCGGAAACTATAATTACACCCTCATAATATCAGCGCTGCCATTGAAAATTTTAATTAGGCCTAACGGGAAACCGAAGCTGTTTTGGCCAGGGTTTTTCCAGATGCTATTTTGATCATTCCCGCATTCTGCGGTAAGGGAAATATTGCAGCTACATTAAAAAAAAAAAGATTATATAAAAAAATAATAATAATATTTTTTCAAAAAAATTTTCATTAAAATTATTTATTTTCCCTCTTGTCCAAGCCGGGCGGCACGTGAGTTTGGCTGGGCGGGCCGCCCGGCCAAGATAATGGTAGGGGAAACACTGGAATAATAGTAGAGAGAATGATTTATTTCAGCTTTTATTTCTTTCATCACATTCCCAGTGGGTCAGAAGTTTACATACACTCCGTTAGTATTTGGTAGCATTGCCTTTAAATTGTTTAACTTGGGTCAAACGTTTCGGGTAGCCTTCCACAAGCTTTTCACAATAAGTTGCTGGAATTTTGGCCCATTCCTCCTGACAGAACTGGTGTAACTGAGTCAGGTTTGTAGGCCTCCTTGCTCGCACACGCTTTTTCAGTTCTGCCCACAAATTTTCGATTGGATTGAGGTCCGGACTTTGTGATGGCCACTCCAATACCTTGACTTTGTTGTCCTTAAGCCATTTTACCACAACTTTGGAAGTATGCTTTGGGTCATTGTCCATTTGGAAGAGCCATTTGCGACCAAACTAACTTCCTGGCTGATGTCTTGAGATGTTGCTTCAACATAATTTTCCTTTCTCATGATGCCATCTATTTTATGAAGCTCCTGCAGCAAAACACCCCCACAACATGATGCTGTCATCCCTGTGCTTCACGGTTGGGATGGTGTTCTTTGGCTTGCAAGCCTCACCCTTTTTCCTCCAAACATAACGATGGTCATTATGGCCAAACAGTTACATTTTTTTCCATCAGACCAGAGGACATTTCTCCAAAAAATAAGATCTTTGTCCCTATGTGCAATTGCAAACTGTAGTCTGGCTTTTTTATGGCGGTTTTGGAGTTGTGGCTTCTTCCTTGCTGAGCAGCCTTTCAGGGTATGTCGATATAGGACTCATTTTACTGTGGATCGTTTGTACCTGTTCCCTCCAGCATCTTCACAAGGTCATTTGCTGTTGTTCTGGAATTGATTTGCACTTTTTGCACCAAAGCACGTTCATCTCTAGGAGACAGAATGCGTCTCCTTTTTGAGCGGTATGACAGCTGCCTGGTCCCATGGTGTTTATACTTGCTAACTATTGTTTGTACAGACGAACGTGGTACCTTCAGGCGTATGGAAATTGCTCCCAAGGATGAACCAGACTTGTGGTGGTCCACACTTTTCTTTCTGAGGTGTTGGCTGATTTCTTTTGATTTTCCCATGATGTCAAGCAAAGAGGCACTGAGTTTGAAGGTAGGCCTTAAAATACATCCACAGGTACACCTCCAATTGACTCAAATAATGTCAATTAGCCTATCAGAAGTTTCTAAAGCCATGGCATAATTTTCTGTAATTTTCCAAGCTGTTTAAAGGCAACTTTAAAACTTAGTGTATGTAAACCTCTGACCCACTGGAATTGTGATCTAGTGAATTAAAAGTGAAATAATCTGTCTGTAAACAATTGTTGGAAAAATGACTTGTGTCAAGCACAATGTAGATGTCCTAACTGACTTGCCAACACTATAGTTTGTTAACATGAAATCTGTGGAGTGGTTAAAAATTAGTTTTTATGACTTCAACCTAAGTGTGTGTAAACTTCCGACTTCAACTGTAACTGCTGCAATCATCTGTGTTCAATGAATTTGTCGTGTCAAAGGCTTAGTTCCCTCATGGCCATTCCAATAAAGCGCTATATATGTCAAAGAATCACCTCACTGACCTGGTGATTGCTTTTCCCCAACAAAAGCTCAGAAATTGTTATCTCGAAGTAATTGTTCACCTTAAATTTTACATTATTGGTGGTCTTAATTGTGGTAAAATTCAATCAATTTCCTGTTACTTCACTCATTATTATCATTGATAGCTGTCATACTAGCATATTTTGCAAGTGCTCATTTCATTTTTGCACATTTTAAACTATAAATAACTGAAATTGATTCACAGCTTTAACAATCCATGCAAATGTAAAATACATAGCAACTAAATCTTTGAAATTAAAATTGACCCTCACCTATGACTTTAAGTGTACTTCTTTCCATCACAAAGGGGATCCTCCCAACCGATATGGTAAATGTTCCTTCATCTCTTTCTGTGACCTCTTGCGCCACAATACTGCCATATCTCAACTCGTACCTGGGGTCCTGCAACTAAACACACAATCACACACAAAACATCTGAGTTCAACCAGGTACACACATGCACACAGACAAACACACACACAAAACACTTGACACACACACACACACACACAGACCGTTTCGTTCTGGACTATAATTCTGGTGGGTCCTGGTGGGGAACTTGGAGTGAAGGACACCACGGAGTGCTGACGGTTAATGTAGGTTCTCAAGATGAAATGCTTGCCGTAGCACACTTCTTCTAAGCCACAGAGACAAAAAGCATTTATTTATTATACTATACATTATTATCACTGTTACCCCCAAAAATTGTACCGCCATACAATCATGGATCTGAGCGGCACCCCCAATGTTCGGTATACTGACAATGTTGCACCACACTGTAATTAACCCCCCCTCCACTGTAAGTAAGCCATGCAAATTCGCAAAGGATATGAACTTTATGTCAAAACACTCCACTCTATAGCCCCCCGTCCCACACACACACACACACACGCTACTTACCGTAAGCCAGAGACAGATCTGTAAACATAAAGAGATTGTACTCAATTTCAAAGTAACTACATGCTATTGTATTAACATCCAATATAATATTCAACATGATGTTAGTTCAAGTTACTCTAGAACTAACGGGTCATCCTAGGATTAGGGTTGTAAAGTTCTGGTAAAATTTCCCTTTTTGAGGAAGGGAGAAAACCACAGGTAATAATTGAAGCAACAGGGGACATGGCTTCACACCTAGAGTCCCTTCCACTAGGTTGATGCCTTGATGTGTTTGGTTGCCTCCTATCAGCACTCCACAGCCCTTCCTTACTGGAAAATGTAGCAAAACTTATAAGAACTTTCCCATGAGCTAGATTAAGGTGCTGTGCAATGGCAGTGATGGTACCATGTCGTAGAAACCTGCTCTCCAGGTAGGACCTGGGCCAGTGGGCCTGTTCAGCACATTTTTTAAATTTTTTTTAATATATACTTTTTGTGTTTTGTTAGCTTAGTTTAAGCATAGGCATTTTACAGTGAGTGGTGATTTTCCCTGCAAAATTGCCGGAAATTCCCTCCGTTGCAACTCCACCTAACAAATTTGTTCTTATATTATTATTTAATTATTATTAAATAATATATTATTATATTGATGAGGCCTACTTAGTCATCTTAGTGGTTAAAACTAAAACTCACCCAAACAGAGCAGTACACCCAGTATGATCCAGAAAAGCATGGCCTGGCTGTGGGAAAGAAGAGTGAAGATGGCTACGATTAGCCTAGGCAACTAACCCCCGTGACAATACATCAGAAGCAGAACGCGTCCGTTATGGGAAGTGCCAATCGGTGTACATCCTTTGCGAACGGCGTGCTTTAAAATTGCGGCGTGCGCAAAGCACAGGATTATTAGCTACTTTTGCACTCACCTCCACTTAAAGGCGGAAAAAATACATACAGGGTGTACAAGGCTGAAAATTAGATCCGAAACACGATGGGAAAGGTATGCAACTGCCTGAACACTGGAAACAATTTACTAATGTTAACATACCATGCACACTTATATCCAATATTATATTCAATACCAGACGCATATTTAAATGTATCTGCTCGTTATACACACCAGGATATTGTAACGTTACAATTATTTAAAAATGTTCAATTTCGAAGAAACAACGGTGGTTCATAGTCCTGTCGTCATCCGTCAACGTTACTTAACATGCTGTCTCTATGGGCGTGTCCGTCGATAGACCGAAACAACAAAAATACATTTCGTCCATATGGGCCTATACAGCACGCATATCTACAACTTGTATTGCAAGTAAACCGTTATTTTGATAGCTATGATAGCCTACTGTTTCGCTCACTTTATTCTTTTAAATAACAAAGGCAATGAAACATGTAAAAAAGACGCACCCTAACGTTACTCATTCACACAAGTGTTCACACAAAGTGAGCCAATGGGTCGTCTGTCCCTGTGCTAACTTACCTTGGTAAACCGTCACCTTGGCAAAAAGCTGACAGCTGTTTCTTAAAGTGTTAGCAAACGTTAGTTGATTGTTCGGGTTTGTAGCCAAGCCTACTAAGAATATTAGTTCATTCAAAATGGCGGTTAGTGACGACAGCACTGTAATTAAAGACACTGCGAAATTCACAGCTTCTCGTGCATACCATAATAACACGATGCTTCTGACTGTTATATTGCTCTTTTATTTAAATGTTGTTTTTCTTACTATGTACTGACTGGGCATAGTAATGCACATTGTATGACCGTTCTTTTTTTATACCAGTAACAACGAACAAAACAGGCCACGCCCCCTATACAGTAGGCTATACATTAGCCCTACGCTTTAGCCGTGACGCGTCTCTTTCTTTCTGAAGATGCTCCGGTTACATTTAAGTGCAAGCAGACTGCATGATTGGGTCTTTAAAACCTAAATGGATATACAATCATTTAGTGAAGACTACTTTGTTTCTGAAACTGTCATATATTTCTTATGCTATTTATTTTATAACCTCGGTGGTTGGTTTTTTGCTCATAGTCATATCATATGTGTGTAGGCTATCCCCAAACTACCATAGTAGGCTACCTGACATTGCGGTTTGCGTCGAGACATGAATTAATATGTAACCATTAATATGTAATTAATATGTAATCAGCAACATTAGATAGAAAGATCGGTTTCGGGCACGGAGGAGAGGAGGTGGTTGTGGAGGAAATGAGGATGCATTTTTCGAGTAGGCTATTGGGATGCACCCGAGGATGCATTTGCCCGAGTATTGGGACGCACCCTGACCCTGTAGGTTAAATCAGGGAACTTTGATACTGCACATGCGCGGAGACAGAAACAAATGTTATATGAATATTAATATGAATATCCAACATGCAGGGGCATTAAGAACAATGATATTGAAAGCGTAGAATAGTAATGGTAGCCTAATCAAAATAGTTTCTTGACCGCCTAGGCGTAGTTACTCGGCTTTTCCTTGCTTAATTTGTGAGAAAAGTGGCTGTGACAAGGTGAGAAACATCCATTTGACTCCCATTCAAACTAGCTTCCACTGCATGTTGCTGCAGTAAAAAACCAGTCACAGAAAATTCAGCAATTTGTCTCAAATAGAATGTCTGTGTGTGTGTTTGTCTGTGGCAGATTCTGACATGAATTTCCCATCTGGGACTGAATAAAGTACGTTCAATTCAATCTAAACATTTGTTTGTTTTTGCTACATTTTGGTAGAGTTGCTTAAATTGTCCCATTTCTTTCATAGACAATGTTTTTCTGGGTATTAATGTACGCTGCAGTCAGTGCGGGTGAGTTTATTACCCTGTCCATAAAGTAACTATCCAAGCATGTTTCTGTATTGAACCATATCATAGTTTTTGTGCATGATTTATCTCCATTAACACTGCCAAATTGAATATTGTATTGGCTATCAATGCACATAGTTACTCTGCAGTTGACTGCATCCACGTTTCCAGTTTAACCCTTTGAAGAGTATAGGGGTTTTTTTTGGAATGTTTTTTTTGGAGAGTCCTTGTTTTTTTGTTTTTTTAATTTATTTATTTCGGCATGCATATAATCACATTTCTGAAATATGCCTTGAACAAATACAGTACCTGCCGAAAAGGGATACGGGAAAAAAGCAGACTGCTTATCAAAGTCCCGCCCCAATTCCCTCACAATTTTAAATGTTCATATTATACATTTGATTGTTCTCAAACTCCATTGATTGTTACATCCGCATTAGAATGTTCAGGTAAGAACATTCTAATCACATATTTGTAATCTTACACCTTAAAGGGTTCTATTGAAAACGACTGGCAGATTGTGCAGGACCATGACTGCAGTATGTCCGCAATGACTCCACGTGGTGCCGTCTATACGCCAGCCAGTCTGAAAAACGGCTGCAGTGATTCAGAATAAGTTGACAGTATCAGTGATTCTGAAGAGGTTGACGTGTGCTGCTCTCTGTCAGTCTCTCGTAGAGGCAAGGAGCAGGTGTGCTACAGCAGAGAGTTTACCGTCGGTGCCATAATCAACCCCAGGAACACGGCGTGGTCTTTAAGCCTCAGTCTTCCCGGAGGTCTATGAGATTCGTCTTCCAGAATGAAACGGTCAGGAACTGTATGTGTGTATACGCTATGTCAGTATAGTCTTTCATTTTGCCAAGGGTAACTGAGAAATCAGTATTGCAGACTACGCATTGTCCAAAAGTTGGTTTGGTCTGTAATAGCATTTAAATATAGATTTATTTTAGAATTTTCTGAAGACAAATCTGGTTAATGTGGTTTTTATTTTGAAACTTGTGGCACAATGATTAAAGAATGCTGTACTACAAACTATATTAAGTAACAGGGCTTATTTGCATAAATCACTTATTTAAAAGCCCTGATTTATGCAATATGTATTTGAGGAACAATTTTAATCTTGTAACAGTTTGGAATGTATCTGTTGCAACCATGTAACTGTTAAAGTGAAGGTATGAGTTGAGAGAGTGTGTGTGTGAGTGATGTGTCTCCTTGCATGGGTGTTGGTGGGTCACATGGTGATTTTTTGTTTTACTTCAGGTCTCCAGTTCCACATATCCTCTCAATCAGTGTTCCAAGTCAACCTCAGTGGGGTGGGACTCAAACTAACGTACCCAGTCAACCTGAAAGCACCTGGAAACCTGGTCCTTCAACTCCAGTAGGTCCTTTCTAAACATTCTTTCCCTCCATCCGACTCTTCAAACCAGACAGTACCAGTGCTGAGCGGCCAGCCAATCTGCAGAGGTGCACAGTTGGCTCAAAGGTAGCCCAAGGTTGGGAGGGTTTCAGTCGGCCAGGATGACAGCGTCTCATAGTTCACCAGTTAGTCTGTTGATCTGTACCTTTTCACCGTTGTGTTCTCTTTTATCGATGTATTATCTGCCATAGTTAGTGTGTGCTTTAAAACGATTAATTTTGGTGAGCCTGACAACCGGGACTACCGGGGATGCCGTTAACGGTCAGCAGGGACAGCTGACGTTGTTAGTATTTACGCTATGCAAATATAATGGGGTAGGCTCCACAAAATTACTTCCGTCACACAAAGGTGAAATATCCCTTTAAGCATATCTCCCACCGTTGGGTCGCAACCATAGACTGTATAAAAATAGGGTCGCAACCAAAGACTGTGGTCGCAACATACTTGTGTAGATACCGCATGCTTTGCTCTCGTCAGCCCTTTTTCTTCTTCACTTGATGAAAACTAACCTGTACTAACCTGACAGAATTTATTGCGCTTTACTGCCACCTAGTGGAATGTACTGGGATGTGGAACTGAACGAGAGAGAAAGCCACTGAACTGTCCTTGAAGTACGGTCCTTGAAGCTCGCAAACTTCAGTGGTCACCGGAGGTATTGCAGCCTCTGGTGCCAAAAAGCAAATTTCCCCATTGAAGTCCATTCAAAACTACGAAATTACCCAGGCCCAATTATATTATTTTGGACAGTTCTTTTGAATTCTAAAATTTCTTCACACCAAACCAATTATTCTCCAGGGACCGATTTTGTTTCTGAGCCCCACATAAGTTATACGATTTTTTTCATTCCAATTGGGTTCGCATGTTTAGGTACCCAGTGCGCATGCTCTGGTTCCCAAAAAGCCCCAGTCTAACATGGCGTCTCCATGAATTGGCTTCATGCGCCAATGAGCAGCTCCCATAGGACTCCATGGAACTGGAAAGCGGAAGCTGTCTCCAGTTCTTTATATACCTCGATGGTGTGTACATAGGAACTGAAGAGGGTAGGAGGGGCCAGGTGGGAAACAGCCCCTACTGCACATGTTGTGTGCCTTGCTTGCTGCCCATTGAATTCAATGTAGAAAACCAAGGTGATTTAACAACCAAAGAAAACCTCATCGGTCATTTTTTTGTGATGATAAATTTCATTATGTGTAGCAGTTTTTGAAACAATGATTGTTTTGGTCCAGAAGGTTTGGGAAAATATTTATTCAAATTTATTTACTGTTAATTTGCCGAACAAATTAAGCTTTTCATTTGAAACTTACCGATCGTTAATCGAGTTTCAAAATACCATCAGGGAAGTGTCATTTTGATATTCCCCATTCGCTTTTAATGGGAGCTCCAATGTTTTGCACTCAACATGCGCAGTACAGTACAGGCTTACTTTCGGGGCTTCACAGCTTAGGTTTGCTGAGAGTGCTGCTTTCCTGTCTAGTTAAATATGCATGTCTATGTTTTAAACCCAGGGGACTGCCTTCCTTTACAAGTTATAGAGTTACTTACTGGCCCCTAACCCTACCATTTCAACTTGTTAATTCACACAGGACAGAGCCATATTCAAGGACATCCCAAATGTGCTGAAATATAAACGAGTTGGAGCGCATTACACCCTTGAATGACAAAAACTAAAAAATAGAGACAGGGCACAGCCAATAGGCTGCTGGCATAGTGGGAAATGTTTTGACAATGATGGGTATTTATTGTGTATGATTGACATACTCTGTGTCTGAATCACTGTTCTCTTGTCTGTTTGTAGTGTCACCTGCCCACAGACAACTTTAAATTTAGCTTGATAGTGGCCTTGTGGCTCTGTCTCTGTGCATGAAATTTAAAAAGCCAAAGATTGCATAATTAAAACATTTTTCAGAATACTTGAAGACACAGAACTGAATGCCGAAGAATATCAAGAGCATTGTTTAAAGAAAAAATGTTAAACAGTGGCTTTTGTATGAAGTATCTACGGAGGTAAAATAAGTACGATTTAAAGTTAAAAAAATAATATTGCTGGTATTTTTTATGCATGTTCTGCACTTACCGTTTTGCTTTTTTCTTTCTATGTATGTTTTTTTACCAAATGCTGTGAGCTATTTACACGCAAAGTCTGCTCCATACAGTGGGAGAATAGTTTTTGTGCCATTGTCAGTAATTAGTTCAGTGCCTTTCTTTATGCAAGTATATTGTTAAGATGGTATATTTTAAGAGGTCATAAAATACTGTCAGGTACAATCACACAGGTAGAGTTTAAAAGGCCGCAAAACAGCACTAACTCTAATATTGTCTGTTTTATGTGGTTCATGAACCACATAATAGGTGTGGCTACAACGAGCTGTCAATCTGGCTTGGTTGAACCAATGAAGTGGTTTTACTGGTTTTTATTTTTTAATACACAAGATGCCTCATTTGTAATTCATAAATATTGCCAATAAATACCTGACTGTTGAGTTAATTTGCCTTCTGGGCTGCCGACACCATTTTAGCCTGCAGGAAACAGGGCTACAGAAACTGCAAATGAACAGGGCTTGCATTTTAAATGGTGCATGTGCGGTTGAACCATGAGATATGTAGTTTTTCATATTTAAAAATGTTATTTGAGAAGTGATTGCATTGGTAGGGATACACTTCCCTACCCCCACATGTTCAAAATACAAAGTACAAAAGCTTTTTGTGACAGAGCAGTAGTGAGGGCTGCACCCTGTCAATCACTGCCTCCTGAACACTTTGAAATTTTGTTCCCCAAAGCAAAAAAAAAACAAAAAAACAACGAATGTCATTGGTTCAACCCACACATCATCAACATTACTGCCACACAGCGCGAGTCTCACAGGTAACTAGCATGTGTGTCTACACTGCAAAACAATGTCTTAAGTATTTTAGTCTTGTAATGAGGCTTAAATTCTTATCTTTTCTCTCAAGTGGAAAATATTAGCTTGTTTTAAGTTACCTTTTGCTTGACAAGTGAAATTGTCTTAACCCATTGGCAAATCTTGAAATTAGTCAAATTGTCCCACCTCATTGGCAATCTTTTTGTCTTATTTAGCAAAAAGGTAATAGAACTACAATTTGTGTGTAAGTCTAACTATAAGACTAAAACAGTTGTTCAGATTGACTTATTTTTTGGTTTTTGCACTGTCTCCCACACCCACTGAAAAGCGAAGACCAACCTGACCACATTCTCAGCAGGTTAACTTTGTTCTGTAGCCAAAACTCAACTCAACCTCAAGTCCAGCTGCATGTAATTATCCTGTACAATGTGTTTTGTTAAATTGGTCATTCATTGTATCACACCAAACTCGTTATAAGTTTGTTTAGTTTGTACATTATCTGTATGATTCTTCAATTATCTTGCTATGGTTGGCTTCTGAAAGAGCAAAGCCTTACCTGGGACCAATATGGGACAAAAGACTGAGTTTGTAACATGAGACTGGGATGTGATTTTATTTCTGATTAAATCAGGAAATGCTTATTCCTCAGACCTTTAATGTCTCAGCCAGAAGCAGAGGACTCGGCATATAATAAGCGCACACATCAAGAGCTTCTGCACTCTTAGCATGAGAACTTTTAGCAATAGAGCTAAATTAATTTCCTGATTTATAAAGAAAAAAAATAATACTCCTGATGAAAATGTCTGAAATGACAGATGAAGACACTCTTCCCTCCAGAGTTTTACAAACACATAAAATGGGCTTTATTGTGTAAATGCAGTGAAACGCAGCGACTGGGACGCCTTCACACCTCCTTCTTTCTTTGCTCCACCTCCTTGAGCCGGCCCTCCAGGTCACGGAGCCGGGAGCCCAGGCAGCCCGTTTCCTCCGGCCTCACTCGGGAGGTGGCCAGGCCCAGCAGGGCACAGGCCAGAACCAGGGCGGCCAGCCGGAGCGTCGTGGTGTCGGTGCTGGCCTTGGTGTCACTCACAATCAACGCAAACAGTGCCAGAGCCGTGCACAGCTTCAGCAGCCAAAAGACCCGTCTCAGAACTGACACGACCAATCGCAGGGTCACGGACAGCACGCAGTAGCCAATCAGGGCCAGCAGAGCCCACTGAGTGACGGAGGCCACTCCCTCTGAAGTAAAATGGGGGAAGGGCAGCGACACTGTAGGGACAGAGAGAGGGAGGGAAGGATATGTCAGAGTTAGTGATGGGTGGGGCTACAATGAGCTGTCAATCACTGCCTTGTTTGAACAATCGTGTGGTTTTGCTGTTTTTCCATGATGATTGGTTAAAATCAATTGGTCACTAAGGGCTTATGGTTGCTCCGCTCATTTATTTATTTTTTACGGGTTTCAAGTCATTTGCTGTGACAAGTGATGGTTCTGAGAGCTGTTAGGAAAGTTAAGATAATCTTCTGTCACAGAGTAAAACACCAGCTGATGTGTTACCATGTCTATAGCTGCTTAACAGGGCCTCTTCATGTCAGTGGCATAGCTTACATTTTTTTATTCATAAGCCATCCATTTATACAACCATATATTCACAGAAGCCAATGAGATGAATCACTTCTTGCTTGAGGGGAAGAACCGCCATGCCCAACCTAGGAGTTTAACCTGTAAACCCCCTTACAATCCTCACAACACAGCCACCTGCTGACTAACCACTACCATTATTTCATCTGCCTTTTGCTTTTAACCCCCTGTCCTCTTTTCATTATCATCTTTCTCCCTCCTCCCAACGTTTTATTTGGAAAATGCTTTGAACATGGCATAAGAAAAGCACTTTATAGAGACTATTATCATCATCAACAATCAACATCAACTATTATCAATGTACTGCAGGTACTGTATTTCTACCTGTTGCTTCCTGTCAGTGTCCTAGAACATCCTTCTACCGTTGCAACATGAAAGATAAACTTGTCAGCGATTCAGTTAGCAGAATAACTGGTTTCTGTCTCCCTCACACACAGGTTGTGATCACTACTGAAATTTCATTTTTTTTGTATAGGGTGTGACTGACTGCACATACCTCCCAGCCTGCAGTGTTTTCTGAAAAGGCACCTTGACAAAGAGTTGAACAGCATTTGCTTAAAAATTTGTTCTGCAAGTTGGGTTACTCCATTCTGTCAAGAGTGCAATGAAGCTCTAAAATTTACATTTCATGCACAATTTAGGCATTTAGGCATTCACTCTTAAAGGAAAACTTAAATCCTTATATTGCCATTTATGCTTATTGTGGTTAGTGATCTAATCATATATAGCTTAATTTGTTTTCATATGTTCTAGAACATACCTTTTTAAAATTCTGTTGTGCTTGACAAAACCAGTTTTTCCGGTTTGGCATTGAAACGCAATTCCCTTTCAAGCACTTCACAGACACCTCAGACATCAATAGGCAATGACGTTACAATGAACTATGGGAGTTTAAAGGGATAGTTCGGAGTTTTGGACATAATGTCTCAATTACGACTTACCCATGATGTAGTTCATTGATGGAAACCATTTTCAGCTAATTCCATGCTGTCCCTTCTTTTGGACATACACACATTGCTAATGCTAGCGCAACTCTAAGGTAACTGGTAGCATCCACTACCAAAAACATTTAAACACTCCACAGTGCACCCAAAGCAAATAAAATACGACGACAGTGTATCGGGGTTATTTTGAGTGTTTATACTATCATTTTTGAAGTCAAACTATCGTTGAATCCTTTACTTTGTGCTGACCTACAGTACCAGTCAAAGGTTTGGACACACCTACTCATAGAAGGTTTTTTTTCCGTTATTTTTACTGTTTTCCACATTTTGGAATAGTAAAGACATCAAAACTTTGAGATAACACAAATTTAATTATGCAAAGACCAAAAAAGTGTTTACCTGTGGAATACCTGTTTACCACAGAAGTTGTTTGAGAGAATAGCAAGAATGTGCAAGGCCGTTATCAAGGCAAAGGGTGGCTACTTTGAAGAATCTAAAATATATGACTTCTTTTTATTTGTTTAACACTTTTTTGGTCTTTGCATAATTTAATTTGTGTTATCTCATAGTTTTGATGCCTTTACTATTCCAAAATGTCGAAAACAGTAAAAATAACGGAAATAAACCTATGAGTAGGTGTGTCCAAACTTTTGACTGGTACTGTATATTCTCTGTGGAAGTACGGCGGCGGAGCGATATTTTACGTTACGAATGTAGTGCCGGCACTGGTCGACTACAACAACAAAGAAGAGCAACAAGTTGCAATGGCCATGTTTGCTCCGCCACCGTACTTCCACAGAGAATATTAGGTCAGCACAAAGTAAAGGATTCAACGATAGTTTGACTTGAAAAATGATGGTATAAAGACTCAAAATAACCCAGATAGACTGTCATTATATTTTATTTGCTTTGGGTGCACTGTGGAGTGTTTAAGTGCGTTTGGTAGTGGATGCTACCGGTTACCTTAGAGTTGCGCTAGCATTAGCAACGTGTGTATGTCCAAAAGAAGGGACAGCATGGAATTAGCTGAAAATGGTTTCCATCAATCAACTACATCATGGGTAAGTCGTAATTGAGACATTATGTCCAAAATTCCAAACTATCCCTTTAAGGCAAATGACTACAAACAAGATATAGTCAGGATATACACTGCCTGGCCAAAAAAAAAGTCGCCGGTGCACCCGTCATGCATAGTGCCCACTGTACAAGCCTCTGGAGGCAGTGTTATGATCTGGGGTTGCTTCAATTGGTCAAGGGCTCTGCATGGTTGTGCGAAACTTCTTCATGTTCGGGCAATGCAACAATGTTGCAAGGACTCTGCAATTTATACTTCTACAAAAGCTACGCGCAGCCTATGCAACATTGTATCCCGTATGTAGCTAGCTTCCCCCTAGCAACATTGTATCCCGTATGTAGCTAGCTCCCCCCTATCAACGTAACTCATTTCAACGTAACTCATTTCCCTGCTCAACCAACCCATCGATAACATGCCGTCTTTATGTTTGTTTGTTTGTTGCTCGTGTTCTTGTATATAGTTATAGTTAGTTAAGTTAGTTCGTTAGTTTTATTTTACTAGGTTTCATTTTAACGTTAGCTAACGTTAGCTAAATAAATTGGTGGTAGCCACGCTAGCTAGCAGCAGCAGCAGGGATGGACGCCGTTCTGCAAATGCAGATGCAGCTACAGGCACTAGATGATGAGGAGGAAGAGCTGCTGCTTTTAATCGGCAGGAGAGATAGAGTGCGCCGAAGCCGCCGAAGATGGAGTATGAGACCGCTCAACATGTCAAGGCCAGAGGAGGGAGAATTCAATTTGCTTATACAACAGATGAGGCGGATGAATCACTACAAGAATAGTCATATAAATGTTTGTATTTTCTCACTTCTTCTGATAATCGTTCTTGTAACTGGTTCATGATTTAACAAATGTAACTATCTATTTTTATATATCGATAACGTAAACGGTTTTTATTTTATTTTGGATCTCGATCGCTAATTTAGATATTGTTAGCAACCAGCAACACTTAGTAACCAATATTATATGACAGCCCCGCCTCCATTCGCTAACCAACCAATCAATGATGCGCAACATCTACGCGAACGGTTGCGTTGTAGTCGCTAGTTTGATTTTTGTGCTAGGTAGGCGACATCCTCTGCAACCCCCTCTGCGAAGGTGGCAGATGTTGTGTTGCTGTCGCGTTGTTGTCGATCGAGCATGCAGAGCCCTTCAGGTCTAGGCTCAGCAACGTTATGCAGCAATAAAATGAAGTCAGCTGAGTACCTGAATGTACTGAATGACCAGGTTATCCCATCAATGGACATATTCCAGGACGACAATGCCAAGATTCACTGGGCTCAAATTGTGAAAGAGTGCTTCAGGGAGCATGAGGACTCATTTTCACACATGAATTGGCCACCAGAGTCCTGACCTTAACCCCATTGAAAGTCTTTGGGATGTGCTGGAGAAGACTTTACGGAGTGGTTCGACTCTCCCGTCGTCAATACAAGATCTCAGCCAAAAATTAATGCAACTCTGGACAGAAATAAATGTTGTGACATTGCATAAGGTTGTCGAAACAATGCCACGACGAATGCGCGCCGTAATGAAAGCTAAAGGTGGTCCAACTAAATATTAGAGTGTGACTTTTTTTTTGGCCAGGCAGTGTAGTTTAAGACAGAAACCTCATAGTGACATGTCAACTTGCTAAACTGACAAGGACATGTGCACATAGATGTTTGATTATGCACTGTAAAGACAATGACATGTAGCCAAGGGCATAAATGGTAATGTACAGTAAACTTCCTACACAAAGCAGACAGTTAATTCCTACATGAGACATCAGGAGTCATTTGTTTAAATCTTAGGACCTCCATTTGTCAAGTAGGGCATTGTACACTGGATGTCTGGATTGGTGATCGTCTTCAGGTGAATTTTAATCCTGACTGAACTTTCACAGTTGTATAGAGATGTATATTTTACTGTAGCAATTCAGGGATTAGCAACCTTGGCACAACCAGCAGTAGTGCCACATTTGGGACTTGAACCTGCAACCTCTGTGCTGTAACCCCCTAACATTTACACAATCTGCCATTTTAGCTATATTTCTTGATAAACACATGAATGACCGTCAAAGACTGTTCTTGTGTCCCTATATGAAACATTTTACTGTGATCCAATCTTCGAGTTAACCAGTGTTAGTCTATACAGCCAATTAGCTAATTTAGCCAGGGTAATCGGTGGAAACAAAAAACTGCATACACAGCGGCCGTCCAGGACTGGAATTACCAACACCAGCACTACACTAACAACACGACATTGCAGTCATCTGTCTGGGCACATGATGCTTACCGTCGATTCCGGTAGCTCTCAGTATCTCGGTGACGTAGGCGGCGATCACATTCAGTCCACTGGCTACTCCCTCAGAGAGAAAGCGCACAGCCACCTGCATGCACTGCAAGAGAGAAACCCAGGAGAGACAGACTGAATGGAACCCGCAGCCCCCTAATGGAATGCAATGCAACACCTGTGCCGAGTGAGCGCGTCTGTCGGAGGGCTTAATCTCACATTGCAGTGGATATGTTTTTGGCGCGATGCACAACGTCATCGTGGTAACCGGTACAAAGAGAGTGCTGTTTGTGAGTAGTGGGTTTGAGTGTGAACAGGGACAGCTGGGACCCCTGTTGGCCTCAGCAGCATGGCTGGGCCTAATACTAGGGTCTGCTTAAAGGACAGACTAACACACTGCACCTGTCACCCACCCACAAATGTGTGCACTGACCATACTCCAGCACATTGGATTTGAAATGGAACAGTGACACACACAATCACTCTACTGCCAGATATGTAGTGGATATGCATGGATCACTTTAAGGGTTGTTTCTCCTGACTTGTTTTTCCATACAGTTCTAGAAATAACCCTTAAAGCGATACATCCATATCTACTGCATATCTGGCAGCAGAGTGATGGTTTGATGCTCGTTTGATACCTCAGACCCTTGATGATTTACAGCCATTTAGCCAACCATGTGTTCCATACTATTCCCGTGTAATTTACAGCTTAATCTAGTCCGACTCCCCAATTCCCATAGAGATCCATTCAAATGCAGAGAGGTTATAGTATCACTTGTAAGAGTACCTGAAAATAAGATATCAAGAGTCTTTTGGTGTTGCTGGGTCATAGACATCAAGATGCCATGGCATGCAAAGGACATGCAACCAAATATTAAATATGATTACTTTATTTAAGTTTATGTTAATTTGTCCAATTACTTTGGTGCCCTAAAATGGGGGGAACCATGTAAAAACCCTCAAATTAAAGCTGAAAGTATGCCCTTTAACATCATAGTCTGTTCCATTTCAAATCCAAGGTGCTGGAGTACAGAGCCAAAACAACAAAAAATGTGTCACTGTCCAAACACTTTTGGAGTGCACTGTATATCCCTATATCTGTGTGTACATGTGTGTGGGTGCATATAAGTTTGCATGCATGTATGCGCACATATACACAATTCTTGATTGTGTGTGTGTGTGTGTGTGAAGACAGGGTAAGAGAGTGTGTGTGTGTGTGTGTGTGTGTGTGTGTGTGTGTGTGTGTGTGTGTGTGTGTGTGTGTGTGTGTGTGTGTGTGTGTGTGTGTGTGTGTGTGTAAAAAACAACATTAATTTGGGAGATTGTTCCTGTTGGGGCTCGATTCTCTCACCTCTGCCATTGTCTCAACCCTCTCCTGGCCGAACAGAGCGCCCAGGTACAACTTAGAGTTCTGTTACAGCCAACCGCGAAATAAAGGGAGGAGACAGAGGAAACAAACAGAGGGAGTAGAAAAGGGAATAATTTTGGAGGGAAAGACATGGCAGTGAGGGTGGAGGTTGGTGCAGAGAGGAGGGGGAGGGAGAGAAAGGGCAAGAGAGAGCAAGGTAAAGAGAGGGAGAGTGGAGAGAGGAAAGGAGAGCGAAAGAGAAAAAATGCACTGAAAGGAATTAGTTAGAAATAGTTATGGGGATCAGGACCAGTTTAACTGGACAAAGAACAAAGCAAAAGGAATGTTTCAATGGCCCAAAAGGCAGCAGTCAAGAGTAGGCTATTAGAAAGAATGAACATTTCAACGGATTCAAGAAATTCAAGTTAATGGTAGGCTATAAAGGTGGGACTAGGAAAACGGGTAGAAAGACACAAACACGGAAACGCAATGGATTAAATATTAAATTACTTGAGAGAATAAATGAATCCAGACAAATGTCAGCCTAAATATCAAAGCAACCTGTCTCACCTCAACTGTTGTTTCCACCGTGTGCGTCCCGACGACGGAGATCAAGTGTCGGTGCGCCTCTTCTCGCCACTCACTGAATAGACCCGTCGACACCCCAGCGGCGGATCTGCGGGACTCATCGGGCCCCAAATATTCCCCGGAGCACCCCGGCCCCAAAGCGCTCAACAGCACCAATAGTAAACCTAACAAACCGATATACTTCTTCGAAGAAGCAATCTGGATACGATTCTCGTATAAAAACATTTTAAAGTTTTAGCCTACACACAATCTACACTGTCAATATTTGTTAACTTGCCGATTTATTTGCCTTATAAAGTAGGCTAGGCTATGATTTAAATGTCTATTCCGTTTGATATTTTTGGTTGATTGGTTTAAAAAGAAATTACACAAGAGCGCGGTGATCTCTGAAAACTAGGCTGCTTATGCTCTCCTTCAATACATAGCTACGGCGAGATTCCTGTTTCCTCTCCAACACAAAAGACCTATTGTAATGTGTGCCTTTTAATCGCAGCTACATAAATCAACTTATTAGCACCAAATGACAGCAATCCAGCCAGTTCGGGCAAGCAGCTAGCAAAGATAAGGCTACACCTTTTTATTTATTAACCGTGGAAAAATGTGTTATTTTAAAAACTTACCTATACATTCAGAAGGATCTTGGAACAAATTTGTACCTACATGTACGCGACAGTAGCTAGTCGTTTTTGGATGACTATAACTGAATACATTTATTTTAACACAGCCTATCAACTCAGCGTTATTTAATTATAAACTCTGGCAAAGTTGAAGACCTTGGCCAGCTAAATACATCTCATCATACGTTCTCTGGCCAAGGACACAAGAGTAGCCTAATTCTCGCTAACTATATTTGGTATTGTACAGGTTAAGAATAGAACTTAAATCATTCAACTCATTTTTACACTTTTATGCCGACATCGAAAAAAAAAAAATGATTCGAAACCGAGCGAATAAACTCGATTTAATCGTATGTAGGCTAGTTCCCGATGCAGGTGCGTGTATTTTTCGTAGATCAAACAATGCACAGCTGCGACAAACCGCGTTAAAATTTTTCTGTAGACGAAATAAACAGCGTTTACAGCAGCTCGTGATCTGTATTTAGTCAGCCGGCGCGTATGTGCGTTTCGCTCTGGTAAGATAAAGACAGCTTATGATAATTTCTGATAACCGTTGACAGTGCATAGGCTATGCTCCCGTCCCTCTGGCAGCAGCAAAACTGAGTTTAAATTTTGTAACATGATGTGTACTTGCACAGTAGCCAAGACGGGTGTTCGGGGAGATTGACGTAGCATGAACATTGCAGTCTGGGAACTGTAGTTTAATGAACCAGTTTCATATAACTCCCCTGGCTGACATTTTACTAAAAATAATAGCATGTAACTTAATTATATGTATTGATATAGGTCAGCATTAGATAAAAGACAATAAGAACAGACACTTGTGCCAGACAGAACCAGCATTTATGATATAATTTCTGTAGTATGGTCAATTTAAAAAATAAAGTTCAATACGGTGGTTTAAGTAACCGGGAAAAATCTGTCAGACCAAGAGTTATTATAATATTTTTGCAAAGTTTCAGGACCCTACACTTTAATTGGATATTACTTTATTGATATGATATAATGTGGTGGCCATATTGGATTTTGGAACCAAAACAGACTGACATTTACCAAAAAGATGCTGCTGACCACAGATTTCACAGCCTTTTGTGCACAAACAGTGGAAAAACAACAATAATAAAACTTAATAAAAACAATCACAGAAACACTCAACAGACATTATAAACAGGAAGAGGAAAGCAGCTGGTTTTAGATCACCATTTTTTATTAATTGCAAATCAGCAATCAAAAAAAAAATCACCACTATGTCATTATGACAGTAACCTGCCTTGAATTTAAAACAGCTTGTAAATAAAAATGAAAAAAAAAAAAAAACACAAAAATACAATAACTGTAGGTTACAACCAAAGACAGACAGATGGACAGCACGGTATGGTTGCTCACTGTTACCCCACCAAGCCCTGCTGCAGTCCCTCAGATGCTCTGTTTGGCTCAGTCTGTGAAATCCTTGGACATGGCTGTCAGCACTACTGCTCACTCAAATGTTTGTGATGTCAGAAACGGGGGGTGAAGACCCATCGGGGGGGGGGGGGGCATTTTCTCTCTCCAGGGCTCGCCAACGGCGACGGACAGTCACACACCCAAAAACTACAAAAATGACCAGCCACCCGAGATTAACAGGGACCTGATCAGTGAGCCGCCTGCCTTGGTCTTTCTGTGGGACATGTGAACCAGACTTCCGCAAAAATCTGAATGCCTATGACTTTGTGGGGTGGGTTTGCGGAGAAAGGAGGCAGATTTGTGAGCCCAACCTACCTCAGTACCCTCTACAGACTGGGTTGAGCTGGTGGGGGGTGGTTCTTCCGGAGATAGAGAGATTTAAAAACAAAGGGGTTGGGGGGGGGTTGGTATTGGGCCCCTCGAGGGGATCAGAGGCTGCAGCACACACACCTGCACAACACATGCACGCACACACGCACGCACGCACACACACCCCCACACAACGCACAGCAGAGAAGAAATAAAACCACTTTACTCCATCCATCAGGAAACTCAGTCCTGTCTTTTGTGGTCCTCAGGGAAGTGGGAAGCAGGGGGGTGAGGTTAATCCCGATTGCTCTTTCAGGAAAATTCACACAACCCTCTCCCCCCTTTTTTCTTCCTGTTCCCCAAAACTCCCCAGAGGAGAGAGAGAGAGAGAATGGAGCTACTTGTAAAACCAGAAACGAGAAATTTACAGTACGTAACCAGTCTGCCGAGGCATTTTCACGGTCCCCTTTCCCCCCAAAGCCCAACTCCCCCCCCCCCCCGCACCTCCTAGCCATACGCCATGTCAGGGGCGGAGCCTATCCAATGTAAATGCGGTGGAAGTCGTTGGCACCGAAGGCGGCGTTGCATTTGGGGCACTTCCTCTGACGGGTGTCGTATCGCGTTTTCACACACTCAAAGCAGAACACGTGGAAGCATTTTGTGAGGACTGCATCCTTCACCCGGGAATTACAGCACGGACAGGTGAGTCGCGCCTGGGGGAGGGGGGGGGGGGAGGGGGGGGAGAAATAAAATGATTTATATATAATTACAGTAATATAACATGTAATAATACATTATTAGATAACATAATTATTAGAAGGGCAGTAGAGCAATGAGGGAAGACAAAAAAAAAGCGAGAGAGGGAAAGAAAGGATGGACGTGTATGTGCAGACAGGCACTCTGGTGCACTCGCTACCTTGTAGTCCTTAATTTCCTCGTTGAGAATCTCATCGCAGTTTGGAATGTTTTCGGCTGGCTTCTTGGCTTTCTCTAGTTTCCTCCTCAACTTTGAAATGTCCTCCTGAAAAAAAAGAAAGAAGTGAATCTTAGTCCACTGGTGTGTGTATATGTGTGTGTGTGTATGTGTGGTGTGTGTGTGTATAGCATGTGTAGTGCAAGTATGTGTGCGCGTGTACTGGTTGTGTGTGTGTGTGTGTGTGTGTGTGTGTGTATGGTGTGTGTGGCGTGTGTAGTGTGTGTATTTGTGGTGTGTGTGTGTGTGTAGCCTGTGTATGTGTGTGTAGCGTGCCTGTGTATGTGTGTGTGTTTGTATACATGTACGTGTGGTGTGTGTGTGTGTAGCGTGCATGTGTGTACCAGGTTGTCACGGTAACTGCACACACACTCACCTGGGCCCTGCGGGCGTTGAAGGACTCCTTCTCGCGGGACAGGCTGTTCTCGATCACCTCCTCTCGAACCCCGCTCAGCTTCTGCTGCACGCCGTCCAGCTGCGTCCGGATCTCCTCAGAGAGCTGGGCCGACTCCTGCGCCTGGGGGGGGGGCAATGAGGGACAGGGCCAGAGCATTAAACTACCGAGAACATCACAACCCACAGGGGACTCCATTTCCCACAAGCCACTGCATGAATGACGCACAGCTGAATTTCATAGGGAAAAAAATGTATGCGCAGTGTGTTTACATATATATGTATGTGTATATATACATATATATATATTTATACACATACAGTGTCCTCCACTATTATTGGCACCCCTGGTAAAGATAAGTAAAAAGGGTTATAAAAAATTCACCGTTTGGTGAATTAGATGGAACACATGGTTGGTTAAATGGCTCTAAAGCCCAGTCTACATCAAACAGCCGACTTCAGACCAGACGAGACGGGAGAAATCTTCAGAACGTCCAAATTCAAATCTCAGAACGTCCAAGTAAAAACTAGGTAGTCCACATCAAAGCGCCAAGTAAACAAATAAACTAATGTTTCCATGACGACTCCGTGCACTTGACTGTTTGTTTCTTCTTGTGACATTTCTATGTGTATTTTGTTTCTAGCTAAACATATTTATTGGCATATTTGGTACCGAGTGGTCTAAATATAATGTAGCTATCCTGTTAATAAAGTTGGCTTGACTTGTCACTTGTTTTTTACAGTAGCTAGCTTCGTTAACGTTATGTCTGACAGTGACAGCGATGCCGTTGCGGCCGTACTTCTAGTGAAGAGAAGACAACAAAGACGGCGAAGAAAGGAGAGGACAATATTTTCCAATCGGCTGTGCTGCCTCATGATTGGTTAAGAGAATATCTTTCCTCTATTACGTAGCCTACGTTCTAAAACGGTTCTAAAACTCCGGGTTTAAAACTTGACATGGTCAGAAATACAGTAGATATGGATGGATAACTTGAAGGGTTTCTTCTCCTGACTTATTTTTCCATAGAGTTCAATAGAAACAACCCTTAAAGTGATCCATCCATATCTACTGCATATCTGGCAGCAGAGTGATGGTTTGAGGCCCGTTTAATACCTCAGACCTTTCATGACTTACAGCCATTTTACCAACCATGTATTTCATACTGTTCCAGCATAATTTACAGCTAAATCTAGTCCCACCCCCCAATTCCCATAGAGATCCATTCAAATGCAGAGACGTTATAGTATTGCTTGTAAGAGTACCAGAAAATAAGATATCAAGAGTCTTTTGATGTTGTTGGGTCACAGACATCAGGAAGTCATGGCATGCGACCAAATATTAAAAATGATTACTTTATTCTATATATAAATGTAGGGGTGCCAATAATTGTGGCACACGTGGTTTTATTAAAAATAATTATTTCTTGAGGGATTTTTTTTTTTTCGTAATAAATTTACTTCAATTAAAGGTTGGATTTTTCTTCCACGAAGGACACCATTGTTGTTTGCAATTTGTGCGCAAAAATGATGGGAAATGTAGTCTACAAAGGGGGATTGATTTGAATATGAAAGGCAAAATTCTGCCGACAATCCACGTTTAGGGATCCTACAGTTAGGGCCCCTACAATAAGGGCCTACAGTTACAGCCGACAGGACCTACAATTAGGGCCCTTACAATAAGGGCCTACAGTTACAGGCTACAGTTAGGACCCACAGTTAGGGCTAACAGGTAGAGATACTACAGTTAGGGCCCTTACAATACAGGCCTACAGTTAGGGATCTTATAGTTATGGTCCCTACAGCACAGGCCCAGTAGAGCAGCACTACCTTGCGTTTGTTCATGTCCAGGGCCTGAGTCCTCAGTGTCAGCTCTTTTTCCGCAGTACCGATAGTGTTCTGTAGAAGGCGCTCTTTCTCCTCCAGCTTTCTCACCACCTGAAGCTGGGCGTCCACCTGATGGGGACAGGGGGGGGGGGGGGGCTCAGCATCCACTACATGGAGGGTTTGATGAAATTTGCTGTTCTGTTACCAGAACCATTACAGGCAGTGACATACTCCAACAGATGGGCCAGCACGCACGCGCGCACACACACACACACACACACACACACACACACACACACACACACACACACACACACACACACACACACACACACACACACACACACACACAAACACACAGACAGACAGACAGACACACACATAGGGATGGGACAATAATCGATATAACTATATATTGCGATAAAAACATTAAGGATTATTTAATCGTCATAAATTTATGATACCAAAATAACATCTGTTACACTTTAGCATTGGTCATATGAAACTGAAGAAGAGTATAACTGGCTACAGACACGGGGAGAACACTTCTTATTCTCTGACACTCAGTAGACACAGCGACATAAAGTTTTCATTGTACCATGGCAGAGGTCATACAATCGCTGCAGCAGGAGATAACGTTACCAGAAAAAACAGAGCTTCGCCCCTGTCAAAATGTTTACATTTACTTCAATAAGTTGCACGTTATTTAAAAAAAAAGATTTTTGTATTTACTTCAGTTAGTTATTGGAATGGCCAAAATGTGAATATTTTTACATAATGCTTAACAATAAAACATGTTTTCTGATTGGTATAAATTAGAATTTTAAATTTTTTAATACTGTTTTAAGACTTTCAACTTATTTCAATAATTATCGAGATAATAACATATATCATGAAAATGTTGGCCAAGATAATCTTACAATGAAATTTTAATATCGGCACATGCCTAACACACTCACACACACCAACACATAAGTGCACACACACATGTAAACGCGCACACACACATGTAAACGCGCACACACACACACACACACACACACACACACAGTCACTGGTGACCTGTGTCCCCGCCCACCTGCGTTTTGAGCGTGAGCAGCTGGTCAGCCAGCTCCTCCTTCTCCTCCTTGAGCAGTTTGTGGATCTGGTTGGACTTGATCCTCTCGCTCATCAGCTTGAAGTTGGCGTCGTCCTTTTCCCTCAGCTGCTGCATGAGCCGAATATTCTGTTCCTGCATGTCTTCGAACGCCTGGCCTGTCACATCCATCTCACTCAACAGAGCGTCTTCCTCCTGACACACAGGGGGGAGGGAGGGTGGTGTGTATGATGCTTACATCGCACTGTAGCCACGGTGACAGATAATGCTAAGTACAATTAACACAGGCGCACACACACAAAGTAGGGAACATAACGCCCGGAATCCACCAGACGCGCAAGCTCAAGCGCACGCACACGCGCACTGTTGCGCTTCACTTCCGCTCCCATGTTAACCAATTGCCGCGGTTCTCACCGGCCACGCACGCACGGCTGGCAGGCGGACGGCTCGCGGACGTGGAGCTGATTTTTCCACTCTGGGCGGAATTTTCTGGTCATCCGCATGTGCTATCTTATAGAAATACATTGTATATGCTCAATATCTGCATCATATCACTACGTATTAATGTTTTTCAACCTACTAATAGTTTTACTATTGTTATTAATTATTTTAATACATATTATATTTTAATATTGGCCCTAATGAAAAAGGGAACAGAGACAATCACCATTGTGGGATGAATGAAGTTAAATAAAGTCATACATTTAGCATATAACCAGTCCCGTTTTTATAATGCTTTTTCTTTATTATAGTATACAAATTTATATATATTTGTTCAATTAATGAAGACTATGCTTACTTTTGTTTTTATTATACTGATATCACTGTATCGAAGGTACTACAGAATCAAAATAGCTAATTCTGCTATAATTAAATGTTTATTACTGTCCCAAATAAATAAATTGTATAAAGTGAACGTTATAAATGAGGCATTGTCTTGTTTGCTACATTTAGCTTTAAAAAACAACATTCTATATAGTTTAGATATTTGTTTTAATATAATCAAAAGTGTGATCAAAGCAATTCATGGGTGTACCCACATTCTTCTCCTCCTCAGGAGCATTCGGAGCAAGAGGTAAACCATAATTGCCTTCCTCAGTTTACAACTCGTACTGAAACAAACAAAAAAAGTACTATATTAATATTGCGAGATAAGGTAATCACTCAACTGATTTCATTATAATTACATAATTACATTAGCTATAGGCTACGAAGTAAAAATCAAAAGTAGGCCATTTGCTGCCAGCCAGTGAAGACTTGTTTGTTAGTCTGATTCATGTGTAGCTATTTTCCCATGTACTAATATATTGACAGTATGCAAGTTTTCATTTTAATTAACTTGTCAAGCAGTAAGACATATGTAATAGCAGTATTTACTTATCCATTATTAAGCGAAGCTCACAAATCCGGAATGTAGACTGTCTGTTTGTATAGCGCGTCTGTCGTTCACGGAATGCGCTCCGAAAAAGCGATAAAAGCGTTTGTGCCTTTGCACGTCTGGTGGGTTCAGTTCTGCTCAAATGTGCGCGCGCAATAAGCGTCTGTGCGCTTGGAGCGTCTGGTGGGTTCCGGGCGTAAACATGCAAATACAGGCAAATACACACACCTGTTTGGCGAGGGACAGTTTCTTGTTGAGCGTGTCGATCTGCTCATCAACAGAGCGGATCTTCCTCAGAGCCTCCTCGTCGGCCATTTTCTTTCCCTCCCTCCTCTCTCTTTCCTCCAGGTCTCTCAGCCGCTGTTTCAGCTCTTCTGCCTGGCAGGATGGGATACGTCCCTCTGGTAAAAACTCCATCCCAAACCACCTCTCATTGGACATCACCCAACCCCAAAAATTGCCTAACATCACACACTCCAAAAATCCATCCCGAAGGGCCTCTCATCGGATCAATCTGGCCCACAAGCCTCTAATTGAACCCCAAAAACTCCACATCAGCATCTCAATGGACCAAACGGACAAGTCTTATTTCATAAACGACTATAGCTGATACAAATGATCATTCAGCCCAAGAATTCACCAAATGTTAATACAGTATATAATATTCACGTGAAATATATGTATAAGTATTTGACTGGCAAGCAGTATCTGATGACATGTATGGAAATACCTGTACATATATGAATATTTCATAAGTGCATGTGTGGATGGTATGAAAGTATAGAGACCTGCCAATGCAGTGGGGTACCGGACCACAGCCCCAAACTAATCTAAAGACACACATGTAAACAGAAGGGGCGGATGTGAGGTTCAGGGCGGGGGCTCCTAAACGGGGGTCAGATTCTGGACCCAATGGAGGGGGGTCTTGAAATAACAAATGACAAGTATTAATGCATAAAACACCATCAGTCACCCAGGCAAATCACACAACACACCCCTTATATTCTGCACATTCATACGTTTAAAGAACGTTTCAGCATGTTTCAGTGGGGTTACAGGAAATGTATTTGCTCAATAAGTGTGTTTTGGGAATCCCAGGCGTAGAGGGTGGATGTGAGGAAGCAGAAGATGGAGGTGTAGTGGCGAGATGAGAGAGGGTGGAGGTGTGGTATATGGGTAGAAGGATGGGGGAGCCTGTACCTCGGATTTGGCTTTCTTCTCTGCTGCCATTAGCTGTACTTTGTCTCTCTGCTCCTTAGGGGCTGATCGGTACATGTCCAACAGCAGCTTCATCTCTCGCTGCGATTCCTGAGCTTTCCTGCAGGGGGCAGCGAAATGCTGGTACTCAAGCACAATGTTACACCATCAGCTATTACAATGTGACATCATCAGCAGCTGCCTGATGGGGAGATTATGACATCAAAAGTTGCTCCCGCACAGGGAGATCATGACATCATCAGCTGCAGCCTCACAGGGAGGTTATGACATCATCAGCCACTGCACCACAGGGAGATCGAAGGTTCACTCCAATCGTTTATTTTATCCTTTGTCGTCGCCTCTGCCCTCGTCTGACCCGGAAATCGATCGAGGTGCAGCATCTTTAAGGACATTCCCAACCGCTAAATGCTACTTGGAGGAGCGAGGAACGAGGAGTCTCCTGGAGGACGCTTCAGCGAGGAAACACAAGTATAGCCTTTGCGGAAGCCTTTTCTCGGAACGTGTGACGTGTATAAATTATCCACCTCTCCAGATCTGCCACGTGGCGCGTACACCACTACACAAATCCAACTTTAGCATTCCTTTCCATTTATTATAAAGCGCTTTAATCCATAATGACTAACAAAAGCCACGTTTCTTAATAAAAAGCATTAAAGTTAAACGTATAAGCATAATATGACGCTGACACTTGATTGAGCAAGGACATTCCATTTGCCTAATGTATGTTGCCTCGATTCCTCCGTCCTTGTATCTGATCCTTGCATCCTTTCATCAAATCCTCCATTGGGCGGAACTAAGGAGCGAGGAAAGGACGTGAGGAAAGGATGCAAGGAGTGAAAATAAGCAGTTGGAATGAACCCAGACACCATCAGCCTCTGCCCAATAGGGAGATTATGACATAATCAGCCGCTGGCCCACTAGACTTACTTCAGCTCGCCTCTGACCATCTTCAGCTGCTCCACCTCCTTTCTCTTGGGCCCCCCAATCACAGTGCAACGTTCTACTGCCGGCTCCTCCGATTGGCTGCTGGTGCTGGCCCGGTCCCTCTCCTCCTTCACTGAACCCCCTCCCCCCGTACCACGTGCTGCCCTCTCCCGCTCCCGCTCTCTTTCTCGCTCCCTTTCTCTCTCCTTCTCTTTGTCTTTCTCCTCCTCTTTCACCGCTCCTTCCATCTCTGTCCCAGACTCGGTCTTCACTGATGTTCCTGAAGCAAGGGAGCGAGAGCGTAGGGAAAAGAGAGAGTTAGGGTCATGAACAGTTATAATGCATCCAACTTCTTCTGTAGTCACTCCAAATTTAAACGTGCCACATGGGGGGAAAAAAGTAGCAAAAGCCAACCGATGTATTTCTTAAAATTTTTGTTACTGATTATTCTGGAAAAGCTGCTTGTCTGTATTTAAAGGGTAATTCCACCGAAAAACAACATTAACCTTATTTAACATATTAAAGGGATAGTTCGGAATTTTGGACATAATGTCTCAATTACGACTTACCCATGATGTAGTTGATTGATGGAAACCATTTTCAGATAATTCCATGCTGTCCCTTCTTTTGGACATACACACATTGCTAATGCTAGCGCAACTCAAAGGTAACTAGTAGCATCCACTACCAAACGCACTTAAACACTCCACAGTGCACCCAAAGCAAATAAAATACGACGACAGTCTATCTGGGTTATTCTCAGTGATTATACCATCATTTTTGAAGTCAAACTATCGTTGAATCTTTTACTTCGTGCTCACCTAAATTCTGTGTGGAATTACGGCGGCGGAGCGATACTTTACGTTAGTAGGTAACGTAAAGTATAGCTCCGCCGCCGTATGTAGTACCGGCCAATAACAATCGCGCGTGTGAAAGAATCAGTCTAGTAGTATTGTTAGCTAACGTTCAGGTAAGATGGTATTTCGGTGTATTTCAAGGTTGTTCAAATCATGCAAAAAAATGGGCACCACAAAGTTTTCACCGATTTCCAGTGGAAGATCAACAAAGAAAACAGCTGTGGCTTCTTGCTGCTCGCATGGATGTCAACACACCAATTGAGATTCTAAAAACGTTAAAAGTGTGTAGTGACCATTTCACGGAGGATGACTATGTGAAAAGCAAAAATGGACGGTCGGGACACCCTCTACTGAAAGAGACTGCTGTGCCATCCCTGTTTTTCTTCATGCACCGAAAACAACTGACGAGCAGGTAACTAATAAATGATTGCATGCGTGATCTATCTATTCAATTTAGCTAGCTAGTTGCCACGATTGGGAAGTCATGGAAGTGGTCAAACTTTTCCTGCAAATTGGTAGCCAGTGTGCTTGCTTGTATATGCTGTGTTATTCTGTAGCATGTTTGTGTTTAGCTGACTTGTTGTCTACCAAATATGTAACTTTACGGCAAAACGAAAATACTGGCTACCCTGGCTAATCTACAGCTAGCTCCGCCACCGTACTTCCACAGAGAATATAGATCAGCACAAAGTAAAGGATTCAACGATAGTTTGACTTCAAAAATTATGGTATAATCACTGAATATAACCCCGATAGACTGTCGTCATATTTTATTTGCTTTGGGTGCACTGTGGAGTGTTTAAGTGTGTTTGGTAGTGGATGCTACTAGTTACCTTAGAGTTGTGCTAGCATTAGCAATGTGTGTATGTCCAAAATAAGGGACAGCATGGAATTATCTGAAAATGGTTTCCATCAATAAACTACATCATGGGTAAGTTGTAATTGAGACATTATGTCCAAAATTCCGAATTATCCCTTTAAGGCACAACTAATTTAATTATAAACTGTAAAAATGTCTCATCTTGGAACGGTTTCTTGTTTTGCTTATTTTTAAACAAAGTTTTCCCCTCTCTCTCTTTCTCTCTCTCTGTTTCTGTTAAAGGGATAGTTCGGAATTTTGGACATAATGTCTCAATTACGACTTACCATTAGCAACGTGTGTATGTCCAAAAGAAGGGACAGCATGGAATTAGCTGAAAATGGTTTCCATCAATCAACTACATCATGGGTAAGTCGTAATTGAGACATTATGTCCAAAATTCTGAACTATCCCTTTAAAGCACCTCAGAATGACATGTATATATGTTTGGGAAAAATAAAGAGAGTCACTTTAAATGTCTCTCTTTGTGGCTGGCCAAAATAATTTCTGTACTGAAATATCCAAAGATAAAGATTCAATTTTGGTAGAGGTATATGTCAAAATGACGTATACCTCTACCTCTTCCGCATTTTTGAAAAACTACAGTACTGTCAGTGGGCATCTAAGTTACATGTAGGCGGAGCCAGCGAGGTGGATGTTACTGTGCTGAGTAGGGAGTCGGGACACATCGTAGATTAAGCTAACCATCATTGCCATTTTATCATAAAATTTACATTGACACGTTGTTTCCTAAAGATATTTTGGCAAAGAATACCAAACAGGACTCGAGTGCTGTCCTTACGCGGTTACAGTGGACAAATGATCCAACTCAAGGGCCTCCGGTATCATTCCCTGACATCTCATCTGCCTTAAATCCCCTGGTAAGGAACCATGTCAACTAAAGTTACATTATGATCCATGACCATGAAAAGTAGACTAACATTAGCGAGCTGACCATAATTGAATGGTTTCACTTTCATCAGCATTCGATTACAGAAGCAATGTGTTTTTTCTGGCTAGTGCATTAGCTGTTGTTAGCCACAGCTTCTTGGCATTAAAGAAAGGTGCAAATACAGGTTTTTAAATATGTTTGCCATGCAGTAGCTAAGCCACACATCAGCTTTTTGCCATTTCAAAAATTTAATTGTTTTTAATATATTACTAGATTAAGTCGTCGTCTGTAGCTGAACGTGTTGCCAAACCGGGACTGTTTCTGCATGAAACTGTGCCCCGGTACTACTCATTGCAGCAAACATAATATGTTTTCACAATACCAAAAGTAGATAGGCTAAATAAAGGGATGTGTTTTCGTAAATTAATGGCCACAATTCCCCCATTTTTCTGGAGGCTAATGGTGGTGATATTTCTTCAGTAGAACTGTTACATTAGTGGCTAACTTGCCAGCGAGTAACGAGGCCTCTCTCTAGTCTCGAAGAGACGCTGCAGTAAAACGCCCTGCCCAGCCCCTCAGCCTCCGCTCCGGTAATGTTATTCAGTGGGCGTGGCAACCTGTGACTGCTATTGTCTGACATCGCCCATAAACTGTAAGCGCTCTTGGCCGTTGTATTTCACAGTAAAGTAGGTACCTGGTAAATGCGCAGTAGTTTGGGGCTATATCTCTGCTCTCACTACAGGTAAAAAGTTGGCTGAGAGCTCATTTTATTCAGGAGGAGAGCTACTTGTCTACAAATAAAACATCATCTTTACCCTTTAAAGTGAGAATACTGCTAAACTACATTTTTTCTGGTGGCAACAGCTCTTGAACAAAGTAAAATTATTTATCTGGTGATGCATGGACATAAAAAGTCCATCATCAGTGACAGAAATTAAAATTTGTGCAGTAGGGAGTACCGAAAAGTCAATAAAATGTGTTGAATTAAATTATTGAAAATTAATAAACAAAATAAATTAAAAATATAATTAAGCAAAAGAAAACATGAGCAATAAATCATGGAGTCACCGGTGCTGGAGGGCGTGGCAGAGCCATTATCAGGTTCCGTCTTGACTGTGATGTCACAGGGAGGGGCTGTGGTAATGGGGGAGGCGGTCTCTTCCTTGACATCAAGTTCTGTGCTGGACTGTGATTGGAGTACAGAGCTGCCTTTCATAGATCGAGCCTATCAGCATGCAGAGGGGGAGGGGGATTATGCATGTTAAAGGTGTACTGGTTTAATGGTGAGGTGTATTCTCACTAATACCCCTCTGCTTGCATGCTAGCACTTCTGCTGTTAAGCCTGGGAATCGAATGTACAAACAGGTACAAACACAATAAGCTGGTACATAAAATCACTGACTGTTAAGCCCTCATCGTTACAGAGTTAAATGACTCAAGGCTCCTGTTGTTTATTCACAAAAACTCCTCCATCTTCACTCCTCTTCACTCCTATAATTATGAGCCCCCCTCCCTATACCTTTCTTACTTTCCTCCTTCCCTTCCTCTCTCTCTGCCTCCCTCCCTCACTTTCCCTCTGTCCCTCCTCCCTCCCCTCCCTCCTCTCCATTCCCTCCCTCCTCTCCCCTCCGCCTCCCTCCTCTCCCCTCCGCCTCCCTCCCTCTCCCACCTCTTTTCTCCCTCCTCCCTCTCCCACCTCCTTTCTCCCTCCTCCCTCTCCCACCTCCTTTCTCCCTCCTCCCTCTCCCACCTCCTTTCTCCCTCCTCCCTCTCCCACCTCCTTTCTCCCTCCTCCCTCCTCCCTCCCTCCCTCCCCTCTCCCACCTCCTTTCTCCCTCCCTCTCCCACCTCCTTCTCCCTCCTCCCTCCCTCTCCTCTCCCACCTCCTTTCTCCCTCCTCCCTCCCTCTCCCCTCCCTCCCTCTCTGACCTCCTTTCTCCCTCCTCCCTTTCCCACCTCCTTTCTCCCTCCTCCCTCCCTCTCCTCTCCCACCTCCTTTCTCCCTCCTCCCTCCCTCTCCCACCTCCTTTCTCCCTCCTCCCTCCCTCTCCGACCTCCTTTCTCCCTCCTCCCTCCCTCTCCTCTCCCCTCCCTCCCTCTCCTCTCCCCTCCCTCCCTCCCTTCCCTCCCTCTCCTCTCCCCTCCGCTCCCTCTCCTCTCCCCTCCCTCCCTCTCCTCTCCCTCCCTTCCTCTTCCCTCCCTCTCCTCTCCCACCTCCTTTCTCCCTCCTCCCTCCCCTCCCTCTCCCACCTCCTTTCTCCCTCCTCCCTCCCCCTCCCACCTCCTTTCTCCCTCCTCCCTCCCTCTCCCCTCCGCTCCCTCCCTCTTCCCTCCCTACTCTCCCCCCCTCCCCCACCTCCTTTCTCCCTCCTCCCTCCCTCTCCTCTCCCACCTCCTTTCTCCCTCCTCCCTCCTCCCTCCCTCTCCTCTCCCACCTCCTTTCTCCCTCCTCCCTCCCTCTCCCTCCCTCTCCCACCTCCTTCTCCCACCTTTCTCCCTCCTCCCTCCCTCTCCTCTCCCACCTCCTTTCTCCCTCCTCCCTCTCCCACCTCCTTTCTCCCTCCTCCCTCCTCCTTTCTCCTTCCCTCTCCTCTCCCACCTCCTTTCTCCCTCCTCCCTCTCCCACCTCCTTTCTCCCTCCTCCCTCCCTCTCCTCTGCTCCCTCCCTGCTCCCCTCCCTCCCCTCCCCTCCCTTCCCCTCCACTCCTCTCCCTCCCTCCCTTCCTCTTCCCTCCCTCTCCTCTCCCACCTCCTTTCTCCCTCCTCCCTCCCCTCCCCTCCCTCCCTCTCCCACCTCCTTTCTCCCTCCTCCCTCCCCTCCCTCCCTCTCCCACCTCCTTTCTCCCTCCTCCCTCCCTCTCCCCCTCCGCTCCCTCCCTACTCCCTCCCTTCCCTCCCCCCCTCCCCCACCTCCTTTCTCCCTCCTCCCTCCCTCTCCTCTCCCACCTCCTTTCTCCCTCCTCCCTCCCTCTCCTCTCCCACCTCCTTTCTCCCTCCTCCCTCCCTCTCCCCTCCCTCTCTCCCACCTCCTTTCTCCCTCCTCCCTCTCCCACCTTTCTCCCTCCTCCCTCCCTCTCCTCTCCCACCTCCTTTCTCCCTCCTCCCTCTCCCACCTCCTTTCTCCTTCCCTCTCCTCTCCCACCTCCTTTCTCCCTCCTCCCTCTCCCACCTCCTTTCTCCCTCTCCCCTTCCACCTCCTTTCTCCCTCCTCCCTCCCTCTCCTCTGCTCCCTCCCTCTCCTCTGCTCCCTCCCTTCTCCCCTCCCTCCGTTCCCTCCCCTCCCCTCCACTCCCCTTCCCTTCCCTTCCCTTCCCTTCCCTTCCCTCCCTCCCTCCCTCCTCTCCCCTCCCCTCCCTCACCTGGCTCAGCTCGGCCTGTGTCTCTCTCAGTCTCAGTTTGTACTTCATCACTTCCCCTTTCATCTGCTGGTTGTGCGTCTGCAAGGTGCTGATCAGGTGTCTCATCTCCCTGTTAATCGGGCCTGAGAGAGAGAGAGAGAGAGAGAGAGAGTGGTGAGGGGAGGGAGGGAGAGAGAGCGGGGGAGAGGGAGGGAGAGGCAGCGGGGAAGGGAGGGGGAAGAGTAGAGGTAGAAAGAGAGCGGGAAAGGGAGGGAGAGGCAGAGGGGAAGGGAGGGGGAGAGGATTCAACATGATCATCACATGACAGTATGGATGCATTAAGTAACATCAGTCAGGCTGATTCACTCCAAACCCATGCACAGTGGACAGAGCAGTCAGTGTGTAACAGGTGAGTCATAACTGTATAGTATATGCGTAGTACCTTTTTGCTCGTTGCCAAGCATGTAGTGATGGCCAAGTGTGTTGTCAAGCCGTAGTGCCTGCTTGCTCCTGAGGTGTGTAGTGTGAGTAAGTGTGTAGTAAAGCTGTAGTACCCGGCTTGCTCCTGAGGTGCGTAATGTGTGTAAATGTGTAGTAAAGCTGTAGTAAGAGGTTTGTAGTGGGGGTAAGCATGCAGTGCAGCGCTAGTACCTGCTTGTTCCTGAGGTGTGTAGTGTGTGTAAGCATGTAGTAAAGCTATAGTATGACAGGATCTGAAACTAGCACCTGACCACCCGCCAAATGCGGGTAGATTATGTCAGTGTTGGGTAAACGCAACCAATTTACCAGACACATTGTCGTGTAGAATCAAGCGGCCGAAAAAATCCCCGAAACCTACATGGAAATTCATGTGGTTACAGCAGTCACAAGCATTGTTTCAGAATACAAGACTTCCAACTCCCACAAATTCTCACATTTTTTAGGCTACTCTCATGGGACGTGTCTGGGTTCTGCTTTCGTCACCAGTCGTAACGCATGTGCTATTGAACGGGTAACCTAACGTTAGCCAATACAGTTCTGTGAAAATCATAGCCAAAATGATCTAATGTTAGTCACAAACAAGAATGTAGTGAAACATCACTGGGGTAAAAGAACCTGCCGAAAAGGGGAAGACAAATAATACTGTCGAAGAAGAACAAACGAGGTTGAGAAAGAAACAGAGCTTTAACGAGAAGTGGAAGCTTAATTATAACGGCAAGTGTCGCCAATATCTATGAGGAAGAAAACACTCCTGAATGACATGCATTCTAAATTTTATTAGAGATATAGCTCTAGCTTTGGTAGCCCTGCCTTTGTTAAAGAAAAAAAAACAAAATATTGTAGTTGTTTGCTCATTTAATCGCATTATGAAATCTTAAAGATTTGAAAAATGGTTTACAAAGCATGCTCATGCGGTTCTGTGATTTTCATTTTCATATGGTGTGAATAAAATATCCAAGTGTCTGGTAAGTTTCTTCATCAACCAGACACAGTGGCTTAGCTAGTTTCAGACCCTGTAATGAGGTATGTAGTGTGTAAGTGTATAGTAAAGCTAGTGTACCTGCGTGCTCCTGAGGTGTGTAGTAAAACTGTAGCATGAGGTGTGTAGTCATGCTGTAGTATGAGGTGTGTAGTAACGCTGTAGTACGAGGTGTGTAGTAAAACTGTAGTATGAGGTGTGTAGTCATGCTGTAGTATGAGGTGTGTAGTAACGCTGTAGTACGAGGTGTGTAGTAAAACTGTAGTATGAGGTGTGTAGTAACGCTGTAGTATGAGGTGTGTAGTACCGCTGTAGTACGAGGTGTGTAGTAAAACTGTAGTATGAGGTGTGTAGTCATGCTGTAGTATGAGGTGTGTAGTAACGCTGTAGTATGAGGTGTGTAGTAAAACTGTAGTATGAGGTGTG
>CM056376.1:114216674-114363671 GCA_029718625.1 Synaphobranchus kaupii | reverse complement strand
AACCTATTCCGTTATGTCTATACTCCCAGCATTCGTTTAGGACACTTTTAGTGGCATTTTCATCCCCACATCCCCTAAGCCGAATCCAGTATGTTAGAGCCGAATCAGCACTCTTCCACACTGTTGAGTAGCCTTGGTGAGTAGATAGGGCGAGAAAGTCGTAGAGTACGCAAATTTTTTTCAAATTGCACTATACTTCAAACACCCGGATGACACACTTACTTCCGGGGTTTCACTGAGTACATTCGGAAGCACACTTTTCAAGAAGTACACGAACATTTTGGTCACATGAATATGACGTAAAGCTTCATTTAAAAAAAATGAGGCGCAGCTTCGCTTACGTTTTCCTTCAAACACAACAAAAACAACACGTGACATGGCAGCGCAAGAGTGGGGCATAGGGTTGCCAGATCTTGTAAGACTTTCCAGCCAAATGGCGACTCAAAACTGGGCCAATTTATAGCCTATTTTTAACCGAAACTAACGTATTTTAAATAGAAATCATCATGTTTTTATTTTTTTAAAATAAGTGTGTGCTTTGCGACTTTTCATTTTTACTGTACTTTGAAAGTATCCCAATTTATCTGTAAAACCGCGGACATGGCAACACTGGTGGGACATCTTATGACACTTCCACAGTGCGGTTGGAAAATAGCCTACGCCAGATATTTTTCGCGGACTGCTAAACAGTGCACATTAAACAGCACACTTCTGCCACTGCACTGTACGCAGGAGACAGGGCGCAGTAGATAGGGCTCTGATTCGGACAAAGCCCGTGTTTACAGATGCTCAGCTGTTTACCTTTGACCTCTGATGCATTTTTCGTCACCTCGGTCATCTCGGGGACTGAGGTGCCAGAGTTGAATGTTGCATTTCCAAGATCGTTGTCATTAACTCGTCACCATCTCATCACCGGGTTGTCACGTTCAAATCTTTTTTTCTTCTCTTAAGTCGGAAATATTCAGACTTCCGAGATCATTTGAATACACCAATAGTATGGCGGATATTTTTTGCGGACTGCTAAACAGTGCACATTAAACAGCACACTTCTGCCAGTGCACTGTTCGCAGGAGACAGGGCGCAGTAGATAGGGCTCTGATTCGGACACAGCCCTGGTCAGGTGGGGGGGTTCTGGAGCCTATCCCAGCATGCATTCGGCGAGAGGCAGGAATACACCCTGGACAGGCCGCCAATCCATCACAGGGCACACACACCATTCACTCACACACTCATACCTATGGGCAATTTAGAATATCCAACTAGCCTAACCTGCATGTCTTTGGACTATAAGAGGAAACCCACACAGACATGGGGAGAACACGCAAACTCCACACAGAAGGGGATTCGAACTTGGTGCCTTTTTGCTGTGAGGCGACAGTGCTAACCATTACTGTACAGTACAGTACTGTACTGCCCGGAAGGGAATCATTCAGCTCAAATTTTTCTACGGTTTATGGCTCAAACCCAACTGCACAACAGAGGGAAGGAGGGGATGACATAGACAGCACAGAATGCATCTTATAGGTTCAAAATAAAGGTTAAGGAAGAACGGTCTATTTGAAAAAAAAGAAGATCTTTTGTCCCTTTATATGTCAAACTCTCAGTGATAATAGTTGTAGTTGGGCAACTTGATGGATGGAACAAATGTCAGCCTGGGATTTATGTTACTTCTGAATATGTCTGCAAATCCAATATTCAAAAAGTACTCAAAAACTAGCTTCAGCAGAGGTCAGGGGGAAAATATGTCTTTACTGGCAAAGGCTGGAGAAACCATAGGGGAGAAACGGACTCCCTTCGTTCGTATTATTGTGCTACCTTGTGGCCGAGAGGCCTCAGCTCATTGTGTCCAGAGATGAATGCTAGAGTAGTGTGACAAAGGTCTGAACACTGATGAACACTGTTGCTGCAGGTGTGGTCATTAATATGTTCAATGGAACTCACTGTGCATTGGTTTCAATCCAGATAAAGGAGCCTGCAGGTGTGTAAACTGTGAAAGGTGTACTATGATGTGCGACCTACACTGACGTGCGAAGGTCACTTGACTGAAACATCTGGACTTGCATTTTACACTTTTGCATGTTTTACAATAGAATAAAAGAATGACCTCAGATTAATATTTTTAAAGATACATTTTATGGTGGAGTGCATATTGCTGAATTTTCAGACATTTAGAAATGATTTAAATTCAAAGCAAATAGGAGTCACAACACAGTAGACAAGCCATATACTTACCTAACCATATAAGTTGTAATATAATTCATCCACACACAGATTCTCACATTAGAGCAGGTAGACACTGCTGACAGGCAGGTTATTTAAAGACTGAGTTTGATTAACTGGAACAAGGAGTTTTTATTTCTCAGCTGCATGTTTTCCTCTGAGCCGAACTGTGAGCTGCAGTCCAGGGTCCATGTTGTGCAAGCTCTGAAACTGGCGTGCGTTATTCTTTGAACTCTCTCTCCACCCTTTCAGCATGCAGGCAATCACTCTGTCCATCTGTCTATGGTCCTGTGAGAGAAGGACAAACAGACAGAAGGAAATGGAAGGAGCTAAGATGATTATATGTGTGTGTGTGTGTGGGGAGGGGGAGGAGGGAAGGTCAAGTTAAAGGGTGCAATTTCAACAGGCGTTTAATGGCTGCCATTTGGACTCAAATAAATGTTTTCACACTGATGTGCTGATGTGTATTGCTGCAATAAATGTATTCTACAATCTGCTGATGTACACAAAACATACAATTAATAATTTGTAGAAAGAGACGTGAACATTAGAATGAATAAATATGTAATTGTACTATATGTTCTGTGTACTGTCTATCTTTGTTTGAATGGTCTGGGTTTTTCAGGGGCAAATCGACAGTGTTGATAGGAGGCAAGATCATATATTCTTCTTAACTATGCAATTTAGAGTATATTGACCAAGGTGAGATATACAATCGGCCTGATGTCATGTTTTGTAGCCTGACTTTAACCTTGGACCTTGCAGGAAAAGATGCTGATTATGGCATTCACACATAAGATTTAGAAATTAGTAACTGCTTTAGTGAAGGATTACACGTAATCATGCTTAATACACAAACTATACTAACTATAGAAAGAGACTGTTTGTTAAAACGATCATAATCTGCAAATCATGAAAAACTTGCAGTGATGTAAAGTAGCCTAACTAGCCTACTAGCTTGAATTGATGGATTATAAAAACTCTTCTTTAAGGACATGCCTCTCCAATTGTTTTAGATTTTTCAGTGACTTGACCATTTTTTATAACCTCAATGTCCTTATAACCTCATTAGAGGTTATAAGGACATTGGGTTAAGACGGGTTAGTGCAATCCGTCTGCACGTAATTCACTGGTTGCAACAGTAATTTGGAAACGTTTAATTTCGGTTGGAAGGCAAACTCCTTATGTCGGAATTAATGTGTATCCTCGCCACTGAATAGAATAACAACCTATTATAATGTAATGATCCGCCCATGAGTACACAGACGCCTTTTTCCAGTTCGGCAAATATTCAGAGAAAAAACTTGCAACCGGGAACAGGAAAAGGCTATACTAAAGTGCGAAAAACAACCACGCCCCTTTATTCTCCACCCGACGAATCGTATTAAAGGATCCACCATACGCCTGTTACACCGTACACGTCACTAGGGAAGTTTTAATAAATAGCGGGATAGTGGTCGCTATTCTTTCCCCGTTCAGGTGTTCAGCAGTGTTCATTAGCGACGCTAGCGTACTTTTTGCAACTACCCGGACCGAAAGACTTCCAAAGTAAGCATTAATAACTTAATAGCCATTATATTAGCCATTATATCTTAACAACTATTGATTTTTCTTGTGAATTAACGTTTGGCAGGATACCCCTCTTATTTGGTCGATTATGCTGTCAGAATTGGCAATGATATGCATATTATTTTAGCTTTTAAATTGGTCGGAGTAGGCTACTAAAGTTGTTCGTCGGCTTGAGGCGCCGTGTGCAAGATAGTGTATGACAAGACCGTAAGGCGATATAGGTAATGATTGTTCGAGCACAAACGCCTTCACGGAAGCAATTTTTGAATCCTGCTTTGCACGGAAAGCTTGTCTTGCGACAATGCTGCACCGACGAAATTATGCGGAATTTGGGAACATTGACGGGGAAGGAAGTAACTGGCGGCGCAGAACCGTCTCATCGGCTTGTTATGGGGGTGTTGAGTTTAGGGGGTGTTGAGTTTAGCCTGCTAACGTATATTTGTGCCCATAGTACGTTTGCTTATCGATACGAGGTCCCGTCAGGAGCTGTTGTGTAACCAAAACTGCCACGCAGTCCTTTTTGTGACATATTCACAGAACTAACCCGGCCACCATATTTCGATATCAATAAAAAGTATCGCAGAATTGGAGAGATTAGTGTGCTGGCACTGGCAGGCTATGTAACGTAGCCGAATGACCACTAGTGTTGTGTCGTTCGCAAACGATTCGTTCAAAAGACCGAATCTTTTGGGTGAACGAACTTAACTGAATCACTTACTGAAAAGATCCGTTCATTTCTCAGTTCAGTTGAGCTCTCGAACGGATCTGATCAGCAGCGAGCGTGTAGGGAGGGGGAGGGACTGCCGCGAGCGAACGTGATTCGTCCCCTGCGAACCAGTTCTGCTGTGCTGAACGAATCATTCACGGGCGGGCGGGCGCCGAGTGAGGCAGCGAGCGTGCAGAGTGGACTTCTGCGAGCGAACGTGTCGTGATTCGTTCACTGAAGGCTACTAGACACAGTGAGTTAACGTGACGTGATCCTGAGTGATAATCAGCGGCTCAAACTGCCAGAATCAGGCCCAGCAAGTTAAGACTTAAGTAATTGAAAACCAGCATTCACCTCCAATATTGATATTCAACGAGGAAACTTTTAAAATATCAAGATTTGTAAACGGAGTTTGGCGCGTTTGTCAAAGCGACAGCACTTCCGCATGAACCGTTCGGCCGTTTCAGTTCACTGAGTGAGTCGGACTACGCAGTACGCAGTCGGAGCTCCGCCCAAGCGCTGAACGATTCGGTGAACAAATCTTTTTAATGAACTGATTCTAGTGATTCGAGTCACTGAAGTGAACTGTTTTTCCCATCACTAATGACCACATCGGCTGTACGTTAGTGATGTGAATCATTAAGCAAACCCAGCCGCAGGCGGAGGTTTAGTCTGTCTTATCCTCACTTTTTGGTTGTTCATTACATGGGTCAGGAAACGGATAACACGTAGGCCTAGACTACAACTGTTCGTCCCGTCTCTTTATAAAAAAAAATTTAAAAAAAAAGTTTGGGCCAGCCAGACGGTCCTCTGAACTGTGGACTTATTTTTTTCTTCCTCGGAGAAGGAGACGCAATAATACGCCCTTTGTGACAAAGTTCATCCGTGAGCACGGGGACATACCAGGCGGAGGAGGGGTGGGGGGGGGGGGGGGAGAAAACATGAAGGAAGAATAGATAGTTGAGATTGGAACTTCGAAAGAGCAATCTCAAGTCTGCCCGCTCTCTCCCTGTATATTATTGAAGAATCACGTTGGGCCTTTTTTGTATTATGGTAATGTTTAGTGAGTCGCGCCTTCCTGTCGTCCCCCTCCCTCCATGTCTCTGCCATGTTTTGTAAAGTGTTTTTACGCCATTTAGTGCGTTTCTGTAGCTGTGTTGTGTGTCTGTGTAACAGGGGCTGTAGGTTTCAAACCATGGCCTTTGCCTGCTGCTCCACACAGCAAGAGATATAATCAGCCTGCTGAGCTAAAGGCCAAGGCCCACAGCCAATAAAACTATTGCTTCTCAAGAAGTTCCGTCGTATTCTGTAGTGTATGTTCAAATGGTAACTCGCCTCTCTGAACTCTACTAAATTTGTGTGGACACTGCAGTGTGCGTGTGCTCGTGCACAATGTGCGCAGTATGTTTTGAGTGTGTTAAACCTTCCTCTCTCCCCTCTCAGGATGACGCACCAGTTCCCCTCTCTCTCTCCGGAACAGAAACAGGAGCTCTCCTCCATCGCCCAGCGCATTGTCGCTCCGGGGAAGGGCATACTGGCTGCGGATGAGTCTGTGGGTGAGGAGGCCTTATGGACCCGTTACAGGGAGCGTGTGAGCTTGTGTGTGCGTGTGTGTCACTCTGGGGAAAGGTATCCTGGCTGCTGATGAGTCTGTGGGTGAGGAGACATAATGGACCGTCACAGGGTGCATGTGCAAGCGTGTGTGTAAGCATGTGTGCGTGTGCGTAGATGAAGGGAACGATACAACCAGAAGCACAACTGCCACTCTCAGCTTAACCCCATAATACTCTGCTGTCCTCTTCCTCTATCCATCTCTCACTACCAATCCTTCCCTCTCCCTCCCTCCTTCCCTCTCTCCAGGTACGATGGGGAAAAGGCTCCAGAAGATAAATGTGGAGAACACCGAGGAGAACCGGCGCTACTTCAGAGACCTTCTCTTCTCTGTTGATCCCTCCATCTCTGAGAGCATCGGAGGGGTGATCTTCTTCCACGAGACGCTGTACCAGAAATCCGACAAGGGCGTACTGTTCCCCCAGGTCATCAAAGACAAGGGCATCGTGGTGGGCATCAAGGTGAGGGGGTGAACATCGAACTGCCTCCGCCTCGCTAGCGCTTCCCTGCCTACTACCTGGCTAACTTTAGACTAGTGAACTTAGCAAAAACCTGGGCTCTTGGTGCTGACATTTTTAGTGTAGCTATGCCCGTCTGTAATCCTGCAATTGTAGCTGGAAGCTTTGATGCACGATAAGGTGTGTGGAGAAGCAGTGGGGTGGTGTGGGGGGTGTCTCTTTCTCTGTGGGCAGGGCCAACGGGACTTATGATTTTTGAAATGTTTTCACAACGTTCCAACCGTTGAGAAAGTTGTCTACCCCAGCTTTAATGCTGTAAAGGTAGCTGTATCAGAAAGTTGTGGTGTCAATGCTGTAAAAGTGTAGTTGTTACTATTGTAAAGGTGTAGTGCTAATGTTGCAAGCGTGATGTAGTTGTTTTGATACTGTAAAGGTGCAGTGATGTAGTAGCAGCAGTGGTAATGGTATAGATTTGGGGATGATCATCTGTTTTTGGCCCTTTTTGTTTCCAGGTGGACAAAGGAACAGCAGGTCTGAACGGGACAGACGGAGAGACCACAACGCAGGGTAACAAACCCCCCACGCCAGTCTCATCTGTCCCTCTCACACTCCACTATTCACTCACAGGCCTGTAACTTTATAACTTTAACCCACCACTAGCCCCCTACATCCTTGAGTCCCGCTACGTGGGGATTTTTTTTTTTCCCAGGAGCAAATCGGGTGAGGCATTTTGTTTGTTTAAACCAAACGAGATCCAAGGTCCACAAAGTTAAATGCAGGATAGCAAGGCACCACACTGGTGTCCTGCATGCTAATGCTAATACACACGCACACACTGTGTGTGATCAGCTGCAGCTCTGATTCAATTTTCTTTTGCCACTGTATTTTAGGAGCACATGGCAACACTGCACTCACAAGATGGACAATAGACAATAAAAACAATAACTGCTAACTTTTGGTCATTTGGTGGCATTCAGCAAATAACCAGTAGATTAGAATTCTATTGGTTATTCACAAATTAAATTATTTTTGCCAGGCTCCAGGCCGGCCTAGAACAGTGATGGTAGCTAACTGAGTGAGTCAGTGTATGGATTTCGCAATGTATGGATGACATTATTAGTAGACCTATATTGGAAATAATATTAGGATACCTTATTTGGATATTTCCACCCAGTTAGCAAGCTCATGTTTGTTACATGAATGGTAAGCAAGCCAATGTGTTGCTTTCACTCTGGCACTTTAGCCAGAAGCACATAAGGACAGGATTTTGAGATCTCCGGGTTAGACGCAGGACAGGAGTTTGAGATCCCCGGGTTAGACACAGGACAGGAGTTTGAGATCCCTGGGTTAGACCCAGGACAGGAGTTTGAGATCTCCGGGTTAGACACAGGACAGGAGTTTGAGATCTCCGGGTTAGACACAGGACAGGAGTTTGAGATCCCTGGGTTAGACACAGGACAGGAGTTTGAGATCCCTGGGTTAGACACAGGACAGGAGTTTGAGATCCCCGGGTTAGACACAGGACAGGAGTTTGAGATCTCCGGGTTAGACACAGGACAGGAGTTTGAGATCCCTGGGTTAGACACAGGACAGGAGTTTGAGATCCCCGGGTTAGACACAGGACAGGAGTTTGAGATCCCCGGGTTAGACACAGGACAGGAGTTTGAGATTTCCGGGTTAGACACAGGACAGGAGTTTGAGATCTCCGGGTTAGACCCAGGACAGGACTCTGAGATCCCTGGGTTGAGATCCCCGGGTTAGACACAGGACAGGAGTTTGAGATCCCCGGGTTAGACACAGGACAGGACTCTGAGATCCCTGGGTTGAGATCCCCGGGTTAGACACAGGACAGGAGTTTGAGATCCCCGGGTTAGACACAGGACAGGAGTTTGAGATCCCCGGGTTAGACGGAGGACAGGGTGTGGCGAGCGGTGTGTTTTACGGTCTTCTCGTGGTTGTCAGGTCTGGACGGACTGTCGGAGCGCTGTGCGCAGTATAAGAAGGATGGCTGTGACTTCGCCAAGTGGCGCTGCGTGCTGAAGATCTCCGCCGGCTGCCCCTCAGCTCTCGGCATCGCCGAGAATGCCAACGTGCTTGCTCGCTACGCCAGCATCTGCCAACAGGTGCCCTGTGCTCTCTATCACTCTTTCTTCCTCGGCTTCAATATGTAATTATGTAGCCCAGCGCTCAGGGTGCTATAAATATGTGCCAGACGGAGCGCATTCAAAGAGGACTGCATGTGTTAAAATGGAAAGATACATGGATTTTTTTGTTTGTTTGCGGGTTCGCCTGAATGAATATGCTAAATTGGGCGTCCCTGCACTATTTTGCGAAATAGTGGGAAGAGGTCATGCAAATAGATTGCTTTAGCACGTGTAATGTGATTTACTTTGCCTAAAAGCAAGTTTGGGAAAGGTATTTGCGGGTGCATTTTAGTACAAATGGAAAGCAGGTTGTAAGACGCACAATCTGTAACATGACTGCTGTCATTGTAGCAAGACATGTGCGGGTGTGTTTGGAATACTTTATTATTTTTTAATGGTGTTTCCAATATCCATAACTGAACGTTCTGAATGATTGCGTAACAATGGGGGCTAATTAACTGGCCCATTCAAAATACACAAAAAGTGAATTTGTGGATACATCATGAACAGTAAGAATAAATACATTTTTAATCATGAAGCAAATCGTGTTACAGAGTACAAAGTGACTAGTACTTGAAGCAAACAAGCAATACAACGTCTGTATAACAAACAGTGAATAACAAAGCAAATTAAAAACTATCAAAATAAAACCCATCACCAGATGGAAATGTGGTTTTATGTGACACTAGCAGCATGAGGAGTGATAGTAAGTATAGCTACGATCGTTTCAGTCCTGACAAACATCTCTAACTCCCGGCAGAAAGTAAGAGACATCCAGTGAAAGTTTGTCGTAAACCGCCAGCTTGTTAATTGTCACAGTACCCTAAAATAACAGGATTTATCATTTTCTTTCCATTCATTAAATGGTTTTTCACTGGAAACATTGCTATCAGTCTTTTCACCGTTTTCTTACGAGATATTTCTTTAGTGTGACCATTTCAAACACGCAAAATCTAATTTAAATATGGCTGTTTGCGGCTGGAGTCATTTATATAATGACTCTTTAGTTCATTACCTGCAAAGTGTGAAATGATAATGCATGCAAATGCTTTGGCTGCGCACGCAAAATAACACCATTTGGGATCTTAGTAAATCGACCCTTCAGTGTGCTGTAAATATGTAGCCCAGACAGAGAGCGCTCAGTGTGCTGAGTTCCTCTACTTGCTGAGTATTGGGATCACCGTTGATGTTCAGCTGCAATCAGCTTGCCCGCTAATCTCTAATGTCGTCTCTCTCTCTCGCTCTGCAGAACGGGCTGGTTCCCATCGTGGAGCCTGAGATCCTGCCGGATGGAGATCATGATCTGCAGCGCTGCCAGTACGTCACAGAGAAGGTGCGTCAGGACCATAAAATATGGACAAAGTGACTACAGTCTGCACAGTAGGGACCCTTGGTCATTGAGTCCAGGCTGGCGCGGTGACTAGGAAGTGCTGTAAACTGTCACTGATTGGTCCACAAAATGTTAAAACTGTGTACAAACGACACACACGGCAGCTGTGTAAAAATTGGCACATGGGGAGATATTACATAAAGAAAAATCACCTATTGCGACTACATGTTCTTGTGGGAAAAATTTATTGTATTTGTATTTTATTTTTTGTATTTGACTTTGTATTTTAACTGCATTTGGTACCATTGACTTGCATTGAAAAATGTGCCTAAAAGACTAATACTGGAGCCAACCGCACCTCCCTTCCTCCACTCCCCCCACTACCACTCCTCTCCTACCCGGAAGGCAGCTGTGTAGATCTTAAACCCCTCCTCCTTTCCCTCTATCTTGGGTCCTGGCAGCTGTGTAGAGGTTAAAGGGTAACAAAGCGCGCTGGTTTAGCTAGACCCCGCCCCCTTTTGAAATTCTGAAAATGCCAAAATCTGGGTGTGATAAGGTAATAATATAGGGGCTGGGCTCCAGGTATTAAACCACGCCCCAGCAATTTTTTTCACTAGTAGCCAAAAGCTAATTTCTACTCTGGACAGCACTCACAGCGGCTGCTTTGTTCCACTCTCTCTCGCTACCTCTCACTCATACACACCCAAACGAACACGCTAGCTCCAGCTGCTGCCCCGCCCCGCCCCAAGTAGCCGAGGCAGAAGTAATGGTGGAGAATGAGAGGATGGGCAATGTTTTGGAGTGGTAGGCGGTGGCATGCATAGCCTCGTTCGGGCTTATAATGATACGGCCAGCAAACAACAAATCACACGCTGTACAAATGGCTACCCATGCCATGTAGGCTACTCCTTTTACACAGGCTGTAGGCATTCTAGGCAATCGCACTAACGTTACCTGCAAGATGTCAACAATATTGGTTTCCATTTCAACGGGTGCACATGTGGTCACTGCACTGAACTCTCCAAGAGAGAATGTCCGTTGTACGGACGTTGCAAAGGCAAACGTGTAGCATGCATATGATACAACTCCTGGCTCAACTATGCTTTTATATATTTATTTTTAATAAAGTATATATTTATGTAAAAAAAATAAACTAGCTAGCTACTTGCTAAGCTAGACTGAAAAACGAACTATCAAAAAATGAGGGACTATCATGCTTACTATACAAAAATATACCAAAAATGTGTTTCTATAACTAGAATATTCAAAAATGCTAAACTGTAAGCTAGCTATATATATCGCTCGCTCGCTCTGACGCTTTCTATCTCCTCTCCGTCCACGCAGATCAACCACCTAACTATATAGAAAATGGTGAGCTCAACCGCTGAGATTCGCTTTTATAGCTGGGGTGTAGCCCGCCCTCGCTCCAAAACTTCAGGGTGTACTTAAATTTTGTCACCGGGAGGAATACGTCAGCTGGATAAAGTTTCTGGCCAATGAGTTCCTAATGTTTTACCATTAGAGACACTTTTGAGCCAGATCCTTTGGGTTTATGCTGTTTTGCACTGACTGCAGTAAAATGTCAAGATTTAGATCAATCAGTAACACTTTAAAAAAAACAAATGTATCAGTTCTCATCTAAAATAAGTGGTTTTAGTACTTAGGTTTTACCATTTAAACCCTCTCTCTCTCTGTCAGGTCCTGGCAGCTGTGTACAAGGCCCTGTCTGATCACCATGTCTACCTGGAGGGCACTCTGCTGAAGCCCAACATGGTCACTGCTGGACACTCCTGCCCGAGGAAGTACACCCCCGAGGAGGTTGCCATGGCAACGGTCACCGCCCTCAGGCGCACCGTGCCCGCCTCTGTCCCTGGTGAGAGAACTGTGGGGGTGGAGGCTGGGGGACGGAGCTAGAACAGTTCTTGGGTGGGAGTTGCCAAATGTAGCAAAACTTCCTGTTCAGCAGATGGGACTTTTGAAATGCAGGGGAACATTCTTGTCTGCTGAACAGGCTCAGAGGGATATGGAGAGGCTGGGAGAAAGGTGGGTGGGGCTGTGTAGCTTCCCGGGCCGTGGGTTGTTTGGCCATCGCCGTGATGACTCCACCCCCCTTTCCAGGGATCTGCTTCCTGTCCGGAGGGCAGAGCGAAGAGGAGGCATCCCTGAACCTGAACGCCATCAACCAGACTCCCCTCCACCGGCCCTGGAAGCTCAGCTTCTCGTACGGACGCGCCCTCCAGGCCTCAGCCCTTGCCGCCTGGCAGGGGAAGGCAGGAAACAAGCAGGCTAGCCAGGAGGCCTTCTTCACCCGTGCCAAGGTGAGCCCCCTGCCCCCCTGCCACCAGGGTGGTGCTGTGGAGCTACGCTTTATCACCACAGCATAGAGATTGCAGGCTCACATCCCGGCATGGGGCACTGCTGTTGTTTATATTTATTTTGCTTTAATTATTGTGTACAGGCCATCGGCTAATGAGAGGATGGATGCATCCGTGTGTTTAATTCATTACTCGCAGTCAAGAACTCTGTCAGTAATTAACCTTTGCTTTATCATGTAGGTCAGCAGAGGGCTTAGTTCTCATTTGTAGTGACAGTCTGGGGAAGGAAAGTGGATGTGCACACAGATGTGTTACAGTAACCCCCCCCCCTTTGTTCCACCTCTTCCCCCTCAGATCAACGGTCTGGCTTCCAAAGGGGAGTACAAGCCCTCAGGCCTGACTGACCAAGCAGCCACCCAGTCACTCTACACTGCCAGCTATGTCTACTAGACTATGCACACACACCAAGCCACATGCTCACAGACACGGAACCGAAGTGACACCTGCACACCATGGGAACACATCTGTACAGGTTTCTGTTTACAGGAATGGCTTTGATGCCTCTCTGGAATAAATCTAAAATGTTGCCGTAATCCCTCCTGTGCCGACTCTTTCATACTCCACTGTCAGTCACACCCACTCCTAACACTAGCAGTGTACGTGTGTCATTCTAAAGCCCAAACACCCACTCCTAACACTAGCAATGTACATTATTCTTCTAAACACCAGTGACTATTTTACACCCTACAGGCCACACGCAGTACTACAGGAGAGCCTGTGACTGGTTGTAAAGTTCAGGGAAAATTTCCCTTTTTGAGGCAATTTTGGGAATTTATGCAGTTAACCATATTTTTAGTAAGTATGCCTAATTAATCCCTTCCCTTCTCACCCTCAGATATTTGTGGGGAGTGTTCTGATGCAATATGGCTGCTTTGCAGGCTTTGCACACATTCCCAGGCATTGCACACATTCTTAGGGAGAAAACCATGGGTTTTAACAAATGTTAAACATGTTGGTTCTTCAAACGCAGTTTGTTTAGCAAAAGCATATTAAATATGGAAACGAATGCAAAAATACTTAGTAATTTCCTTGCATCGAAGAGAGAAAATTAGAAATTCAAAATATGATGTTAAAGTAAGGTTAGACAAAATTGAACTTGTCTTGCTTGACTGAGGCTAATTTCATCTCAAACACAGCTAGCTTCTTCAGAAATCGACTGGAGAATCTGGACAATCCTCCTGATTCAATTTGTGTGGTGCCATCTTTGTTGGGCTCAAAGACTCAAGTTTGAATAGCCACCAGCTTCTCAACTATTTTGTTTGTCAGCCTGTTGCACACTCTGCTGTATGTTTCACCAAACAGGCACCAGTTCCACTCATGAAGCTGATGTTGGAGGGATCTGGATAATAATTGAAGCAACAGGGGACTTGGCTTCACACTTAGAGTCCCTTCCACCAGGTTGATGCCTTGATGTGTTTGACTGCCTCCCAGATGGCATCAGCACTCCACAGCCCTTCCTTGCATGAAAATGTACCCAAGCTTCCACATTGTCCCCTGATCTACATTAGCAAATAAAATACGACAGTCTATCGGGGGAGCGATACTTTACGTTACCTACGAATGTAGTGCTGGCACTGGTCGACCACAACAAGAAGAGTAACAAGTTGCAATGGCCACGTTTATTCCGCCGTCGTACTTCCACAGAGAATATTAGGTCAGCACAAAGTAAAGGATTCAACAATAGTTTGACTTCAAAAATGATGGTATAAACACACAAAATAACCCAGATAGACTGTCGTCGTATTTTATTTGCTTTGGGTGCACTGTGGAGTCTAAGTGCGTTTGGTAGTGGATGCTACTGGTTGCCATAGAGTTGCGCTAGCATTAGCAACGTGTGTATGTCCAAAAGAAGGGACAGCATGGAATTAGCTGAAAATGGTTTCCATCAATCAACTACATCATGGGTAAGTCGTAATTGAGACATTATGTCCAAAATTCTGAACTATCCCTTTAAGGTGCTGTGCAATGGCAGTGATGGTATATTGTTGCAGAAACCTGCTCTACAGAAAGGACCTGGGTCTGTTCATTTCTTGTTTTCTTCAAAAAGTTGTTTTGTTTTATTAGCTTTGTTTAAGCATGAGATTATTACAGTGAGTGGTGATTTACCCTGGAAAATTCCATTTGCAACGACACAGTACTACAGGAGAGGGAGTGATTATTTTACACCCAACAGGCCGCACTGTACTACAGGAGAGGCAGTGATTATTTTACACCCAACAGGCCGCACTGTACTACAGGAGAGGGAGTGATTATTTTACACCCAACAGGCCGCACTGTACTACAGGAGAGGGAGTGATTATTTTACACCCAACAGGCCGCACAGTACTACAGGAGAGGCAGTGATTATTTTACACCCAACAGGCCGCACTGTACTACAGGAGAGGCAGTGATTATTTTACACCCAACAGGCCGCACTGTACTACAGGAGAGGCAGTGATTATTTTACACCCAACAGGCCGCACTGTACTACAAGAGAGGCAGTGATTATTTTACACCCAACAGGCCGCACTGTACTACAGGAGAGGGAGTGATTATTTTACACCCAACAGGCCGCACTGTACTACAGGAGAGGCAGTGATTATTTTACACCCAACAGGCCGCACTGTACTACAGGAGAGGGAGTGATTATTTTACACCCAACAGGCTGCACAGTACTACAGGAGAGCAACTGGCTGCATTCCAATAGTCACATTTGAGCAAGGAAGGATCCATTAGATCGCATGAACTGGAAATATTTCCCGGGCAGCCATGCTAAGGACCGTCCAAATTTCTTATATTGAGAAGGAAAGGAGCTTCACAATTCCTTTTATCCGTCCTTTCACAAAGGATGCTCTGGACTATCCTTTTCAGAAGGAGGGTAGTATTCCCGCCCCACAATGCAATGCTGCCAATGTTTTCATAAGTAACAGAGTTTTCTGGGACCTACCGAATTCAAACAAGGCGAACATCTCAGAAATGCCAGAAATCTAAATGTGAATAGTTAATATTGGCTTAGCCTATAATAGAAAGTAAACCAACAATGACACAATCAGACAATACACCAATTTATTAAGAGGCTAAATTTCGCTGAAATAAAACCAATGGTTCAAGTGAAATACAGACAGCAATGATGTGCCTTTTGTTGTAATTTTTCGTGAAGTTGTAGTTCGCTAAACTAATTCTCCTTCCATCTTTTCCTTGACCCCCGTGACGTTTTCTGGCGAGGTCAAAGAAAAGTTGCAAGGATCTAAAAAAAAAGAAGCTATTTTTTGACAATTGGAATGCAGCCAGTGACTTTTACACCCTACAGGCCACATGCAGTACTAAAGGAGAACCAGTGACTATTTTACACCAAGGGGCCAAGACTGGGGCTGTGTTCGAATCAGAGCCCTGTTCCCTGTCCACTGTCCCCTGTCCACTCAGACCCCTGTCTACTATGTGCCCTGTCCCCATTGCAAGCAGTGTGCGAAAGAAATCCCGCAAAACTCTTTCCAAACTAATGAGGAAGTAGTTTGTAATATCTTTTTTACATTTTTTAATTTTTATTGAGAATATCAATCAGTTAACATATGACAATTGTTACAAAGTGTAGACTATGAATGAAGATAGAATTAACAAAAATCAAAAAGAGTATTTCGTAATATGACCCACTCTTGTACCATAGATATGCATATACGCTCTACGTCTTTTACGTTTTTACTTCCGAGTTACTTACTGAAATTGTCGGGTGAGTGCACAGTTCTGCAGATGGGTGAGTGCACAGTTCTGCAGATGAGTGTGCTCCTGAATTCCCTCAACAAAACCCCGGAAATAAGTGGTTCATCCTGGTAGTTTAAGTGCCCCCATTTGTGAGAAAAAGTTGCCCACTCAAAAGCTTTTTGACGAAGTGGACTCACATATGCGTACTCAAAAGGGTGTAGGGCTCTGATTCGGACACAGCCTGGGCTTTTGTTTTGAAGCTCACTTCCTGGTTGGGCTGGGAGTGGCAATTGTGCCGTTGCTCACTAGCGCCATTGCAATTGGCTCCAGTATAGGTCTTTCACCATGTAAGTCAATGGCAGCAATGTGGTCAAAATACTCAGTCAATAAATTTTTCCCACAAAAAAATTGAATTGCAATAGATGCCTTTCCTTCATCTAATGCCTCTGCATGTGCTCATTTTTTAAAATATTGTGTCATTTGGACAGGGTATTCATATTTGTTCAGGACCAATCAGAGGGACAGGTTGAGTCCTCTTCGGCTCCATGGAGCAGGCAGAGTTTGTACAAACGGGCAGCAAAAAAGACATCCGAGCTTCAATTCAGTTTTTACGAGGCCGTGGAAAGGCAATGGGTGACGTCACAGTGGCTTTGTCCATATTTTTATACAGTCTATGTTTTACACCCGACAGGCCACACACAGTACTACATGAGAGCTAGCTGGGTCGCACCACAGCCAATTCCTGGGCTGTGTCCGAATCAGATACCTATCTACTGCGTCCTGTCTCCTGTGTAGTGTACTGGCAGATGCGTGTTGTTTCAAGTGCACTGTTTAGCCATGACGTGCAGTACACAAAAGAATATCCTCAATACTATTTTCCAACCGTACTGTTGAAGTGTCGTAAGACGGCCCTTGCGCGGCCATGACACGTTGCTTTTGTTGTTATGGAAGGAAAGCGCCTCATTTTTTTAAACGAACCTGCGCATCCTATTTATGTGACCAAAATGTTTGTGTACTTCTTGAAGTGCGCTCCCGAATATAATCAGCGAAACCCCGGAAGTAAGTGTATCATATGAGCTTTTAAATATGCTATATTTATAGAAATTTTTGCCTACTTCATTACTTTCTCATTCTGTTTACTCAACAAGCCAACCTAATAGTACAGAAGGGTGCTGATTCGGACACAACCAAGGTGATGCAGCATATTTCCACACTACAGAATCTATAATTCTGGGTTCTGGATTCTGGAGCTCCTCTTAACTCACCCCACAAAGGTGGGGAGACTACTCAGAGAACACTGGAAGCATCTTCACTGCAGGAACTTTTTAAAAATATTTTATATATATATATCCATACACATTGTTTATATGATCCTGTAAATGTCCCCACTTCCCCAATCTCCCAATGTGTCCGTATTCAAACTAGATGCAGAGCTTGCTTCAAAACCACAATGAGTACAAATGTTTTATTATCAATACAGAGAAAGTAGTGTAAAAATTGCAGGTTTGGCTTTGGCTGTATAATGCTGTGCACACAGGAGTAGAGTGCATGTTATACCAGGAAAGTTTCATAAAATGGTATTTTCACATGCAAGGGAGGTTTACGCTCAAATTTCACTCTCTTGAAGGCAAACGCTGCTGGACAATGACCTACAAGAGAGGGAGAGGAAGGCAGATTGTAATTCATAACTACAGTAACAAAGAAAATATATATTTAGTAACTACATAAAGTAACTATAGCAAGAATAAAAAACAATGACACGCTACTGTATCTGCTGGGCCTGTTTTTTAAATCAACGCTTACCCTCTTTTTTCTTTTTCCTTCTCCACAAATAAAAAAAAAGGCTATCAGGCTATGGGGCACTCGATCAGGCTATGGGGGCACGTGACACTCGATCAGGCTATGGGGCACTCGATCAGGCTATGGGGGCATGTGACACTCAATCAGGCTATGGGGACACGGGGCACTCGATCAGGCTATGGAGGCATGGGGCACTCGATCAGGCTATGGGGGCATGGGGCACTCGTTCAGGCTATGGGGGCATGGGACACTCGATCAGGCTATGGAGGCATGGGGCACTCGATTAGGCTATTGGGGCACGGGGCAGTCGATCAGGCTATGGGGGCATGGGGCAGTCGATCAGGCTATGGGGTCACGGGACACTCGATCAGGCTATGGGGGCACGGGACACTCGATCAGGCTATGGGGGCATGGGGCACTCGATCAGGCTATGGGGGCATGTGACACTCGATCAGGCTATGGGGCACTCGATCAGGCTATGGGGGCATGTGACACTCAATCAGGCTATGGGGACACGGGGCACTCGATCAGGCTATGGAGACATGGGGCACTCGATCAGGCTATGGGGCCTTGGGTTACTCAATCAGGCTATGGGGGCACGGGCACTCGATCAGGCTATGGGGGCACGGGGCACTCCATCAGGCTATGGGGGCATGGGGCACTCGATCAGGCTATGGGGGCATGGGGCACTCGATCAGGCTATGGGGGCACGGGACACTCGATCAGGCTATGGGGGCACGGGGCAGTCGATCAGGCTATGGGGGCACGGGACACTCGGTCAGGCTATTGGGGCATGGGGCACTCGATCAGGCTATGGAGGCATGGGGGAGTCGATCAGGCTATGGGGGCATTGGACACTTGATCAGGCTATAGGGGCATGGGGCACTCGATCAGGCTATGGGAGCACGGGGCACTTGATTAGGCTATGGGGGCATGGGGCACTCGATCAGGCTATGGGGGCATGGGGCACTCGATCAGGCTATGGGGGCACGGGACACTCGATCAGGCTATGGGGGCACGGGGCAGTCGATCAGGCTATGGGGTCACGGGACACTCGATCAGGCTATTGGGGCATGGGGCACTCGATCAGGCTATGGAGGCATGGGGGAATCGATCAGGCTATGGGGGCATTGGACACTTGATCAGGCTATAGGGGCATGGGGCACTCGATCAGGCTATGGGAGCACGGGGCACTTGATTAGGCTATGGGGGCACGGGGCACTCTGATCAGGATATGGGGGCATGGGACACTCGATCAGGCTATGGGGGCACGGGGCACTCGATCAGGCTATGGGGGCATGGGACACTCGATCAGGCTATGGGGGCATGGGGGCATGGGGCACTCGATCAGGCTATGGGGGCACGGGGCACTCGATCAGGCTATGGGGCACTCGATAAGGCTATGGGGACATGGGGCAGTCGATCAGGCTATGGAGGCATGGGGCACTCGATCATGTTACCTGAGTCTTTGTGGATCTCAGAGCTGCTCGAGCGCAACTGGCGAGGAAGATCAAAATTGGAGAGATGCAGAGAGACAAAGTGAGCAGCACACTCTCTGCAGCCAGAATCTGCCCCTGAGAGAGAGAGAGAGAGAGAGAGAGAAGGAGAGAGAGGCATCAGGGCGGTAGGGCGCGGGGTGGTTTCTCAGTTCTCAATTCAAGCTCCTAATATGCATGAACTCACTGATAAGAGACTGGTGCTGTCATCTAACCGCGCCATTATGTATGGCCTGTTGCAGAGGGACACAAAGATCCCCAACAAGGTGACCACGTACATGGACAAGCACACTGTCACCTACAGAGAGAGAGAGCGAGGGAAAGAGAGTAACAGGAAAATAACAGGAAAATCACGCGAGTAAGGCAAAGTGATATTTTTCCCTTGCTGAGGGGCCTGTTCCTTCATCCACTGCGCTAAGTGATTGATGCAAGTTTGATTCCCACATCCAGCACCACAGTTCTTTATGTACAATATAAAGCATTGGTACACATTCAATTTTAAATGATAAAGATAAACTGCACTTGAAACTACAATAAACTTTCTGTACAATCTGAGTCTCAAGTTCACAAAATACAACCATACCATTTTCTTTGAAGGATGAACTTCTGTATAGATTGACAGATTTCCTGAAATGACAAACTGAAATTCACACACACACACACACACACACACACACACACACACACACACACACACACACACACACACACACACACACACACACACACACACAGAAATACAGTAACTTACAGAAATTAGTCTTTTCTTTAAGGCAGTGATAAAATTTAACTTTTGGTAAAATGCTGAATTTTGTGTACAGTGGGTCCAAGACTGAGTTTGAAAAAGCCTTGTACATGAGCAGAAATGTTCAGAGGGGGCATACCAGTGCTCCTAGCCAGAAAGGGATGTACAGATCAGCAGAACTGTGGCCTACTGTGGCCAGAGGAATCCCCAAGAGCATCTCTCCGCAGCCGAAAAACAGCACTGCAATCTGGGACAGTGAAGATCAGTCTGACTTGTAAAAGAGGTTTCAATCTCTGTGTGACATCCTTGCAAAAATAAAGGTTGTTGATAATGATGATTGACGACAGTGATATCATGCCATAAACCATCCGTAGCACATCAGGTAAGGTGTTGTCGAGTGCGCTGAGAAGCTACAGTAAATGTACCATCAAAGCTATAGGGCAAAATAGCCGTGTATGAAACCACAAGTGTAAACATAACTGCATCCATATGACCCTGACATATAACATAAGAATAGGGCGGCTGTCTTTGCATGTTTCAACAAGCATACAAATGGTAACATCAATCTAAAGCACCTAGTAACTGCCCTATAGTTGATTGAAACTATTCTATTGTACCACATTGTTTCACATACGGTTCTCACCCCAAGACATTTGGGCTCTCCTTTAAGGAAGCGGTGGAGTGGTTTTTGTCCTCCTACCACCGTTTCACGACTCTTCAGCTCTTCGTCTCGCGACGTCTCTGTGGGTGGGTCCATCTTCAAAAACAAATAAACAAATCATAGCCTATATTTCTGTGTCTTCCGAATGCGTTGCTTAACAGGGTCCAGCGGAGTAACAAAGACATGCCGCACTTCCAACCATCGGAGGGAGGGAAGGAAACGGGGGAATAACCGAGAACACCGTGTACGGGAAGAAGAGGGGCAGACGCTGTTCACGCGCTGTGATCAATATGTCATCTGAATGTAGCAAAGTCATATGTAAACATTAACAAGAAAGCTACCGAAAAATAGCCTGCACGCTGACAGATGAACGGACGGCGGTTATTAACGTTGTTGATGTCCATCCAGGACACAGCCAGCCATACTGAAAAAAAGTGCGTTTGAAAGGGAAGGCGAGGACATGCACATGTATGGGCGCATATATATGTTCATTTAATTTATATAAAAGCAACAAAAAACAAACGGAGAAGAATCGAAAATGTTACCAACCATTTTCTGTTCACTGCGATGTTCCCTGCTGAAATTGGAGTTGAGCAATAAACAGAGAAGAAAATATTAAGAGGGGTGGAGAAAGGGATGAGGGTGTGTATGTTTTGGGGGGACGGGGGTGGAAGAAATGAGGATCCAGTGGGGCTGTAACTTTTTGTTAAAGAGAGAGCAAGAGTGAGTCACAGATTGAAGTGGAGCGAAAACTCGTTCTTTCTTTGCACCCAAGACCCACGCGCCCACCGCCTCATCATAATGCAAATAGAGAATGACACCAACACCAGTCCGCTCGCAGGTTTATTCGAGAAATGTTTTTTTGTTGGGGGGGGGGGTCCTTTCGCCTGTTGCATGTTGTGAAACCAAGGAAAGACGAACACAGAACATTCAGAAATGTGAAATGCGTTAATTCTGCCCCCCCAACTTTGTATACACTATTTTTCCTCCTAGCCTATGTCCAATCGTACCGAGAATGGGGGGAGAGAGACAGGAAGTCCGTTTCCATAGCGGAGAACTGTTGACTGTTATCTGTGAAAGGATTGAAAGAAAGCCAACAAAGAAACCCCCCGGTAGGGGGAGCAAAAATACTGTGACTGACTGACGCGAGTTCTGTTCTGCTTTCAATGCCCACTAGCACTGTTTCGGTTTGCGGATCATTAGTGTTCAGCAATGCACCCCAAATTAGGCATATCCCAACATACATTTTGAGATTGGAGTGCCTTAATATAGGTCATATAATATATGTATGAGACCGCTCAACGTATTTAACGGCAATATATAGCTAGCCTACGCAGTCTGTAATGACAATCTTAGACATTTCAAAAATGGTTCAAAATACAAAGGCTGATATTTTACCCCGCCATGTCAGTTGATGTTAATTTAACGTGGCTGTCCACATTAACTGGTCAGAACACAAGAAACGGGCCATGTGATTGAATAAATTCCCCGACCAACAGTGCAAACACGTAGGTACAACCAACCTTAAGCCCTATATGTTGATAAATGGACTAAGCTTAAAACAAAAACAGAAAGAACTATTCGGCGGAGGCAACGTAGAAATTGAGGCGAGGAATTTACGTGGGCGAGTATTTCGGCTGCGCCGACAGGGTAACGTTAGGCTACGCAAAGTCAAATAAATAGCCTACCTCACGATCTATCCAATAAACTATTAAATAAACAACAAAAAGTTCAGCTTTAATTTAGAATGAAGACAGTATTTGAATAGGCCTATTTATCATAACGGTGGATTTCCCCTCACAACTCTTGCCGTTGCACTATGGGATCCCACACAATCTTTCAAGTTTCTTCTTGACTGTCACAGGTCCTGCGTGTGATGTGGGGAGCGGCACGGAATTGAAGAGCGTGCTTGAGAAAGGCAGAGACAGTCGGGGGCTGTAAACGCTCATTTAAAGCTGTATAGATCATGCTTTAATAGTCTATTGCATCTTCTTTTGTGTGTAGCCACGAAGGCTTATAAAACATGTATTAGGTAGGCTACATAGGCTAAAGTAAAACGAAACGAAGACCGCCCCTCCCCGAGAAAAACAGAAATATTAAAATGTAGACAAGGGATGACTTATCTACTAAATAAGACTATTATTATCATTATCTCGTTAAAACGTAGGCTAAACCTGTTTATGTCTAGACTACTTTAAAAGCGTTGAAATGTAGCCCGATACAAGAATAAACGAATAGCCTAAAGCGGATAAAACAATTTTAGAATAGGCTATCATTTGCGCAAGACTAACACGGTTATAACTAATGATTCAGTTTTTTAAAGAATAAGATGAGAATGAAATGGCGTCAATTGCAGACTTACAACTTGTAGGCTATTAGGCTATATAATAGGCTACAGTTGTTATAGGAAACGAGACAAACGTAAAATAAACTGCAATGGTTCCTCCCGAGGGTCGAGGTACAGACATAAAGTCTTGAGTTTTTAAGCGAAAAAAACAAAGTCTTTCCCTGTTTTGTTAATTATATTTTATGCACCGTAAACTGTCCAGTGTTAATTCTACTCCAATAGGGACCATATGCACTCCGTAAAGAGTTGATTTAACACTGAACCGTGTAGTCCTCTTAAAATAATCAATCTCTCTTTAGAAAAAGTAATTTCACCCAAATCAAATTACCATTTGTATCGTCATACCAGGACAATGAGGACATACAGTCAAGCCGGTAAGTCTGAATACCCCTTTCACCTTCTCCACGTTTTATTACGTTACAGACATATTATACAATAGATTGAGTTCATTTTTTGTCTCAAAATTCTACACAAAATAGCCCATAATGACAAAGTGAAAACAGGTTTTTAGACATTTGTGCTAATTTATTAAAAATCAAAATGTAAAATATCATATGTACACAAGTGTGCACACCCTTTGATATGACACCCAAAAGTGAGCTGAGGTGCATTTTGTTTCCACTGATACTGCTTGAGATGTTTCTACAACTTAATTGGAGTCCACCTGTGATAAATTCAATTGATTGGACATGATTGGGGATTGCCAACACCTGTCTATATAAGGTCCCACAGTTGACAGTTCATGTCAGAGCAAACTCCAAGCCATGGGGTCAAAGGAATTATCTGCAGACCTCAGAAACAGGATTGTGTCAAGGCATAGATCTGGAGAAGGGTACGGAAAAATCTCTGCAGCTTTACAGGTCCCAAAGAGCACAGTGGCCACCATCATTCGTAAATGGAAGAAGTTTGGAACCACCAAGAATCTTCCTAGACCTGGCCGCCCGGCCAAACTGAGCAATCGGGGAAGACGGGCCTCGGCCAGGGAGGTGAGCAGGAACCCGAGGGTCACTCTGACAGAGCTCCAGCGTATCCTTGTGGAGATGGGAGAACCTTTCAGAAGATCAACCATCCAGGCAGCACTCCACCAATCAGGCCTTTATGGTAGAGTGGCCAGACCGAAGCCCCTCCTTAGTAAAAGGCACATCACAGCCCGCTTGGAGTTTGCCAAAAGGCACCTAGAGGACTCTCAAACCATGAGAATCAAGATTCTCTGGTCTGATGAAACCAAAATTTAACTTTTTGGCCTGAATACCAAGCGTCACGTCTGGAGGAAACCAGGCACTGCTCATCACCTGGCTAATACCATCCCTACAGTGAAGCATGGCGGTGGCAGCATCATGATGTGGGGATGTTTTCCAGCAGCGGGAACGGGGCAACTAGTCCTGATAGAGGGAAAGATGAATGCAGCTAAGTACACAGAGGTCCTTGAAGAAAACCTGCTCCAGAGCGCTCTGGACCTCAGACTGGGGCGAAGGTTTACCTTCCAACATGACAACAACCCGAAGCACACAGCCAAGAGAACAAAGGAGTGGCTTCTGAGAAAGTCTGTGCATGTCCTTGAGTGGCCCAGCCAGAGCCCAGACCTGAATCCAATTGAACATCTGTGGAAAGAGCTGAAAATGGCTGTGTACCGACGCTCCCCATCCAACCTGACGGAGCTTGCAAGGATATGCCAAGAGGAATGGGCAAAAATGTCCAGAAACAAGTGTGCCAAGCTCGTAGCTTCTTTCCCAAGACGCCTTGAAGCTGTAATCGCTGCCAAAGGTGCAGCAACCAAGTATTAGGCTAAGGGTGTGTACAGATATGTAACCCCTAAATAACCTATTTTTGTCAGTAAAATAAAATTGCATATTTTCTAAAAACCTGTTTTCACTTTGTCATTATTGGCTATTGTGTGTAGATGTTTGAGGCAAAAAATTAACTCAATATATTGTAGTATAAGTCTGTAATGTAATAAAATGTGGAGAAGGTGAAAGGGGTGTGCAGACTTTCCGGCTTGACTGTATATAGGCTATGTAGACGGATTATTTCATTGCCATCGAAATAATCATCATCATCAACAATAATAATTTCCCTTTTAAGTAATTAAAAGGTAAATTATTATTATTTAAAGTTTTAATCCTGGTAAAATGATCGTATATTTATAATAATAAAAAGAACATAATCCTCAGTGGAGAATCAACTAAATTTGGTAGGCCTAGGCCTACTCCATTTTTATCAATTTTGGACATAAACTCTGTTAGAGGTGAATTAACACTGAAGATTACTGTGTAGATAATCTCGTAGCCTATTTAAGATTTCATAATGAAAAATATACAACAAATGTGACTTAAGGCCTACTTATTCATGTTCACTAACCAAAATTTGATAGTCCGTGTAGCCTACAAAGGGCATAAAATAACAACAATACAATAGCCTACATATGAGGACAAAACTGTCATAAAATAGTAAATAGAAACAGGTAAAATAGTAAATAGATACAGACCCGTGATCTAAAATAGTCTCTCAACGTGTAGCCTACACCTGTGATGACATTTTCGAGTTAGATAGCCTGTATGAATGAAAGGTGCCCACAGAAATATACATGTAAGTCAAATGTCTAAACGTTTGAGTCCTCGAGTACTTTCATGTTTTATTTAGTTACCCAAATTATGCGCACCAATTTTTTGCTAAACATTTACAGAGTGTGTGTGATTGTGTGTGTGTGTGAGTGAGTAAGAGAGAAACTAAAGCGAGGGAAACCAGACAGAACGGAGAGTCTGCGTGTTTTTCGGTAAAATCTTACGCGAAGGTAAACCATTGGCGATAGATGAAAGAAAACGAAAGAGAGAATATAAAATAGAGGTAGGTTGATGGAGAGGTGCAAACGACCAGAAGGAGTGAGTAACTATATAGTCATGCATGCAAAACAGTCCGCGACGAGGGTGTTCCTATATGTGACCTGTGGGGTTAACGGAGATGTTATGTTGAAGCAGTGTAACAAATCAGCTAGACTGTGGACAATTTGCGTCTGGCACGCAAATGTGGAAGAACGAGAAAGGTGGCCCTTAAATCCATTTCTCTCTTATAAGTTTCCTCTCCTTCACTTGCCGTCTATCACGCAGCCTCTTTTCCCCGCACCTATTTTATTTTATTATCGCTGTTTTTTCTTGTTTCATAAAGGAAGTTGTATTGTGTGCAGAGAGAGAGAGAGAGAGAGAGAGAGAGAGAGAGAGAGATAATGAGGGAGGGGAGACAGTTACACCTCTGCACCTACTTCCTTCAGCTTCAGTTTTCCTGTCATTTACAAGTTTTTTCTCAATTTTTCTCCCCCTGTAATGCGCGCTGATGGTAAGCTATGGCGTTCTCTTTGTTGACATTCGTTGTTTTCATCATTAAGCGATTTGTATTTTGTCTGTCAATCATTTTATTTATACATATTTCTGAAATAGTTTAAGTAGAGACCTAACATTTTTACCAATTATATCAGTGTAGGCCTATGTTATAATTCGGTGTGTACAGTCACGAATTAAAGAGTTTAATGAAATAAAAAATGTGCGTCCATCCGTTAGTCAACCATATGGCCAATATATGGTCTGATTCTTGTCAAATGTAGCGTTTCCACGCGTTTACTGAAAAACACATTCTTACTTAATTTAATCTTAATTTGTGTTTATTTATTGGGCGTGTCTGTACTGCGATCAGTGTTAATGCATTTTAAATACAAACCTTTATTCACTCTTTTCGTGATTAGTCCATCTTATCACGGTAATTTGCCATGTCTTATTATGAATTATTCATACAGTAGTTTCAATGTACGTTCACACACACACACACACACACACACACACACACACACACACACACACACACACACACACACACACACACACACACACACACACACACACACACACATATATATATATATCAACTGCAATTTACAGTCTCTGTTCAGAAGCTGGTTTGTTCAGAAACTGGTATAAGAGACATTCATGAGACAAAATAAACCATTTTCCTCAAGTTGGAGCCGTTTTACATTTTTGGTTTGGACAAACAGCTTCATGAAAAGCAAAATGCGCTGCCATTTGGAAATGAAGTAAAGTAAGATTAAGATTAGGCCTGAATTTTACTGAATCTGTTTAATCTGTTTAAATGAAGTAAAGTAAGATTAAGATTAGGCCTGAATCTTACTGAATCTGTTTGTACTCTCTCAGGGCTTTTCTGCTCAACTGAAATCTTTCTTCATTATCAAAAAAAAAAGAAAACACAATAATACACATAGATGTAGATTTAGGTGTAATGCATCACACAGAAAGACAACCAGACAAATGTACTGATTTATTGCTTTCTGTAACAACCCAAATAATTGTAATTAATTAGTTATTGTTTCCTTGAGCATCAGGTGATTTCTTGATTTCAGCAATAATGGTGAGAGAGGTGACCATGGTTCTTGCACTGCTGTTCACCTGTACAGGTAAGTGTTAAGAGTCTTTATTTGCTCACATCTAATAGGTCATTGATATGATTAGTATCAGTGTTTGGTCGTAACCATAGCCAGAGTTTAATGAAGGCAAAATGGATGATGATAAAGACCCCGTTAAACCCAAGTTTTTCTCAGAACAACATGCATTTTGCACAGCAGCTGTTTGTGAGGACATATTCAATATGTATAATTTATCTGAAGCAGGTGTTTGCACATTTTAATATCCATTTAATAACCAACAGTAGGTGTTTTGGAATGTTTTTTCAAACTTCTATGTCAAGTGTTCTAGAACTCCATTGCATTCAACTACCAGTAGTGATTGTTACATCAGCATTATAATGTTCAGTTAAGAACATTCGAATATTGGTGATCTTACACATTAAAGGGTTAAAGAGCACTATTAACATATTCATAAGGACTAATTCTTAGCATTCTCTCATGTTGACCGCATGTCTGCTCACATCTCATCCTTATCAGAAGCGCTATCTGTGCTACACAGTCTGCAGTAACAGCAGCTAGTCTGCACAATATGTACTGTATTCATTAAAAGCAAAGCTTAATTTGTGTGATCAACGGATGAAACCGCTGCCACTGTGTGGCAACCTACATGCTCAGGTAATTCAATTTTATCTATTTTACTGAAATGTACCACCGTCGCTTAAACCTATTCAACCCACGGATACTGCAGTCCAAAATTCTTCATAGCATTGTTTATACATTGCATTAAACCAAACACACCACACCCTATTATTATTATTATTTTCCCACAAGGAGCTGTTGGTATAACTACAATCTATAAATCACTCTTTATTTGTCTTTACAGAGGGTAAAACATTGAAGCAACCAACGTCAAACACAGACTGGATTAACAGTCATTAATTAAACAACTAACAAGTGTATTATCAAGTATGAGCTTTTTTGTCATTTTGAGTTAACTATACTGCAAGAGCCCACACGGTTAAATGGATAATATAAATTTAACTACAAAAGAGATCAGATGTCCTCCGTCAGCGTAAAATGTAGCTACTCTAATAATTAACACTGAGCATTTCACTGTGCAAATGACTTGAAGATTCCATCCGGTGGAGTGGAACAGTGCCATTGTCTTGAGACCAATCATTAGAATTCACAAGTTCCAGTACTGTCCTGGATTACATTTGTGTTTATGAGTATGTCCAGCCTAAGTTTAAAAAAAGGTTAAAAAAAACAAAACAAAAACATAATTTCTGACCCATTTAGTGACAGATGACGCAAAAAAGCACACCCGCAGATTTCAGAATTTCAATGAAACGTGTTACCAACCAAAAAACGTTTTACTCATGTAAAATAAAAAAGGATTGTGTCCTGATTATTAGTGAAAATAGTGGATTTGTTTTACATTCTCAGTAATTTGCAAGAATTCCGTGAGCTAGCAGTGCTTCACAAAGGACATTTTACAGAGTGAATTAAAAAAAATCAGTTTCCCAACAGATCGAATTTGGGGAAAAAACTGAAGATTATTCCCCAACCCCTTTACCCTTTGAAGAGTAAGTTTCTTGGAATGATTATTCTAAATTCAATTACAAAAGTCAGTATTCTAGAACTCCATTGCATTCAATTAACAGTAGTAATTGTTACATCAGCATTAGAATGTTCAGTTAAGAACATTCTAATAATATATTTGTGATCTTATACTTTAAAGGGTTAAAATGCGATCAAGCAAGGGTGTCTCGTGGCGTACTCTGTACAGCACTGTCCACATGCCCATTGCGAGCCGCGGTTCGGTGGTGATTCAAATACGGTTTGTCGCATGTCCCTTCCCCATTCTTCCTGTCTCTCTACACTGTCCTGTCCAATAAAGCTGAAAGAGCCCTAAAAAATATAAATTAAAAAAATGGGATCAAGCTGAACTCCTCAGAAAGTGGGGGATATTGTTTAGAGCTGTGTGGAGCGGCAGGATTGTGGAGGTTTTTGTTTTGACTTTACTCAGTTGAAAAGGTTAATTACCTGCTTTAATGGATTATCCTCTTCTCCTAACAGGTCCTGCCCCCTCTGTCGCTCACCCCAGCCCCTCTACTGCCCCGTGCCCCACCCAGCCTGTATGCCCCAACATCACTACCTGTGCCCCGTGCCTTGCCCCCCCCACCTGCGCCCCACCCCCTCAGCCTGCCCCTCCTGCGCCCCCCATTTTGGGGGTCCTGAAGGTAAAAGGTGAGAGCAGCACCTGCAGGGGCGTGGTCTACCTGGGGCTGAACGGCACAAATTACCTGCCGGTCTGCAGTAACAGTGTCATGGGGGTCACTCGGGGCGCCCTGTGCAGGCAGCTTGGGTGCGGAGGATACCGCCTGCAGAGAGAGGCCCAGAGGAGTGTCGAGGGGTACCGCATCTATGGCAACGGTAGCCTGGAGACCAGCTTCTGCAGAATGCTGGAGATTCATTGCAAAGGTGAGCAAGTGTGTGTGCACGTGTGTGTGTGTGGTTGTGGGCACTTATGTGCATCTAAGTGTACATTCCAGGTGGGATATTTCTGTCACACCGACAAGCAAGCCCTCTGTTTGTATGGTTCAATTTAATTAAAAATAAGCAGCATAAATTGAATTTACTATGGATATTCTGATATAATAATAATAATAATAATAATCATAATAATACTGCCTCTTCAGCTGGTGATGACAGCAGGGAGCTGGTGGCATATAAGGTGGTGACCGGCCTTCTTTTGGGGCTGTTCCTCTTCCTGGTCCTGTTCAGATTCGGTCCTCATATGTACAGCTTCATTCGCAAGAGACGTGAGTCCCTCGCCTGCTCACACTCTCACACACCTATTAATTTACCTGGGCTTTACTGTACCGCTCTGATTTGGCTCAAATACGCATTTAAAGGATTTAAAACACTCCTGCAGGTCCCTGAGCATTTATCAGCAAAATGTCACTAACCACAGTGTACAAGCATAATATGAAACAATTTTGTTTTGAATATTTCTAAAAATAAATGTTTCTTTTAAAATGTTGGTAATATGCATGAATTTTACTTGTGTCTTTTTGATAAAATTGTTATATAAACTACTATCATATTGTTATATGGGTCAAAAAAAGGTCTGGCTGCTCTGTTTGTTTCTTGTTCCTTGTCTAATGTAGGTGCTACAAATGCACACCAACTTACACCTACTGTATGTCTGAAAGGGTGAGAAGCTGTACAGGCTGTCTCCCTATAAAGTCAACAAATAAAAAATCTCCTTCTGTGTGTTGGACTCTTGCACTCTTGAGTGCACGTGTTGTAATTTTGCTGTGTGTTGCAGCATTGGACAGGATGTATGTGTGTGTGTGTGTGTGTGTGTGTGTAATCGTACTCTTTCTGTATAACTTTATTGTGTGTGTGTGTAATTGTACTCTCTCTGTGTAATTGTATTGTGTGTGTGTGTGTGTGTGTGAGAGTGTGTGAGTGTGTGTTTGAGTGTGAGAGTGTGTGTGTGTGTGTGTGTGTGAGAGAGAGAGTGAGTGTAATTGTATTGTGTGAGTGTGTTTGTGTGTGTGAGAGAGAGTGCATGTGTGTGTTTGTGTGTGTTTGCGTGTGTGCGTAATTGTACTCTCTGTGTAATTGTATTGTGTGTGTGTGTGTGTGTGTGTGTGTGTGTGTGTGTGTGAGAGAGAGTGAGTGTAATTGTACTCTCTGTGTAATTGTATTGTGTGAGTGTGTTTGAGAGAGAGAGTGCATGTGTGTGTTTGTGTGTGTTTGCGTGTGTGTGTAATTGTACTCTCTCTGTGTAATTGTATTGTGTGTGTGTGTGTGTGTGTGTGTGTGTGAGTGAGTGTGTGAGTGTGTGTTTGAGTGTGATAGTGTGTGTGTGTGTGTGAGAGAGAGAGAGAGAGAGAGAGAGAGAGTGAGTGTAATTGTACTCTCTGTGTAATTGTGTGTGTGTGAGTGTGTGTTTGAGTGTGAGAGTGTGTGTGTGTGTGTGTGTGTGTGTGTAATTGTACTCTCTCTGTGTTGCAGTGCCGGTTGGGGGTTCTACATGGATCGGACCCACACAGAGCCAGAGTGGTGAGTCAGACCAGCATCACCCTCCTCCCTCTCTCCCCACTTTCACTCTGCCTCCCTCTCTCCTCTCTTTCACTCCTCCCTGTCTCCTCTCACTGTATCTCTATCTGTCTGTCAGTGTCATTTTACAGGGCACAAGCAGGGGTCCCCCCAAACAACAGCACATCTAAGAGAATGTCCTACCCTGGTGAGTAAACCAAACACACACATAGATATGGGACAATAATCAATATAACGATATACTGTATCTCTGTAAAAAACATGAATGGTTATTTACTCGTCATAAATTTATATCACAGTCATTACCAAAATAACTGGCTGTTATACCTTAGCATTGGTCAACTGCCTGCCAATCATAATGAAGAAGAGTAATAACCGGCTATAGACATAGGGGGTGCACTCCTTATTCTCCAACACCCAATCGGAACACCAATATAAAGGACGTTTTCATTGTACCATGATGGATGGCAGTGGGCATACGTCGCCGCATCAGGAGATAACATTACCACAAACAACTGAGCTTTTCCCCCATTGAAAATGGTTAGGTCAGAAGTTTGGAAATACTTTGGCTTTGAGAAGGATGCCGATGGCAAACTGAAGGAGGACAAACTCCCAGAATGCTTAAAAGAAAGCTTCAACAAAGTAGAAGCATGTTTTTGTTGAAATAAGGTTAAAAATGGGGCAAAATGTTAATATTTATTTGTGAATAAGCTGCACAGTTATTGTGTTGTTTAACCTTTAACTAGCACTGGCCTGCTTTAGTTTATTTGCATTCATCATTAGTTTTTTTACAGTGAAATTTTTAAGTAATCTGGTCACGCAATATACTAGGGCTGCAGGATTATGGCAAAAAATATCATCACAATTGTTTTAGTCAATATTGAGATCACGGTTATTCATTGGCTTTCGGAACATAATAATTTTATTGCATTTTGAATGGACAGAATAATGCTTATATTTTCACGTTTTAACCCTAACACTCTACTATGAGGGAGGTAAAATAGGAGTGCTTGATTTGATATAGAACACCAGAGAAAGTCCAGTAAAATGAGAGTTTTCATTTGTAAACAGACTGTGCCTTCATAATCATCCTTCTCGATTATTCTTGTTTAGTAATCGTGAAAAGCCAAAATTGTAATCACAATTAAAATTTGATGAATTGTGCAGACCTACAATATACCGTTTAAAAGTGTTAAAACTCTATCTCTATGAACTATTTTACCATCCCAATGTTATAGCGACAATGGTTCCTTATTTTATAACATGACACACAGCAGGCTCAATCAAAGAGACCAGGATTATGCCTGTAGTCAAAGGGGTTCAAGAAACCATTTTTTTCAGGCTTGTGTTCAAAAAGGTGGTGTTAGAGAATGGGTTAAAAGCAGGCCAAAAAGTTTACATTTACTTCAATAAGCTGCATGTTATTTTGTTGAAATTATTTTTTTAATTTACGTTATTTTTTTCCAAAACTAGTTGGCCAAAATGTTAACATTTTTACATATGTTTAACAATAAAATATGTTTTAGAAACAGATGCTTTCTGATTTGTAAAAATTAGTATTAAAGTCATTGAAGTATGTTTTAATACTGTTTTAAGACTATCAACTTATTTCAATAATTATCGAGATAATACATACTCGCACACACTCTCACACATGCATATACACAGACAGACAGAGACACACACACACACACACACACCTATACACAAACATGCAAAAAACAAACACATATATCCAGAAGCACATTACAGTTCTAATACATAAACTGTGTTCTCTGTTCTTCTATATTAACTATTTTCTCTCTTTAAAAAATATATATTTTTCAGCATTGGAGCGATTAGCAGTAAATGCCAGTCGGGAACCTTCTTCAAACCGGAACAGTGACTGTGATTCATATAATTAAGTCATCATAATAATCAAAAACATTGTTACCCGCTTTATCTAATATCCTTGTTATTGTCAATTATTGTGATGAATACTTAAGGATAACTTAAAATATATGTGTATTTGGTTTTGACCTCTTTTTTTAAACAGATTTATATCATTTTTTAATTAATACTTTTTCATTAATTTCTTTTTCATTTTCTCCACCATCATTCATCTACACACACACGTACGCACGCACAAACACAATAATGATATTTATTTTTGCTTTAAATTGTAAATGTCTGAGACAGTAATAAAGAGTAATAAAGCCAGTTATAACCGTGTTTGATTAAAAGCGATCAGAACAATGGGAGCGAGGGTCGCGATGAAAGGCGGAGGCACAGGAAGACGCGATAAGGGGAGCGCCAGCTCTGCTATTTTAGTTGCAGAAATGCGGTTTTCCTCTGCCGTTCGCGCGGCTTCCTGTGTTCGCATTATTTCGGTCTCTTCTCTCCGTGCACGCGCTGCACTGCTATGTGTGCCACGTGTCCCAGCACTCGTCCTGCCTACTTTCTCTCCTTTTCATTCCCCTTTCATATTCTCTTTTTCTCTTTCGTGTAACACAAGAGGGCGCCACCAACATTAGGCCTGCAGAGACAGGTACCAAAGAATCCAGGGCTGCGTTCAGCCCCGACAAACCGTAGCAAAACGTTTATTTAAACGGAACCGGTGGTGCGTTGAACACCCTGTTGTGTTACGCAAGCGTTGCAACTATGGCAGCTGAGAAGGCCATTCTTTGCGTCATTTTTGAAGAATTTTCGGAGCCTGATGAAATCGGTTTAAATACGTGTTTAATACTCCAAAATACGATCGATGTTACAGTCACTGCCCTTGCAGTCCAGAATAGCAGAGAAGGTCCCAATCGAGTGAAGGGGTATGTGGAAACTGGTTCCTAAGTATAGTGATCCAACATTTGACTCGCATTTCAGGATGACAAGGCAAACATTTCAGGTGAAGGATAATCCACTTCTTACCTTCGAGACTGTGTTAAAATCTATAGGAGCTAATTATTTTATTATGAGTATTAGGCCTATAATTATTGCTGATCACTGTTGTTGTGATATGCTATTGTAATATTTACCATTATATATTTAGAGGAGTAGAGTGGAGTAGAAAAGTTTATGAAAGTGTCACTCCACAATGGTACATACAATAGCAAAAGACACAAACATGTCTTCTAATGCCTTCTATTGTTGCACACCAAGCTGCAGTTGACGCATTTGTAAAAGACTTTAGCTTGATCCATTGTGCGCACTGCCTCTTTAATACGGCGGGGTTTATATACACGTCGCTGCTGATTGGGTAACACCCCTGACACACCCACCAAACGAGAGAAAACGTACCTCAAAGCCCGTTGCACACCGTCTCACGCCGTTTTGAGGAAACATGTCGTTCAACCCGGAAACCGTAGCAAAACGGTGCACACCGTTTTCAGATTGAACGTGGCCCAGGTTAGGTGTGCAATCAACTCCTTTTATTGGTCAATTAAGTGCTGAGTAAGGATGAAAACCAGGGCCACGTTCACCCGGTTTCCGGGTTGAACGACATGTTTCCTCGAAACGGTGTGCAACGGGCTTTGAGGTACGTTTTCTCTCGTTTGGTGGGTGTGTCAGAGGTGTTACCCAATCAGCAGCAACGTGTATATAAACCCCGCCGTATTAAAAAGGCAGTGCGCACAATGGATCCAACTAAAGTCCTTTACAAATGCGTCTACAACAATTGAAGACATTAGAAGACATGTTTGTATCTTTTGCTATTGTATGTACCATTGTGGAGTGACACTTTCATAAATTTTTCTACTCCACTCTACTCCTCTAAATATATAATGGCAAATATTACAATAGCATATCACAACAGTGTTCAGCAATACCTAATGATAGGCCTAATACTCATAATAAAACAATTAGCTCCTATAGATTTTAACACAGTCTCGAATGTAAGAAGTGGATTATCCTTCACCTGAAATGTTTGCCTTGTCATCCTGAAATGCGAGTCAAATGTTGGATCACTATACCCCTTCACTCCATTGGGACGTTCTCTGCTATTCTGGACTGCAAGGGCAGTGACTGTAACATATTTTGGAGTATTAAACACGTATTTAAACCGATGTCATCAGGCTCCGAAAATTCTTCGAAAAGAACGTAAAGAATGGCCTTCTCAGCTGCCATAGTTGCAACGCTTGCGTAACACAACAGGGTGTTCAACGCACCACCTTTTCCGTTTAAATAAACGTTTTGCTACGTTTTGTCGGAAAGAATGGCCTTCTCAGCTGCCATAGTTGCAACGCTTGCGTAACACAACAGGGTGTTCAACGCACCACCTTTTCCGTTTAAATAAACGTTTTGCTACGTTTTGTCGGGGCTGAACGCAGCTCAGGGCTGTATCAGAATCAGAGTCCTATCTACTGCGTCCTGTCTCCTGTGTACCAGCAGCTACAACTGTTTACTGTGTAGTGTACTGTTTAGCAGTGCTTGAAAACTAAATTGTTCTTCTATCCATTTGTTCCAAGCAGAATTGCAACATTTCTGTTATTTTGTTCTTCCTACATTATAACGTTCCTGAACTGGTTAGAACAAAATAAAAATTTTAATTAAATTCAATTTAAAAAATGGTTAATTTTTTTACGTTTCTCCCACCCAAATATTCAAACCAGCCTAGTAGTCCGTTTCAGAACCTATTATCTTTGTGACCGTGTTTCTGGAAATAATAGCCTAATAAACACAGATAAAGTGAAGAGTTATTGTTTAGTTGTGCAGCAATAATTCTCTGATATGCACACTCTGATATTGACTGTTGTATTAAACGCCACTGCCTACATGAAACCTCCCACCCTATCACTACCTGTCCAGTTTAGAAAAAGAAACACATTCTATGGATGATGAAAAACACAGTTGGCAGACAATATCACAGTTAGTTAGCACTGAATACCTTGGCACAACTAATACAGCACCATGATGAAATAACTAAGTTAGAATTGCTTTGATATAGGGAAACAGGAAATCCCATCGGAAGAGACGCAAAATTCAAATCGCTCACAGCAGCACAAGCAAATAATCTGATCAACTCCAGGCATTTACAAGGGGTAGCAGCAGCTGCAGAGATTGAATTGCAGGCTTTATAAACAACTGCACACACAGAAGTTACATCCAACAATTGACTTGAACATAAACGGATGATTTTGAGTCCACTTGTGCTTAATTGCATGATTGCAGAATAAATCTCACCGACTGGAGAATGTTATAAAATGATTGACAAAGCTTTGAACATTCCAAGGAGTGCTGCTAAATGGAAAAAATTATGGCACAACCCAGACACAATCAGGTTATCATACCAAAGTGAGCAACTGGATGAGAAAGGACATTTTCTGAGAATGGCTACCATTCAAGCCTGGAGTTTGCCAGAAGTCATGTGAGAGACCTTGACCTTTTTATGGTCTGCTGAGACCGCACAAAAGTTGAAAAAGTTCAAGGGGGTGTATACTTTCTTAAGGCAATGGCTGTGTCTGAATCAGAGAAGATTTTGCTTACTTAAAGACCCAGGGAACAAAGATTTGTAATTGCCTTCTAATTCGGGTAATTTGGTTCTTGTGGACATACAATATGCATATAAGTAAATAATTACTTTCTGATTTCCAGAGACACTGGATACTTTTACCAAAGATTCTCTAGTTGCTTTTACCCTCGGAAGGGAGCTGATTCGGACATAGCCACACGGGCAGTATCGCTGCCTACTTTGCCGGTCTTTGTCGCCACCCTGTGGTCTAAGGTGTAGGCCTAATGCCTAGATTGTGTCTGGAGGACAGACAGTCGGTCAAGCGCCTGGGAATAAACAAATACGTTCAGTTGAGTCCTTGATTTCCAAAATAAGTCTGTTGTTTTACTTTAAATACATATGACTATATCTACAACACATTCATCGCTATCCCTGGTGGTCTAGTGGTTAGGATTCGGCGCTCTCACCGCCGCGGCCCGGGTTCGATTCCCGGTCAGGGAATGACCGTTTTCTTCCCCCCAATTCTTAGCAGTGCGTTACATTACCCATATTATAACACACGCAGTGCATCGCACATATAGTTATATAAGCATGACCTTGTTCGCTGGACTCTCAAGACCTAGAGATTAACGTTACTTGAGGAAACTGACATGAATTGCGAGAAACAAGAATCTTTTAGCTAAGGTTTATTTTACGTCAGTGAAACATAAAATGATACAAATGACAAATGACAAACGTTACAACTGAACAGTAAGCATATGCTATGGAATAACGAGTACAACAACATCCATAGCGTTAAGGCCACATAATAACTCTTTTATGGTCAATCATGAACTCTATTCAGTCAGGACATGAATAGTGAGAAAACACATTGACAGTGGTGGATGAAGGTATGTTCTCTTACATTCGCAAGTCGCTCTGTAGGCCTATAAGAGTCAGCTAAATTAATGTAGCCTATTGAATAAAATAATAATGTAAGCTTAGGTTTTGAACTATGTGTTTTGTGTAATTGTGGGTGTAAATATATAAATCATACGAATTAATAGGCTAGGCTATTGATTTTAACGATCTGACACAATCACTTAGGCTAAACATAAAATACAAAACAGTATTTTAAAAGATGCGGTTATAAATGAAACATTGATGTTAAGGTTTAATTACAAAACATACCATAATATTTTACCATTGGATTATTGATAATATCTGACCAAACTTGAGTCATTCTCGTAATTGAGCTCAAAAAGGCCAAACACAGTCGAGGCAAATTAGGCTATAAAATAAAAAATAAAAAAACAGTGGAAGCGACTCGGGGAAAAGCGAGGGACATGTATGTAATGTAATGTATATTTTTTTAGATAGAGCTGTCTGAAGCTGGGCATGCTTTTCTCAAGCTACTATTGTATTGCCGGGCATGTGACGCATAGGCGACTCCTGATTGGTTTAAATCTCATGCTACGAACGGACACACGGACACACATGTCACGTATAGAAGCGGCTGCACCGCTTAAAAAAAGAGCACATGCTCGCATTCCTGAGCGGGTGCAGTCTGTAAAGGCGACGACCTCTGGTATTATGTTCCTAAATATTCCTCTGCACGTCGTCCTCCGAACAACCGCTTGACCGCGGCTACAACCCCCTAGAACGAAGAGATCGGGGTGTAACTGTACACCGCTGTGCTCAGGGCGCTGGGAGTTCCGGTGTCGAGATTTAACTACCTTGTCAGCGCGCCGGGTGCAAGGAGTCTGTCACGAAGCAGAGACAGCTGAGCTGCCACACAAATAATCAATTACAGCTAAAACCCTACTTCGCAAGTCTTGCGCCACGCATCTTTTTCCTTCAGTAAACAACAAACCAAATTATTTAAGACAAATGCTAGCGAGCTAGCTAACCAATTTACACGTTTGGTTGTTAGTAGTAGGCTATAGCTGGTAGAATAACCCATGTCAAACTTGATGGGCTCTGTATAGGCAAGAGTTCATTTTATTCGTCTCTGCCTCGATTCCATGTAAGACCAATAAAACGGGGCTAATCTGGAAACTGTACAAAAATGTTGTAATTTAATATCCAAATAAAAACTATGTTTGGCTGAAGGAAAAGTCGTTTCCCAAGGTGCACCATAGCCTACCTTGCATCTCCACTCCGCCATCTGCTGAACCTGGGCGAAGCGTTGGACGGTCGTCTTCCACACTTCGGGATGCGGTTCTCTTCCCCAAGGTCTTCTTTCGCCATTTTAATCTTATGTTAGTCTACATGTTTCTTTTGAGTTCCCATGTGTAGCAGCAAAGAGACAAACAAGCCTATACATACAATATGCTAAAATATTAAAGGTTACAAACGAAGGCCTACGTTTGCCCTCTATAGCCTGCGTTCCCGTCACTGTAAACGGGAAAGCGCAGGTTGGTATATTTATTGAAATGTCTTCTGAGGGCAGCATTGCATGTGATTGGTTGTCTCAGCCATCCAAGTAGTGAGAAGGTTAGGGTTACGGTAAGGTTTGCAATGCTGCCCTCAGAAGACATTTCAATAACTATAACACCAACCTGCCGGGAAAGCGGGCTATAGGCTACGTTTGTAACCTTTAATATTTTAGCAGATTGTCTATGACTATGGCCTATAGGCTATAGGCTATGTTTAGTAACAAAACATTAAACACGATTGATCCTAATATTCCTGAAACTAAACGGAATGAAACTTTCGATGCATTCTGCAAACAAAACTGTTCTGCCTCAGGAGTCTCTCGGAAGTTGCTTTGCGCTGTACAGTGACTCAGGCGCAATCGTTCGGTAGCTAGGCCTAGCCTACACCTTGGACTTAATCATAAAGTTATTATTGCAAGAACCTTATGCAGACCAAGCCTTTCATTAATGCTTTCATTAACAGGTTCTAAATTATGATGCTTGTGTACATAGCCTCAGCTACAAATAAATTATTTTCATAATTTACACAACTTAAACCATGTTTTAGGTTGTGGAAAATTATGCAAACGTGTTTCCTGATTTTACTGGGTGGCGCATGTGCCCTTAAGACTTTGGATTATGGTTCAATAAATCTGCAAAGTGAGTTGTGGCCCTAATATTTTTAAATGTATGTGTGACCTGGTCATAGCCTAGTCACAGTAGGCTATAACTGTATTAGCTTGCAGTTTCAGACGAGCTGTTTTGATATAAGAAGAAACCTTCAGCTGGGGTAACTTACAGTTTCAGAATCACTTTGTTTAGCCTACATCAGAACTGGCACATGCACAGATAAACAACAATATAAAAGGAAGCATACAGCCCCCTGCCCTGAGACAGCAAAAGTGCCCTTTTGGCAGCAGGTGCCCTTTACAATCGCAACCAACGCCCCCCCCCCCCCCCCCATCAGTCCTCTGCCTCGGTCACCACCAACCACCTATACCGTCATTCCGTGAACGCAAAAAAGAAAAACTGAATAAAAAGGATTCACCATGTATTAGGGACATTAAGTGTATGTAGTATGTATATAATTAATATGCTCCAAATGTCCAGTTTTGGAACTGAGCAGCCCCAATTAGGGGCCAGGTGTTGGACCCATATTCCATTTCAGTTTATAAAATTTTTTATTTAGATTGAAAATTGTTTATTTAATATTTCTTTATAAAGAAAGAATGAAACTGAGACAAACCAGAATGTATCATCCTATACTTCCCCTGGTAGACCTCCTAGGAGTGTATACCGGTCACTGCACCGATGTTCTGGCAGGAAGCAATACCATTTTCAATCACGTTTTACAAACGGGTGCTGAATGACAGTATGAGAGTTTGAATATTTAGTTTTGTCTGTGAATTATCCCTATGGTGATTAGAATAAAGGAAAATGTAACTTTTTTTAAACAAAGCCTCGATGACTACTCATTGTTGTTAATGTGCATGAGAAATGAGAAAGCAACTATCTACACAGCAGGTGGCAACTCCTGTGTGACTCAAAATAAGATCTATTAAAAAGGTCCTGATATTGTTTGGCCCTGTCCCAATCCGTGTTGTCTTCTCCACATCTTCCTCCAACAGATGCCGCTGATGATGAGGAAATTACCCCTCTTGATCACTGTTAGCCATGTGCATCCCTACTCACCCTCCCGACCTCCCCAGTCCCTCTGTGAAATATCGGTCACCTTGTAGCTATTGGGGCTCACCTACTTTGACTCTCTTTCTTTACTCCTGTACCCTCTGTTCAATCTAATTAAATGTAACCAATTTAACCCCCCTTTACTTAATGTGTGAAAGAAGTATCCCCACTTACAGCATGACAGAAAGTAGGCCCTTTACTTAAACTGGGACAGTAAGTAGGCCCTTGAGGGACAATAAGTAGGCTCTCTACTTAAACAGGACAGAAAGTATGTTTTTTAAGTAGAACAGGAAGGAGGCTCTCTAAAGTGGGACAGCAGGTAGGCCCTTTACTTAAAGTGGGACAAGAAGTAGGCTCCCTACTTAAAGTGGGACAGAAACTAGGCCCTTTACTTAAAGTAAGACCGGGGGTAGGCTCTCTACTTAAAGCACGACAGAAAGTAGGCCCTTTACTTAAAGTGGGACAGAAAGTAGGCCTTTAATTAAAAGGCCTACTTCCTGTCCCACTTTAAGAAGTAAAGTTTGACAGGACAGAGGCCCTTTACTTAAAGTGGGACCAGAAGCAGGCCCTTTACATAAAGTGGGACAGGTACTAGTCTCTACTTAAATTTAGACAGGAAGTAGGCCCTTTGCTTGAAGTGGGACAGGAAGTAGGGCCTTTACTTAAAGTGAGACAAGAAGTATCCCAGGTCGTACCGGGGTGGGCAGTGTAGGCCGAGTCCCTGGCACAGTGCCAGCAGGCGTCGGTGGGCGTCTTCTGGCCTGTTGTCCCTCACACTGATGTTGCAGTAGGGCTCCTCATACTCGCCGGATATGAGCTCGTCCTCCAGCTCATTGAGGCGCAGCGCCCCCTCCTGGTGGAGCTGGCGCAGGCGGTCGGGGTGTGCTGTGGTATTCAGTGCCTGCCGGTGCTGTGATACCACGCACATGATGCCGGTGTAGTGGCCCTGTGGCGGGATGCCGGTGGCCGAGGGCAGACGGGGCGGCAGGCTGCAGGCGACCATGAAGGCGGCCAGCAGGATATCCACACCGTACAGCTGGAGGATCCAGTCACGCAGGTAGAAGCCACCCATACGGGCATTGATCTCGATGAGGCGGGGGTCCCAGCACCGTCATCTTCAGTTCCACATTGAAGACGCCGTCGCGTAGGCCGCAGGCCAGGCAGCTGTGGTAGGCCGCACGGATCAGCTGTGCCCTCTTGTCTGGTGGCAGGCTCGTGGGCATCTGTGCAGCGGTCTCTGTGAAGGCGGGCGAGCGGGTGGGGCCGTTGTCAGAGACGAAGGCACCCTCCAGCCGGCCGTCAAAGAGCAGCAGGTCCACGTCGTGCTCAGTCCCGCCGACAAACTCCATCAGGGTCATGGCGTTCCCCCATCCCAGCCCGATGCCGGGGTAGTCGGTCTCCTCCCGCAGGTCACCCGCAATCTTCTCCAGGTGGGTCAGGGCTTCCCCCAGAGAGCCCACCCTCTTCACGCCCACTGCCCCGGCGCCGTACTCCAGCTTCATCACGGCGGGAAAGCGGACGCCATCCCGCTGCACTGCATTCTTCAAGTCCTGGGCATTCTCCACGTGGGCGCAGGGCACGCCATAGACGGTGGGCGGTGGCGAAAGGTGGGGTGCCCAGGGGTGGAAGGAACCAGATGAGGGTGAGGAGTCGTCTGAGTCACTGTTGCCATGGTTGTCTGCTGCCTCCCCCTTTAGGCCCGCCTGCTCCCTCCTGTCAAAGTTCATCATAGCCCTTAGGCTTTCTCCCTCCATATCCAACACCGTCTCTATGGTAACTCCACCTGCTGGCTGGCCGCCCGCGTGGGGTCCTGGGCTGTTGGGCTGGGGTCCCCGGAGCCGCAGTAGGTGCAGATGGGTGCGGCTCTTCTCTTTGGCGATTTGGATGGCCTCGGGCGGGGCACCCCTGAGACCCAGGCTCCGGCAGACCAGGGAGGCCAGCACCACGCAATCATCCCAGAAGCACACGCACCCGTCCGGGCGGAGCCCCGCCAAATCCAACCACTCGCAGATGCGCGTGCAGTTGTGTTCATCGCGGCGATGGTCGGGGAGGTCCGGCAGGGGGAGGAAGTGTTCCACCAGGCGGGAGGCGAAGTGGGAGGGGTCAGAGTCCACCAGCAGAATCTGAAAGCGAGACAGTGGGGAGGAGAGAGGAGAAGGAGAGCGAGGGGCAGAGAGGAGGTAAAGAGAGAAGGAGACAAGGAGAGGTAGGTAGAGGGGGAGAGGGGTGGAAGAATCGGCCTAGGCCGGAGGTGGTGGTTTGGGGTTTGGGGTTTGGGGGGCGGGGCATGGGTGGGGTCCCCTTACCTTCAGTCCATAATGATTGGCTGCTTCCCACACAAATTTCTTGCTGTATCCTCCTGCCCCGATGACCAGCACTGTCTTCCGCTTCATCAGGTACCCCTGCGAGCGGGCCAGGGGGGAATGCAACAGGCCACCCAGACAGCCCTCCCCATCCAACCCTGTACCCCTGCCAAGCTCGTCCCAGCCCCCCACCCCACCCTCTAGGAAGTGGGGCCCCAGCTGGGGAGATGGGCGCAACTCCAGGACCACCGGGGAGATGACTGAATTGGAGAGGGTGATGAGGAGGTCCACTCCTGAGAGAGAGAGAGAGAGAGAGAGAGGGAGAGAAAGACAGGGAGAGAGAGAGAGAGGGAGAGACGGAAGAGAAAGCATGAGAGTGGAGAAAAGCAAAGGAGAGAGTAAAAGGAAAACAGGAAAGAGGGAGAGGAGAAAGCAAGAAGAGAAAGTGAAGCAGGGAGTAAGAAGGAGTGAAGAAACACAAGGGGGATGATTGATGAAGGGTGAAAAAAGGGAAATGGATGGAGGAAAAGAGAAATATAAACTTGCCAAATAAAAAGTGATAGTGAAAACTAGATTATGAAAATATAAAGTGTAACCAGGGGTCGCTACAATTAGCCACTGAGCTAAAGACTAGGGTACCCAGGTAATGCAACTAATCAGTCTTATTGCTTCTCCAAGGCTGACATCACACACAGAATGTGACCAATGAAATTGAAGATGGGTTGCACTGGCCCTAGAGAGCCGCATTGTGGGTTGTGTTGTTTTCACCATAAAATCATAAACTAATTCATACCCAGGAAACCAGGTGTGGTGTGTAACCTCCTACAAGGTTTCTTCCTACATGCCACTGTCACCTCTGGCTTGCTTTCTGGGGGTTTAGGCCGGGGTATACTGTGAAGCATATTGTCACACATTCTTTGTAAAGTACACTACAATATGAACGCTATATAAATAAAATGATATTGATTAATTGTGTAATTAGCTGATTTAATGGATCAATTAAGTGTTGAGTAACAACAGAAAACCAGCAGACCTCTAGAATGAGCATTTGGGGTCCAGTATGTCCCTGACAAACAGAACAGCTGACACACAGGGCCTGCTTACATGTGACAGAAGAGACTAAATTTATGACGGAAAAAAAAGTTTTTTTTGGTGTCCATTTTGTCCATCTGTCTGTCTATCACACTGGTATTAGTTTCCCCTGTTTGATTGAATGCACACATGAAAGAAATGCCAGTGACACCTGATGAAGTCGGGGGGCAGGCAGTGGGCAGACAGGTGGAGGAGGTGGAGGAGGGGGGTGTATACACTGAGCTTAGAGACGCGGCTATAAATGACCAAGATGACATTTAACCAGGAGAGAAGGGGTTATGCTCTGGGACAGGAGACAACCGTGGGAGCTGCTTGCCCACCTATCACATCGCTCTGAGCGCACGCCCCACCCCTCTGTCCTGGTGACATGCCAGACTCTGTCTCTATGACAACGTGGAGGCAGGCCAGCGCGGTGTCAGTTGCCAGGCGCCGGAGTGAGGTGGTCATAGACGGGTTGGAGTAGCCAAGGTCAGACAAGGTTGTTTCTAGGGACTGGGAGATGGAGTGACATCCAGAAAGAGGAGTGCCAACTTTACACTCCAACTGTGGAAGGAGGGAGGGTAAATAAAGAGAAAAGGGGAGAGAGAAAGAAAGAATGTAAACTGATATATCAGTCTCAAACTCACTACTCCTAGCCTGGATTAACATTCACATCCACCATTATAGTCTGAACTCCAATAAACTTTCTTTTTTCACACGTCATCACAGCCTGGTGTCTTGAAATCCTTCAAATGGGTTCTGGCGATAGCTAACATGATCGCCACGGTGACCGATTGCTATTGGCTTTGTAGTGATGAGCACAAAGGACGGGATTGGGTCTTCCAAATTCCCTTCAACCCCCCCTCACCTTGTACAGCAGGGGGACGTTTTGGGGGGAGCGGGTGACGGTGGCACACACCCTGAATGTCAGATCAGGAACCTGGGGCCTGCAATCTGACAGGGAGGAGGGGAGAGGGGGAGTGGGGGGCGGGGACGAGAGAAATGGTGTACAAACATGCACTGCACCCCCAAAGAACATGCAGGGTTGGGGAAAGAAAACACCTGAATGGGTCAAGGGTCTAAATCAGGGGTAAGAAACTCTGGTCCTGGAGTGCCGGTGACATTTCTGGTTTTTGTTGAACTTGATCACAAGAATTTGTTGGATAACTAAAAGCCTGGCTCCAGCACTCCAGGACCAGGGTTGCCTATCCCTGATCTACATAATGGAATAATGAGAAAGATCAGCAAACAGTAATGGTGGTACAACTGCTAAAGTGTGATTACTGCTACTGCTAATACTACTGCTAAAGCTAATATTACTGTTACTGCTACATTATTGCTAATGTTACTATTACTGCTATTGCCATTGCTATTGTTACTCATAATAATATTGCTGCTTCTGCTATTGCTGTGGGTATGGCTACAGCTACCTCTACTGATACTGCAACCACTATTGCTTTGGCTACTGTGCTACTGCAATCGTTACAGTTTCTGCTATTGCTATTACTTCCAGCGAATACCTCCTGCAAATACATACTTTACAGAGATAACTACAGTCAATGCTGTCAATGCTGCTGGTACTACCTTAAAGTACAGTACATACTAAATTAATGACTTTGAGTTTGAAACAGAGGATTACAACACCACCACCCCACCCCATTACCCTTGGATGGTAGCCTGTACCTGAGTACTGCTCCCAGGTGTGGTCTTCAACTTGAGGCCCAGGCTTCAGTGGAGGGCAATAGGCCTCGACAAGGATGGCCTCTCCAGGCATAAGGACGGGCAGTATTTTGGTCACCTTCATCCACACCTCCTCCCTGTTGTCCCGGGACAGGTAAAGAAGGCTGTCACCTGACCAACCTCCACTGCGCCTCAAGACCACCTGCAGACAACCCAAAAATGGCACAACACTTCGCATGAAAGTTTTGCTCAATGGTCCGCAACCTCTAAAATTTTGTTGTGTTGCGGACAGCCTCATACTTTGTCCCACAGTGTGATTGAACAGTTTACAAATGTAAACAAATGGTCAGGAGTTTGGGCATCTTCTTTCCAAAGAGATAACAGAACCCTCTCGGCAAACCTTCACTTAAGCATAAATGCAAAATGCTATGCGACACCCCAACATGCGACGAAGTATAAATTAGGCTTCAGCTTAGCACACTTAGCTTAGCACATAAGTATCCTTATACTTGTATGTAGGCCTTACAGCTGGATATTTTACAAAGACCATTTCAGGTCAAGTACCTGGCCTAGGGGTACAGAAGCAGCACACCACCTAGGAATCAAACCTGCAACTTCTTGAGAAACCCCATCTCGTAAGCATTATGCTACACTGCTGCAATCTTGCATAAATAAATGGTCTCATAGATCCAACACATTAAGATTTAACCATGTTTCTGTTAATTAGTCACTGTTGTAATAGTAATAATATAATAATAATATTCTCACACCACAGGCTGATCATTTTAGAGGGGCTTTCATAGGCTGAAAGTTTGGGAACCCCCAGTTTAACTGACTAGAGGATGGCAAATAACTCCACTCTGGTTACTGCCACGCACCCTGTTGGCCAGCCTCAAAGCATCGGACTCCAGGAACTTTGTCAGCTTGTTTCGGATGGAGTCTGTACCCCTCTGTGCCCCCGTCTCCAGCAGGACTACCTCAACCACCCCCGTGCGACCCTCCCCCACGCCATTCTGCCCCGGGGGCAGGAGGAGTGCCAGGGTCGGGGGGCAGTTGATTTTGGCCTTCTGCAGCAGGACCCTCATGGTCAGCCTGTCACTCCAGAACCGTTCCAGCTCCAGGGACCCCCCCATTGGGCAGTCAACCCCCCGTGTCACTTCCTGTGCAGCCCAAGGGTCGCATGTCAGCAGGTAAGTGACCCGGCGGGGTGGGCTGAAGGTGAGGAGGGTGGTGCGGCCCCCAAGGTCAAAGGTCACGGCTTTGTGGACCATGAGGGATGTGGAGACACGAGAGACCCAAGAAGGGGAGAGACACAGGAGGGAATCGCCTGGAGAGAGATAGAGAAAGACAGAGATGGAGAGAGTGAGAGAGAAAGAGTCAGGGGGGTAACACGCAACATTAATATGTGACATGTTCTGTGAGCTGCACAAGCTTGGCTTTCATAGTGTGATCTAGAAAAGAAGAAAAGAAAGAGGGAGGAGGAGGAACAGGGAAAAGAAAGTCTTCCATCCTTGAAGAGATGGTGAAAAGTTAAACTGGGTGAGACACATTCTTGGCAGGTCCACTCACTGAGGTCAGAGAAAAGTTCAGCATTCCAGGGTCAGAGCAGCCATTGCAGCTATAATAATAATAATAATAATAATAATAGTAATTATTATCATTATCATTATTATTATCCAAAACATTATTATCCAACATTCAGGAATAAATAGCATTTCCTTAGGCCATGACATCCATGACCTTTACTGCACTTAATGACATCACAAATGTCATTACATTACTACAGACATCACTAAATATAGATGCACTCTTCATGCAGATGGCCCACAATATGTATGGGGAATTGTGGGATTGAGGTGGTCCTGTTTCTAGCATTAGACTCTGTTGGCGGCCACAGTCAAGGCTGGCAGGGTCTGGATTGCACACCAGATTGGGGGGCGGGTCAGTATACTGGAAGCCAGTGTCTTTAAAGCACTGATATCCCAGCAGCCCCTGGGTGAGACCATCTTAGGAATTTGGGTACTGTGTTTAATGGCTTGTCCCTGAGGAATATCCAAGCATTGCTTTGGACTACGCTACATGTGTGCGTGCATGTGTGTGTTTGGGGAGATGTTTGGTGGGTGAGGTGTTATTTTGAGTATTTTTAGGGGTTCTTACCTGGGCTTACCTGACCTGCCTGTAACAGGAAGGACAGATGGGGAAGAGGAGAGCCCAACACACACAAACACAGCTCTGAGTAGCATTCACCTGCTCACACAGGGAGAAAGAGAGGATTTACACATTTGGGAAAGAACGTCATTGAACAAGCTTCATCGTACATTTCAGCACCACAACTATGAGAGAAGGACCTCAATTAAAATGAAAAAGAAAACAATTAGTACACCAAATATTGTCAAGAATATGTGTGATTATGTTTCAATTATCAAAAGAAATTAATCTGTCAGTTAAGTAAACCGTGTCCAGTTCAGGGTTACTTTATTGTATCCTCTTACCTGGTGCAGGTCCACCACATGTCCTGTCCTGGGTTTTGGGAAGCCCAATCTCTCTCAGTACTTCCTGTAGCATCTGGTACAGACCCCTCTCCACACGGTCTGGATCTGACATCACACAGCTGCTCTCCTGCGGCATGATGGGACAGCTGAGAAGCACACTGCCCGGGAGGGAACTGACTGAGAGCTTGGGAGAGAGAGAGAGAGAGAGAGAGCATTTAGAATTTGAATTTGAGAGAAAAGGGGAGGAGAGAAGGAAAGAGGGAGAGGGGAGAGATAGAATTGAAAACTGAAACAATGTGTCCGAGGGTTCGAACACACAGATCAATCAATTAATCAAACTTTATTTGTATAGCACATTTCATACAGTAAGTGCAACTCAATGCACTTCACAGAGAATAATTGCAAAGAATGATTAAAGTAATTAAAGAGAAGGGAAACAAACAAACAAATAATAATAATAATAATAATAATAATAAAAATAAATAAAAGCAATGCAAAAAACCTAGGTAAAAGCAATGTTAAAAAGGTGTGTCTTAAGATTTCTTTTAAAAATGTCCACAGATTCAGAAACCCGTAGATCCTCTGGCAGGCTGTTCCAAAGGCTAGGACCATAATTGTTACGATCCTGATACGGGACGAACCCAAGTGCAACGACCAGGAGGCAGATTAAAAAAAAGGGGATATTTATTAAGCGTTGGGGTAGTCCCAAAGCTGTACAGTAAAGGCAAAACAGAATTAATACATAGAACATAAATTAAGTCCTATACGGACTGCTCCAAGCCGGAGCTGGACTTGAAATCAAGGAGGGTTCCAAGCCGGAACCGAAGGGGTGCAGGACTGGAAGTCCAAGCCGGACTTGGTGCAGGAAGTGCCCTACTGTTCCAAGCCGGAACTGGACAGGGTAGGTGGAGGCGTAGCACCGGGTCTGGACCGGAACTGGACCGGGAGGTCCACTCAGGAAAACGGGAGCCGACACGGAACTTGTTCCAAGCCGGAACTGGACTTTACTGGAGGTGTACAACACACCGGCACTGGACAAGAACTGGACTGGAACTGGACTGGAACTGGACTGGAACTGGACAGGAACTGGGCTGGAACTGGACCGGGAGGTCCACTCAGGAAACGGGTGCTGGAACGGAATACGTTCCAAGCCGGAACAGGACTCTCACGGAATGGTGGGCTATACACCGGGACTGGACTGGAACTGGACCGGGTGAATCACTCAGGTACAGGTACTGGAACGGCGCGAATGTTCCAAGCCGAAACTGGACTTTACTTGGGCGGAGAATCTCTCTCCGGGACTGACACAGGAACTGGACCGGGTTATCAACTTGAGTCAAAAGGGTAGAAAGCAGAGGTTAGTAGCAGGGTACTGCAGACAGGGTTACGACCGGGAGGTCTTAAAGGAGGTTTTGACGACAGCCAGGGTTGTAGCTGGCGAAAACCCGACGGGGCTGGGAGGTGAGGCGTAGCTCGGGTAGGTCTCGTCGGAGCCGGCTGAACTCCAGGGATCCTGGAACCGTAACCGAAGTACAGGAGGTAGCTACGGCCGGACAGGAACGACAGAGAGAGTTAGCCAGGCAGGACTTGGCAGCGGATCTAGACCCGAGCTGGAGGTGGGAGTACCGCAACACACTCACGCAACATAAAGGGGAAACAAACACTGCTACAGGGAGGCTGGAACCACGGCGTCTGGAGATTTGAAGGGAGACAAGTAAGTAGCATGCAACAGCGAATGTTACGGGAGGATAGCTACCAAACCGCAGAACAGGTAAGCAGATAAACAACAGCGAACTGTAGAACACCGGACCAGAAACGTGACATGACATAAACAAGGTAGGTTAGTTAACGAACTGGCGCCGACTAGCAACCAGACAGGGGTTTAAATAGTGCAGGGAATGAAAGAGTGAATGAGAAACAGGTGTGATAATTAACCGGGAGTGATTGCAAAACACAAAGGTGAGGAATGCATGCAACGAGTAGGGAGAGCGATAGGCGGAAACAAAAGTGACAATAAAACGAACAAGACAGAGGAAGACGCCCAGACTGCAGCAGCAGGGAAAACATGGACAAAGGAATCCAACATGACACGGAGGGAAACAGGGAAAACACGGAAAACGGACAGGAAGGGAACGGAACGTTACAATAATAGCTGAAAGCTGCTTCTCTGCGCCTTTTTGTTCTAGCCTTTGGAACAGTTAAGAGGCCAGTGTCAGAGGACCTAATGGTTCTGGCACATACCTAAAACGCATTTCAGATAAATAGGCAGGTGCATTGCCATTTAATGATTTAAAAACCAATAAAAGGATCTTAAAATCGATTCTAAAACTAACAGGCAACCAATGCAGGGACTTTAAAATGGGTGTAATGTGTACTCTCTGTCTGGTCTTTGTCAGCACGCGTGCTGCTGAGTTCTGCACAAGTTGTAACTGACCAATTGCTTTTTTTGGTAGACCAGACAGGAGAGCACTACAGTAATCAAACCTGCTAGTAATAAAACCATGCATTATCTTTTCAGTATCAGCCTGAGAGAGAAACGGTCAAACTCTAGCAATATTCCTTAAATGGTAAAAAGATAATTTTGTGACATTTCTGATGTGGGCCTCCAAATTTAAGTCTGAATCAATAATGACACCAAGGTTTTTGACCTGATCCTTGGTGTGGAGTGCAAGTGATTGTAATTTTAGAGTCAGTTTCTCTCTCTGGGCCTTTGCTCCAATGACTAAAATCTCAGTTTTATCTTCATTCAACTGGAGGAACTTTTCTGACATCTATACATTTATGTCAGAAATACACTTCACTAAGGTGTCAATGGGGCTAAGATCATCTGGGGATACAGAGATATATAATTGGGTGTCATCAGCATAAATATGAAAATCAATTTTGTGCTTTCTGATGACACAGCCGAGTGGTAACATGTACAGGCTGAAGAGAATAGGGCCAAGATAGAGCCTTGGGGAACACCACATGTTGCGTCTACTTTTCTTTTTAAGATAGCACTTAATGTCACACAGTCTGATATTATCCTCAGGAGGACTAATGGTATCCCATGTGCCCTTCATTCGTGGGGCTTAGATTTCAGAATGCACTAACTGCTGCAGCTCAGGAGGAATCTGCCCTTTTGGCTCTGGGGTTGTGATTTTGCCCAGTTGACCTGTAATTGAGATGGGAAGGAGTGGCGGAGTTGGAGAGAGTGAGAGAAAACGAGGTGGGGAAGTGGTTGTTAATTTAGGAACACGATGTGATTTTGGGACTTTATGACCCTACGTTGTAAACCCCCTGACTTAAAGTGTAACCATGATTACGAGAGTCACTGCGGTCAGCCACACACACTCCACTGGCAGTAATGACAGCTGCAGAGTCTCAGAAGTAGACACACACACACTCTCTGTCCCTGTCAGTGTTAAGCCTGATTTTTTTAACATTTTTTTTTTTATACCTTGTTTGCTGTTTGGGGGTTCTTGGCCAATTTTCCTTTTATTTCTCTGTATAGCGTCCTCCGTCGGATTTGCTCCTTTGGTGAAAATATTTGTTGCCTTCAAGGGACAGATAGGGAATTTTCTATATTTTCTCTGTTAAGCACTCGGCTAGCCGGTTAGCTAATTGGACTCAGAGTGGGCCATTACAAACCAGCAGTTAAGCTTTTCTGAGTCTGTGTCCTGTATTTTGTTTCTCTGTACAGCGTCTTTGTGACGTCAATTCTCTGTCACATGTAAAATACACCTATTCAGTGGTATGACAGAGGTGAACCTTGACCTAGTCAGGACATTTAAAAATATGCCTGTAAATTCAGCATGACAACAAAATGTGAAAAGTTCCTATCCAATCAAAAACAATATCACAACATAATCAAGAGCCTTACTCATACATTGGAATCAAACCTACAAACTTTGGGTTATCAGCCAAGTCTCCCTAACCATTATACTACAACTGCCATCCATCTGCTTACAAAATAATCTTACAAGAACAAAAGCAGAAAGCCTTGTTCATCTCCAGTTGTCCTCTTGATGTACTATGACCTTCAAAGCCTTCACTATGGTCTGGATTCACTCAGCACTTTAATAATAATAATAATAATACATTTTATTTATATAGCGCCTTTCAGAACCCAAGGTCGCTTACAGAATTTGAGAGGGGGGAACAGAAACACAAACTTTACTTATGAATAAATTTAAATGTTGCTTTTCTTCAGTGCAGACAAATTTGTTTTCATTCCTTCATTTTGGCGAATGCTGAACTTATCAACATTGTACCAATAAATGACATTACATTACAATTATTTGGCAGACACTTTTATCCAAAGTGACATACAATAAATATTGTATCTTTACCTTTTGTTAGAATAGAATAACTTTTATTTTCCCGTGAGGGAACTTCAGTTAGACCAAAGCTGTGCCAGCGTCACGCTCTTTGGAAATGTGAAACATTAAAAAGTACTTAAAGCTTATTAACAAAGCCAAAATAAGGGTAAGTGTAATTGATTTGGTCTACAGATGTAAAAAAACTAGTATTTGAAGCAGGTCTCCATGATCAAGCAGTTTCTGGTAAATACATTGTGATGACATCCACATGAAATGCAAAACTCTGTACACTGCTCACGTAAAAATAAAAATAAAAAACAGCAGAAAAAAATGGTAAATATGACATTCATACACACAAAGGTGTTCTTCTTTGGATATCACGTTAAGAGGAATTGCCAACAACAAATTAAGTGTTCACTCTTTCCACTTTCTCTATCAGTCTCTCTTTCTCTCTCTCACTCACTCTCTCTCTTTCTCTGTCTCTCTGAACCTCAGAGTTAAACAGTTACTATTAGCCAGTCATTACTCTCTGAAAATGTATTAATTTGCCACAGTGATTCCGAGTCAGTTAATTTCAACACTGGGAAGTACAAATTTACCAAATTTTACAATGTGAAGGATAGAGCCACTTTAAACAGAGGCCACTGGGCTCCATGGGAGCAGATATAAGTGTGTAAAGAGGAGCAGGACCTGACTCTTCCCTAAAATAAACCCTCCTGTATAGAAATGAAAATTCATCCATTTTAAAATGGACACAAATCAAACACTTAGACATGGCGAAATTGATGCTTGGACACTGGTACTCTCAGTCATCATGTAGCATGCACACACACACACACACACACACACACATAAACATACTCATACACACACACAAAGTCACATGTAATGTTAATGTAAACTGTATAAGTCACTCCGCATCTGCTAAATGCCTACAATGAAAATGGATTAAAAAAATTATTTGCAGGCATGACTGCTCACACACACACACACAAAAATGCTTGTGTGATTGCACACGCACAAACACACACACACACAGAACATAAAGAGACTTCAGCACCACTAAATGTGCAGACACATATATATATAATCCTGCTCTTTCTTTCTTTAGAACTTTTTCATTCCCTCTCTTTTTATCTTTCATCCAGACTCACCATTGTCACTGCGCAGCAGAAGTAGCACTCTGGAAATGGCAGACAGTGAAAGAGTGAGAGGGTAAAAAGAGAGAGGGTGAGAGGGAGGGGTTAGGGTAAAACAGACAGGAAGAAAGAGCAAGGGATAAAGAGAGAGAGAGACAGCTTGGGAAGGAAAATGTTATGGATCCTAGAAGGGACTGGACTCAAATGCACGACTCACAGACAGGAATTGCAATAATTAAAATAATTTATTACTTTGTCCAAACTCCAGAAGTATAGGGAGAGATTAAGGCAGGGACTGGATCCTGGAATGGTGTTAGCAGGGGGTTGAACGGGAGTGGGAGTAGGCAAGGGGCTGGATGGTGGTGGAATCCTGGGCTGGTGTAGCAGACGAGGAGCGGGATGCGGGAGACAGGGGCTGCGTGGAGTGGGCTAGGATAGCTGCAGGCTGGCGGACAGGCAAAGCAGAACAAGGCATTAATTACAGCAAGGCAAGAACAAAACAGGTAGCGTAATACGCTAGGCTAGGCAAGACTAGAAGCAGCAAAAGCAAGGCAAGACAAGGCTTGAATACTACACACTAGGCAAGACAAGAGTTATTTCAACAACAAGACTTAACGAACTGGCACAAGACAATGAACACCGGGAGCATATATACAGTGGTGTTCAAAAAAATAGCAGTACAACATCAGTAACCTGATGAACCACTGTTATTAGTAGTAGTGATATTTCTGCATGGCAAATAATTTACTTGTAGATGTAGTAGTGTAATAGAAAAACAACAGACCCAACTGTCATGACATGCACGCTGCTTGTTCTGAGTAATTGACTCATTCATTGAAAGGGGCATGTTCAAAATAATAGCAGTGTGGAGTTTAATTAGAGAATTCATTCATTCTGTGAAAAAAAACAGGTCAAACAGGTATTCCACAGGTAAACAGGTGATGCCATCATGATTCTGTATAAAAGGATATCAAAAGACTCCTGATATCTTATTTCCAGGTACTCTTAGAAGCAATACTATAACCTCTCTGCATTTGAATGGATCTCTATGGGAATTGGGGGGTGGGACTAGATTAAGCTGTAAATTACACGGGAATAGTATGGAACCCATGGTTGGCTAAATAGCTGAAAGTCAACAAGGGTCTGAGGTATCAAACAAGTCTCAAACCATCACTCTGCTGCCAGATATGCAGTAGATATGGATGGATCACTTGAAGGGTTGTTTCTCCTGACAAATTTTCCTATTGAACTCTATGGAAAAATAAGTCAGGAGAAGAAACCCTTCAAGTTATCCATATCTACTGCATATCTGGCAGCAGAGTCATGGTTTGAGGCTTGTTTGATACCAAAGACCCTTGATGACTTACAGCCATTTTACCAACCATGTATTCCATACTGTTATTACTGATTGTGGAAGATGAACTGAGTTAAAAGGTTTTTCTCATCGCAATGGCTTACAAATGCACTAATAAGGTCTAAATGTCTACTGTAAAGGTCCTTTTGGCCTGCTGCAAAACCAATAACAGACTAACAGACATAAGTTTCAATCCGCCCGGGGTGTGTTTTTGCAAGAAGAGGACCGACTGCGTGTATGATAAGGAAATTATTCTCGCTCAGCCACTGTTACGATAAAGAAAACTTTCTTTTCTCCTCGTTTGAAGTTCAGTAGTCTGTCATTTTCCACTGCTAAGAATCTTCCCCCTTATGAGGGGTATATAACTGCTGTAATCATCTGTGTTCAATGAACTTGCCTTGTCAGAGGTATAGTTCCCTGACGGCCATTGCAATAAAGTGCTGTACTTGTCAAAGAATCATCTCTCCGACCTGGTGGTTGTTTTTCCACGACATGGTTTTTTTTTCTACACATGCAGACACGCGCACACACACACACACACACACACACACACGCCTACACATACATACATGTATGCACACACACACACACGCACGCACGCACGCACGCACGCACGCACGCACGCACGCACGCACGCACGCACGCACACACACACACACACACACAGTCTTCCAGTTTGAAAGACTACATTCAGGTGTGCAGGCAAGCACATATACACACCACCAGATGTAAATTACGAGTAGAATGTGCATGCATTCTGTGTTCCTGACTATTTTTCTCTTTTTAAAGTGCTATTGTATTAAACCTGCTTGATTAAAATTTTAATTTACGGGGCACACACCCTTTACGGTTTAACTCTTTAACCTACAGGAAAAGGAGATGAGGGTTTTAATATTAGCTGACATTTAAGCTGGACCGCCTTCCAGACGAAGCAGTCGTTGGCACGTGAAGTCATTGGCAAGATCGTACACGCATATAATTTTTTAAATAATTAGACAGGACATAAAACATATGGATGTAGCCTACGCTTTCCCGATCATCACAAGAGTCCAACGTGTTATACATAGGCCTAAAACACACCTGGGGGAAATATGTATACATATAACACATCTGGGGGAAAAAAGAATCAGAAAAAATAAGGATAATTTAGTATCGCGAGAAATACAGTGGAGTGGAGAAGCACGTTACAACTGGTGCAGGACTGTGAACAGACTGACCTCTGCTGCTTGGAAACGGTAGTGCGGAACAAAATAGCGGGTACTGAGCTATTTTTATACAGTCTATGGTACTGAGGTGTTGTTCGTTGTTCGGGAGGAGGGGTCAGGGTTGACTGGGTTTGGGGCGTTAGTTAGTGTTTGGGCTTTGCTGCGGGGGCCGGGGGTGGGGGCAATGGGATTCCTTGCTGTGCAGGGTCTAGTATTTTATTTTTCATTTAGGGCTTAAATTGGAGTGTACTGTGCTTTCATTTTCGAAAGGCCGACGGTGGAGCCATTTTTATCCGTTCCTGCGTAATTTTTTCTGCCAAAATAATTTCTGCCACTGGCATATCGCCGACGTGTTCAGTTATTTACGTCGAGGTGATTGTACCTAGCACGGGCACAAATGTTCATACAATTTTTCTTTTCTTCTGTGGTTCGTGTTTTTTGTTAGGTCGAATAGGCGATGCATTTGAAGTCTACTAAAATAATTAAAAACAACCAGGAGCCGGCTATTGGCACCACACAGATGTGAAGTGTGTTTTGTTTGATTTAGTCACCGGATGTTTATGACTTAAAAATTTCAAGGTTCGCCTGTATAATTGAGACAGATAGCCTATAGCCTACACGATTATAGCTACAGTAATGAACACCGCCCAATGATACTTCACGAGAAAAACGAAGATCTACACGCTTCGTTCGAGGAAAGGGGATGTAGCTCAGTGGTAGAGCGCATGCTTTGCATGTATGAGGCCCCGGGTTCAATCCCCGGCATCTCCACGGCTCTTTTGGAAGAGTAGCCCCAAATAACACGCAGTGTTTATCTATCCAGTTGATAGAATGATCAAGAACAAACATTTAACTCACTGATGCATTGCGGCGTTAGGTACGAAAGGACCGAAAGAGCCAACGTTTGAAATATTTGTTACAAAAAATACAACACTGACAATAGACCCATTTCTTGTTTGTAAACAAAAGAGGATGCGCGCGCAACCCTGGGGCAAAAAGTGTATCACCTTGGCAGGCTATCATAATGCGGTGGACTTGATCATCAACGATTTAACGGACTAAGTGCATCTAATTTTGTTTCTGGTTCTTTTATTTCACTTTCATCTTGGCACAGCGATACAAATTATATAACTTTTCTGTAACCTTTTTTGTTGTAACGTTAACTTAAGCTAGCATATTTAGCTATATCTTATTTACCTTATAAATGAGTGCAAGCTAACCGTCTTTACTGTCAATGTTTGACAGCGACAAGTTAACTTATTTTTTAATGTTAGTCCAATTCAATAACTCGGACATATAGGATACACCACATTGACAATAAAAAAAATAAAAAATGAGTCTAACGTTACTAGTCTGTTTGAAATTTATATAGCCTAGTGTAACTTCTGTTAATGTTGTTATAACGTGTTTGGCCAGATAGGATGACTCTACATAGCCTGTCTAGCAGCTACGTTACTTAACACACACAAAGGTGGATCAGCTGGCAACCATTGTGTCAGTAAATTGTCTGTGTGATGATGTGTTGATAACTTAATGTTTATCTATAGCCACAACAGAAAAGGCACTAGAGCTAGCTTGCGTAGGCTACCGAACCCTGTTATCGGGCGAAAAACTGAAACTTTTGTGAACAAAGCTATGATACTGATATTATTTTGGCACATAATCTTACTATTGAACATATTATATTTATTAGATTAAAAAAACAATAAGATAACTTTTAAGCCAATAAACATGTAGCCTAAGTTAGACGTGACCGGTAGTTTTTTTGTTTTTGTTTTAACGACTTTTAGATTAGGCTAACGTTAGGCTACTGCCAAAAAAGGGGAGCCGACTATCGGGTGGCTCTTGCAATGCCTAAAGAAGCTCAAGATTTTTTGTTGTTTTAATAATCAATTATTAGTTTATTTAATCAAGAAAGATACATTTTGAATCCCCGATATGTTGGTAAGATGCCTGGCTAACTGGATTGTTTACATGGCAGTCCATTTGTCCATCTCATTGGATTTATTTTTTCACCTCCCGCGCCCTCGAGTGGACATATAAGAAATGGCACTTTTTAATGAATTGATTACAATGAATTCGAATTAAAGAAAACAACAACACACGTTTTGCTAATATTGTGAATGTGCTAACGTTATAGACATACCCAGCTAGCAAAAAATAATCGGGCCAGTGCTGGCCCGATTCCGTCTTGCCGGAATGTTTTAATCGGGCCGAGTTCGGCAGCCGGACTCGCGCCGACGTCAAAATGGTCGGGCGGCCCAGAATCGGCCCGAGTACATTGGCCCGATTCCAGCAGCCGCATCCCGCCCGACTCTGGCGGCACACAGCCAGAATCTGCCCAGAATCGGCCCGAGCAATGACCCACATCCGGCAGCCGTAATCTGGCCGACATGGTTCCACATCGCTTTTATGGCTACCCCTCTAACTCCCCCCCTTTTTGTAGGCTATAGCTTAATATATTATGCTGAATGGTAATAGGCTATGCATATTTAGCCTAATGGCTTTTAAACTTTACATTTCAAATGAAGCACAAGTAGCCTTGATAATTTCAAATTAATCCAAACTTTATTTAAAAAAACAAAAAACAATCTTAAAACAGAATGTTAAACTGGCTATTAAAGTAGCCTAACAAACAATCAATATACCTGGCCTATCAATATTAACTAATATTAATATCATCAAAAATAAATAGAACATAGGCTAATAAATACATAACTAATTTAGTACAGAGTCGGTAGCCTATTGAACTAGGCTATAGCCCATATTTTAACTTAGACTAGATTTTATTTAACTAGCCTACTTTATTTAAGGAGAATAGCCTAAATTATTTTCCCTCTCTGCCGTCTTCCCCCGTCTCGATTGGAGGCCAGTTGGAACCAATGCTTTATTATTTTTTCAATTTCCCCATCTGTGGCCTTTGGAGACAGGGAGTTTTTCCGTACTGCCGCTTCGTTCGTTCGAGAGAGAGATTATCCAATATTCCATTATGACCATGCTATAAAACACACAAGTGTAGACTAAATGTCACGATCCTGGGGGAGGTAGGACCTAAATGCACGACAAAGGAGGCAGAGGAACAATAAAGGGAGTTTATTTAAGGGGCTTGGGGTAGTCCCAAGCCGAACACAGAATTAACACAACAGAATAACAGGGTGGTTAGGGAGTTCTCCAGCACTTGGAACTGCTCCAAGCCGGAGCTGGACTTGGATCTGGACCGGACGGTCCAACAGGAACTGGATCACGGGAACGTGGCGTTTGTTCCAAACCGGAACTGGGCTTGATTCGGGAGACAGGAGTTCCGGACCGGAACTGGACTGGTTCTAGACCGGATCACGGGAACCTGGAGTTGTTCCAAACCGGAACTGGACTTGGTACAGGAAACAGGAATGGGATCACAGGAACTGGATCGCCGGAACATGGAGTTGTTCCAAACCGGAACTGGACTTGGTACAGGAAACAGGAACTGGATCACGGGAACATGAAGTTGTTCCAAACCGGAATTGGACTTGGTACAGGAACGGGATCACAGGAACATGGAGTTGTTCCAAACTGGAACTGGACTGGTTCTGGACCGGAAGGTCCAACAGGAACTGGAACACGGGAACGTGGTGTTGTGCCAAACCGGAACTGGGCTTGGTACAGGAACTTGGACAGGAAACAGGAACGGGATCACGGAGTTGTTCCAAACCGGAACTGGACTTGGTACAGGAACTTGGACAGGAAACAGGAACGGGATCACCGGAACATGGAGTTGTTCCAAACCGGAACTGGACTTGGTACAGGAAACAGGAACAGGATCACGGGAACATGAAGTTGTTCCAAACTGGAACTGGACTGGTTCTGGACCGGAAGGTCCAACAGGAACTGGAACGTGGTGTTGTGCCAAACCGGAACTGGGCTTGGTACTGGATACTGGACGGAGGGTACCGCAACACAAACAGGGAGAGGGAAACAGCTACAGACTGGCAGGAACAATGGAGGTGGTTAACGAGACAGGAAAAGTACAAACAGGAGAACCGCAAACAAGCAGGACAGGGTAGTAACAACAGCAGGCAATGAGCATTTAAGCCCCTAGACAGAACCACACTGAAGTTAGAAGCAAGGACAGGGATACGAGGATCAAGATACAAGCACACGTAATAGCGCCGCAACAAGGTTCAGGAAAGCAACTAAGATAATGAACCAACACTGGAGGGGAGACAGCAGGTGGGTTAAGTAGGGGAGTGTAATTGGAAACAATCAGGAAAAGCATGAGAATGAAGACATGGGTAATTGAACAAATGAAGGGTGCAGAATGCATGCAACCACGGGGAAAGGAGATTGGTAGGAACCGGAGTGGGTAAAAGGAGTGAAACAAACAGAGGGAACACGCCCAGTCTGCAGCAACAGGGAAAACATGGACAAGGGAATCAAACATGACACGGAGGGAGAAGGTAAAACATGGAAAACGGACTGGACGGGAACGGGACGTTACACTAAACGTGTTGCCAGATGCCTGAATTCCCCCCCCAAAAAGATTTTGAAAACCCCCCATCTTCAATTGACTCCCATACAATTTTCTCACAATTACCCTCCAATACCTCCTTTTAAAATCCCCGTCATAGACTCGCATACATTTTTACTCTAAAATTTTTTTTGAATCCCCTACATTTAGGGGAAAATCCCCGTCTGTAAACAATGTTCAAATCACATATAGGCTACAATAGGAGTCTAGCATCACCTTGGATATATTTTACTCCAAGTTATAGGCTATAAGACAAAATATGACGACAGATATGTCGCATCTAACCATAGGCATCCGTGTTGAAAAATAAAAAATATTTTGAATGGATTTATTTATTTTTACTGGACCTTAATTGAAAAAAAAGCTTAGGGTAATGCTCCTTCTGACCTGCTGCCCGCTGCTATAGTATGAGAGAATAGTGGGTTTGCTATGTTTTCTCTGTCTCATTTTATCATATTTTGCGTAAATGTAGGCCTAAGGTTTAGCCTATCACAAATGCAACCGATGTTGTAACGTCCCGTTCCCGTCAGTCCGTTTTCCATGTTTTACCTTCTCCCTCCGTGTCATGTTTGATTCCCTTGTCCATGTTTTCCCTGTTGCTGCAGACTGGGCGTGTTCCCTCTGTTTGTTTCACTCCTTTTACCCACTCCGGTTCCTACCAATCTCCTTTCCCCGTGGTTGCATGCATTCTGCACCCTTCATTTGTTCAATTACCCATGTCTTCATTCTCATGCTTTTCCTGATTGTTTCCAATTACACTCCCCTACTTAACCCACCTGCTGTCTCCCCTCCAGTGTTGGTTCATTACCTTAGTTGCTTTCCTGAACCTTGTTGCGGCGCTATTACGTGTGCTTGTATCTTGATCCTCGTATCCCTGTCCTTGCTTCTAACTTCAGTGTGGTTCTGTCTAGGGGCTTAAATGCTCATTGCCTGCTGTTGTTACTACCCTGTCCTGCTTGTTTGCGGTTCTCCTGTTTGTACTTTTCCTGTCTCGTTAACCACCTCCATTGTTCCTGCCAGTCTGTAGCTGTTTCCCTCTCCCTGTTTGTGTTGCGGTACCCTCCGTCCAGTATCCAGTACCAAGCCCAGTTCCGGTTTGGCACAACACCACGTTCCCGTGTTCCAGTTCCTGTTGGATCTTCCGGTCCAGAACCAGTCCAGTTCCAGTTTGGAACAACTTCATGTTCCGGTGATCCAGTTCCTGTGATCCCGTTCCTGTTTCCTGTACCAAGTCCAGTTCCGGTTTGGAACAACTCCATGTTCCTGTGATCCCGTTCCTGTTTCCTGTACCAAGTCCAGTTCCGGTTTGGAACAACTCCAGGTTCCCGTGATCCAGTCCCTGTAGGACCATCCGGTCTAGAACCAGTCCAGTTCCGGTCCAGAACTCCTGTCTCCCGAATCAAGCCCAGTTCCGGTTTGGAACAAACGCCACGTTCCCGTGATCCAGTTCCTGTTGGACCGTCTGGTCCAGATCCAAGTCCAGCTCCGGCTTGGAGCTGTTCCAAGTGCTGGAGAACTCCCTAACCACCCTGTTATTCTGTTGTGTTAATTCTGTGTTCGGCTTGGGACTACCCCAAGCCCCTTAAATAAACTCCCTTTATTGTTCCTCTGCCTCCTTTGTCGTGCATTTAGGTCCTACCTCCCCCAGGATCGTGACAGATGTCATGTGTTCACACTTTTATAGGCGAGCTCTGGAAGCGCAGAGAATTTAATACATAGGCTAAATAAGCAATAAAATAGATAATGAAATGAATAAATATAATAAATAAGCAATGAAATAGATAATAAAATATAAAAGGCAATGAAATGAATAAATGGCCTATCCGTTATTTTACGTCCCTTATTTATTTCATGGCGTATTTATTTCCACTATTTCAAGGCGTAGGCCTATTTATTTCACGGCATATTTATTTCATAGCGTATTTGAAACTATTTATTTCAAGGCGTATATATTTCAAGTTTTAATTCTATATCGGTCTGCCAGTCAACATGAGGGGCAGGGTCCGATCATTGATTGCTCAGTCCATATATAAAACCGCTCAGATTTCTGCGCGCCGCCATAGGCTATAGGCGGTCAAGATCGGCGTAGGCTATTTTGGTAGTGTATTGACAGATGCAGACGTCCCCTGATAAAATATACGATAACTCGCTTAATTCTCAACCCATTTTCCTAAGAAATATCTGCATAATACCGGTTACCTTATTTCCAAATTTCCCAGAACTAGCCTATTTTTAAAACGCCCTTTTTTTGTAAAGTTTTTTTTTTTTTTTTAAGGTGTAGGCCTAAATTAATTTATAATTTCAGAGAAATATGAATTGGCTACTATAATTGGGACGTCAACCACTAAGGGGCCACCGTGGACAGGGCGTAATTGACGCAAACCCTGTTTTATTTTCCAGGACATTGCATCCAGTAATATAGGCTAGCCCTATATTGTAATCACCTCCTTAAAGGGTAAGTTCGCTATTTTGGACCTTGGACCCTATTTGCGGTCTGTCTTCCATGAACCTGACACATTGAGTCCATTTTTTCGCTGATCGGTCCAGTATTGAGTTCGCTACAGATTTCCTGTAGGCTCTCACTGGGCTACAATAGAAGTCAACGGGGCAATTATAAATGTTATGGAAAAACAACGATAAATGTGCTTTCATGTACAATAAATGAGACGGGAAGCTCAGGGTGTATTGTTACCGGTCTCAGTATGCTCTCCTGTGAAATGTATCTCAATCCGAACATTTTTACGTGCTTGACATGGCTTGGACCTAAGCATTTCTCTGTTGCTTGTTTTCGCTGCTCCCGCGGAGTACTATGTGTCGGGGGTGAGGGAGCGGGAAGGTGTGCCGGCTGTTTACGAAACTATCTATGTGAGCAGTCTGCGTTTGTTTACCTGCAGCAATGTAGGCTACAATTTGCACAAAAAAACTTGGATGATGGATTACTATAATGATTACGAAGACGAAGAATTCGATTTTGACTTTGACGTTACTGGCTACAGATTTGAGCCAGAATACACGGACACGGAACTACAAGAGATGGATGATAAGAGAGCAAGAGAAGAGAGAGAGGCTGAAGTTGCGCAGGTAATGTTATCGGAAGTCAGTGCGAGGTAGTGCGGTCGGAGAAATAGTTCTGTTTCAAATGGAACTGTTGTTTCAACGTTCGGTTTGCGTTTGCGATAGCCTACATTTCACAGGAGAGCATACTGAGACCGTAAGAATACACACTGAGCTATAAAAGCACATTTATCGTTGTTTTTCCATAACATTTATAATTGCCCCGTTGACTTCTATTGTAGCCCAGTGAGAGCCTACAGGAAATCTGTAGCGAACTCAATACTGGACCGATCAGCGAAAAAATGGACTCCATGGGTCAGGTTCATGGAAGACGGACCGCAAATAGGGTCCAAGGTCCAAAATAGCGAACTTACCCTTTAATGAGCTGAAACAGAGCAAGTTGCAAGTAGCCTATTCCACGTGGCTTTTTGCATGTCTAGATAGCTTCTTGCAACTTTGTCTGGTCATATTGGGAGGACATACATCTTGCACTTGTTTATTTCGGTTATATAGGTTAGAAAGCGCCGCTCACTGGTGAGTGATGAACAAGGTGGCTAGCATTTTGCGTCTCAGAAACTTTGCGAGGCTTTCATTTCAAGAGAAGCTATACCCACTCCAATGCAACAGGTGGCAGTATGCTGCACAGTACAGTAAGTAGCATACTTGTCTTGGTTCAAGTCTGACAAGTCGAGTCGAGAAGTAATTTCGGGCAGAGTGCTTGCGACATTTGCATTGTGCGAACAGTGAAGTTGTTGCCTGTACGGGACTTTGACGAAATGTAACTCTTCAGGGTTAATCAGAAAACAACTGTAGCTGAATATACTGGTAAGTACTTGCTTTCCATAACAAATTTCTACGAGAGATTTTGGAGAAAAAAATTTGGTGTCTTCTAAACCGAAAGTGCATCAGGTACTGGTAGCGTTGCAGTAAATAGTAGCATACAGTAAGCAAGGGAAAACGGCGAATGCTTAATGTCATTTGTAGGCTACAACGTTTAAAAAAAATAGTAGGCTAGCTATTTTTTCTATATCTGAACATGATTTTCTTGCGTGTATAAATGGTGCATTTTACAGTTTTGTGTTGTGACCAGAGGAGGGTTGTAGTAAGTGTTTTTGGCTATTTAATGCCCTGTAGTGTAATTGGAGAAGCTGAGCTTTTCGCAAGCGTCTACCCTTTTAAACAATTCTGCGTCAACATTTACGGGGTTTTCTTAAAGCTGTAGTTTATCATTTCAGACAAACAGGAATACAGTAATTGAGACGGATACGTCTCATCACTAGGGGCAAAGTGGATCGAGTTAAATTCATTCGGCAACTTATTTTATGCGTATTATGCATATACTGTATGTGACTATTCTGAAATAAATGTAGTCTGAACGTTTTACTTCCAACCAGGTATTTAACCACCCGATTGTAATCACCTCCTTAATTGAACTAGTTAACCCAATCCACTTTGCTCTCAGATTGCAGGGCAAGCAGTAAAGTCACTAATAAAATATTAGATGATCCATTTCTATTGTGGAAAACTTCCATATTCGAGCAAATAAAGTAGCTAATATTGGGCACCCCTGTCGTAATGCAAGGATAGCGGTGGGGTTGGGGTGCCGAAAAATCTCCAATGTTTCCAATTGATTACTCAACTGTGCTGGCCCGCCACAGTTTCATAATGACAAAAATATGTTTTTTACTTTCTTAATAATATTAGAAAGAAAAAAAGAAACAATGAACAAAGGTGAATGAACACTAAACAATGAACAAAGGTGACCACGTCAGAAGAAAACAAGAAGCATTTTAGACAATGAATATGAATGAATACCGTTTCTTTCATAAAACAAGAATACTTTATAACACTGCTCAGATTCTTCATCATTTCATCCATTAAAATTTACGAGTGCCCTGAGAGCATTTTGAGTCTTGTGTCACGTTAGTATCAAGCATAGACTGTTACCCATCCCTATGCTATGCTCCCCCTAGTGTTAATTAAGTGCTACTGCACTAAACCTGTATGAGGCCCACCCTGCTTGCTTTGATTGATAGGAGGACCATACCCCCTCATTTACATAGCTACAGTTTGAAAATGAAAAGTTTTTAATTTTCATTTTAATTTTGGGCTGAATAATCCTCCATAGGTACCGGCCGTTATTGCAATCGATAATTATCATTGCGGTATATCGCCCAGCCCTAACTTGAATTGTTTTCTGGATGTGTAGTCTATATTGCTGATAACTATATAGATTGTGAGTGGTGGTTTGGCAATGATGTTGCATAATTTCTATCTCCTCTCTAATCCATTGCCTATCAGTAGGCATAATCATTTCAATGTGGCTTCATGCGCGTTGTGAGAGCGAGTGAGAACTCACGCGGCCCACACTGCAGCAAGTATAGGCTAATCTAAATACAATTATTGTGTTTACCGATCCTCGCCACCAGACCAAAAACCAGCGGCCCACCGGGATTCTTCCCGATTAGCCACTCCGGCATTGGACGCACCCCAGGAAACAGCTGCCACGTAGGCCTAGGCTACGAAAATGTAGTGCAAGAATCACGGTAAAGAAAAACTGCTCTTTGCAAGTTAGACTATGAGCAACTTGTTTTAGTTTACAAGTTCACACTTAATAACGTAGAGCTACCTTAGGAAAGGTACAGTAGCCTATGAAAGTTTTCTGATTTAGTGTAAAAACGAGGACACAAGCGCTGCTAAATTCGTCACTTTAAAATGCGAGGACATGAACATGATGGCTGCGTCCCAATATTCTTCACTCCAAACCTCCTTTCCCCCACTACCACTCCTCTCCTACCCGGAAGTATGCAAAACTGCCTCAACGTTTTGAGTACAAGTATTTGCAGTACAGTATTCAATGTACCTGGCATTGCGGTTTGCGGTTTCGAGACGTTAATTAATATGTAACAACTTATACATAATTAATATGTAATCAGCAACTTTAGATTAAAACACAAAGATCCGTTTCCGGGGCACGGAGTAGAGGAGGTGGTACTGGAGGAAGGGAGGGTGCATTTTTCGACTATTGGGACGCAGTCTGAGAGGTGCTCAATTTCTCCCACCGTATCTCATTCTCTGTTTGGCTACAGACCTTTCTTGTGATTTAGCGATATTTGATTGAAAAAAACAACAACTTATAAACTACACTGCAGTTTAAAAAATTAAAAAATATCACTGGGCTAGGTCCTCTTTAAAGACTCCTTACTCGTAAATTATCACGTTGTCTTGAGAACTCGTACACCGTGGCTGCTTCATTAATTGACATACGTATAATCCATAATACGACCAGCTAAAACCACCAAGTTTGGATTTCAACAATGAATGCGCTGAAGATACTGACACAGACAAGTATTTTCTTTCAAATAACTTTATATATTATAAAAACAGATTCTAAAAATATTCATTTTCGTCATCAGTTTCCAGAATTCCCAGTAAAATAAAATGTGTACATTCAGTTATCACACCTTTTCATACATTGCTATATGAAAATGCATAGCTCAAATAATCTACACAATGGAAGCCGTGCTGCGGTAACGATGGCTGGAATTATTAAAAATAATACGACTGCAGAATATGCTTTTCTGCACAAAATACAGGCAAAAACAACGAGCACGTCATAAAACAAACACGACAAAATACAGTACTGTAAACTTCATACCATTTCGTCCTTATTTACAAAAGAAATATCAAGCAAACAATCAATTTGCATACATTGGCATGTACACTATATACAGTCTATTTGTAATAAATGATATTGTTGTGTACTACTATTAGAATTTAATTCAATATCAATGTTCAACAAATTAAATGACATACACCCTGCATAGATTACTAAAATATGAAAAGTACTCAGATTAATAAAAATGTGCAGACCTAAAGAAAAAACGAAAGGAAAAACAACAATACTGGTGTACATACAGTAAGACTGCTGAACACATAATATTGAAAAATAGAAACCAGAAAATAAATAGTGGACATTGAAGTTAAAGACAGTTTGGAAATGTTCTGCTTTTTAATTACCTGTAGTCCATGTTCAGTTAAGACAACATCAATTCACAGACCAGTTTTTATTATTGATGAGCAGATATCTTAGTTTTAATAGCTCATAGAACTCTTCACATTAACTTTATAGAAATACTGGATTAGTAAGATTAATTGCAATTGAAATTAATACTTTAACTTAATAAATGTCATTGCATTTTGCCAACTGTGGCACAATACATCAGCGGGATGTAAAACTTTTAATGTGTTTTTCCCCCCTGCAGACAGGATACAAAAAGCATTGTTGAAAAGAAGCACAAAGCCGTACCACGACAGAAAACACTAGGTTTGACCGATGCTTGCATGGTTTTTAAAAAGGAAGGTTTCTATGACTTTATCTATTAAAATGTGAAACTCATAAATTTGAACTTAAATAAATGTCCCGCTTCACCTGATTATTTATCAAATACCCATTCAATATCTACTTTTTGTTTTTTTTAAATGAACTCAAAATGCAAACCAATCATTTAGTTTCAAAGTCACACATTTTATTGCCATAATTTGTGCTCATGTGTGTCATGTTTTTTCCACATGCATAAAATTGTGAAAATTTACTGGAGTATAAAAAATGTCAAACCTGAAACTAACATTTATAGAGTAATCCTGATCTGATGCTCACACACCAAAACACAAAGTTTTACCACTATAAAACTGTATTACTTGTTCCAATCCGTGAAAAGCTGACAAAAATATATCTTCTTTCCATTTGATTTGCATTTAACTGGCTTGTAATTTACAGGTAAAAACTACAGCTGGATTACTAAAACTTAGATATGCATAAAAAATACCAGTCCTAACAAACACACAGGTAAACCAGTTAAACCAACAAATAGCTTTCTGAGTGAGAGAGGGAGCAGTTAGGGTTTAGCTGGTTTCCACGATGACAAGAATAAGGTCTATCTGCGGGCCTATCTGACTGGACTCCCTGCTGAAGTGTGGGTGTTTTGGAGAGTGAACTGCTGGGTGGAATAGTGGTCACAGAGTCAGGCGCTGCGTGTCATGTTGATGTTGAGGCTGTGGCCAAGTTTCTGTATCAGCTGAGACAGCTCTTCTGTGGCCTGAGACTTGTCCTCTAAGAGCTCATAGCGGAGGCTGGAGATGTCCTGTTTGATCTCCTTCAGCTCCCCTGTAAAGGACAAGAGAACAATGAGTGTTCAGCCTACTGGTGGAACCCATTGGAACCATAGAAATGTATATTTAACTAGTCAGGAAAGTACGCCCTCAGCTAACCTAATCTGTGAAGCACCCGGAAGTAAGCCTGTACTGGGTGTGTCTGTGGGCTGTGAGTGCAAAAGATTAGAGCCCTCATTAAAATGAATGGGGAATATCAGACCTTTGAAGGCGAAATAAACTTCTCCGATGATATATTTAAACTTGATTAAAAATCGTTACGTTTCATATGAAAAGCAGATTGTGAAAATACTGTATGTCAAATCTTTAGAAAAATGTCATTTTAATAAATATTTCCCTAACACTTCTGGGACAAAACAAGCATTATATCACAAACTGCTACACATAATGTAATTTATAATCACAAAAAAATTGACCGATTAGGTTTTCTTTGCTTGTCAAATTAGCCTGGTTTTCTCCATTGAATTAAAGCTCATTTGCACTCAGTTCTCCAGTTGCTATATATAAAAAACCATGTCATAACATGTTTGGTAAAGAACTAACGAACACATTATTTGTTTCACGGTATTATTTACACCGCACAATGTTATATTTCACTCATGATAACATCTTTGTCTGATTCCTCTGCAGTTTCAATGGATTTTAAATTGGAACCGCAGCATATATATATATAAAAAGGCCACCAGGGAAGGGAAGGAGAAGATAATGTGAGGTTGGAGTGAGGTGACGACTGGGAAGGTTGACGCAGTTAGATATGTATATATTACATATTAGAATGCTCCGCACACAGAAACCGTCAGCCAACTGAAATTCTCAATCAAACTGTCAACAGTTATCACAAAAATATGAAACATTTTATGATTAAATACGGTAAGGTACAGTGATATATTGAAAAAACAATAGTTGTAGCACTTAGGTTTGTGTATATTTTTGGCCACCCACTAATCTCATCGACAGCAATGTGTGAGATTATGCGCCTACCACTTCCTAAGGATGTGCCACATTACACTGATGCAATGGATGCGAGTGCTTTACTGCATAATTTACAGGGTGAAATTGTGTTCCTTCCCACAAAGAAAACCAACAAAACAGAAAACAGCAAACCTTCATTGACTTCGTCATTTTCCTTGTCGACTTGCGCTTTCAACACGTAGCGTTTGATCAGTCGTTTCATTATTTGCTGTAAAAACATAAACCGTGAACCATGAAAAAAAGAACAGTATGTTTTTTGGAAAGTGTTTAAAGACTTAAAAGGGACAGACATGTTCTTGCCTGATATCGAGTGGGCTGGTTCAGTATACTGTTGAAGCTGTGCGACTCTGCAATGCGCAGGTTTGACTGGGTGAAAAGGTTCAGCTGAGATTATAAAAGCACAAAAAACACCATCTGTTATACATACATGAAAAAAACGAGCTAATGACCAGCTTTATCATTGATGTTGCAATATTTCCATACAATCTGTTTTTCCCTTTTTATTATTAGGTTTGGTTGTGAAACCACACCTATTGTTATTCACCATACTTATTATTATTCCGCCAATTTTTGAGATTTTTGAGCTCTCCTCCTACAACATTTACACCATCGACACTATTCATACCTCATATTATACCTTCATACACCCTCCAGGTTGCTATTACCTTTATACCATATACACTTTTTCAGATAATTGACCTTTTATCACCAAAAAAATGAATGGGAGTCAATGGGCACATTTTGAAAACTGATGCTGTAACATATTACACTGCTTATGACGTCACAATGCCTTCCTCTACAATACTGTTATGACCCAACAATACTATCCCAGATGATTTGACGTTGGTCACATTAAGTAACTGAAGCTAACTGAGTAGCTCACGGTGAGAATTCTCAGTGTGAGCACTGAGCTGATTTTTGAATCACTTAAAGGCCCCACACAATGGAAGTCAGATCACATTTTTCCTAATGCTTTTCAGAAGGCTTCCTCGTGAAACCGGACGTTGGGGCGGGACTTATTTTTTTTAGAAAATGGGCGGGCTGTCGCAGTGGCTAGCTAGTTAGCTTCTGGATGCATTGATTGACCGTCAATATAGTTGTGACAATGACAGTTTGGGGTGGAGAAGCCCATGACCTGACCTTAAAGGTTGTATCAGCGATTTTGGGTGACGTCACTTCTGAAGCGAAATCCCAAACAAACAGAGCCAGCTCCAGCTCAGAGCCAATTATGTTATGTTTTAAAAAATAGTGTTCAAGCATCCAGAATTATAACCACGTTAATAACGTTTGTAAGAAACCAAACCGTTTGTAAATCCGTCAAGATTTCAGCGAGATAAGAGTATTAGCGTATTAGTATCACCCACCCCTTGTCGGTGATTGGTTGGAATACTGTTTATTTTGGTTTTGAGTGGTTGGTAGTACCATTTGTTTTTGTGTACGATCTCGGAGCATAGGCTGTCTACAGAGACGCGGTTTTTTGACGGCCTGCTTATGGGGCGGGCAGCTAGCGGATCGTGAGGAAAAATCAGATGAATGTGATCATTTATGTTTCGACCCAAAATCGCTGATACAACCTTTAACCAAACCCACCATTTTGCATAACAAACTCGCGGTAAACTTCCTTAAGTTGCTAATGTTTTATAATATAACATTTAATTTCCATCCTCGATTTTACTGTGTCATTTAATCGCATTGATGTGTGGTATTCGTCACATAATTAACGTTTGTTCAATTATCTTCAATTAATATTCAGCTAACTGCTAATTTGATTAGCTAGATAGCAGCTGAGCTCGGTAGCCAAGCTTGACACACTGCATCACCATACACGGACGAACATAGCATAATGCTATTGCCATGAACTATATTGACGGTCAATCAATCACATATGTTATTTTAACAAGACTACTTTTATTATAAATGTCCCTAGCCCCGCTAGAAAGGTAGCAAGCTGTCCCCATAGTCTTAAATGAGCAAACCACCACTGTCTTTTTGGCTAGCCACTAACTCGACAGTGACAGAGCAGTCTGTCACAGTTTCCTGCAGCATGAAACCCCGTTCTGAAAACTGTTCCAGATTAAGTCAGCTTTGTAGGTTAGTGGGTTCACATGCTAGCTAAAGCATAGTAGCCTACATTACCTCGTAGCTGGCATTAACTTTCATCTGCATCCTGTAACCTAATCACAAACATTGCAAACATTTACAAACGCAGACTCCGTATTCTTTTCCAATAAATTATTAGTTTTATTTTAAACATCCCTGTATTGAGTCAGTACAAACATAACGCTAACACTTTGGCTCTATTCCCCGCACATTTTCTTAATTTTTGGGACCGAAAAGAAATTATCCAGGCGTAGAAATGTCCGGTTAGGGTTCTAGTTGGAGCAGCTGGCTAACGTTAGTAACGTTAGCTAGGTAATCACGGTAGCTAGCCAACTTATATGGCCAGCCAGCAAGGATGACTTTAAGGAAGTCGAATAACTTAAATTAAAAGGGCTTGCCATAAGCTATCGTTAGCTTGCTCGCTAAATGTTAAACGACTTGCCGTGAGCTATCGTTAGCTTGCTAGCTGGCTAACCCAGCATTGCTAAGCAATGATAACGTTCATGGCAGGGGGAGTACGGCGATTGCGTACGGGAGAGGGTGGTGGAATCGCTAAATGAATATCTAAATTGATAAGGTTATACAGGTATGGAGCAATTGATTTCATATACTTAACCCACAGTTTGGCTGCTTGCTCAGAGACACTGGGCCTGTAGTGTAGCTGCAACATCCCCTGCTGTCTCTCATCTCACGAAACAGTATTTTTTTTTGTAGTAGACACATCATAGCTCGCTCCAAAATGAATATGTGATGACAAACATGTTGAAGATGAGCGAGTAAGGCAGTCAATTTATTATGTTACAAACTGTGTCCACAAAACAACAGCTTGTTCACGGTAGGCTACTAAGGGATGTTCTCCATCGACTTCCACTCAAAAATACAGCATGTCTCCCTGTCCCAAGCATAGATTGTATAAAGGTCCCAAGACGCCAGGGCGTTTAGACCAATGATTATTGTCTCCCCCTTCTGGTCCCGCCCCTTCGAGTGAGGGCAGTGAGAACCCTATAGAACCTATCTTTGGCAGTGACCCCAGGACTCAACCTGTTCCAACCTGTCCTGAACAAATGTTAATACCCTGTCCAAACGACACAATAATAAAAAGAATCGGCACATGGAGAGGCATTAGACGATGGAAGAGCACCTATTGCCACTACATTTTCTTGTGGAAAAAAATTATTGACTTAGTATTTTGACAACATTGCTGCCATTGACTTACATGGTGAAAGACCTATACTGGAGCCAACCGCAGTGGCCCTAGTGAGCAACGGCACTATGGCTGCTCCCAGCCCAACCAGGAAGTGAGCTTCAAAACGAAAGCCCGGCTTTGGCCCCTTGGTTATGACTCAACAATACTATCCCAGATGATTTGACATTACCTTTTTGTGCTTTCATCACAATTCATTACTTCTTTGTATCACTTCCAGGTTCTTTAGACTACTTACCACAAAATAGGCTACATCACCTAACACTTTCACCTTCACTAGATCCCTTATACCGCATTACCAGTTCATACCATTTCCACCTTTTATTTTCCACCTCACACTATAGCATATTTCCATCTTTCTATGCCATTTCCAGCTATTGATAACACTGTGAAGCAACCACACCTACAATTTCTTTAGGAATTGCTAATCTAGTTTATTATGTTGTTTTCTATTTTTAGAATTGTGTATTTTACCTTATGATTTTACCTTACAGTAAGTCATCTTTGTCTTAATATGACATCTTTATGTCTACATTCTGCTGCCATTCAGCTATGTCTGCTGCTCTGTTTTGGTAAATGTATTTGAATGTACTGTATGGAATACACAGAATAATTTAAATTATTATTCATCCTTGTGTGGTTTTATACAGAGGGCAGTTTGTTGATCTGACAGCGTCAGCTGGCTTTTTAAAAATGCAAAGTTGGAGCAGCAGACTGCAGCCGTCTAATTGACCATAGGAGTCCCTCTTGAGCGATGAGGCGAGGGCAGTCGACCCCCCGGACCGCGACCCTCCCCTCCCTACCCACAGCGATGCTGCGGCCCGTCCGGTGTCCTGGCTTGTACCCTGGATTTGGAGCTATCCATGCCCAGCTCCACGTCCCTCTTGAGTGGGCCTCGCTTGCAGCGGAGCAGGGAGCAGGCCCGACGCAGACACTGGAAGAAGGATTTGGGACTGGGGACGATGCTGTAGGGGGGGGGCAGTGTCTTGCCGTTGTCGAAGTAGGAGAGCCACAGCTTGGAGCGGGCAAACTTCCACTCCACGTCAGCATCATTCTGCAGGGAGTGGAGCCACCTGACTTACACGCACAGACTCCAACGGCACCTACATTCGGCATTCACACACACACCCATACACACACACACACAAACACTCTCTTTCTCACACACACACACACACACACACACACACACACACACACACACACACACACACACACACACACACACACACACACACACACACGCACTGTCTCATACAATGACACACACAGACACACACACACACTGTCTCTCTCTTACACACACTCACAGAGTCTCACACACTGACACACACACTGACACAAACACACACACACACACACACACAATCTACACACACATCTACTGCCATCTCCACATCTCACTGTATAAGCCATTTCTACAACTTGATCTTTTATCTGCTGCCCACTACCTGCCTATAATTCTACTCTGATGGTGAGAGATAGACTGTGCTCTTAATAATAAACGATGGTGCATATACAGTACATGTATGTGTATGCATGTCTGTGTGTGTATGTGTGCTGTGTGTGTGTATATATATGTGTGCTGTGTGTGTGTGTGTGTGTATGTGTGCATGCTTATTCTGTCACATAAAGAGATCAAGCTTTCCATTAAAATCCAACATTGATTTTTACTGAGGGAGAAGCAGGAGAGAAGCTCTGACCTCAATCTCTTGGTATGAGCTGTTGATCATGGCAATCAGCATATTGAGCAGCACCACCACCATGGTGACGTTATAAATCCCATACAGCACATAGCCAATGTTCTCTATAAACTTGTGGTCGTATTTCAGCACCACTGACGACACCTCAGACAGTCCGAATATAGACCAGAACAGCGTCTTGAAGCTCTCCTCAACTCTACAGGGAGGGAGAGAGAGAAAGAGAGGTCACACTCATATGCAACATTAATATTTAACATGTAATGTAACATGCTCTATGAGCTGTAGTAGCTTGGGTATGAGACTGGTAGATAACCCTTCCAGAACAGTATTTGTTGTTTGTTGTAATTTGTTGTAATCTGATCTGAGTAAAATGCCTCAACAGTCCCACAGATCCCTGAAAATCTTCAACAAAACATGCTACTAACCAAAACATACAAATCATATGAAAGAAGACATTTTGTTCTGAATATTGTTGAAAGTTGATGTTTCTTTTAAAATTGTCAGTCATCTACCAGAATTCTACTGGTGTCTGAAAGATTAAAGTGAAAGTTAAATAAATTATTATTAGACCCTTGCTGGATGTGGGAATTGTTCTCTAACAAGGTTCTTCTTAGTGATGTCACCCTTTCTATAATACCATAAATATAAACTTCATTATTAAAAATGTCTGGAAATTTCTCAATTCAAGTCTTCAACCCCTTTTTAAGGACAAGAGTTCTTGTTAAATTAATTAAATCTGAGAGGGGAGATTAAAGGTAACTTTTTTAAACACATCGCCAACCGCTGGCCAGAAAACATTGGACATGTGTGGGGATGGGAAACTGGAGGAGGATTTCAGGAGAAGGTACGGTGGTCCCATCTTCTCCTTGGCATTCTGGACACACTTCCTCACAAGTTCAAAATAAAGCATTACTCAGCTCTATGAGTTACAAGGGACTCCAGATTAGTATAACACAGCTGCTGGTTAATAGTTTTTCTTTCTCCTGAGGAGCTCCTTCACAAAGTGGCTAGAGGCTGCTTTTACACCCACCGTAAGGTGGCTGAAAATTGAGGTTGTCGTAGACACCAAACAGTCTCAAAAGGACATAATTCAATATATAGCCCAGGAGTAGGAATGATGGGGCTCTCAAAGGAACCCCATCAGAGGCCAATTGAGTTACTGTACGTGTGTGGGACCCTTCCCCACCTCCATGCCAGTTTATAAGCACATGGTTTACACTGCTACCTTCATCTTAGACTCAGGTCAAGTCTAAGGTAATTCCCCAATCTGCTGTCAGCCTGCATATTTACTTTATTTTTTCACATTATGGATATTGTTTTTAGATAGCTGATCAGAATGAAGGTGATAATTTGATTCTTGGGATGTTACTCCAGAGATACTCGTCAGTTGCTCAACCTGTATTCGATTCTCGGGTGTGACAGAGAAAAGGAACTCACAAAATGACTAAATAATAGTTGTGTGGTGTTGACCACCAGGGGGTGCACTCACGTGGTGAAGGCAGGATTGACCTTTGCTCCCAGGTAGTAGGAGTACAGTATGAACATGCCGATCATGAAGGCGAGGAACACCATGATGAAGAGCACCATGAACTTGAAGATGTCCTTGACGGTCCGTCCCAGAGAGATCTGCAGAGGCCCAAAGCTCTCATTGGCCGGCAGAATGTAGGCGATACGTGAGAAGCTCAGCACCACTGCAATGGCGTACAGACCCTCCGAGATAAGCTGAGGGTCTGAGGGCAGCCATTTGTCCCTTGCTAGATGAGATGGAAACAGAAGAGAGCACCAGCAGGCCTGGTTGAAATAACTCAGAAAAGGTGTTACAGGCCCATTTCCCTTACCTATATACAGTGCGATACTACTATTCTATGTCCAAGACTATTACTGTTAAAATACTTGCTTGACTGTAGTATTATTCATGCAAAAAGAGCATACTGAAAACACATTTTAATAATATAAATTATAATATATATATTATTTATAATATAAAAATTTACACCAGACTGGTTGTCTTACCGTAGGTGAAGTACTCAATGTCAGGGGGCAGAGTCACTAAGGAGAGGTCACTGGCATGGATCTTCTCATCCACGTACCGCTGGGCTTTGGTGGCTTGGAGGAAGGCGAGGAAGCGGGCGGTGAAGGCGGCGATGAATATGGATAGCATGCCAAAGTCTAGAACATTCCACAGCTGCAGGATGTACTCCCTGGGGCCCTCTGTCCACAGCTCTTTACACTCCGACCACATCATTCCTGTACAGAGCCATATCATCCACAAACCACATCATCCACAAGCCACATCATACTCAAACCACATTACCCACAAGCCACATTATCCATAAACCACATCAACCCCAAACCACATCATCCACAAACCACATCACACCCAAACCACAACATACCCAAAACACATCATCTACAAACCACATCATCAACAAGTCACACCATACCCAATACACATCATCCCAAAATAACATCATCCATAACCCACATCATCCACAAATCACACCATACCCTAACCACATCATCCACAAATCACACCATACCAAAATCACACCATCCCTGTACACAACGACACAATACCCAAACCACATCATCCCCAAACTGCAGGATCCACAAACCACACCCAAATCACATCATCTACAAACCACATCATAACCAAATGACATCATCCACAAACCACATCATACCCAAACCACATCACCCACAAACCACGTTACCCATAAACCACATCGTACCCAAACCACACCATCCAGATACCACATCACCCACAAACCACATCATCCACAAACCAGAACATACCCAAACCACATCATCCCTGTACAGAACCACAACATATCCAAACCACGTCATCCACAAACCACACCATACCGAAACCACACCATACACTCCTCCCTCCTAGCTGTATGAACTCTTATGGTCCTCTCTACTGGCACTCTGCACTGTTACAGTTGTCTCACTTGGCTGTATGTCCTGCTTACATTTTTGGGACACACAGTTCTTTGATACAGCTGGATGATACAGCTTTGATACAGTTGACTGAACCTATTCAAGCTAAGTAGCGTTAGCTGAAGGGCACACCGACAGTGTTCCAGCTGAGAATCAAACCTGCAACCTCTTAGGTCCAATTTCATAACAATTGGGATGGGCATGCCTCATACCTATACAGCACCGCGAGTTTGGCACTTTTCAGGGTTTCCTACAGAAGTAACCACAATGACCATAGACTCTCAGCCCTTAAAACATTAACCTCTGTATGTTCTGACCTCATGTAACCACACAGCATTCAGATATAACTTCACACATCCACACAATAAAGCCCCAAACTTGGGTTATTTTGCCGTTTTTCTCCTTTCTCTTCTTCCTATTTTTCCTGCCAAACTTCCTGCCTCTGTCGCGATGTTATCCAATGGGGAGAATTCTTCTTTGAGGGTATGGTCCATATACCTGATCACAAGCTTATCGCCCAATAAAAACGCTTCATACTAATGTTTTTTAATGTTAATATAGCTAATGGCTTCATGCTTTCCAAGAAGCTACTGTGGCCTAATGGTTAGAGTTGCTGTCTCTCACACAGAGGATTGTGGGTTTGAGCCCGGCAGGGCACGTTTATTTTCCACAAAAACAATGTGCAACTGTTAAGTACTTTTCATTTATTAGACTGTTATTATTTTCACATTAACACATTAACATATTTTTATTGCAAAGGCAAAAGAGGTTTCCAATATTAACTGTTCAATGTTTCACTTGTATTTCACTAGTACTATATCACACCCTCCCCAAACCGGACGCTCGCTCTTGTCTGGTTTGGGGAGGGTGTTACACTCTGCTCTTGCAGTCATGACTGACTGACTGTGGAAACTGAACCTCAACATACCCTTGCCTCGGCCAACATTTCTTTATTCATTAATTTCTTCACTTCAGCTCTGTTCACTTTATCCTTTTCACACATAACACAATGTCACCATAAAATTACCTACTAGGAAAATTAAAATAATAGCCTACATTAATAAGCAGCAATCCTTTAAGAAACCGCCAATTCCCCAAACATATCTGATTCATGGTTAGTCACTTAAAAAAACAAAAAAAAACAATAGCCTCCGAACGTGGCTCTAGTCTACGCTACTCTGCAGATAATGTAGCTTACTGCAAACACTTTTAATTATAATAATAATAATAAGAAGAATAATCTCTGGTATGTACTTTCTTAGTAGTATCTATTGTTTTCTTTCTGGCTAAGATTCCTGGGAAATATGCGGTGTCTAATTAAAATTAAACTTGTTAGCCAACGTTACTGTTGCCAGAGAAATGTCAGTCTGCATCTAGTCAGGAAGTAGGTACAAGCTAGGCTACTACGAAGTCAAGTCAAGTCAAGTCAAATTTATTTATATAGCACATTTCATACACAAAGGCAATTCAAAGTGCTTTACATAAAATCAGAGCAAAACAAGCAGCAAGAGCAATGCATAGCACAAGTAAAATAGGAGCATAATACAAAGAAATCAATCACATCAGAACATGACGTTCCAATAGGCTTCTTATGATCTTGTTACAAAATCAGAAATAAAATGTAATTAAAACCTCTAAAGCGTAGTTTTAAATAGGTAGTATAACAGTGCAGTAATTTAGGAGCAGTTAAAGGCAGAGGTAAACATAAAGGTCTTTAACTTAGTTTTAAAAATAGGCAGAGTTGGGGCAGATCTAAGGTCATCCGGGAGCTTATTCCAGCTATGAGTGGCATAGTAGCAGAAAGCGGCTTCACCATGCTTTGTTTTGGTCCTAGGAACAGTTAGCAGGCCAGTCCCTGATGACCTAAGAGGTCTAGAGGGTTCGTATAGTAGAAGCAACTCAGAGATGTATTTTGGGCCTGACCCGTTAAGAGATTTATACACTATTAGCAGTATTTTAAAATCTATTCTATGGCACACTGGTAGCCAATGCAAAGATTTGAGAACTGGTGTAATGTGTTCAGCTTTCTTGGTTCTTGTTAAAACTCTAGCAGCAGCATTCTGAATGAGCTGTAGTTGTTTAATAGCTTTTTTGGGGAGGCCTGAGAAAAGACTATTGCAGTAGTCTAACGTGCTAGAAATGAAAGCATGAATTAGTTTTTCTAGGTCTTGTTTGGACATATAGCCTCTAATTCTTGCTATATTTTTCAGATGATAAAAGGCAGATTTTCTTATAGACTTGATGTGGGAGTTAAAGTTCAGATCAGAGTCAATAATAACACCAAGATTTTTTACCTGGTCCTTTGGCTTCAGAGATAAGGATTCAAGATGTACAGTCACTTTGAGCCTTTCTTCTTTAGCACCAAAGACAATTATCTCTGTTTTGTCTTTATTTAGTTGAAGGAAGTTCTGGCACATCCAGTCATTTATTTGGTTGATGCACTGACACAGTGAGTCTATGGGAGCATAGTCATCTGATGAGAGGGCTATGTATAGTTGGGTGTCATCTGCATAGTTATGGTAAGCTATTTTGTTTTTTTTGCATAATTAGGCCTAGTGGGAGCATATAAAGGTTAAATAAAACAGGACCTAGAATTGAACCTTGGGGTACCCCACAGGTCATATTGGTTTGGTCAGATGTGTAATTGCCAATGGAAACAAAGTAGTTCCTGTCTTGCAGATAGGACCTGAACCACTCTAAGACCGTGCCTGAAAGCCCAACCCAGTTTTCCAGTCTGTCCAATAGAATTTTGTGGTCAACAGTATCAAAAGCAGCGCTAAGATCTAGTAACACTAGAATTGAGATTTTGCCTGAATCAGTGTTCATTCGGATGTCGTTTATAACCTTAGTGAGCGCGGTTTCAGTGCTGTGATGGGGTTGAAAGCCTGACTGGAAATTATCATTAGAGGTTAAGAAGTTGTTGAGTTGTTGGTAGACAATTTTTTCGAGTATTTTGCTTATAAAGGGAAGATTTGAAATTGGTCTGTAGTTGCTGATTACAGAGGGGTCAAGGCTACGCTTTTTTAGCAGGGGCTTAACAACTGCAGTTTTCAAAGATTTTGGAAAAATGCCTGTAATAAGGGATGTATTAACTATCTGCAATAAGTCATTCGCCAGGCAGCTGTAAACATTTTTTAGAAAGCTTGTTGGCAGGGTGTCAAGGCAGCACGATGAAGGCTTAAGGCCTTGTACCGTTTCTTCTAATTTTTTGTGGTCAATGACATTAAACTGGGTCATGTTTATTGAGCTACTTTTCTGCAGGTGCAGTGGAGCCACATGTATGTTTGATGTGGAGACACTGATGGTTAGTCTGATGTTTTTAATTTTATTCCTAAAGAAGGATGCAAATTCATTGCATTTGACAGTGGATAGATGATCAGGGGCAATTTGTGGCGGGGGGTTAGTCAGCCTATCAACAGTGGCAAAAAGAGTGCGAGTGTCATTGATGTTTTTGTTGATGATGTCGGAGAAGAAGGATTGTCTGGAACTTTTCAGTTCCAGATTATAGGTGTGAAGACTTTCTTTATAGATTTCATAGTAAATGTGAAGTTTAGTTTTTCGCCATTTACGCTCAGCTTTTCTACATTATTTTTTCTTGGTCTTTACAGAGGGAGCATTTCTCCATGGTGCTTTTTTCTTACCAGAGATTAATTTAACCCTAGCAGGTGCTACAGCATCAATAGCATTCCGGGTTTTAGAATTGAAATTATCCAGGAGATCATTGACAGAGGCTGAGGCGAGGGTAAGGGTCTGAGAGATAGTCTCCATGAACAGTGTACATGTACTCTCGTTAATGTGTCGCTTTTTAACAGTTTGTGATCGAATAAGAGTGACAGGGGTGATCTTCATTTCAAGAAAAATGCAGAGATGGTCAGACAGAGCGACATCAATAGCTGATACAAATGATGACTTAAAGCCCTTAGTGATGAATAAATCTAGGGTATGGCCCCGGTTGTGGGTGGGCCCAGAGACATGTTGTGACAGTCCAAAGGTGTCAAGGAGAGTATTCAAATCTTTGGTATTATTATCACTGGGGTTGTCTATATGAATATTAAAATCTCCTGCAATAGATATACAGTCATGTTCTATGGAGATTATGGATAAAAGTTCAGAAAATTCATCAAAGAAACGACTAGAGTATTTTGGTGGTCTGTATATAATCAGGAGTAAGACAGTAGGAGAGCATTTCAGGACAGCAGCAAGATATTCAAAAGATGAAAAGTCTCCAAATGATACCTGCTTACATTGAAACACATTAGAAAAAATAACAGCCACTCCTCCCCCTTTCTTACCAACTCTGGAGGCGTCGATGTAGTCAAAGTTAGGTGGAGCTGACTCATTAAGAACAATCTCTCTGTTATTCAGATCAAGCCACGTTTCCGTGAGAAACATGATATCCAGTTCATGACTAATAATCAGATCACTGATCAGGAGAGATTTATTTGGTAATGACCTAACGTTGAGCAGTGCAGCTCTTAATAGTTTTGGTCGCAGGAGGCACATGCTCTGTAATCTGTCTCTGAGGAACAGATAGTATGCTTGATCTAGGTACAGAACATGCTGAGAGGTTATTGTTTAGTCTAAAAGTGATCAGGGTGGGGATGGCTAGAATAGCTGAATAGCTTCATGGCTGGGTTGGTGTGTGACCTTGTCCTTGGAGGAGGGGGAAGTGTCTTTGGCTGTTTTAGAGGTTTTAGAGGGGGTGGTGAATGATGGAAGGAGTGGGACAAAAGTCAGCTTTTAGTTTCTCTGATTGTTGCTTGTAGATGTCGTTTGTTCCAATATGCAAAATGATCTTGGTCACAGCTTGGTGTATTGACAGTAACTCTGTGGTTTTTCCTGTTATGTCACAGACCACGTCATGAGGAAAGCAATATGTTTTGGAGTTTCTTTTATTGCCAGTCTTAATGTTTTTTACCGTATAATCGCCGATGATCAGGGTTGTTATTGACTGTGAGTTCATGTTGTTTTGAAGCTGGGGGGACCTGTTTTTTACCGAAAGCCTTGTAGTAGTCTTGTTGTTAGCTTGGCTTTGCTTTGTATGACCCGGCCCCTTCTCAGAGCGGCGTCGGGACGGGACATTAATCATCTCGGCTGGCGGTGATCCAGGCACACAAAGCAGCGGGTTGAACCGGTTATCCAGCAGTAAGGGCCGCGGTGGAGGATACGCTTTATAGCCCATAAATAGCCTCTAGTAGCTGAGATGTTATTGTTTAGTCTGGAAGTGATAAGGGTAGGGATAGCATTAGCCCACGGCTGCTCAATAGCTTCGGGGGAGCGCTGCTGGCTGGTAGTCAGAGAGGGCCAGCCTGTTGCTGAGTTGATTTCAGGCCTTTGCGAAGCAATCATGGTTTCGGGAATCACTAATCTGTTGGGGATAGATTTACTTTTCGGCTTTGGTCCACTCGCATTCCGGTTGGCAGTGTTAGCTGTGTCATTTCCCGGGGCTAGCATTGGGTTAGCATTGTCTCTAGGAACTAGCCTTGGCTTAGCATTAGATGTTAGCTTCGTACTCACAATAGAGGCAGATGCTACCTTAGCATTTTGACTCGGTGGCAGTGAGGAGTTATTCGAAAGACGAAGGATTGTTGTTTCGAGTACGGCAATCTTCTGTAGATGGTTACAGCAGCATTTACACCTGCCTGTATTTTCACAAGGCATTGTGTCCGTGTCAAATTAATCCAAGGCTCTGTGTCGGGCTAGGGTACGTAGCTTAGCCTGGTTAGCTCCAATGCTGGTAATGCAGATCTTCGTAAAAATAAAATACTTAAGACGTTTCAGGAAAGCCCCGTAAGAACTAACAAGTAACGTAGTAGTAAAATCAGGGGTATAAAAACTTTAAAGGAGCGTTAAAATAGCTTAAAAGCAGAAAGCAGGCAGAAAAGCAGGGAGCAAGCAGAAATGCGACTGATCACTGCATTTCTGTTTATAAGGAAGCGAATCAACATGCCTTATAGCCTACATTCATTGCACTACAGAAAACTAAACTAAACCTAGCTGTCCGGTACCAAAACATTTCCCGCAGGTAACATTCTACACTACCGGAAAAAAAACTGCGAAGGAATTCTGCTGTGCTTATGAACTCACTACTTGCTCGCTAGCTCGTAGCCCACACATGTAAGGTTGGAGTTACGCATCCGGCAATCCAGTGTTGAATAGCCTAACGTTAAATGTATTTCATTTTTTAGAATACTAATAGCCCTATTTTAAAACTGTATTTCCATATTTTACTGATGCAAACTATTTAGGCTGTACTAGCTATTTAGGCTGTATGTCTTTCAGCTAGAATGTGTTTGCGTCTAGCCCATTGTGCATACATGTCTCCATATAGACTTGGCTCATTAATTTACATGCTTCTTCCTGATCCATAGCTCAGGTGGTGCTGTTCATTGTATTTCATTACACATTAAATACTGCTCATCTACAAACTCTTTTAATGTAATTGTGTGCTGTCTGTAATAGGATAAATGTTCTCATTCTTGTCAATAGAGGGCGTTATGGTTACGCGAATGTCTGCATGCATTTCTTTGGAATGCATGTCTCTCTACGTGTTTATCTTCATGCATTATTCATCATTAGTTAGCTATAAACAAATAAGTGATATCAGATCAAAAACGTCTACGACGTAAAAAAAGCCAAGTTACTCATGCATAGCCTACATAACGCTGTCTATAAGTCCTTAATTCCAACTTGCAAAAACTAGGCCTGCCTTTAAAAGTATTGATATCAAAATGTGGCCAAGTTACAACTAACAATATTGCCTATCGTAGCTCACACTAAATAAACTAGCTCTATTCCAAAGCAATGCTATCCAAACTTTCCTAAATAATTTAATGCAACTTGGCCCTGTGTTTCTTCATCTTACCATCTCAAGAGAATGCGGTCAATGAAACTGTATGTGCCACATCAAACTGCAAAATGAAAATAATTTATAGTGGAAATAATCTGATTCCGATGTGTTGCACTTAGAAATTAAACAGAAAAATTACTACACTATAGGGCATGTTTGAACAATTGTCTGCATCCACTGCTTTGGGTCTATGAAAAGAACAGAATGAATAAAATGTATTATTATTATAATTATTATTATGTATTGATTGATTTATTTATTTGGATTTCTATCAAAACATGTGTGGCCCTACAGAGCATAGATATCCTTGTGTTCACAAAATTCTGTTTGCAAATATCATAACTACTATTATGTTAAGAAAATTGGTACTATTACTTATTTGCCACCATCTGACCCACAAACATGTCTGGATACGTTTGTAAAAATGCCATATGTATGCTATTTTCTAGGTAAAAATATTGCTAATTTTTATCTGCATTTATTTATTCATCACCCCTGTGTGAATTGTAAAGAAATCTGTAGCAGCAGTTAACATTTTAAAACCTGTACATTTTCTAAAGTAAACTTGCCAACAAAGTACAACCATATGCTTTCTGGAGTGTAATTATTCATCAACTGTTAAAAACATTAATTGAAATCATATGTTGTTCCATGAGGCACAATCTCTTCACGTGCAAAGATGAAGAAACACAGGGCCAAGTTGCATTAAATAATTTAGGAAAGTTTGGATAGCATTGCTTTGCAATAGAGCTCGTTTATTTAGTGTGAGCTACGATAGGCAATATTGTTAGTTGTAACTTGGCCACATTTTGATATCAAGACTTTTAAAGGCAGGCCTCGTTTTTGCAAGTTGGAATTAAGGACTTATAGACAGCGCTATGTAGGCTATGCGTGAGTAACTTGGCTTTTTTTTTTACCTCGTAGACGTTTTTGATCGGATTACACTATACTGCAACCCCCCCCCAAGACTCACACACCATTCATAACTACACTGGGAGGTGGGGGATTACAACAAGGTTAGACAACCTGTACAATTACGTTGTTATGCATTAAAGTTCAAACTGATGATAACAGAAGCATGCCATCACTCACTCAAAGTCCCAACAGGCGCACAGTACAATTAATTTCTAAACTGCCTGGGATGTGAAGCATTTAAAAAGCCACATGCTCCACAGTAATTCAGCTTCTGACAGTGAATAGTTATGAATGGCGACGGCAGGGCATTATTCACTGTGCGTCACAAGGGAGTGTTAACTGAATATGTCCTACTACTCCATTTTGGCTCTCAGCATAAACAAAGCATCGGCCTCACAAATCCACCCTGCACGCTTGGCTGTCTGCATCAGGAAACTGACAGATGTGGGACTGCTTCTATCAATTACAGGGGCGATTATTAGTCACGTTGTATTTCACTTTCATAAAATCTTTTTTTTGAGGACAGCCAAAGCAGACAGAGGAAAAAGTTTCAACTGAAAATAAGATTAAACTGATTTTTTTTACATAATTGGGGAATATACACATACAGTATGTATACACAAATATACACATCTATGTATTTTTTTGCCTTAGACCACCAATCCCTGAATCTCCCTCTACCCAAATGTTTTTTTCTAACAGGGTTTATAGCCTACCCAAGTGAAATACTACATATCTACAATATTTCATCTTTGGGTAATGGTGAGATTTGGGTACTCTTGCAGGTACCCAAATGTTAAAGTTATCAGCCAAATTCTATAAATCACATGAAAGAAGAAACTGTTCTAAATGCTGCTGGAAAAAAAATCAATGTTTCTTTTAAAATTGTGAGTAATCTGCAGAAATTGTACTGATGTATACAACGTATTTAAAATGATTATTTGACCCAAGGCGGCTCTCCATTCATCAGTACAGGGTAACACAAAGGCCTCCTTTGAAGAACAGCCTTTGTGCTGAAGTCTCCCTGTGGCCTTTCTGTGAAGATGACCTGCAGACACTGAATTTATTTTGACTGGCAGTTTCACCAGATTCATCGATTTTCCGATGGGACGCAATTCAAACAAGAACCTGAACCTTCAGTTGGGAAAAAAAGGATTAACATCACAATGGTGACAAGCCAATACAACCCCCCCTCCCCTCACCACACACACATACACACTTCAGTGTTTATGGCCATCGCCGTTGGAACAGTCTACCAGAAGATCTGAGGGCTTCGCAATCCGTTGACAGTGTTTTAGCCTAAATCATAAAACATGCTGTTTTAGCCTAAATCATAAAACATGCTGTTTTAACTAAATCATAAAACATGCTGTTTTAACTAAATCATAAAACATGCTGTTTTAGCCTAAATCATAAAACATGCTGTTTTAGCCTAAATCATAAAACATGCTGTTTTAGCCTAAATTTTATGTATGGGTGCTTTTATTATACTTTTAGTTTTACTAACACTGTGATTTCTTTACTCTTTGTGTATTCTTTACTGTGATTAGATTTTACTGATCTGTCTACTTGTTCTTATTGGGATGGCAGGTATGCCATCTGCCATGTTATGGCTTGGTGGGGCATGCCCCATACCTACAGCACTGAGAGTTTTCCACTTTTCAGGATTTCATACAGAAATAACTACTATGACCACAGACTCTCAGCCCTTAAAAACACAACTTCTGTACTTTCTGACCTCATGTAACCACACAGAACTCATGTACAACGCCGCACATCCACACAATAAAGCCCCAAACGGGTTATTTTCTTCTTATCTTTCCTGCCGAATTCATCATCAAAAATTATCCATGCCCTCAAAGAATAATTCTCTCCATTGGATAACTGCATCTGATCTGCCAATGAGAATGTGTGATTAAAGTTGCCTCATCGGAAAGTACACTATCTCTACATGCTTAAGAGGCTGTCTACCCCCCATACTATCTATGAAAGCGCCTATAGCTTGGTGGTTACAGCACCGGGCTACCATGCAGCAGGTCGGCAGTTGCGCTCCACCAGTTCACAACATTTATTTTCAACAAAAACAATGTGCACGTTATGCTAGGAATGTTTTTGTCACATTAAAGATCGTCTTTTTATCGCAAAGGTTAGAAATTTCACAATATTAACTGTTAACTGTTTAAATTATGCAGAAGACAACGGTCCGTTACTGCATTCCACTTCACTCTATATTGTCCATCACACTGCAATTACAATATAGCTATGTCGTCTGACACTTGGAGACTTATGTTCAAAACCCACCGTGACAAAAATGTATTTCAAATTTAAAAAAATATTTGAGACAAAATGTTTGTGCACGTTATGCTCTTCAGACATAAAAATGTGACCATATGAAACCCTTGGACAGATTTTCTCACTGTTAACGTTACTCTTTAACCAAAACATGTGTAGCCTGCTACATAGCCACATTTTACATACAACTGGCGCTATACCTGCCTGCCATTTCATTCAGCCCTGTTCAGTTAAAATGAAAAAAATAAACTATTTAAAGGGTCAGTTCGCTATTTTGGACCTTGGACCCTATTTGCGGTCCGTCTTCCATGAACCTGACCCATGAAGTCCATTTTTTCGCTGATCGGTCCAGTATTGAGTTCGCTACAGATTTCCTGTAGGCTCTCACTGGGCTACAATAGAAGTCAACGGGGCAATTAGAAATGTTCGATAAATGTGCTTTCATGTACAATAAATGAGACGGGAAGCTCAGGGTGTATTGTTACCGGTCTCAGTATGCTCTCCTGTGAAATGTATCTCAATCCGAACATTTTTACGTGCTTGGCATGGCTTGGAAGTAAGCATTTCTCTGTTGCTTGTTTTCGCTGCTCCCGCGGAGTACTATGTGTCGGGGGTAGGGGAGCGGGAAGGTGTGCCGGCCGTTTACGAAACTATCTAGTTGAGCAGTCTGCGTTTGTTTACCTGCAGAAACGTAGGCTACAATTTCCACAAAAAAACTTGGATGATGGATGACTATAATGATTACGAAGACGAAGAATTCGATTTTGACTGACGTTACTCGCTACAGATTTGAGCCAGAATACACGGACACGGAACTACAAGAGATGGATGATAAGAGAGCAAGAGAAGAGAGAGGCTGAAGTTGCGCAGGTAATGTTATCCGAAGTCAGTGCGAGGTAGTGCGGTCGGAGAAATAGTTCTGTTTCAAATGGAACTGTTGTTTCAACGTTCGGTTTGCGTTTGCGATAGCCTACATTTCACAGGAGAGCATACTGAGACCGTAAGAATACACACTGAGCTATAAAAGCACATTTATCGTTGTTTTTCCATAACATTTCTAATTGCCCCGTTGACTTCTATTGTAGCCCAGTGAGAGCCTACAGGAAATCTGTACCGAACTCAATACTGGACCGATCAGCGAAAAAATGGACTTCATGGGTCAGGTTCATGGAAGACGGACCGCAAATAGGGTCCAAGGTCCAAAATAGCGAACTTACCCTTTAAGTGTCGCTGGCTTGCCAGAACTGCCATATGCGGGATCAATGATAATCATTCACTTTAGCTGGACAGCTACCATAAGTCATACAGTGATATAGGTAGCTATGCACACTTGTTTTTGCAACAACATAGCCTACATGCATCCCTGCTAGAAAAAACATTAAAAACCATCAGACAATTCCTAATGGTTTTAATGGAATTTCATGTTTTTGTGATGGATTCTGCTGGTTTCTGATAGTCTCTATTGGTAATCCAGTGGCTTCTAATGGTCATCTGGTGGTGCTCTGTTGGACTCTAATGGTATCTGTGGGGATTTTCATGGTCTCTAATGGTCTGTAATAGTAACCTGATGGGAGACCAAAACCAAGATGTCCCAATTCCCATCACGTAATGGTTACCATTACGTGATGGTTTCTAATGTTTTTTCTAGCAGGGATGGTCAACCATAGGCTACTGCCAAGATACATGATGGCCAATTTCACCATTTATGACCATTTAAGTAAGTGTTTATTACTGTTCCTTATTGTTATCCAATATTGATATTCGCATTGTATCACTATGTGTTTAGGAAGTCAGGAAGGAGCCATATGGATTTCATGATGCCACATTTATTGATTTTATAAATACAACAACCGCTGCGTTTCTGCTATTAATTACATTTAGGGTACTTTTTACTAGGCTACTGCAGCTACGCAAAATGCCAAATATTTTGTTAGCTACGCCGATATCTGCCAACATACAGTATAAACCATTAGTAGCTACTTCTACCGTGTATACAAACCTTTAAAACACCATCATTCTATGTATTTCTTTCAGCTAGAATGAATGTGTGTTCACATGTATTGTGCATGCATGACTCCCTATAGATTTCATTAGCCTATCTTATGGTTCATTAATTTCTTTGCATCAACAAGGTTAGACAACCTACACAATTACATTGTTATGCATTAAAGTTCAAATTTTTTTTTTTTAACGTTGAAAACGTTTTTTGTTGAGATCCTATTTACTGTGAAGCATTTTGTATTGCAAACTTTCATGAAAGGCACCGTATAAATAAATAAAGGTTGAATTGAACACCCTAACAAGGAAAACAGAAACAAGTGAAAAAACACCATCATTACAGAAAGTTTGTGTCCCCTTCCCAAACTCTGCCGGTCTTTGGCTTTCAGCAGCTTGTGTTATAAATGAGTGCTGTAATTTTACGGATGGAAGGAGAGCTTTGTCACCCCGGAATATTGGGACCAGGATACGCTAGTTTCCAGCTGAATCCTAGCCCATCATGGTTGTGCAGTTTGACATAAACTACCCAGAAGGCCAGAGTAGGGCAGCGGCCAGCCCGATGCTCTTGGGGAGGAACGGTATGGGACAGTACCTGCGACCCACACCATGATGAGCATCTCGGTCCAACTGAAGCGCGTGGTCTTGACCCGGAAGATCTGGGTGGGGTAGTCTATGACGGTCACGTTGGGCAGCGTGGTGATCCCCTCAAAACGGTCTGAGGCATTGAACACCAGGAGGCAGAGAAAGATGACGAAGGAGGCCGCGTGGGCCACAAACTTCATGAACGGGCTTCGCAGGACCTTCCCCAGCTGGGCATGAGGGGAGAGCAGATTTAAACATAAATCACTGTTTCATCTCATTTGCAAAAAACTAGTAATAACTCTTCCCTTTTATGAAATGCAGTTATTTATTCTAATCCATGGACCTGATATTTGTAACTCATGAATTCATACGTATGTTACTGTGCATGTATAATAACTATTATGAGGGATTGGGGTCAAAGGCAAAAATCTGTGTCCTTGGAAGACCTGCAGGAATAGTATTCAGAGAACAGCACACCGCTTTTCTGTTCTCGCTGTCCGGTAAAACCTGCCTCGGAAGAGAAGTATTTCCATTAAAAGCTCTTGAGCCAGTACCTGCCCCCCCAAGGACAAATGTGGTTAAACCAAAACAATGGACCTGAAACTACAGGAGGCAAAACCCATCTGACTGCTCAGCAGTGTCACTTAGTGGATATGTGGATCAATATGTACACAACCGATACCCAGGACACACTGACCTAAGACTCATTTGGGGCTGTAATTTAAGAGAGTGAACGATCAAAGCAATTGACCTTCCATTGAAGCATTTAGAAGAGGAACTAAGATGGCTTCCCTTTCTGCAGCTGGGCAATTTACTGAAGTCATTCAGGTCAAGGAACTCTGCCCAAAGGTACAACAGCAATGCCTCACCTGGGAATTGAACCCATAAAAACGGACCCTTACAGAAATTGAATATGATGAAAATATATTGAAATACTACATAGACAATAGACAAGGGCAATTTATTCTAATTATATAAATTATTCCCGCTTTTGGATGTTGCAAGATATATTGAACTGCTGTGAAATATATAGTTATCATTGTATTTTTTAAAAAGTCTATGCATTTACAGTATATTGCAGTATACTCCATTTGTGTAAGGCGACAGATCAGAGCTCATATTCATGAAGCTTATCAGACAAGGAGGTGTTGATCTAGGATCAGTTTCCCCTGGGCCATGTCATAGCATTATTCATTATGAGCTAAAAGTTTAAATTGATCCTGGATTGGCACTCCTACTGTGAGCCCTTTTTAAATATAGGCCCAGGGGTGGATTCCAGAGGTGGAAATCCAGGGGGCATAAAGTAAAAGTCCTACCATGTATTTCTTCCACCCATAGACTCAGCCAGCTGATTCCACTAATTAGTTCTACCTCCTCGCTGAAGAATTATATTAATTAGCAGGTGATTGAAGCAAAATACTGGGGAGGACTTTTACTTTATATCCCCGGGATTTCCACCTCTGGTAGATTCCAATCGCTTATTTTATCCGTCCTCTTCTCCTCGGTCCTCACCTGACCTGGAAATCGATCGAGGTTCGCCATCTTTAAGGACATTCCAAACCGCTAAATTCTCCACAGAGGATGCTTCAGTGAGGAAACACAAGTGTAGCCTTTACGGAAGCCTTTTCTCAGAACGCGTGACGTGTATAAATTATCCACCACTCTCCACATCTGCACGTCGCAGGCACACCCCTACACAAATGCAATTTTACAGTTCCTTTGCATTTATTAAAAAGTGCTAATCCATAATGACACTCATTCTTTATAACTAACAAAAGCTACGTTTATTCATGAAAAAATAAGCTAAAAAATATTATGCACGTAAGCATAATATGACTTGACACTTGATTCAGCAAGGATGTTCCATTTGCCTAATGCATGTTGCCTCGATTGCTCCGTCTTCGTATCTGATCCTTGCATCCTTTAGTCGAGTCCTCCGTTGGGTGGAGCTAAGGAGCGAGGAAAGGATGCAAGGAGTAAAAATAAGCGATTGGAATGAACCCCAGGTCTTTACCACTGCTGCCTCAGGAAGGGTGTGATCTTGGGTGTGACTCACTCTGCTGCAGGGAGCGAACCAATAACCAACGGCCAGCAGGGGGAGCCCAAGGGCCACCACCAGCACCACCAGGCACTTCACTGCCATGGACTGTTCCCTCAGCCCCGACAGATTCTCATACCAGATTGTCAGGAGCTGCTGCTGGCAGTTTGGATGGGCCACAAACTGCAGGAAGAAACAACAATAACAAAAACAACAACAATAATGATAATAATAATAAGAATAATATTAATAATAGCACCACCACCATACTACTACCAATACGACTACTAATAACAACAACAACAACAAACACAACAATGATAATAATAACTTTCATTTTTTTATAGCACTTTTCTCAAAGCTGAGAAGGTGCTTAACTTGGGGGGAAAAGATGCAAACATTAAACAAATACAAGACAAATACAAAATAATCTGAACAAAAAAAAACATTGTTATGTCATACGCTATGTTGACATGATTTAAAAAGATTTTTAAAAACAAGTGTTTATAAAGGAAGTGGAGGAGGAGGAGGAGAGCACACATTAGACAATAACTGGGCATTCAGTTGAGGAGGAGAGCACACATTAGACAGTAACTGCGCATTCGGTTGAGGAGGAGAGCACACATTAGACAGTAACTGCGCATTCGGTTGAGGAGGAGAGCACACATTAGACAGTAACTGCGCATTCGGTTGAGGAGGAGAGCACACATTAGACAGTAACTGCGCATTCGGTTGAGGAGGAGAGCACACATTAGACAGTAACTGCGCATTCGGTTGAGGAGGAGAGCACACATTAGACAGTAACTGCGCATTCGGTTGAGGAGGAGAGCACACATTAGACAGTAACTGCGCATTCGGTTGAGGAGGAGAGCACACATTAGACAGTAACTGCGCATTCGGTTGAGGAGGAGAGCACACATTAGACAGTAACTGCGCATTCGGTTGAGGAGGAGAGCACACATTAGACAGTAACTGCGCATTCGGTTGAGGAGGAGAGCACACATTAGACAGTAACTGCGCATTCGGTTGAGGAGGAGAGCACACATTAGACAGTAACTGCGCATTCAGTTGAGGAGGAGAGCACACATTAGACAGTAACTGCGCATTCGATTGAGGAGGAGAGCACACATTAGACAGTAACTACGAATTCGGTTCTTTTGTTTTCGCCATGTTATCATCTCTGATCTCTAATCGGCCATGGCACCGAGCTCCGTGGCAACCGATCGAGATCATTTGCATTTTAATAGGGTCCTGTTTGCATGAAGCAGGGTAGAGCAAGGTGTGAGCGCATTAAAGGGCCCGATCTGGTCAAGGGTGGGGATATGACATCACACACTTGCCACCTGCCTCTCTAACAGAAAACCACTCCCTGATGCTGAAACCCCACAGAAAGCGGTGTGGAGCGGATTTCTCGGGCGATTACATCGCCTCCATTCATTTTCAATGAGAGACGGTTCCTCGCTTCGGCAAGGCATTCTGGGATTGCTTATGATGCAAAGTGACCAGAAGAGATGGGGAACGTGGCCCAATAACCAATCAGATTAAAGATCCTCTTTTCAAATTTAATTCCCCAGTCTTAGTTTTGACAGGGAAGACCCGTTAATTATTGCTGTGTGGGGATTTCCCATAGAATCCGATTGATATAATTTAACAAACACGGTGTTTTAAAAATAGAACACGCCCACAAGTGAGCGATTGTGGGAGGCGAGAGCAATGGCATGCGATTTTACCACTTTCTGTGGGGTTTCAGCCTCACTTCAGTGACAGAAGCATCCAATCAAATCATGCAGTCCTGACCCAGGGCATTCTGGGAGCTGAGAGGGGTGGGCCGGGGGGTGGGGGTCTGTGGGGTTGTGGAGGTCAGAGGTGTCCAATCTTATCCGAAAAAGGCCGGCGTGGGTACAAATTTTTGTTTTAGCCCAGCACTTTGACCCCTGATTCAACTAATTAGCTAATCATGGTCTTCAATCTAGAACTTGTAGAATCAGGTGTGTTAGTGCTTGGCTAAAACAAAAACCTGCACCCACACTGGCTCTTTTCAGATAAGACTGGACACACCTGGGGTAGGCTGTTTGTGGATTGATAACCGCCCTCCCCAGAGTATAGTACAACTAGTCACACACTTGACTAATAATTTGTATGTAGTAATGTAATCATAAATTATACAAATGTTCAGAGGGACTGTCCCGTCTGTGGGACTTGGACATTAACTTCCCTTCTGCAGAAAAAAGTACTGAATATTTCAGCTTTTACTCCTATCCATTTTTCATTTCCCTGGAGTATAATATTTTAATATAGAGTCCAACAGCTGGCTAGTCAAAATTCAACACCGGGCAATGGAGCCCATCCCCACACTCGAACATAGAGTGACCTTGATCCAATCAACATTTGTCTTTAATTTTGACTAAAATTAAAAGCAAGATTTTTGTTCGTTTTCTTTTCTTCACAACCACAGTTGAGTTCAGGAATCACTAAAACCAACTCGCCGAACTGAGATAGTGAAGAAAATGTGTGACGCTTGTTTAACTCAAAGTTAAGGACAAATGCTGATGAATACAGCAGGATGAGTCATGCGCCAGCCACACATTTTTGGGTTGTTGCATAATCAGATAATTAGGGAAGATAAGGAAGAAGAAACTCAGCTAAAATAATTACCATTTTCAGGTGTTCAGCTTGTGGGCTGGGCTGGATTAATGATCATGTGGGGGGTGTACTATGAAGCAGGATTACTGAGGTAGCTGGATAACTGCACTGAGTAAAACCGAGAACAGCTCTTTTTACTTCAGTTAATGTTTCAGATTTGAGAGGGTTCCGGGTTTTACTCAGTGCAGTTATCCAGCTAACTCAGCAATCCTGCTTCATAGAATACCCAACTGGGCCCTTGTTCATTATGCTTTCTGGGTCTGAGTGAAATGTGTCATCGCCTGTGTTGGGGGTGGGGGTGACACCCTCGAGCGTGCACAGTGATCCGGATCAAACCGGCAGGTTAATTACCATGGAGAGCATAGGGGGCGTGGCAGTTACGGCTGGCCTACATACAGTAATGGCTCATAGTCCATTAAATGGGTAAACGGGACCAAATTAAAAACATAACCAACCTAATTAGGTCTCCTGTAGCAGCCAAGCACGGCGCTCTACCAGAGTCTGGGGAGGCCGTGAATAAATAGATATTATACTACTTATAACCTACTTATAACCTTTCCCCCAATTTGGAACACCCCGGCACATTTGTAGTTCTGCAATGCTGTAACGTCCTTTTGTCATTTCAGGAGAGTGTGGACGAGCATGCACTGTACTCACCAATAAATTCCGCACATTTTGTTTCCATGCCAATGAGTGCGAATTGCAGCAGCCAGTCCCTGCAGACTCAGGTGGAACACTGAGCATAATTGGGCTGTAGACAACACGTTGCTCTTACCTGCAGCTGCGCAGACGCATTCGAGCCCATGCACGCAAACCCATGTTTGGATCAGTTTGCAAGCCGGCACCAACCGAAAAAAACCTCTGGACATTGTTGCCATGTAAGGAATTAAGTATCTGGTGAGTCTACAGATTCTGTGGAAGGACCACAGATTTTCTATAGTACCCAGACAGTCAGCTCTTTTGTTGCTTCCGTCCTTCCTAATTCCTGGGCTATATTACCATAAATATCATCAATATTTATGAAGGGGTGTGACCAAGCACAATACAGTGGCACTGGATGTATTCCCGTCATTAGGAAGTAGAGAAGACAGACAGCTGTGTGAGATGACCATCGTGTAAGTCCATAGAATTTTGTGACTACTGGGAGAACAGGCAGCTAGAACAAAGACGAAATACAGCACCCCCCAGTGTGGGGGAGGAGTAACTGACCTTCTTGACCTCGTACTTAATAGCGAGTTTGACACGGCTTAGGAGGGTGCGATGGCGTTGCCCCTCCTCCAGCTCTGTGCTAATGTCACCGTTCAAAATGGCCTCCACCTCTTCCGTGTCTCTGCACAGGTCCAGCACGCCCACCACAAAGTCCTTGCACTGCATAGACAGTTTGCGATAATCATTCTAGATGGGGGGGGGGGGGGGGGGGGTTGAGGTGTGGTTACAAAAAAATATTGGTTAGAATTAGTGAAACCCATAAGCCTCCTCTTAAAAATATATGCTTACAGAGCAGAAATAAGAATAAATATATAACATTACTGAGGAGCAAATGAGCGAGTGACTATATGAGTGAGTGAGTGACTATGTGAGTGAGTCAGCGAGTAAGTGACTATGTGAGTAAGTGAGTGAGTGAGTGAGTGACTATGTGAGTAAGTGAGTGAGTGAGTGAGTGACTATGTGAGTGAGTGAGTGAGTCTTAATAGCAGGAGTTCCCAGCTCTGGTCCTGCAGAGCTGCAGGGTCTGCTGGTTTTCAGTGTTACTCAGCACTTAATTGATCAATTAAAGCAGCCGACTGCACAGTTAATTCACCATTTTAAGGTGGGGAAAAAAAGGAAAGCCGGCAGAAATCTTTGGCTCCAGGCTCCTGATTTATATCGTAACAGGTCTTTTCACCACATTGAATATTTACAGTTAACCCTCATATTATCTTCGGGGTCAATTTGACCTGATTCAGTGTTTGATGTCTCTTAAAAAACAGTTAACTTTATTGTTTCATCTTGACACAATATGACTTTTCCTATTTTTTTGGGATTAAATAGTAAACATGCAATAAACATAATGCTATGTTTTCAAAGGTTCTGTACCAAGTTTGTATACAAAGGTTTTTTTTGTGTGGGGTCATTTGTGGGGTAGCTGCATAACATGTAATAAACTATACAACTTTTTTTATTTTTTACATTTTTTTATTTTTTACCAGAAAGTTCTGGTGGAACTTTCCCATATAGGTTTTAAACTTACGCTTACCTCAGGCTCTAAAATGAGATGTTACATTTTAATATTTAGGGATAAAAGGCTAGCCAATTGGGAGACACACAAAAAAGTGAAACAGAAAGTGTCGACATTTTTCTATTGCAAAACATAAAACCCCAAACGACGTCAAAAAATGTCAGGGTAATATGAGGGTTAAAGGCATAGGGTATCATTTCAAACGCTTTCTTGCTGGGTGTGGAAAGGATGGGTAGTGGGTGGTTAGTCATATCTGTGTGTTTAATAGCTTGGCGTGGCCTTCATTCTTCCTCTGGACCCCCAGTGCACACCAGCACAGTAATGTGGAGAATGGAAAAACCAGTGGAATACAGATGTGATTTATTGAGCACCTGTAATTCTGACATTGGTCCAGAAATATGAAGGCAGAAGCCATTGTGCATTTCCAGATACAGCTTGATGGTTAAATGTATAACATTAGCTTTTCCCTCCCAGGAGCACCCCTCTCCGTTCTACTGTTTAAAATGGTAAAATATAAAAAAGGGCTGAGAGGGAGAGGCAGTGTAGTATAATGGATAGGGAGCTGGGTTTGATATGAAAATGTGGGTTTGGTTCCAAACTGGGGTTATGCTGTTGTACCCTTGAGCAGGTACTTAACCTGAATTGTTTCAGTGAACTATCCAGCTGTATGTAAAATAATACAATCTGTGTAAAATTGCTCTGGATAAGAACATCGGCAAACTCATTAAAATGTAAATGTCCATGCATCAGCTTGTTTATTCATATTTTCTTTGGAATTGTTTTGTTCCTGTTAATTCTGCCGGGATCGGTTGAACTGCTACAGTACCATGGATACTAATCTAATTGTGCACATCGGGGGCATCCGATTTTATCAGAAAGGGTCAAGGTGGGTGCAGGTTTTCCTTTTGGCCCAGCAGTAAAACACCTGATTCTACTCGTCAAGGTCTTGAGTGAAGACTATGATTCATTAATTAGTTGAATCAGGTGTCATAGTACTGACCCTTTCTGGCTAAGATTTGACACCCCTGGTGTACATCATACATGCAGTACTAAGGCAGTGTTCAAGTCAAGCACCTTAGTGTGCACTGCACCTTGCTCAAGGGTAAAGCAGCAGTGGCCCACCTAGGAATCAAATTGACTCAGTATTATAAGCCCTGTTCATAAAGCATTATGCTACACTGCCACCCTGTAAACACTTCATAGACAACAGGGAGCCATCAAAACCGTATTTCTGTCACGATAACTCACGTATTTAATCTATGAATTAATATATAATATTTTAGTTTGGCACTGAATGGATCTGCTCTATGTACTTCTAGTGCATGCACCAGCGTGCACTACCTATCAAACAGGGAACATGTCACATCTCCCCTACTAAACAGGAGATATACACCAAAACCCCCCAAGTACATATAATCAGATTGAACCAACAGGTGGAGGCTGGGGTGGTGGAGGGTGAGCAGCAAAATATTTTTTAGAACACGAAACAGCCAAAGCAGTATGGGAGCGATCTGAGTCTCGCTTTTAAAAGAGGCGCTCCATTAGTGCAAGCAGGGTCCAAAATTAACTTTTTGATTTACCAGCCAAGGTGGCTGGTAGATGAAAAAAATTACTGGCCAGGCAGATTTGTTACCGGCCAAAAATTATAAATTGCGTTTTATTATCGCCATGTGTTATAACTACTATATACTATACTATATACTACTGTCATATGCATATTCTCACGCATAATTTTCAGTGGATTGAAGGAATGAGTCATAGTTAGTTGTTTAAGTGCAGATAATTTACTAAAACATAGAAGATAAAGTAGAAAGTAATAAGAACATGTTGTAAATCAAAGTCCTATTCTTCCAAAACATAGTGAAGTGCTGAACTTAAGTTTTGACTGACAGAGAGTGTGGCTAACTGACACATCATTGTTTTATCAAATACAACAATTTTGTCGATGAATCTTATGCATTATCAAATTTGCCAAATTAAGACAAAGTTAATTTGACCTAGGCTACTCTACGAGCCAGCAGAAGGCTACACAATCACCACCACAAAGCCACCTGTATCACTTCTACAGTGCATCAGGTCCAGGGGCCGTATTACAGAAACATTGTAACTCTGGGATCCTATCTTATCTGTACAGTAACCATGGTAATTTGAGTTAGGAACTGATTTAGGCAAATAGCCATTACAGAACAAAAGTTCCCAAATCCATTTTCTTATCCTAACTTCAGAAAGGAAAAGTGTATTACAGAATCAAAAACCCAAATAAAGTGTCTTAACTTTAGGATAACCCTGTTGGTGTCGCAACTTCATTGTTGTTAGCTGTTGGAATTAAAAAGATAACGTTCACTAACAGTAGCTAGCTGGCTAACTCTATAATGGGTGCTCTTTTATTAGCCTACTTTTGGGAAATGAGGAAAATGTCGGCGGCATTGTTAATTCCTTATGGCAGACTGGACTAATTACTATAATAATTATAATAATTAATTATATAATTAACTATAGCTACCTTTTTAATCAAATATAGCTAGCTATACATTACAAAAAGTGTTACTTCTCTCGTTCTCTCTCTGTTGATGCTGCAATCTTGTGACAACAATGTAACCTTACTCGCAGTTGCAATGTAGGCTACTATTCGCTCCACACACACTGTATGGCATGCAACAGAACGTGTGCGGCTGATATAGCAGTTTGAACGGACAATAGAAGCCATTTCTTGTCGGAAAATTGGCACCTCATTTTTTTTTATCCGCCAGAGTGGCAGAGTAGCCTCAGTAATTTACCAGCCAAAGAGGAAATCTATGTGCCGTTGGTGCTTGTTGGGTGTTAATTTTGCTCCCTGTGTGCAAGTGATTGGTTGAGTATGAGAGCGTGTTTGCTGAGGCCGACCATTGATCAGGCATAGCAAGAGTTGTTTGACAGAACTTGGGGGCATATTTATCTGCCACACACCACCTTTACCCAGACCAAGAAAGGCCGGGAGGGATTCCATGGGCTTCAGAAAATTAATGTAAGTTTAATCACGGGAAATTGCATACACTTGTGGGAATATTAATGTGTCCAAAAGTCAAAATGGTCACTTGACAAGACGCGCGAGAGAGAGAGCGCGGGAAGTGAGAGCGCGGGAAGTGAGATGACGCTGTCTTATCAACTGGCCATTTATCGCATGTTGTTAAACTAAATCTCAACAAAAAAATTTTTTTCAACAAAAATGCCAAGTTACTCACACATACAAAGCACTGTCTATAATAAAACTAACAAAGTCTAGGCCTGCCATTAAAAGTATTGATATCAAAATGAGGCCAAATTACAACAAACAATACTGGCTATCTTTGCTCACACAAATTAAACAAGCTCTATTTTAAAGTAAAGCTACCCAAGGTTTCTTAAATTATTGGCCCTGCGTTTTTATCTTACCATCTGAATGTGGTCATTCAAACTATGTTTCATGTGAAAGTGTAAAATGGCAATCATTTATAGTGGAAATAATGTGCAATTCAGCTGTGTTACACTAAAATTGTAAAATACTGAAATAAAAACGGACTGCTCTATATGTTTGAACAATTGTGTGCATCCAGTGCTTTGGGTGTGTGAGCACATTATGGAAAAAATTGCATGATTATTATAATAATAATTATTATTCATATTAAGTACAGTAAATTGTGTTCACAAATTCACTGATTGCCCTCATCTGACCGATAAATATACAGTACATTAACCGCTTCGCGCAGATGCCAAATTTGGTCAATTTGCACCTATTCAGGGGGTGTTCTATTTGAGGCTTTATAACTCCAGGGACTCTATCTTGATGATCTTAGCGCTTGGTCTAAAATGCATGGCGCAAGGTGTAAGTGGGCTGAACTTAGTCACACTACGTCTTGGGCGTAACATGCAATAATCCAATCAAAATGTCATATCCCATTCCCTTTAAAAGCCTACTTTTCCACCTTGGTGAATTGCTTATATGATGGAGAAACAGACATGCTTTTGCGTGTGTAGTTTGAGCAAGGAATAGGCTATATGGATAATAGTATGATCAATATTATTTGGTCTAAGCATGATGACGCGTTTTGATATACACAATAATAATCTTTAACATTAGGGTTTAACACCGGCACTGGTTCCTGGTAATTCCAGACAGTGCTGTTATTTTAGAAAATATATGCGGTTAGATTCTGTTAAAAGCACCTGCAACAGCTGAGAATAAGCTACCAGAATATGGCTTCCGTCTCACCTTAGAAAATGCCAAATTAGCCTGCTTGTTTAACAAATTTCGTTTGATTATACAATGGAGCATTGTTAGACATCAGTTCCTTGAGGATGTCCTCATGGAGTTCTCGAAGTTCATTATGTGCATTCTAATATTGGTTAATAACATAAATACCGTTATTTTGCCTTAATGATGACACTAAATACACTAGACCTGTCAGGTTGGGAACCCATAGGTTCGCGCATATTTTCCCTCGTTTTATAATGTCCTGCTTATGAAACACCTATCCAAAACCTGTCATAAAATGAATAAAATATTTTGTGTCCATTATAAAGCATATACACATTCATACTCACTTCAAGGAAAAATTTCCATTCATCTACCACATATGCACAGTACATTTCAATGAGTATTTTCCATACCCTGAGTGTCAAGTATTGCCCATGGAACTACTACACCACACAGTGTATATTATGTACGATAAGATTGCAATAAAATAATATTCCACCATGTGGTCCATCACATTGTTTTTGCACTTTCGTATCACCGGACAAAAGGCTGCTTTTTTACTTAGTTATTCACTATTTTTAAGTTGTGTGTTGTTATAAAGAGTGGAAATAAAAATAACACTGTTAAATGTCCCATTGCTTGTTGTTCCGACATATTCATTTAGCCTACCGCTTTGTCTATGCTGTTAATAGCCTACAGCGTGGGCCATAAGCAACCCGATGCCGTTAATAGGCAGCACAGGCCAGCAAATTGCAGCCTGTGCTTGTAGCTATAATTGATATTTTAAATGCTCATAATGACTTGTTTTGTATTTCTCAGTAATATAGCAAACTTACTATAGATCAGATGAAAGTCAAACCATTTTCTGATGCTCAAAATTACATATTTAAATAATTAAATTCATATCATAAATGTGCGACGGTTAGTCGACTATGGGTTTGAACTGACGACTACAGGTCGACTAAGCAAATCTTTGGTCGGGGGCAGCCCTAATAAATGGCAACTATAACGTTAGTTCGGTGGTTCAGCTGGGCAATGAAAATGCAAACAATAAGCCAAGTTGCTTTTGTCCTAACATATGCTTCCTCCAGTGCTAGCTAGTCTGAGCTATGACAACCTGCTGGATTGTGCAAGAGGCTTTTGTATTAGTATAGTGAAAAATGAAGCACCTGAAATCTATTCCCCAAAACTGTAACGTTGGCTAACGCTGTAACGCTGTAACGTTGGCCTACTACAGATGTTTTTCTCTTCAACTGTAACGTTAAATCAGTTCCCTGACCGACGATTATTTGCAGTTAGTTCAGAGCCGGATTAAGGTTGCATGGGGCCCCTGGCTGTAATTCAAACAGGGGCCCTTCCATCAAAATGATTACTAGTGTAAGTAAACAAGAAATTCTATTGAATTGAATTGTAATTATATTGAATTTCATCCACATACTTATTATTATTACATCGTACGTTTACGAGCCTTTCTCATGGCGAAGTCATCAATCAAGTCATTGAAGCTCAGTGAGCTTACAATTTCATTTTCGATAATCACAAGAGCAACGCCACTATGAGCAACGCCACTATGGCCGCTCCCAGCCCAACCAGGAAGTGAGCTTCAAAACGAAAGCCTGGCTTTGGCCCCTTGTTTCTGACACAGCAGGGGGTTTCACGTTAACGTTACTACGAACTAGCCTACACAGGATTTCTTAACTGGATACCACTAACTGCATCAAGTAAAAACCATCCCAAATCTGGAATAGCTACAGGCTGAAGTAAAAAGAGCTGTTCCCAGTTTTACTCTGTACAGTAAGCTTTAGCTATCCAGCTAACTAAGTAATCAACTTTGCAGGATAGGTATCTTATCTTATAGAGTACTCAAGTGAGTACGTCAGACATGGGCAGAGTCTGGTTTCGGAAGTAAATTCCCTATGACAGATAGAACGGGCTTCGGAGACTATCGACTATTTCTTGAAATCTGATTTATAGAATGAGCCAAAATGTTCCTGGATTAGCCTGTGTGGTATAAGGATATAGACCATATATTGCATGTACCAATTAAAATTTTTAAAAATAATGGATTAATGATTGTAGTTTGACTTGTAGTCCACTTTAACGGACTACATATCCAGTACTGCAATGCACAGGTGGTTCTCGACCAATAAGATATCATCTCATCTGTCTGGACATTTTTGGCAGATGGGACTACTGCCACTGAAGATGAGCTAACGTTAGCTTGCTAAGTTGAGAAGCCCGTCTGACAAGGTCAGAAACTACACTACGGTTAACCACATAAAGCAATTCTAGCTTTTAGTCCTTCAAGCTAGCTAGCTAACTTTAGACAAAAGTGTTTAAAAACGGAGCTGTGTGCTACTGCTGGCTAAAGTTATATGACAACGTTTGGAGACAACGCTACTCATCCGGAGGGAATTATGGGACGTCGAGTTTTTAAACAGTGCCAGCGCTGGTATATTCACAAACAAATACTAAAACAAAAAATATACTCAAAGCTGGTCCAGAAAAACGACATAGTTTGCAAACGGGCTTTATATTGAACAATCCAGGAAATTGACGGTAAGACATAATCACTAGAAAATGTTTAAAAGTAAGTTTTAGTTAATGTTTACGCTCTAAATTAATGGGGAATTTAAATCCGAAACCAGTGTGATGTAGTCACTTGAGTACTCTATCATTTTCCTCCTCTGGTTGTCCGGAGCCAAGACTGTTGTGTTTTCTATCTGTGCTTCCCGGCATCCATAGTCTTGCATCCTGCTCACCAGAGCAGCAATGAATGCTGGTCAATCCGAGGAATTTAAAAAAATAATTTCCAGAGATTGTGATATAATACATGGACGGTCCTCATTATCTCAAATTAAATTTACTATTTCAAATGAATCTACTATACTACTTTAGGAGACTCTAACATCGTTAAAAAGTATGCTAATTACAACATGACAGACAGCGCTTTGGATTTTGCTGGCAGTCTATGGGCGAAGACAGGGCGATGCACCATTGCATGTCGCCCCCTTCAGCTTTTTTGGTGCTACTAAAAAACCTGACTTCGGGACACGCCCACCTTGTGGTTTCTAGTTCTCTATATAAATTTAGTTCGGTGGGACAGACAGTCAAAAGGACAATGCAAAACCTGGACGGGTAGCGTTATTGCTAAAAGGCTGCCAAACGCACTTGAGTTGCTTCGTAAATGTAACGTGAACCTTTATAAGTCATTACTGTATGACTTGTGCTAGCTACAGTATACTGTATATTCAGTTAGCTAGCTACAACCCAGTCATATACAGTTGTAAAGTTGCCAGGGATTAAATGAATGTCAGTGATGATCTGTCATGGGTCTGTGGAAGTTAACATTATAGGCTAATTGGGGGAGAGTAGTGAGCCAGAAATACAAAAAGTCGTCTTTTTGGTATTGATACAGCGGTTCTGTGTAAGGTTAGGTTACAGCTATTTTTCTAGTCTATATGCTAGCGTTATGCCATAAGAGAGAATGTGTTAGTAATTACCCATCCAGCTAACCTTAATGATTATCACTGATGCCATATGTCAGTGCTGGTTAGCTACACTAATGTTAGCTAAGGTAACTGGTTTCATTTTTCATTTTAACTCTATAAGCTTCACCCCTAGTGGTTTGAGACGTATCCGTCTCAATTACAGTATCATGTTCATCTGAAATTATACACTACAGCTTTAAGAAAACCCCGAAAATTTTGACGCAGTATTTTTTTAAAGGGTAGCTTCTTGCGAAAACCGCAGCTTCTCCAGTTACACTGCCGTGCAATAAATTAGGAGGGTGCTATTAGTAGCCCACAGCACTCACGCACCCTCCTCTGGCTACAGCCACAGACTGTAAAATGCATCAAATGCACCGTTTATACACGCTAAGAAAATCATGTTGACGTATAGAAACAATAATATTTTTTTAAAACGTTGTACAAATGAGTATTCGCCGTTTTCCCTTGCTTACTGTACTATATACAGTACCTGATCCACTTTCGGTTTAGAAGACACCTCATTTTTTGCTCCAAAATCTCTCGTATAAATATGTTTAAGAAACCAAGTACTTACCAGTATATTCAGCTACAGCTGTTTTCTCATGAACCCTGAAGAGTTTATCTTTTTATATTTCGCCAAAGTCCCATACAGTCGACATTTCCGCAGTGACCTCCCCTCGCACTGAGCGCTGAAATTCGTTGCTGTACTTGTGTGAATACGCACGCGCTTTCGTACGTTCTTTTTTAAACGTATTTAAATACATTAGGCGACGTATGTTATGGTTATTATATATATACTGTATGTGACTATTCTGAAATAAATGTATTCTGTAGCAAATTTCTGAATGATACAGCTTCTTCTTCAGTTCAAACTTAAAACCATGGATTTTGCAGGGAATATTTTTTTAGATACTGACATTTAAATAAAACTAGTAGAAACCAGGAGAACATTGCCTCAAAAGGGCCAAAGTAAATAGGGTTAACTGAACTGAGCTGAAGTTAGCAAGCTTACCAACTGCAGCTTTGTCTAGACAGCACAGCTACGTTGGCCCTGTGGCTGTCCATCTGTGGGAGATGTCGCATCTTCCTCCAAGCTACGTAGCGACAGAGGAGTGCCTATCATCCACAGACTGAGCTGTGCTTAGTGTGCTGTCTGGGGTTAATCATTACAAATTGAGTCCGAGGCTTTCATGGCCTACCTTGTAGTCATGTAGCTATCTGAGTCATGAACTGCTATTATGTGCAGTTTGCATATAATAGTTACAATTGTTACAAAGTATTGATATCAAAATTATGTCAAGCAAGCTAGCTTCCACACACAACAAAGATGGCGCTGACGATGTTCTTGAAATATTGTAACGATTACTCTATTTGGTGACATAGCATCACATGTGCGCTTCTTTATATGTCCAAAAGCATGACGTCTTCACATCCTTATGTCAATCGAAAGCATTACGTGTGTGCAGCGTTCATTTTGTCTGTGCATCCTGCAATTGGCTACTTTTTTATTAGACTACTTTGATCAGATGTTGTTATCCAATGGGGAGAATTATTCCTTGAGGGTATTGATCATTTTTGATGATAAATTCAGCAGGAAAAAGGAAGAAAAAGAAGATGAAGAAGAAGAAGAAGAAGAAGAAGAAGAAGAAGAAGAAGAAGAAGAAAAAGAAAAAGAAGAAGAAGAAGAAGAAACAGCAAAATAACCCAAGTTTTGGGCTTTATTGTGTGGATGTGTGAAGTGAATTCTGTGTGGTTACATGAGGTCAGAATGTGCAGAAGTTAATGTTTTTAAGGGCTGTGAGTCTGGGGCAGATGGCATACCTGCCATGCCAATAGATTTGGGGAACCAAACATGGAATTTGACCCAGGGTTGCCAGACTGGGAGTTATCCCCAAATAAAGGGGATTTAAAAATTAGTATCATAGTAAATGTATAGGAGTTAATGTTAGCTGGGAGATTTTATAAGGAAGTATTGAGTATTTTTTTTAATGAATTTGAGAAATATTTGGTGGAACAAAATACAGGCCATCTGGCAACACTTTCTGTTTTTAATATATCAGCAGTCTAACATCAATGCGTTAGTCCCTTTGCCTAGAATGTATAGTGTAAATAAAGTTCATTTAATCTCCTGTTCTTCAAGACGCAATGATACGAAAAGCTAAAAGATGGACATTAAACAAATGCACAGCTCAGAAGCACATTTATCAGAAAACAGCAGTTGCCTTTTCCCGCTCAGCATGTTCGGTGATTGCGCGATTAGCTGCTCTGACGTAGTGGGCCAGTCAGAAAGCAATTTACTATAAGTGATTTTCTACAGCAATGCAGAGCAGATAAACGTGCCAGAACAACATACATGGAACCTTCATGGTCGGCTGAAGTCTAGTGATGGGGAAACAATTACACATTTGAGGGGAAAATGGATCTTTCGGCACTGTAACGTGCTTATCATGGAGTGCCCTGTTGCGTTAACATGCAAACACTGGGTCCAACAGTATCCTGCACTAACCCTGCTGAAATATCCTCTATCTGTGAGGTTTTGAGACGATGAAAAAATGTAAATTTAACACAGAGACAGGGGGTCAAGCAAACAAACATGCCCCCCCCCCCCTTCAGCCCTGCTCATAATCTCATCATTAAATCCACAGCATGAAGTGGTGAAATGCTGTCTAACCTGGCACCCAAGCTCAAAATACACCCCCCCCCCCCCCCCCTGTGTTGCTCACAGCGTACATCCAGCCACTTCACCAGGAAGAGAAACAAAAACAACTTATCAACAAAATGTCTAACAAACACCTGAATGAATCTGCTACTCCACTGGCCTGCACCAAGAATGAACAAACACAGCCACGTTAGATAAATCATCCAATTAGGAAGAAAAAGGATTAAGTTTCCCTCACAGGAAATGTTGAACATATGTTAAGTAGAAAAACTCAACACACAGTAACTGTGCTTCCTAATTTACCTCAGTATTGAGAGGTGGGTGGGGTAATGCTTTATTATTATAATTTTAGGGCTTTTTCAGCTTTATTGGACAGCACAGTGTAGAGAGACAGAAAGAATGGGGAGCGAGAGAGGGAGAGATATGCAACAAAGGTCGGATTCGAACCGCCAACATCGCGGCTCACAATGAGCATGATAGATAGAGCTCTACAGGCTATGCAACAAGACACAGTGTTTTATTATTTTGAATTTCTTTCAAATTATTTCCTGCCAGAGAAAATGTGTCGATCCTAATTGCTCTGAATGTAAATCAAGAATCATGCCAAAGGTTAATGACTGTGCCTGCAAAGAGAGGAGATACTACCAAAGCAAAGTGTTAGCCTTTAACCTTTACTTTTACTTATCAACAACAAACCAAATGCAATGCGGCAATTTGAAAGAATGGCAAAAAATGAGAAGCAAATTGTTGTTACTGTTGGAAAAACTGTAACCTCAGTTTAGGGTGAAACAGTTTGAGAGTTTCAAAAACATATTTAAAAGAGGTGATTAATCTTTCAATTAAGGAAAGAGAGGAAATTAATCTTTTTTTAAAGTATAAATTAGAACAAAACTTTAATAATGGCAACATAATCAAAAAACACACAGTGTATATTTTGTGTCCCACCCCCACTTATTCCATACAAGCTGTAAGTGGAAATCAAAGCTGTGGCTAAAACATCCACCACCAGTTCTTAAACAGTGGTAGAAACCTCATGGTAATGGAGTCATCAACAAGAGTGAGCCTTAACATTTTTAATCAATCAATCTTAATGAAGTTATGTAGTTAAATATATTTACCAGGGAGAAGCAATTGAGCTGCACCGTCTCTTTTTTATGGTTCTTTCTATCCTGGTGATGACAACAGCACACGCAGACACACACAGACACACACAGACACATTCACATAAGCACAATGATACACACACGCACACACACACACAGACACATTCACATTAGCACAAAGATACACACACAAGCACAAAGACACAGACTCATTCATATTAGCACAAAGATACACACACACAAACACACAAGCACAAAGGCATACAAAAACGTGCACAATGACAGACAAAGACATACAAAAACAGAAAGACACACACACGTAAAAAAAATACTCATTGAATTTTCCATGTTAAGGCAATGCAATCAATCAAAAAAGTCATGCTCTCTACAGAAAAACAGAAATATGTGACAAACCTACTCAAACTCAAGAACAAAAGCAGTATAAACTGTTAACCTGATGTTCAGAGATGGGGGAGAGAGGAGGACAGAGAGAGATAGAAATAGAGACAGAGAGAGAGATGGGGTTGAAGCACGCGTGTTCCTTACCTTGAACTCCTTCTCGATGTTGGCCAGCTTGGCCAGTTCGTTGCTGAGCTCCAGGGCGGTGAGAACAGGGTCCTCACTGGACAGGGAAAGGTAGGCGGGGCTGGCCAGGCCCCGGTATGCGTTGATTCGTGAGCGGGAGTGACGGAAGGAGTCCTTGCGCTGTTTCTCTGTGCAGTCGGCGCACTTGCAGAAGTAGTCGTGCGGCCGCTCGATTCGCGCTCCCTTGGTCAGCAGCATGTGCACCACCTCGTACTTCTGGCAGTGGGCGGCCAAGATGATGGGCGTGATGTCAGGCGAGAAGCGTGTCCCGTCCTCGTCGTAGGAGTAGAAGTCGTCGTCCTGCAGCTCGCAGGGGCTCTGGGTCAGTCGCTCGCCGGCGGCGAAAGATGGGTGGTTGAGGATGGCCTCCACAATGCGCACGTACCCTTTGCTGATTCCCAGTAGGAGGGCGTCGCCGATGCGTGCCAGGTTGTCCTTCTTCAATAGCAGCTCCGTCACCTCCAGGTGTTCGTTGCCCACCGCCAACTGCAATGCGTTCTGGCCCATGTAGTCCACACAGTTAACGTTGAGGGTGGGCGACTCCTCCAGCATCTTGCGCACCACAGGGATGTTTCCGTACTCCGCCGCGTCCAGGAAGCGCTCCTCCTCCGCCGTCAGGCTAGCGGCGCGGTCATTGAACATGAACGCCGGCCCGCGCACCGCCTGTCGACGCCCTTTTTCCCGCAGCATGGTCAGCCGTCGCTGTGCCGGGTTATCCGGGAGTGTCCTGGGAGGAGAGCAAGAGAGAGAGAGAGAGAGAGAGAAAGAGAGAGACAGAGAGACAGAGGGAGAGAGAGACAGAGTGACGGAGGGAGAGAGACAGAGAGTGAGGGAGTGAGGGAGAGAGAGAGATACAGAAAGAGAGTGAGAAAGAGAGAGGGAGTGACAGAGAGTGAGAGAGGGAGCAACGGAGACCTCACAAAGTAAAATGGCAGGCTGCTCTGTATTGGCAACCAACATTAACAGTGTCACTATTAATTAAATTACTACCGGCTGCTCCCAGAACATACAGAGTGAAAGTCTCAGTGTTAAATCAGGTCTTGTGACTCTAGCTGAGTTGAATCAACACTGAACATTCTTCTGCGTAAGTGAAGTTGACCTTTTTACATTAATAATTTTTTATTATTCTTGCTGAACATTACTGCTCTATCTTGGGACCAGGGCCTCTTGTTAAGATTTATTTTTAGATAAATTTGGACAACCTAGTTAGATAAAGTTTGAGCTTAAATAAGTAAATATTTAAGATAGACATTTACATTTTAAATAAAAACTGAAAAAATGATGGAAGGCTGGCTCCCTTATGGGTATACATCCATTTGTTTCAATCCTCTTACCTGAAACCTGCTGCTTACCTGTGTCAAAGGCAGGCCTGTGATATGCTTTACAATGGGTCAGGCTAAAAGGTCTCTTTTTCCATGATTTAAAGATTTTTATCCCCCATCAGGAGTGATCCAGACTCGTGACACGTGTGGAGTGGGGGGAGGGAGGGTCTTTTTTAGGTCTACCCAAATTTAGAGCCGCTCCACGGTGTGCACAGCCAGAGGTGTGATAGCGCAATGCGACGCTGCGAGACCTCCCACAGAAAGTGCAAATGCTCGCAGCCTATAATCGCATTTTAATGAAACGCAACAGATGACACTTTTGAAGCACAGGTTTTGGGCTTTGAAGCGTCGGTGCTTTCTTTGCCAATCGTCCAGGTGACGGTTTTTCCTGCAGAAAAGAGACAGGCAGGAAATGCGCTGCTCGCGGCCAAACGGAAATGGCAAGTAAAAGGAATTGCACAGTGGATCTGATACCGGATTATAACTGTTTTTTTTTCCTTGGGAAAAACTGCCACTGCAGTTGGTTTGGTCTAAATACTGAAGCACCTGCTACTATATTAGTTTCACTTACCGGCTCCTCACTATCTAAAACATACTTTCCTCCCTGGATAATTCAGTATTGGCCATCTTGTTTTTAATCGGACTTAATATTTTATAAATAATAATAGCTGATCAAACAAGTCGATCAAATCAAATAAAATTCAGTTGTCATAACCCAAATTCACTGCCCAATGATTTAAAACATATACTGCCAGCCACTGCTGCTAGCTATACAGTTATGAATCCTTAGTGAACCTGGAATGAATCCACAGCAAATCTGGAGTGAACCCTGAGTGAATCGAGTAAACCTAGAGTGAGTCATGAGTGAATCGAGGGAACCTAGAGTGAACCTTGAGTGAATCGTGTAAACCTAGAATGAATCATGAGTGAATTGAGTGAATCTAGAGTGAATCGAGCCAACTTGGGCCATGTCCGAATCAGCACTCTTCCTCACTATTGAGTAGGCTTGGTGAGTAGATAGGACAAGAAAGTCATTGAGTCGGAAATTTTTTTTCAAATTGAAGTATACTTGAAACACCCGGATGACACACTTACTTCCAGGGTTTCACTGAGTACATTTGGGAGCACACTTTTCAAGAAGTAGCTACACAAACATTTTGGTCACATAAATATGGCGTGAGGCGCAGCTTCGCTGACGTTTTGCTTCAAATACAACAAAAACAACATGTGACATGGCCGCAGTGTCTGCAGGTATTTGCTCTCACCATGCACGACACCACCTGATTTCACTAATGAGCTTACTTCCTGAACCAAGTAGGTAAAATAATTAGTGAAATCAGGTGGTGTAGAGCATGGCTGGAGCAAAAACCTGTAGACACTGTGGCCCGCAGGACCTGGAGTTGAGTAGCGCTGACCTAGAGTGAATCATGAGTGAACTGGAACCAATCAACTGCTAGCCCACTCCAGTGGGGGGGTGGGGGTTAATTTCTGTGATACATCTAGCCAGCGCAGGACGCCCACACTCGTTTTCATAAAAAAGAGGACTCTCACGCCACTTGTGCGGTAAAAAAAAAAAAAAATCAATTGCTTTGCAGATCCAATTACTTAAAGCCACTGTCTGCACTCAACACATATGACAACCTGCATGTTATGCGCATTTCAGCCATGCACAGAATTGATTGAAACAAAGGCAGAGTAATTTGCAACCCGCCAATGAAAAAGTGCAGTCTGCAGTTGCAAGGTACCGCAGAGATTGCACTCTGAAAGCCTACTGTAATTGTGATCGATCACTTTTTTTCCCATTTTGTTTCTCTATTCTACATACAGTGTACCCTGCTTGCATAATTCACAGCAGAACCTCTGGTCCATGACAGATCCACAGTATATCAAGGGCAAACTCCAGATTCTCAACCTAAAGGCCACAAGCAGATGAGGAATGACAGGGTCCAGCTGTTTCTCTTGCTCCACTGTCTAACAGAGGTCTAAGTAATGAACGACACACACGAAAAAATGTGTTTCCCACAACATCGTTTTGTAGAATTTGATTGTGACAGCCTTCCTCTGACTTGTCGCCGGTCTTATTTGAACCACGTACGGAATGCTGACCACTCCAAAGGAAACAAAAACCCGTCACTTGCACACATAGACATGCAAAAGGAAAGCACGCCCTCTGCCAACCTGAGCTGTGGAGCCCCGGGAGTAAGCCTGTACTGCTCATGTTGAGCGCAAAGCATTGGAGCTCCCGTGAAAGTGAAAGGGAAAGATCTGACCTTTGAGGGTGAAATTGTACTCCCATGGTATTTTGAAACTTGATTAACAATCGTCACATTTCATATGAAAAGCAAATTGTGAAAATATAAAATTTTTCAGCAAATGTACAGTAAGCACATTTCATAAATAAACAATCATTGTCTCACAAACTGCTACACATAATGAAGTTAATGATCGCAAATTAATTGATCGATGAGATTTTTTTGGTTGTTGAATCACCTTTGGTCTTCTACAATGAATTCAATGGGTAGCAAGCTCTTTTGCGCTCAACATACACAGTAGAGGCTGTTTTCTCATTGATTCATATGGTTCACCACCTGGCCCCTCCTACCCTCTCCAGTTCCTATGTACGCTCTATTCTGTGCTGTGGTTTAAACCCCACCACCTTGACAGGACAAAGCCAGTTAAGTTTCACTATTGTAGGCACCCAGTCATAGTTGGCTAATGACCGAACCAAGGATAAAAGCAATTATTATTTATATTAATTACCAGTGCTTATATTTATTATTAAAAGTCTGGGATATATATGTTTTTGACAGGTAGTCAGTAAATTGGTTGTGGTGAGAATTATGAAACATAACGCTCATCCAAAGTTGATTCTGACTTCCAGGGGAAAAACAAATTAATCAACGTCAATCACAGTTTAGAGAGACTTCATAGCGGCAAATGATCTAACACGTGACATACACATAACACCGCTTCACTATAAGAAAAACACAAGAACAGCCTTAAGCTGTCATTTATGAGCTTATAAATACATGTGGGTTAAAAACGGACAGAGCCCTCCCCTGCTCTAGACCCAGAACACATGGCAAAGTTTTACTGCATAGAATACTGAGACGGGGTGTAACATTCACTCGCTTTATAATTTTGAAAATACTGCTGTCAATGTAAGCAGGGCTGTGTTCAGATCCAACATTTATCCTTTCTTCCTGTCGTTTCCTTCCCTTGCTTCAAGGGGGGAATCCCGAAAATGCCAGGATGAAATATGGCAGCCACACCAAGTGGGATTCGGTTCTAATTTAAGGGGAGGGAGTAATTATATAAATATAATTAGTAGGCTAATTATATTACCTCAGTTCCCTCACAATGCAATGCTCCATGCACGTGTGAGGACACGTTGCAACTCTATTGGGTAGAATTCCTATATTGTTTGCGAGGTCCATTCAGTTCCGTTTAGTTTTGTTTCTCATCTATCCTCCCTTGCAGAGACTTTAAGGGTTTCTTCTCCTGACTTTTTTCCCCATAGAGTTTTATAGGAAAATGAGTCAGGAGAAATAACCCTTGCAGTCAGCCATCCACATCTACTCCATATGTGGCCGCAGAGTGATGGTTTGGGGCTCGTTTGATACCATAGACCCTTGATGACCATTTAGCCAGTCATGTGTTCCATACTGTACCAGCGTAATTTACATCTGAATCTAGTCTCACCCCCCAATTCCCATAGAGATCCATTCAAATGCAGAGAGGTTATAGTATCGCTTGTAACAGTACCTGAAAATAAGATATCGAGAGTCTTTTGATGTTGATGGGTCACAGACTTCAGGAAGTAACAGCATGCAAAGGATATGCGACCAAATATTAAATATGAGACTTTAAAAATACATTAAAGCAAAGGGGGTAAATACATATGCACGTACCACTTTTCAGTTTTTTATTTTTTAAAAATTTTTTAAAACAAGTTTTTTTTTTCATTTCACTTCACCTATTTGGACTATTTTGTGTTGGTCCATTACATAAAATCCAAATAAAAATCTATTTAAATTACAGGTTGTACTGCAACAAAATAGGAAAAATGCCTAGGGGGGTGAATACTTTCACAAGGCACTGTAGATGTTTCTGTGTACTTGAGAATTCATCCTGCTGCTGTCGTCAGAAGTCACATCATCAATGAAGACAAATGAGCCAGTTCCAGTGGCGGCCATACATGCCCAAACCATAGCTCCTCCACCACGTTTCAAAGATGAGGAGCAGCCATTTAGTACCATGGTACTAAAGTGATCAACCCAATGCCAGACTTGGGAAAAGATGAACAAAGAATCATGGTTGTCATCTTTGTCTATTTTTTGCCTAAAATATATTCTTTCAATTTGTGTAACGAATATGGAAAAGGATGGAAATCTCATTTCACGGGCAGTGGCCAGTTGGTCTGGGTAGCTAATGTCAGCATAGAGAAGCCTCCAATCAAGCGAAATGTGTGAAATGACCTTTGACATGCTTTTGAGAAGAAGACTTCTGCAAGATGGAACAAAACCAGTGAGCTAATGTCGCTCGACCTTTTTTGGATGGAATTCGATTAGAACCTATTTGAGTTCACTGCTTGTAAAGCAAAATAGACGACTTGGTAATGGCTATCAGCAGGGTGTTAAGGACAAGCCAGGTGAGACAGTGAAATGCATTGTCATTTCTGGAGAAAGAGTAGCCTAGCCGACCACACGAGCAAAAACAGGTTTAGCATCAAGGAAGCCTACGCTTGTCAGATTTCATATTTCAGTCATCTTTATAGTATCAGTTTGGGGATCGATCAACCTAGACACAAATGTACAAGCTTTACACCATTTATACAGTTCGACGGACGTTATTATATAAGAACTTTGTGTAGCAACAAAGAAACAAGCAGTAAGGCTTCGCACTGTAGCGCACTCAGTGCGTCGCACTGTGAACTGTCGTGTTTAACGTAAGACATCCACCTGATGGCGCTAAGAAGCTAGAAGAATTTAATATGAGATTCATTCTCTATACGTAGGCTATGTTATAAGAGTTGAAACACACATACACACACATAGGCTACACGTGTGTGTGTCAACTCGTCATTTGCATTTTGTCTGTTTTACTTATCTGCTGTGAATTTTAAGATGAATATTATAATAATGATTACATTACATTGAATTTTTGCATGCGGAGGCTCGTTGAAACGAACTTCGTTATTCAGTTTAAAAGACACAGTGAATAAGGAAATATTAAATAGGCTAATTCTGCCCTTAAACAATAATTTTGCCTATATATTCATATTAGACATAAACATTTTCCTAATTACGGTCGGTCTAGAGATGAAATATTTCTGAATGTCGTGTAAGCCTATAGGCTACAACTAATAAAGCATTCCCAAGCCTTCTCAGTTTATTTTCACCAGTGCTAGGTTTGAAAAATGATTTTGTATGTTTTTGGTTGTTTGTTCATTTTTATGGGTTGTACTCACATATTGTACTGATAATATCCGGACGAATCTCTGACCGTTTTTACTGATTTCATATGATGTGCATCCACGCCGCCGTTTTCCTCTTTCCAGACCTTCTCATTTTCCTCTTCGGAACAGGATATGCGTTTCTGATACTTTCTGCCTTTCGTTGACATGCAGGCAATCGCTCTCCCTTCGCCGGCTACTGTAGCCTACAACACCGTCTTCGGTCGAGTAAGCGTCCCGAAGCTCCGGGGGCGAAGCAGGATGTTATGACCCCGGCCGGGTGCCGAGTCTCTTCCGCGCGAATGGGCGGCTGGGCGCTGCTTGCTGCTCAACAGTTACTGCTCACAAGCGAACTGCAGGATACGCCGTGTCCTGTCCATACGAGTCAGGTGTGAGACTTAATCTGACACGCCATCCTCATCATTATCACGGCAACGGCACAGCAAGTAGTTAAACTTCGTGTGGACCCTGGGGAAGGCTGAATGTGATGGAGAAGGGCGGGGGACGAGATAAAAACAGAACGTGATTGATTCGTTCTTCCTTTAAATTGATTTACACTATACCTCAATTGTTTGGCTTTTGTTTACTTAGGCGCTCGTGCTTTTAAAAAAACGTGTCGTCCATTTAAACTTGAGTCAGTTTGATATCGGTGGAGCGAAACAACTTACAGGCTACAAAACAAAAACTGGAGAGCAGACGAGCGAAAAAGGACCAGCCTAGGCTATCCTAAAATGGAGAGCTTCCTGTTAATTTGCATGAATGTAATTGTCACATCCAATTTTCTCCGCTTCAAAATCAACCCAAACCAAAAATAATGATTGGGGGAAGGGGTCTGGCGTTATCTGTACCGGAGGAGAGTTCCCCCGGGCGCGGATGATGGTGATCATGGGACCCTGCTCCGTTGCTCAGATCCTCTAGTTCAGCAGAGACTTCTTTGGCCCAATCGCAGGCCCAATCTCAATGGCCGTGACCGAATATGATCCCTGTTCCCTGACCCCAGTTCCACTCAGACCTCTGTCTACTATGATCCCTGTTCCCTGACCCCAGTCCCACTCAGACCTCTGTCTACTATGTGCCCTGTGACAGGGCCACTGTCCCCTCACTTTGCAAGCAGTGTGCAAAAGAAATCCTGCAAAACTCTTTCCAAACTAGTGAGGAAGTAGTTTGTAATATATTTTTTATAATTTTTTTCCATTGAGAATATCAATCAGTTTACATATAAGTATAGATTATGAATGAAGATAGAATTAACACAAATAAAAAGAGAGTAGTTCGTAATATGTCCTGCTCTTGTACTACAAGTTGTAGTTTTTGCTTCTGGTTTACTTCCCGAAATTGTCGGATGAGTGCACAGTTCTGTGGATGAGTGTGTTCTCAACAAAACCCTGAGTTTCATCCTGGGATTTTAAGTGCCCCCATTTATGAGAAAAAGTCACCCACTCAAAAGCTTTTTGACGAAGTTGACTCAAATATGCGCCCTCAAAGAGGTGAAGGGATCATATTCGGTCACGGCCAATGTCCGCCCTGAGCCCTAAAGACTGACTTTTAATTTTAGGTTAGTACCCGCTGAAAGAACTCTGCCTGCCACGTGTGTCATTTGTTTACAATTTTTGAGACGCTACCGGCTGCGTTTCCGTTTTTAATGTCACAAACGCTATGAACTGTGGGTAATTCCCTCAACAAATTACCTGCAGGATTGCAGACTTGTGGAAAGTCCGCTTAAAGGACTTGTAAAGTCCGCAACAGAGCCCTCGTGCACTTGCCGATTTTACAGCGGGACAGCCCGGAGCTCTTGCAGACTTATCGGGAACACGCCTCAAAGTCTTTGAGGGTGTGAGGGCCGACATTGCGATTGGGCCTCCATGTCTGCCCTCACACCCTCACAGATTTGAGGCGGGTTACTGGTAAGTCCGTGAAAGTTCTTACCGCAGGTACAAACCTAAAATTAAAAGTCCTAAAGCGGTGATTATCATAAACATCTTGCATGTGAGACAGGCATCGTCAAGGCAACATATAACATCACAAAGTGCTGTCCCAGTCCTCTTATTTGTACCATTTCAAGCCCTTGCCCTCATGCACTCACGCTGGGCACGCATGTGACGTCACCCAAAGTCTGTGGTGCTCAGTCCTTAGGGCTCAGGGCGGACATTGAGATTGGGCCTTTCTCTCCTTCCCCGGTGTGCACGTGTCACCGATGACTCGTGGGCTACCCATGCGACAGGCCAGCAACAATGCTGCAAGAGTGTTTAAAGAAATTTATAGCGGGATGAGACCTGGGTTTCAGTAGAATCGACCATGCTTGTGCAATCTCCGGCACCCTCTGCTCCCTCTTTAGCCCCAGGTCCCCTGATCAGGGAGAAGAGTTCTCACACACGTATTTTCAGAAATAATGTACATTGCTGTGAAAGCTATTCTCATTATGTTTTCCGAAAAGATCATGTATGACTGGCAGCAGAGTGATGGTTTGAGGCTCGTTTGATACCTCAGACCCTTGATGATTTACAGCCATTTAGCCAACCATGTGTTCCTTACTATTACTGTGTAATTTACAGCTTAATCCAGTCCTACCCCTCAATTCCCATAGAGATCCATTCAAATGCAGAGAGGTTATAGTATCGCTTGTAAGAGTACCTGGAAATAAGATATCAAGAGTCTTTTGATGTTGTTGGGTCACAGACATTAGGAAGTCATGGCATGCAAAAGATATGCGACCAAATATTAAATATGATGACTTTAAGTTTATGTTAATTTGCCCAGTTACTTTTGGTGCCCTAAAATGGGGGGGGGGGGGGGGGGACTAGGTGTAAAAATGGCTACAATTGCTACACGGTTCACCCGATATGGATGTAAAAATCCTCAAATTAAAGCTGAAAGTCTGCACTCTTCCATTTCAAATCCAATGTGCTGGAGTACAGAGCCAAAACAACAATAAATTGTGTCACTCTCTTAACACTTTTGGAGTTCACTGTATATATATATATATACACATACACATATATAAATTAATACACATACATATGTATACACACTAACACATATGTGTGTTAGTGTATATCTATTTGTGTTAGTGTATAGGTATATGTGTGTACACATACATATGTATACACACATATACCTATACACTAACACAAATAGATATACACTAACACACATATACATACACGCACACTTATATGCGCATAGGCACACACGCGCACATGCACATGCACATGCACACACACAGACTACACCACAGAGGTAATTAATTAGATTCCTGAAGGAGAGGAGCAGTTTGATGTGGGTGTACAGCGTGCTCGTCCCTCTATCGGAGCGTTGTAGCCAGGTGTGATTGTTACCTGCTGTTCTTGGACCATTGCCATTAAAATGCCAGTGGACCAGGTGGCCAGATGCCTGCAATCTCATGGCAAACACAGAGCCTTAACCCCAAACCAGGACCGTCATTATCACCCCATATGGCGTACACCCACTAAATATCCTGAAAACCCTCTGGGGATGCAGATTTTCAACCCTGCTGGAACGCATCTTAAAAAAAGGAGGAATTTGCAACTTCTGTTCAAAACAGACTGAATTAAACAGAGATCTGGGGACACTATCTGTTGCAGGGAAACTAAATAGTCGTAAAAGCATTATCGGCCGAGCACGGCTGCTCATCCTGAACATTTATAGGAGTAAAGATTTGTAGGAAAATTATGAACCCATTTGGAAAAAGGCCTAAGACGACACCGATGGCTTCTGTCTGAAATTCAGCTGAAATAAAGAAAATAAATGAATGCATAAAAGAAGAAAATGAAACCCGGATGTGTTTGCCCAGGCCGTCATTAGTGTGGTTGGCATATCTCTCCACGCCACGTTTTGAACAATAGGGCAGGATCTAATGAACAGGAGGCTCAATAGGCTCCAAAGGGCTGGGATGGAACGGCGGGTTGGGGGCAGCTTGGTCCCCCACACTTGATAGGGTGTTGGTGTTGGACTGGCTGCTCTCGGTTGCTCGGCTTGGCCCTGTGCTTCAGTTCTGAATGAACACACAGACATCGCGTTCCCGGAGCGTGCACATTCACCCACTGCTTCTTTTTGCTGACGACGTCTTGCCACCCCCCCCCCCCCCCCCCCGCTCGGCTTCATGCTGACACCACTGCTTGTGAAACATCAGCAAGTTCGGCTGTCTGTCATTGAAGCCATAGCCAATTACGCCCTAACAACCAGCCAAGTCACTGAGGTCTCCTATTGTATTTAGAAATATAGGAAAGCAGGCCTGTCTAACATTTTTATGTAAGAATATTAGAACACGTAATGATGAGAACAGGCCATTAAGCCCATCTAAGTTGTGCCGTTTAATTAAAACTGGAGAGTATTCAGCACTGCATCAAGCCTGGACTTGAATGTCCCCAGGGTCTCCGCATCTACATGACCTTGTGAGCCGTGTAATTTCTCAGCAAAATAAATACTTCCTGATTTCTGTGTCGAATTTACCTTCATTTAATATCCTCCTTGTTCTGGTGAAAGAACCCAACCCAAACTCTAAGGTAGTTCACTCTGTTTAACCCATTTTTTCAATAAAAAAAAAACAGTCAAGTTTCCTTTTGCTAAGCCTGAAGAGATTAAGCATCTTAAGTCTTTCCTCATTTTATAAGCATGGCCCTACACGTGTGCCACCCACCAGGCCTGCTTCCATACATACCCCGTTGACTCATCGACTGCAGGAAGTTTCCAGAAAGTCTGCAGAAAAAAGCAGATCACAGCGCCTGACCACGCTGCACATGGGGGCTGCATGCGGGCAAACCACAGAGACACAGAGAGTTAACAATATAACGGAAACACAAGCAACCTGCTTTTTTCTACTGTCTTTTTGTGGACTGTGGGTACGATCGATGAGCTGCGGGATATGTTGTTCAATAAATGAAAGCGGAGCATAGGCTATCAGCCGCTGTGGTGGATGGTCTGTTTCTGAGGTGGATAATTATTGTCCCCGCGCTGTTGGATAATCTGGGATCCTTTGCATATTGAACAGGGCGTTTATATGTAAGAGGAATTGACTTGCGCATGGGTCTTCAGGGCTGTCTGATTTGACAAATATTAGGGAGGCGGGGACGTACCGGTCTTGACAAATATGCCTCAAAGGAGAGCTGTGGATACTGTGTGCACCACTTTACAGAAATGCAGCAGTATTCTGGAGAGTTCTTATCGGGAAGTTCAAAAGAAAATACAATTCTCTGAATGACCACTTCTAAAAAAAGACAGGAGATTAAACTGAGATTAAACTCAGATGAGTTACCTGTTATGTACTGTTGTGCAGAAAAATAAAAAGTCAGTTTAGACAGCTTAACCTTCTTCTATTATGTTAACGCACAGGCTGTTGCCATATAATGCTGTACTGTTTCTGTTAAACTTACTAACATTATATTGCCTTACTGTTTCTGTTAAAATTTACTAACTATATTGCCTTACTGGTTCTGTTATACTTACGAACATTATATTGTCTTACTTTTTCTATTAAACTTACAAATTTTATATTGCTTTACTGTTTCTACTTACTAGGGTCACACCTTCCTTCAATGAACGACATTAGCTTGCAATGTGATGGATTCTTACTGGTACTTTCCAGCTTGCTGTTTAATGTAGTAGTTCCTTATCCTAATGAGTGTATCTGATAATCAGGACACACACATGCGCACACCTACCGTATACAATGTTGTAGCTACTGTGAGAAGCTCATTGAGGTAATTTTCACTCTTCCATTTTATAGAGCCGTGATTTGTTAGCACAGAAGTCAAACCAAGGGGAACGGTACCCCATACAGGGGGCAAGTCCCACAGGATTAACACAGATTATATAGCCTTATATGAGATAATCAACTCCTGCATTCCTAAAATTGAAAGTTCAGTCTTTTTCCTCTGTTGAGCCTGAGGCTTTCGAATTTGATGCATCTAAGTTTGGGAACCACTGCAATACAGAATCAATCTCTACTAACTTCCAGCAATGTGTGAAAAAATGTGTAAGGTTATACAGGTTAAGGTTAACAGTTTCAGTTTGAACGGTACACATATTGGGAGAGATCTTACCCTCCTCGTACTGCGGAAAGGAGAGCAAGTCATTTAAAATGAGGCCAGTAAATCCCCCCCACCCCCCACAAAACCAAAACTAGATCCAGCTGTAGAAACAGTACGGAAAGGGCAAGTCTAGAAGTGTCGGGTCTCAAATGAGTTCCGTTCTCCTGTGAGCCAACAATGAAGTGGAATTCCGATTCAAGATCTGTGATTGAATTGAAAAGCCGTCCGTGTTATTGCCTGCTGAGAATAAAGAGCTTTCGTCTTCTTTGTTCCTGGAGAAAGAGCTAAGATTTTTCTTCAGATTCCATCCTTTGCTAACTTCGTCCTGGAACATTGCGAGTGCTGTGGTGTGAGCTGTGGTTAACACAGAGGTGTTCTCTATTTGCAAGAAATGTGTTTTTGCATTTTGTGCATGTAAAGAACTGTCACAGATTTTGGTCAATCCTTTTTGGAACTTCCTTTATCTGTTCATACTGAATACCATAAACAGACAGGGTTAGAATCTAATCTCAGGTTGGAGTCAGGAACAGAATAATCATTTACATTACAGCCATTTAGCAGCTGCTCCTATCCAGAGCGACTGACACAGCTTGCGTTCTTTTTCACACAGACACACACACACACACACACACACACACACACACACACACACACACACACACACGCACACGCACACGCACACGCACACGCACACGCACACTCACACTCACACTCACATGCACATCAACCCAATCAATTTGAAATTCCTCAAAATAATATTCTCCAGCAGTGAGCACAGTCTGAATGACTTGTGTTGCTCCTTACGGTGATTACAAGCATTTCTGAGACAGGCAGTCTCAGCCCAGTGCGAACGCTCGTTACATAGGGTGATTCATTTCCTCTCTCCCTTTCAATCCACATTCAATTTCCCTCTTTACTTTCCCCCTTTTTAACTTCCTGCAATGAGAGTCAGTTAAAAATATCCCAACTGATACAATATTACAGTTTTTTACGATTGCTTTGACTCATTTTGCACAACAGAGTTTCAATGTGCAAAACTCTTAACACAGAATGCTATACTGCTCATTTTGGGTTCAAAATGTAATATAGCATGCAAAATAAAAATACCAGTGTCAAATCAGAGAATATTATATGCAAAAGTTTATCACAGCACCAGAACATTAGATATTTCAAACAATGAAGTTAAATCATTGCTGCATTTTCAATATACAACAGCCATCATGAAATAATGCTGCCAAACACAAAATCCTTCTTTGGTCATAATGCAAAATGCTATACTATAATCTTGGGCTCAAAATCATATATAGCATGCACAATAGAAACAACTGAACCAAATTAGATTGTATTTCATGCTAAAGTTTATCATAGTGTCACAACAGTGGATATGTTCATCGTTGAAGTTTAATTATTGGTGCATTTTCAAATACAGCAGCCATTATCAAATAATGCAGTCAAACACAAAATACTTGTTACCAAAAAAGACTATGCAATGGTCATTTCAAGTACTTGAAATTATGTATAGCAATCATCCCCTGTGATAGACTGCAGTTTTGCACTTGTGTTTTTATGAAAGACAAACAAAATATTAGATTAGATTATATGAAGTTTATTCATTAAAGAAAAATCATACAGTAATGCAGTACTGTAAACTCAACTGTATTGTACAGTAAAAACAAAAACAACAGTAAAAGCAAAAACAGTTACAGTAACAACAAACTTTACTGTAAAAAAAAAAAAAAACAGCTTCTCGGTGCTTACAGTTTTTCACAATAGTTAACACACGTTTCTCAAAACAATAACGGCTTTCTCAAAACTGCACACACAAAACTGAAAACCTCACACACAAAATGCTAAACCTGACACTCCCTTTGCAAGATGACTCTTTGCCATCAAATCTCTTACAGTTTTTCTCAATTGCTTACACACAAAAACTGGAACTATGCACACAATGGTGAAAACCTGAAGCTATTGCATCAACAATAAAGACGTTGTCGGCAAAACTCTAAGCACAATTCCGTTGTTTTCACTCAAATAGCAATTCTAAATCCCATTTTTGCACTACTCTACACACAAATCCTATCATTTAGCTCAATTTTCATACTCTAATCATTTTTGTTCACATGGAAAACACTGGCCTCAAGCGCCACACCCTAATTACCAATTGGTCTAACTCATCCACACTTGCTCAAACTCAATTGGCTAAACTTTTCAATTATCTGTCAGAGCATAAATGAGACTTCAGGTGACTTCTGTGTTTGAAACAATGGAAGCGCAACTAGCAGAGAGAGGGAGAGCGAGAAGAGGTGTACGAGGAGGAGGAGGAGGAGGAGGACGAGGACGAGGAAGAGGACGAGGAAGAGGAAGAAGAAGGGTGGCTATGTCAAATGAAATACGAGCGACATTAGTCGACCATGTTATCAACCATGGGTTGACGATGACAGAGGCCGGTCGGCTGCTCTGGTCCAGGACTGGTTCATTGCCCATCCACGCTTTTCTGGATTATTTCTACCCCCATATTCACCTTTCCTTAATCCAATAGAAGAATTATTTTCAGCATGGCGCTGGAAGGTGTATGATCGCAACCCCCATGAGCAAATGACCCTGCTCCAGGCGATGGAAGAGGCATGTGGAGACATTCATGCAGACGCCTGCCAGGGTTGGATAAGGCATGCAAGGCGCTTTTTCCCCCACTGCTTGGGCAGAGAAAACATTGCATGCGATGTGGATGAGGTTCTCTGGCCCAATCAGGATCAGAGGCAGGATGCCAAGTAAAGTTTAATTTTGTTGTGTGTTGTTTTGTTGTTTTCGTCCCCCGTCCCCCCCCCCCGTCCCCCCCCATCTTGAACAGTGTTACTGTACAGTAACAAATAAAGATGTACACAGGTTCCAAGTGTTTTTCATCAGTGCCATTACATTATGAATTGCCAAAATGGGTAACACTTTTGTGTCTTGGCAAAACTTTGTAGCAATGTGGCAGTAACAGCTTTAGGTTTGAGGGAAGCTGGGTTGTGTGTGTGTGTGGTCCAATTGGAGCTCATTCAAAGGACGATACTGCATTGTATCGTACACAATACAAACAAACTCAAAGTGACTGTTCACACGCTTTACTGAACTGCACTGAATTACTGTAGAATTAGGTTTACCTATGCCATATTTACTGTATTGTATCAGAACGCCAATAATTTCTTCATAATTTTATACATTTGAATATGTAATTGCATCATGATGCCAAAACGTATCTAAACAATATTTTGATGGAAGTGTTTTAAATTGATCACACCAGTGTGAAACTGATGCTCAGTAAGATCTATTCGTATAATGGCCTGTGTTCAGTGTTTTGAGGCAAAAATACGGTTTTGATAAGAGAGAACATGATTTTGAATGCAGTGTTTGATTTTGCAAGAGATTTGTGGAATTTTGCCAAAACAGTTAACTCTTACTCGGTTTGTGTGTAGAGTTTTGAGAAATTGAGCTATATTTTCAGGAATTGTGTTTAAGCAATTGAGAAAAACTGTAACTGTTCACAAAATGGAACTCGTGTTTTCATTTGGTACACACAGCCATATTTTCAAATGACACACACATACCATTCATTGAGTACACACAACTAAGCATTTGCTGCACACTAACAAGCATTTACAGCACACTGAAGTGCAAAATTGAAAACACAATCATAGAAATGGAACACACCATATGAATGACAATGACTCTGGAGAATGAGCCATTTCTCCTTTTGTAAAATGTCTCAGTGTAGGCTTACTTTTTTCATAGTCAAACATAAAACAGCACACAAATATGCAGCAAAAACAAGTTTTATTTCGGTACACACAGAGAACAGTACAGTACTGTAAACCGGCCTGCTCAACTCCCCCCCCCCCCCCCCCACTCCCCCTTCACAAAAATGAATTAGGCATCACGCCTCCGGTTCCTGTCTGGCCAGAGGGCCTCATCCACATCACAGGCAATGTTCTCCCTGTCCAAGCAGCGTTGGAAGAAACGCCTCGAGTGGCGCATGAAGCCCTGACAGGCCTCAACACTCACGTCGCCACAAGCCTCCTCCATGGCCTGGAGCAGTGGGACCCGGCCCTGTGGGTTCCGTTCATATACCTTCCACCTCCAAGCTGAAAAAAACTCCTCAATGGGATTCAGGAAAGGAGAATAAGGTGGAAGGTATAGAACGGAAAAATGTGGGTGGTCCTGGAACCACTCACGCACTTGAGCAGCCCGGTGGAAGCTCACATTGTCCCAGATGACGACGTGATCGATCCGCTGTGGGCCATCTATCTGGCCAGGTGGTACCAGCAGGTCATGCAGGCCATCCAGGAAGGCGAGGAGACGGGCAGTGTTATAGGCCCCTAGGTGGGCATGATGGTGCAGGATCCCATGGTGGTTCATTGCAGCACACATTGTGATGTTCGCACCACGCTGGCCGGGGACCTCAACAATGGCCCGCTGGCCAATGACATTTCTGCCCCGGCACCTCCTCTTCGCCAGGTTGAATCCAACCTCATCAATGAAGATGTACTCATATAACTCATTAGCTGTGTCATGCTCCTGGATCTGCTGAAACAGACAGCATGAGAATGCAAGTTACAGTATGGACACAGAGAGGTCAACACAGTGGGCTACAGTGAGACACTGTAGAAAAGGAACAATATTGGATTACAGGTACAATACATGCATGTGTCAGTGCTGAATGTATAGGACTTACAAGCACAAACTCTCGCCGTAACTCCTTGACGCGGTCTGTGTTCCGGTCGAATGGGACCCTGTACACCTGTTTCATCTGCATGGCATTCCTGCGAAGAATACGGTCCAATGTAGAGAGGCTGATGGTCTGGACGTTCCTGAATGTAGCATGGTCAGCCAGGATCCTAGTTTGTATTTGTCGGAGTGTGATAGCGTTGTTCTCACGAACCACATTTACAATTTCAGTCTCCTGTTCGGCTGTGAAAGTGTGTGTTCTTCCTCCACGGTGTGGTTCTCTTTCAGTCCTGCAAAATACAAATACTGTGAGCACACTGTATTCTATTGATATGCAGTATTACAGTACACAAGGCAAATAGATTTCGTACCTGTTCTCCTTCCTGAAGGTTCTAATGATGGCAGCAACTGTGAAGCGGCTGAGATTTGGTTGGACCCTCTGGCCAGCCCCCCTCATGCTCAAACCATGGTTGAGCACATGGTCTACCACAGTGGCCCGAATCTCATTAGAGATGACCATTCTCCTTCTTCTTTCTCCTCCTCATCCTTCTCCTTGTCCTCCTCCTTCTCCTTGTCCTCCTCCTCCTCCTCTTCCTCCTCCTCCTCCTCTCACTCTTACCCCTCTCCTTCTCTGGTTGTCTCTCTCTTCAAAGTTCTCCATTGTTCACCAAACAAAACAGAGGCTCAAGGCACTTTTATGCTGCAGTCCTGATTGCAAATTGCTCAACAGACCTGAATGTTTAGAGATTTGAATATTTGTGTGTTGTAGGTTGATGCTTTGAGATTTTACTTGAGAAGTGTGTGCAACAACTGAACATTGTGTGTAGTGTTTTGACAACAAGGTGATGTGTAATTGACATTAGAGTGTAAAGAAGGAAAGTCAGAGTCTAATGCAGATAAGGGAGTGTGAAGTAGTGCCAAATTGGGTCGAGCGATTGGTACATGAAGTGAAGGTTGTGCAAATTGTGCCGAATTTTCGCTTTTTGTGTGTTAACAATTGTGAAAAACTGTAAGCAGCATTTTACCTCTCCGCTGCATTTGGCCACAGAATTTTGTCGACGTCGCATCTGATGTCTTTGTTGGCAAGACAGCGCTGGTAAAATCTTTTAGAGTGCCTTATCCACCCCTGACACTGCTGGGCGGTAATGTCATCACATGCCTCATCCATGGCCTGAAGGAGCGTTTCCTGCTCATATGGATACCTATCCTGTACCTTCCACCTCCAGGCCGAGAAAAACTCCTCGATGGGGTTCAGAAAGGGGGAGTAAGGTGGAAGGAATTGGAATCGGAACTCTGGATGGGCTGTAAACCAGTCTTGCACAGCCAATGCACGATGGATGTTTACATTGTCCCAGACAATGATGAATACCATCTGAGCATTTGGCTGTACGAGATGGTTGTACAGCCCATCCAGAAAATGTATGAGGCGCACAGAGTTGTATGCCCCCAGTAGAGGGTCAGGCTGACCAATCAGGGATGGATGTGTGTGGGCCTGCCCACACACAAACTAGGCATGAACAGTACCTATTACCTATATACTGTATATTTACTGTACATGGTCCATGACCATGACCATGACCACGACCACGACCACGACCCCATCCACGACCCTGGCCTTCGTTACCAACCTCAACCTCACTGACCTGCTCCATGTTGTCAGAAACTGCCATTCAGGTTTCTAAGCAGCCTTTTATGTAGTGGTGAAGAGATTATCAGTTGTGTTGCAATGCTACTCACCTGGGCAAGGTTGTTGGAAGTACTGAGACATGACTACAAACACCTGCTGAATTGATTTAGTGATCTGCATTTGTAGTAATAAGCATTTGAACATTGTTGTAATATTAGGTGGCTGTATTCTGAGAATGGAGCATATGATTTAGAGTTTGGCACTTTGTATTAACAGTTTTGCACTTTATATGTCAGCATAGGATGTAGTGTCTTAAGGTAAGAATTCTGCAAGTCAGTTTAGCAGTTTGCGTTAACAGTTTTACACTTTGTATGTCATCATAGGATGTAGTGTCTTAAGGTAAGAATTCTGCAAGTCAGTTTAGCACTTTGCGTTAACAGTTTTACACTTTGTATGTCATCATAGGATGTAGTGTCTTAAGGTAAGAATTCTGCAAGTCAGTTTAGCACTTTGCGTTAACAGTTTTACACTTTGTATGTCATCATAGGATGTAGTGTCTTAAGGTAAGAATTCTGCAAGTCAGTTTAGCACTTTGCGTTAACAGTTTTACACTTTCTATGTCAGCATAGGATGTAGTGTCTTAGAGTATGAATTTTGAAAGTCAGTTTGGTACTTTGCATTTTGAGTTTTGTACATTGAAATTCTGCTGTGCAAAATGTGTCAAAGCAATCGTAAAAAACTGTAATGCAAAATTAGTACAGAGAGGCCTCAGAGTATTGTAAAGTTAAAGTAATGTTCAGACATTTTGGAGGTACTCTTATCTAGAGTGACTTACAAACATGCAATGTATTTATGGAGCTGGATATTTACTGTAGAAATTCAGGCTAAGTACCTTGCACAAGGGTGCAATTGCAGTGCCCCCTACTGGGAATCAACCCTGCAACCTCACAGTTGCAAGCCCAGTTCCCTAACCCCTATGCTACACTGCTGTCTTTGGGAGTTGTAGTTCTTGAGTTTGGCCCCATGAGTTGTGTCTGCTTTTCACAACACACAGTGCACTTTAAAACCTTGTATTTTGTGAGTGAAACTTATTTTCTGGTGGAAGAAAATAGCCTTTATGCAGGAAATCCATTAAATGAGGCAAAATCGTGCCGCACCTTTAGAGCACCACTTTAAAAAGGCAAGCAGCTGAAACTACTCAGGAGAACATGGGAGGCTTTGAGAGAGAGAGAGAGACAGAGAGACAGAGAGAGAGGAAGACAATGAGAGAGACTGAGAGAGTGAGTGAGAGAGAGACTGAGAGGAAGACAATGAGAGAGTGAGAGAGAGACTGAGAGAGAGAGACTGAGAGAGTGAGTGAGAGAGAGACTGAGAGGAAGACAATGAGAGAGTGAGAGAGAGACTGAGAGAGTGAGTGTGAGAGAGACTGAGAGAGAGACTGAGCGAGTGAGTGAGAGAGAGAATCGTTATCTTCCAAAAGAAGGCCAGACGTCAGGAAACCAGACACTATTTCACTCTAGGAAACACCGCCCTAGAGCATTCTTTATACTATGACTATCTAGGACTGAGAATTAGTGCCTCCGGAAACTTTGATTCAGCAGTGAATGCATTAAAAGAAAAAGCATGACGAGCATTTTTTGCAATTAAAAGACAATTCCATGGATTTGAAATTCCAATTAAAATTTGGTGTAAGATTTTTGACAGTGTGATCTTGCCTATTGCATTATATGGATGTGAGGTATGGGGTCCACTCAGTAAACTCGAGTACACTAAATGGGATAAACAACCAACAGAGACTCTGCACGCTGAATTCTGTAGAAATATATTGAAAATTCAAAGGAAAACTCCAACAAATGCAAGCAGGGCAGAATTAGGCCGATTTCCACTAATTGTACCGGTTCAAAAGAGATCCCTAAAATTTTGGCTACATCTCCATTCAAGTTCACATAACTCCCTCCAATTTGAGGCACTCAAAACCCAAGAGCTCAGCCCTAAAACCAGTCCCCTCTGTCAGCCGGTCCTGAAATTAACTAACCCACGTTCAATCAATCAACCAGCAAATCAATTTCAGACCAGCACTGCTGACCAAACTCAAATTAGAGTAAACCAAATCATGAAACAAATAAAACACTCCTATTTGGAACATTGGGACACTGAAACAAAATCTCAACACAAATTAGAATGCTATCAGGCCCTAAAAAGAGAATATGAATTGGCAGATTATCTCTTCACTGTCAGAGATGCAAAGCAGAGACAGATCCTGACCAAGTACAGGCTCAGTGACCACAGTCTAGCCATAGAAAAAGGCAGACATAAAAAATTATGGAAACCCAAAGAGGACAGAATATGTGGTCACTGTATAACAGATGAGGTTGAGACAGAGATGCACTTTCTCCTTAAATGTGAAAAATTAAAAAAAATCAGAGAATATTATTTTGAGAAATTTCATAATGAAATCCCAAATTTCTCCCAGCTACCCCCCATGGATAAAATTCCAATCGTGTTGGGAGAGGGACATACAGCAACAATTGCAGCTAAATATGTGACAGTCTGCCATAGCCTGAGAGAAAGTGAGAACACATAGAGACCCTAATCTACCCCAGCCCAGTATTTGTATATTATTTTATTAATTATAGTTCAATGATATGTTCTTTGTTGCACTAACTCACACGATACAGCACACACTCATAAAAGCATGTACACATAAACAGGTTTACACACACACACACACACACACACACACACACACACACACACACACACACACACACACACACACACACACACACACACACACACACACACACACACACACACACACACACACACACACACACACTTTACTCTATTTATGATTATTGTATCTGTTGTACTCTTTCATGCTTTGGCAATATGTATATGTACATACGTCATGCCAATAAAGCAAATTTGAATTGAATTGAATTGAGAGACTGAGAGGAAGACAATGAGAGAGTGAAAGAGAGACTGAGAGAGTGAGTGTGAGAGAGACTGAGAGAGTGAGTGAGAGAGAGACTGAGAGTGAGTGAGACAGACTGATAGAGTGAGTGTGAGAGAGACTGAGAGAGTGAGTGAGAGACTGAGAGAGAAGAAGACAATGAGAGAGTGAGTGAGAGAGAGACTGAGAGTGAGTGAGACAGAGACTGAGAGAGTGAGTGAGAGAGAGACTGAGAGAGTGAGTGAGAGAGAGACTGAGAGAGAGGAAGACAATGAGAGAGTGAGTGAGAGAGAGACTGAGAGTGAGTGAGAGAGAGACTGGGAGAGTGAGTGAGAGAGAGACTGAGAGAGTGAGTGAGACAGAGACTGAGAGAGTGAGTGAGAGAGAGACTGAGAGTGAGTGAGACAGAGACTGAGAGAGTGAGTGAGAGACTGAGAGAGAGGAAGACAATGAGAGAGTGAGTGAGAGACTGAGAGAGTGAGTGAGAGAGAAACTGAGAGAGTGAGTGAGAGAGAGACTGAGAGAGTGAGTGAGAGAGAAACTGAGATAGAGGAAGACAATGAGAGAGTGAGTGAGAGAGAGACTGAGAGAGTGAGTGAGAGAGAGACTGAGAGAGTGAGTGAGAGAGAGACTGAGAGAGTGAGTGAGAGAAAGACTGAGAGAGACTGAGAGAGAGGAAGACAATGAGAGAGTGAGTGAGAGAGAGACTGAGAGAGTGAGTGAGAGAGAGACTGAGAGAGAGGAAGACAATGAGAGAGTGAGTGAGAGAGAGACTGAGAGAGTGAGTGAGAGAGAGACTGAGAGAGTGAGTGAGAGAGAGACTGAGAGAGTGAGTGAGAGTGCGAGAGAGAGCGAGCAAGCAAGAGCGAGTTTCTTGCTTGTGTGTGTGTGTATGTATGTTTACGTATTTGTGTGTATATCTTTATGTATGTGCTTGTGTGTGTGTGTTTTGGGGATGCGTGTGTGTGTGTGTGTGTGTGTGTGTGCGTATGTTTATATATGTGTTTGTGTGTGTTGGGGATGTGTGTGTGTGTGTCTTGGGGATGGGTGTATGTGCTTGTGTGTGTGTGTTTTGGGGATGTGTGTGTGTATGCGTGTGTGTGTGCGTAAGTTTATGCATGTGTGTGTATATGTTTATGTATGTGCTTGTGTGTGTTGGGGATGTGTGTGTGTGTTGGGGATGGGTGTGTGTGTATGTGTGTGTGTGTGTGTGTGTGTGTGTGTGATGGGGATGGGTATTACTGATGAAACCCTTTTTGAGTCAATGACACATTTGTGTGTTCTGTGGAATAAGTCATTTAGAATATAAACAGCATTAATATTTCATGATACTTACATATTTGATCTATTCTGCAGGCTGAGTAGGCCTCTGGCATAAACACTCCATGCAGTCCTTTTTGGCTACAATCATCCCTTGGCCACACAAGTTTTGAAAATATATATTTCTATGTTGGGGCACTTTGGGGCCACAATAACATTCTTGTTTAGGGCCAATAAAACCCTACGACCGGCTCTGGCTGCAGGATGTGAAAAACATGGTTTTAAACCCAAGCCATTTGGGTAGGCTTCAGATACAGAACTGATACACCAATAAATAACATTTTGGCCTGATATGAAATGAAACCCTTGTTGATGAATGGTCTTCTCCCCCAACACGTAGGACGGTGTCTGCATGGTGAAAACTGATCTCATTCTGGGGAGTGGGTAAATTTTAGGTCCCTATGTACATTTTCATGGCGGACTGGGAAAACTCTTGGCTTTTAGATTCAGTCCTGTGTTAAATCTAATGCAGGAAGCCAGGAGCTTTGGGCAGAACTGAACTGTCTGCCACTGTGAATAATTTGTCCCAGGTGTTCGTGCTCACCTCTGCTGACAGTCACTTCTGGGAATAAAACCAGAGAGCCGCTGTCATCGTGCTCAGATTGTAAAGGCGTAACTGAACCGCATATATCAAGGTGAAATCGTGGCGATGCTGTTCCTGATGATCACTGTTCCAGGTCCTGAAAGTCATTTCCTTGTCAGTCGCTGTCCCTGGTTCTGAAAGTCGCTGTCCCTGGTGCTGAAAGCCATAGCCTTGTCAGTTGCTGACCCTGGTTCTGAAAGCCATAGCCTTGTCAGTTGCTGACCGTGGTTTGGAAGCCGTAACTGCATGCGTCACTGTTCATGTTGCTGAAGACCAGCACAGTGACTACAGTCTGTGTTACTGAAAGCCACAGCCTTGTCTGTTGCTGTCCGTGGTTCTGAAGGCAAGCACACTAATGATCGCTGTCCATGGTTCTGAAAGCCAGGTATGTAGTTATGTACTAGCCTTCAGCGTGCTCATTGACCGTGGTACTGAATGTCGGTGCCCTGCTTCCTACAGCCAGTATAAATCCAGCTCGCCTGTTCCTGCCCAGGTTTTGCCGGCTGCCTTTTTACTCAGATTCTCATCTATCATACAATTGGCTCATCAATGGATCACTAGGTCCATACTATTCAGTATACTTGTTGAATACACTAAAACATTTCTCTAAAGGTAGCGTCCTTAAAATCCCCAGATGATATCCTTATTTCTGGGGTTTTGCTGAGTATGTTGGGGAGCATACTTTTCAGGGAGTAAACAAACATTTAGGACCCATAAATATGACACACAGATTCACTTTAAAAATGAGGCAAAGCTTTGCTGATGTTTTCCTTCAACAAGAACGACACATGTCATGGCTGCGCAAGGTCGGGTCGTCTTACAATCGATTTGTGCCAAAAAAAGTTGACTGCTTTGCACTACACATTTGCCTATGTCTACAGTCAATGCCAATTGTTTTTAGATTACAAAGCATCTGTTGATGCCTATTGCTTTGTCATAAAGTTAAAACAAATTGAGGTGCACAGTGAGAGTTCTGTTCTGGAGGGGCAAACGGGTTTATGGGATGTGGAAGAGTAACTGAGCTGAGCCCAAACCAGCCTGATGTCTCAGTGTTTTCTCATCATTTGCCATGGTCATCTCGCTCAATTTCTTTTTTTTTTGCTTTTGTGTTTTTTCTGGCTTGTGGAGTGAATATTAATCTGAGTGCAGTGTTGGTTGCTGATGCTGAATTATAAAAAAAAGAGTCCTGCTCTCTCTCCTTCTCACTGACCTCTGGCTTTCACCTGCTCTTTCCCCATCTCTCTCTCACTCACTCCTTCTTCCTTCCCCCTATCACTTTGGGAATTGTGAACCTTGATCACACTTCTTTGTTTATTAGCTAGTTTTCTGTTCTGTGGATAGGTTATAGAGCTGATATACTAAATTATACCCGCATATTTGGGATGATTTTAACATAGATTTCTCAATTGGTTCTATCAAGATAGGCATATTCGCATTGGTTGAGGGGGTGGGGGGTGGGGGCTAATATATTCACAAATCATTTCACAGCACAGATTGAACTCTTTGGTATTCATGAGCTGTCTAAGCTGTCCAGTCAGCTTAGCTTACGGTCTGATTTAAGTGCTTAAAACAACAGTGCAGAACCTGAGGTACTTAAATCTCAATACATACTAAATTTCATTTTCGTTCATGCGTTAAATCAACTTCACAAGATTATGACTTTTATTATGACTACGGATTATGACTACGGAAGAACAAAAGAAAAAATCTCTTAATTCTCTAGTTTGTTTACTTACATAAATATTTAAAATTTTGTTGTGAAGACCTACTGTATGTATTTGAAAAGTGGAATGTATGTACAACTGAATTGTGTTTTCTAGACTCTAGTTTGCTGGTAATTAAAATAAAACTGTCTTACTCACACATTTAGACATCAATCTATCCATCCATTTTCTAAACTGCTCACTCCTGGACAGGGTCATGGGTAGGCTGGAGCCTATTCCAGCAGACATTAGGTGAAACCAATCCAACACAGGGGCTCACACACAATTCACTCATGCATTCATAATCCAAGGACAATTTAGACTCTCCAGTTAACCTAACCTGCATTTCTTTGGACTGTGGGAGGGAACTGGGGTGCCTGGAGGAAATCCACACAGACACGGGCGGAAACGGCAAACTCCACACAGAAAGGCCCTCGGCCAGGATTTGAACTTGGTGTGAGGCAACAGTAATACTCACTGCACCACCGTACTACACCATCAAGAGAAGGAACAGGAATAAGGCGAGGGAACAGGAATCAGGAGGGAACCCAGATACGGCGTGTTGGGCTAAAGTTGAGTGTATATACAGCACTAAGTCTGGATATCAGTAAGGAGGTTTATTTGTGAGCTGGGATGGACACTGGGTGTCTATAGCGAGCATTATGGGACTGTAGGAGGACCTGATGGCTCCTTTTCAGTGCTGTTAGAGAGGGATGTGCTGCTCATCACTTAGATGCTCACTCGGGGCATTTATCTCATCACTCAGTACAGATCCCGATCAGAAACATGATCCACATCACAAAGTACGAAACCTGTCCAGAGAAATTAACCTCATCACACAGAGCCTAAAATGCTGGTGTGTTTCTAAAACACTGGTGTGTATTGGTAATCCCAGTGTTTCTATGAAGCCGGTGTGTGTTGGTAATCCCAGTGTTTATAAAATACTGGTGTGTGTTGGTAATCCCCGTGTGTAAAATGCTGGTGTGTGTTGGCAATCCCAGTGTGTAAAAAGATGCTGGTGTGTGTTGGTAATTGTCTCTTTGTTTTGACATAAATGCTGTTGAATTATGTATAAAATTTCCTCTCAGAGGGATAATTATAATAAAATCCAAGTCTTCATTATGAATTAAACAATCTGGAATATTTTCATACCGAGGGTTCTTTGTGGTTTTAATATTCTAGTGAATTTGTTTCATAATGGAGCTGAATGAATTTTATTAGAGGCCTTGGCCATGTGCCAGATTCTGGACTATAGAATTACTTGCATTGTAAAAAACAACCATCAGCCTAGAAGTCAACCATCAGCCTAGGCATTAAGGCTTGTTTGTTTTTTGATTTGTATGTCCTATTATTTTTATCAGATTAAACCAAACTTTCATTCTGCTGATGGAAAATGTGCAATTATACACACTCCTTGCAACACAGTTCTTACTGTGCGTGGTACGTAATCTCCTAAAAGTGTTCAGGTTGGGTTTTCCTTGAAGTTAACATAATTATTTCTAGGATGTTTTTGCAGGCCCTAGGGGGCGGTCTAGAACAGTTCTTTATCTGTAACTAGCTGACTGACTTACTTACTACCCATTGTTGAAACATGCATGCTAGCAGTCCAGTCCAGTAGTTGGTGGAATGCACCTACGATTCTTTGCAAACCGCCAACAAGCGCAAGAAGCCTACTGTTATTGTGTGCAAGAGTATTTAAGTGTGTTGAAGAGCACAGGAAATCAAAGAAGAAAATTCAGATGACAAACTTCCAAATATCAAATATCTACAATAGAGTTAGAGGCAACTTAAAATACAGTATGTATTTACATCAGTTATATCATGCTAGGAATCAAGAACGCAACTTTCTCAAAGGTCGCATTTGTTGTCAAAACATTTCAAAGTCATAGCACCCCTTGGCACTGCCCACAGAGAAAGAAAAACACCCTCTACCCACTGCTTCCACAGACAGACCTCATCATGAACGTGCATCCAAGTTTTCTAGATACGATTGCAGGATTACAGGCTGGTATAGGTAACGTTACAGTAAAAATGTCAGCTACAAGAGTCCAGGTAAAATAATGGAAATTAGAAAGCCCACCATTTACTCTCCAAACTCGCTAAAGAAGTGATGGTTTTAGTAAGTTCTAAGTATAAAGTTTGCCATCTTCCTGATGGCTATAGCTAACGTTTGCAAAATATTTTATTTGTTAAATTGTTGAACAAGGCTATCCCAGATTTAGTTACACGGTACTCGGCTAAGTTAGATGTTTTACAATAGGACCTTTCTGACAGCAGCTGGTGGGGCTGGCAACACATGCTGCTTGGCCGGCGTTGACATTGTGGGCTGGTTTTCATGACTGATAAATAAAGGAGCCAACTTTAAGCGAGCCAGTTTTACTCAAATACTACAATTGACAGTGATGGCTAGCTGAATTATATAGCTAGCCAATTTAATAAAGACCCTGGATATATAAACTTATACCAGGCCTTTAAAATGTCCTGAACTGTAACATCCGTCATTTCCCTCCAGTCCACCTCCCTTTCGTTTCCTCCGTTTTCCCATTCCTTGTGTTTCATGTCGTGTTTTTCAGTTTACCTTGTTCATCTCGTTTCTGTGTTCATTGCAGGCTGGGCGTGGTCCCTGCTTAGTTCCTGGTTTCTCCCCTGATTAGTTAGCCTATCACTCTCCCTCTCACACACATTCCTCACTCCTTTTAATTATTCAATTAGCCCTTTCACCTGTTCCCATCTCTATTTAAGTTCCCCTCTTTCACAGTTTCATTGCCAGAACGTTGCCGAAAAAGGTTTTTGGTTTGCGCATGAGCGGAGGTAGTTTGAAATCGGACAGCGGGAAATCGATAGCTGTGTTTTGCTTTAGTTTGTTTTGTTTTGTTTTGTTTTGTTTTGTTTTGTTTTGTGTTGTTTTGTTTTGTTTTGTTTTGTTTTGCTGTGCTTTGCGTTGATATATCTTTGGAGTGTCACCGCCGAATCGCAGTAGGGTTTGTAGTGAGTTTGGATATCGGGAGACTGAGGCGGGTTGACTACGCCTGTTGCGTGACTGGAGGGCGATGGCAGGGTCTTCGGACGGGTCTGAGCCATCAGACATGGAATGGCATATGCCCCGAAAAAAACGTGGGTTGTCGGATGGTTCGGGGGATGACAACCGGGAACACCGGAGCACGAAAACAGTGAAGTCGATGGAACAGGAATCGAGCATAAATAGCCGAGCAGGGGAAACAGAATTCAAGGTTATAATAACATTTAAAAAGAGTGAAAGGCAGCTGCCAAATCCGGTAAAAATGTCTAAGATATTGGCAAAGGACATTGGTGATATTGAGTCGGCGAGGTGGCTGAGAGACGAAAGGATTTTGGTGTTTTGCTCCAGTAAGGAACAGCAAGCTAAAGCGCTAGGGTGCCGTAAAATGGGGGGACATGAAGTAGAGAAAGTTGTGGTGCCCGGCGGGGCTCGAAATAGGGGGGTAATTACAGGCGTTCCCCTGTCTATGGAGATGGCCGAACTACGGAAATGCATCAAGGGTGGTAAACTTCTGGATTGTAGTAGGTTGCGGCGTACAAGGGAAGGACAAAAGGAGGACAGTTTGTCGGTATTGCTGGATTATGGGGGGGGTCCACTACCAGAGAAAGTTAAAATAGGATACATGTGCTATCCTGTGAGACGGTTTGTGCCACAGCCTTTGCGGTGCTTTAACTGTCAGCGTATGGGACATGTGGCAGCAGTATGTAAGGGGAAGAAGAGATGTGTGAGGTGTGGGGAGGGACATGGTTTTGGGGAATGTGAGGAGGGTAAAGGCTTGAAATGTTGTAATTGTGGGGGCGAGCATAGTGCGGCGTATGGGGGGTGCAGAGTGCAAAAACAGGCCCAGGAAGTGCAGAAAATTAAAGTTACCCAAAATGTCTCTTACTCCGAGGCTGTGAGGAGGCTTCCCAGAGAGGTAGCGCGGACGGGTGGTGCGGGTGTGGTTCCGGCTGGTGAATTAGCGGAAGGTGGTAAGGGGGGAGGATGTGAGCATAGCTGTGTTGCTGATCCAGATGTGCTTCATGTTAAGAAGTTTGATTTTATAGCATTTATTGCGACGGTGGTTAACTGTGCGTCGCAGGCGACAAGACGCACGGAGAAACTGAAGATAATTCTGGGGGCGGCTGAGATCTTTCTGGGAATTACTGATATGACATATGATAATCTATGTGATAAATTACGTGCTCGGGAAGGAGGTGTGCTGTCGCAGCCTCCTGGTTAGTATAATGGCAATTTTATTTCTCCAGTGGAATGCTCGCAGCCTGATTGCCAACGGGCAAGAGTTTAAGAGGTTCCTTGTGGAGGCTCCTGCTCTGCCGGAGGTTGTATGCGTCCAGGAGACGTGGCTGAAACCGCATCTGGATTTTGTTTTACCTGGGTATGAGTCAGTCAGAAAAGACAGGGTTTGGGGACAGGGAGGGGGGTGTGCTACATTTATAAAGGAGGGACTGGGGTACCGGGAAATACAGGTGAATACGGAATTGGAAGGTGTGGTAGTGGAAGTGTTTGGAATGGAGAGCAGTTTGCTGGTGATTAATTTTTATAACCCATGTGCTCCTCTGTCGTTAGAGGCCCTTAAAGGATTATGCCGCAATAGGGCTATACGTGCGATGTGGTGTGGTGATTTTAATGCGCATAGCACATTGTGGGGCAGTGAACATACGGATGCGAATGGGGAGATTGTTGAGGAGCTTATGGAAGATATGTCACTGGTCTGTGTGAACACGGGTAAGGGTACAAGGTTTGATGTTAGGACTGGTGCTACATCTTGTTTGGATCTCACATTAATTACGAATGACATGGCTGCTGTGTGTGATTGGAGGGTATGGGCGGAGTCAACAGTGGGGAGCGACCATTTCCCGATTTTTTGTGAGGTGGGTTATGGGGTTGACCAAAGGCCTGGAAGTGCTACGAGGGCTTGGTGTTTTAATAAAGCGGACTGGAATAAATTTAACGAGCTGTGTGAGGCGGCGGTACAGGGCGTCTCGGTTGAGGGGGATGTAGATATGTGTGTTGAGGGGCTGACTGACGTTTTTATTGGGGCTGCTAATCGAGCGATTCCGGTGCGTAGGGGTAAAGGGGTTAGGAGGGCGGTCCCATGGTGGACGGATGAGTGCTCAGAGGCAGTTCGGGCGAGAAACCAAGCTTTTAGGGCTCTGAGGGTATCTATGACGCAACAGGCTGTGCTGGAGTATCAGAGACTGAGGGCAATGGTTAGGCGCACCATTAAAAGGACTAAGAGGGCAGCGTGGCGACGACTCTGCTCCACTTTTGGGAGAGAGACTCGCATGAATGATGTGTGGAGGATAGTTAAGAAGATGAGGGGATGTGGTGGGATGAGGCGAGTGCCTGTTTTGGTGGATGGTGATCTGGTTGCCAGAACAGATGGGGAAAAGGCGAACATGTTGGCCAAGACGTTGTCAGGGGAAGCTGGTGGTGTGAGGTTGAGTGCAGAGTGCCTGAGGCAACGAAGGGAGGTGTTGGAGGAACGCAGGGATTTAGGTCATAAGAAGATGGTATTTGATAGTGTATTGGATATGGAGTTTACTATGCTTGAGCTTACTTTGGCTGTGAAGAGGGCGGGTAATTCATCCCCGGGTCAGGATTTGGTGAGCTATGAGATGTTGAGGCATGTGTCAGAGAGGGTATTGATGGTTGTATTGAAGGTATTCAATAAAATTTGGGTGGAGGGCAGCCTCCCGGGGATGTGGAAGAAGGCAGTGATTTTGCCATTTGTGAAGCCGGGGAAGGACCCTGCTAGTGCTGCTAGCTACCGCCCAATAGCACTGACATCAAATTTTTGTAAACTGATGGAACGCATGGTGGTGGGGCAGTTGACTCATTTTTTGGAGGGGCGGGGTCTGCTATCGCAGGTGCAGAGTGGTTTCAGGAGAGGTCGCTCCACATTTGATGCCCTGGTGAGGTTGGAAACAGATATTAAGAAGGCGCAGGCTATAAAGGATGTGGTGGTGACCGTATTTTTTGATATAGAAAAGGCATATGACTCTATGTGGAGAGAAGGCCTTTTGCTAAAATTGGAAGGGTTGGGGGTGGCTGGACGGGTCTATAATTGGATTCTGTCCTTCTTTTTAAACAGGTCTATGCAAGTTAGGGTGGGGTCTGCTCTATCGGAACCTTGTGCAGTGAATATTGGTACGCCACAGGGTAGTGCAATTAGCCCACTATTGTTTAGCATCATGATTGATGATGTTTTTGCTAGGGTTGATAGGGATGTGGAGGTAGCATTGTACGCAGATGACGGTGCTTTATGGAAACGGGGGCGTAACATAGGCCACGTTAGGAGAAGGGTGCAGGAGGCCATTTTTAGGGTAGAGGAGTGGTCCATGAAATGGGGGTTTAGGTTTTCGATACAGAAAACTAAGAGCATGTTTTTCACAAGGAGGCGGATTCCGGATACGGAAGTGTTGAGCCTATATGGCCAGCCTGTGGAGAGGGTTTGTTCCTTTAAGTATTTGGGCCTGTGGTTTGATACTAATTTGACCTGGAAAATACATATAGAGCATGTAGTGACAAAATGTAAGAAGGTCCTTAACCTTATGAGGTGTGTGGCAGGTTGTGAGTGGGGGGCGGATAGATCGTCCCTTGTATCTATATATTATGCTCTCATAAGATCAGTCCTAGACTATGGGTGTATGGTGTTCCGCTCAGCTGCGCCGTCAACATTGAAGCGTCTAGATGTGGTCCAGGCAAAGGCATTGCGATTATGCTGTGGAGCATTTAAGACGACCCCAGTGTGTGCAATGCTGGTGGAAATGGGGGAATGGCCATTGGAGTTGAGGAGGATCAAATTAATGATGGCATATTGGGCCACAGTGAAGGGCCACTCCAGTGCCTTTTTGACGTCTGCGGTACTGCGTGAGTGCTGGGAATATACAGCTAGGCCGGGTGTGGGATTTGGGTGGACGGCTAATAAGTGGGCTACTGAACTGGGTATCATGGATGTCGCAATGGCACCATCTGTTCCAGTGTCTGCGGTCCCGCCCTGGTTGTTCCTGAAGCCGGATATAGATTGGTGGCTGTTGGAGCAGGATAGGGAGGGATGGGCTGATGTTGGCGGGAGGGTTGAGAGCTATATTGATCGAACATTTCAGACACATCTTCCTGTCTTTACAGATGGTGCTAAGGATCCGGAGACGGGTCGTGTGGGGATAGGTGTGATTGTGCCCCTATTTGGAGTCAGGAGGTCAGAGAGGCTAGAGGATGGCCTATCAGTTTTTACAGCCGAAATGGTGGCAATAATCCTGGCACTGCAGTGGGTCGAGGAGGTAACACCAGATAGAGCAGTAGTATGCACTGACTCTGCATCGGCACTGGAGAGCTTAACGGCTCCAACATCCTGCAGGGAGGATCTGGTAATGGAGGTTATGGCCAGCATATATAGGCTGTATAAGAGGGGTATTGGGGTAAACTTTTGCTGGGTGCCGGCGCATGTGGGTGTGAGGGGTAACGAGGGGGCTGACGCCCTCGCTAAGAGGGCCCTTAGGCTGGGCGGCATTACAGTGGATGTCCCTTATGGTAAAGGGGAGGTCAAGTCTAAGGCTAAACATATGATCGGAAAGATTTGGCAACAGAGGTGGGATGAAGAAAGTAGGGGGCGTCACCTGTATGCCGTCCGGCCAGGGGTCTCTGGGAGGCCTCTTCTTTGCGGGAGTAGGAGGGAGGAAACTATACTAACTAGGCTTAGGTTGGGTCATTCTGCATTAAATGACAGTTTATTTAGGATAGGGAAGCACAATACCGGCAACTGTCCTCAATGCAATAATAAAGAAACAGTTAGGCACATTCTGCTAGAATGTCAGGCATATGTTAGGGAGAGGGAGAAACTTAGGAAACTGATTGGGGATAAGGGTGGGCAGTTTACATTGGCTGGGCTCCTGGGTGGGTCAGTGGGATATGAGGTTCGCAGAGCTGTGCTTAATTTTATTTATTCGATTGGGGTAGGTGGGAGGGTCTGAATCCCTGCTATCGCTTGTCCACACTCCGTAACAGTAGGTGGCGGTATGCACCTGACAGTTGGTAGCAACCCGCCATAGAAACCCGAAGAAGAAGAAGAAGTTTCATTGCCAGTTTGTTTTCTCTGCTCCGTTTGAGACCACTCCCGGCCATTTTGTTTGGTACTCTGTTTGCCCTTAACCTATTTGTTCTGTTCCTCGTTCCAGCCCACCCAGCCTGCCTCCTGTTCTGCCTGTACCAGCCCTGTCTCCTCTCCTGCCCCGCTTTAGTTTGCCAACCGTTTCCAGCCAGTCACCCTTAGGTTTCCCTGTTTGCTTGATTGCCTACTACTTTGCCTTGCCTAAATAAATATACTCCCTGGTGGAGTTTCATCAAGTCTGTCTCAAAGTCTTGTATTTGGGTCCAGTCCTGTACTCAGTCGTAACATGAACAAAACTAACCTGGCTCAGGCTACAAGGTATGTTTGTCCCACTGTCAGATTTGATGATCAAAGCATTAAAAAACTTGCCACATCTAGGATGACACAGATTACACAGTGTTTGTGTAATGTTAGTCTGAACCGGGCATTATCTGGCTACAGCTCGCATGCATGCATGATTATAGCCGAGTAGCCGGTTCTAGCTAACACAACCTATGCAACAGATAACATTAGCAAACATTTCTTCCAGGAACTATCCACTGAATGAATAATAGCAATAATAGCAATAGCTACTATCCATTATTAGATAATTACAATTGACTGGCAATCAGAAAGTCCAGGTAAATTAATCTCGCCACCTTCTAAAATGAGCACCTATATTTACTCTAGTTTTCGAGCGAGCTTTATCCAATTCTCTTTTCTTTTTCTTTGCATGAAATAGAGCCAGTGTAATGCATCGCTTGTCTGCCATTGTTGGTGAAATTTCTAGCTGGCCTTATGTAAACACGCAAGGTTAATCTCATTGTTGATTGGTTTGCGACGTGAGTTCGATTGGTTTGCCTAGTTCTTCGATTGGTTTACATCATGAGCCATTTTGTTTTGAAAACAAACATTTGGGTCAAATCGCTGGTTTTAGAATGCAGAATTTGAGGGTATAAACACAGTGTATAGTGCTAGATTTCTCTCATAGTTGTTTCTATGATTGCTACCAAGTAAGCATGACCGTTCCCCGATATGTTTCTAAAAAAAGTTGTGTACTCCAGTTTTAAATGGGCAGAGATTTGATAGCTAAAGCTAACATTTGCCAAAGAAAATCTTTCAGCTGGTGTTTTCAAAGGTGTTTGGTGAAAACATTCAATCTGCCGGGCACAGTTGTGTGGGCCAACATGAGCTGCGATGTTTAAATCAGCGCACGCACAGACATTTGGCATAATAGAAGGTACATTTGGAGCCATGAATAAAAAAATAAAAAAATAAATATTTGACAGAATCAATCGCCCAATTTAGGTCAAGGTCTCATTGACTCTCAATGGGGAGGAAGTGTCTTCTGGAACCTGTGAGAAAGCAAGGCTGCAGCAGCCTACAACTTTTCTTGATGGCCAGAAAGTCGTATGCTTCAGTTTCTGGGAGAGATTGTTCCCCTGGTAGTACCCAGGGTCTGGATCAACTAGGCTTGCCTTGTCTTGTTTAAGGGCCATGTCTCAAGTTCATTATTCAGATTTTATTCCCCCCCACTTTATATTACTCCCACTATCTCTTGTGTCATGGATTTTAATCTCAGTAAGACACCCTGATTAAATCAAGCTTTCATAAATAAAAGCACTGCTTACTAAGGTCACTCTCATGGCATTTCTAATTAGATTTCAGCAAACTAAAATATATTATCTTTATTAAAATAATGTAAATAATTTTTGTTATGACTGGTGGAGATGTCACAAGTATTTGCTGATTAGCCTTCAATGAAGAGTGTTAATTATAGATGTAATTATGATAGTCAACATGGAACATGACACACCAAGTATTTTTGTGATGTTTTAAAACAAAGCATTGAGAGCAATAAGCTGTTACAGACAGTGGAATCCCCTGCATGTGAATGTAGTTCATGTGACTTTCCCTGCAGTAGGATTGTAAATGGGGCGTGACGTGTGAGGTGGGAGGAGCCAAACGCAGCAAGGGGATTCCTTAAGCCCTAAGGCCACTAAGGCGGGATACCCCGCAGATAAGGGAGGAGAACATACAACGAACACGCCTACAGACGCTACCAACCGGCTAACTGTCCCACGCCAAATAAGTAGAAGCGCAAGGACAGGTCTCTGAATAGCCAGAAATAATACGCGCCCTGTCTCGGTAACGAGACACATAAGAAAGGGCGAGTAGCGTAAAGGCACAAATAAAACACACAACAAACAAACCCTGAAAACTAATAAGCATTAGTGTACAAGGAGGCGAAAAGGAACGAAGATCTAACGTTCCAAGGCTACTCTCAGGGACTCGCAGTCAAAACGCAAACCTGTCAACAAAAACGCCCAAGCTCCATATAAGGAGAAACATACCTGGAGAACGAACAGAACTATAGTTCCGAACAAAATCGTACCGCAAGTAAAAAGGACGAAACAGAACAGTTGCACCGGAATTACCGGCTAAAAGACAAACACACGTTTGATAAAAAATAAAAGCCCTGCCTCTTGGTAAAGAGGAAATGTAACGAGGCTTAGGAACACTCCTTTCACCTTCTCCACGTTTTATTACGTTACAGACATATTCTACAATAGATTGAGTTCATTTTTTGTCTCAAAATTCTACACGAAATAGCCCATAATGACAAAGTGAAAACAGGTTTAGACATTTGTGCTAATTTATTAAAAATCAAAATGTAAAATATCATATGTACACAAGTGTGCACACCCTTTGATATGACACCCAAAAGTGAGCTGAGGTGCATTTTGTTTTCACTGATACTGCTTGAGATGTTTCTACAACTTAATTGGAGTCCAGCTGTGATAAATGTCAATTGATTGGACATGATTGGGGCTTGCCAACACCTGCCTATATAAGGTCCCACAGTTGACACTGCATGTCAGAGCAAACTCCAAGCCATGGGGTCAAAGGAATTATCTGCAGACCTCAGAAACAGGATTGTGTCAAGGCATAGATGTGGAGAAGGGTACGGAAACGTTTCTGCAGCTTTACAGGTCCCAAAGAGCACAGTGGCCACCATCATTTGTAAATGGAAGAAGTTTGGAACCACCAAGAATCTTCCTAGACCTGGCCGCCCGGCCAAACTGAGCAATCGGGGAAGACGGGCCTCGGCCAGGGAGGTGAGCAGGAACCCGAGGGTCACTCTGACAGAGCTCCAGCGTATCCTTGTGGAGATGGGAGAACCTTTCAGAAGATCAACCATCCAGGCAGCACTCCACCAATCAGGCCTTTATGGTAGAGTGGCCAGACGGAAGCCCCTCCT
>CM056376.1:114122575-114216174 GCA_029718625.1 Synaphobranchus kaupii | reverse complement strand
TGTCCTGTTGCTTATTAATAACACACTCTGTGATTGGTGGAGCTTGTCGTTTGCTTTCTGTCCAAATGTTGATGACACCAATGTTCTATTCCAATTTTATATTCCCTAAATGGAGATGGGAAGGGCATATTAATATATTCCCTAAATGGAGATGGGAAGGGCCTATTAATTATTACAGAAGGTACGGTCTCCCCTTTAGTTCGTTAGTTTTGGACTGTACGGTGTACATTTAGCCGTGTGATTAAATATTTCCTCATGTTGGGATTTGCAACAATCCCACCGGCCTCGCGTATGCATACGCAACATGCTCAATCCCACCAGCCTCGCATATGCATACACAACATGCTCAATCCCACCAGCCTCACATATGCATACGCAACATGCTCAATCCCACCGGCCTCACATATGCATATGCAACATGCTCAATCCCACCAGCCTCGCGTATGCATACACAACATGCTCAATCCCACCAGCCTCGCATATGCATACACAACATGCTCAATCCCACCGGCCTCGCGTATGCATACACAACATGCTCAATCCCACCGGCCTCCCATATGCATACACAACATGCTCAATCCCACCGGCCTCCCATATGCATACACAACATGCTCAATCCCACCGGCCTCACATATGCATATGCAACATGCTCAATCCCACCAGCCTCACATATGCATATGCAACATGCTCAATCCCACCGGCCTCCCATATGCATACACAACATGCTCAATCCCACCGGCCTCCCATATGCATACACAACATGCTCAATCCCACCGGCCTCACATATGCATATGCAACATGCTCAATCCCACCAGCCTCGCGTATGCATACACAACATGCTCAATCCCACCGGCCTCCCATATGCATACACAACATGCTCAATCCCACCAGCCTCACATATGCATACACAACATGCTCAATCCCACCAGCCTCGCATATGCATACACAACATGCTCAATCCCACCAGCCTCACATATGCATATGCAACATGCTCAATCCCACCGGCCTCACGTATGCATACGCAACATGCTCAATCCCACCAGCCTCGCATATGCATATGCAACATGCTCAATCCCACCAGCCTCGCGTATGCATACACAACATGCTCAATCCCACCGGCCTCACATATGCATACACAACATGCTCAATCCCACCAGCCTCGCATATGCATACACAACATGCTCAATCCCACCAGCCTCACATATGCATATGCAACATGCTCAATCCCACCAGCCTCACATATGCATACACAACATGCTCAATCCCACCAGCCTCACATATGCATATGCAACATGCTCAATCCCACCAGCCTCGCATATGCATATGCAACATGCTCAATCCCACCAGCCTCACATATGCATACACAACATGCTCAATCCCACCAGCCTCACATATGCATACACAACATGCTCAATCCCACCAGCCTCACATATGCATATGCAACATGCTCAATCCCACCAGCCTCGCATATGCATACACAACATGCTCAATCCCACCGGCCTCACATATGCATATGCAACATGCTCAATCCCACCAGCCTCACATATGCATACACAACATGCTCAATCCCACCAGCCTCGCATATGCATACACAACATGCTCAATCCCACCAGCCTCACATATGCATACACAACATGCTCAATCCCACCAGCCTCGCATATGCATACACAACATGCTCAATCCCACCAGCCTCACATATGCATACACAACATGCTCAATCCCACCAGCCTCACATATGCATATGCAACATGCTCAATCCCACCGGCCTCACATATGCATACACAACATGCTCAATCCCACCAGCCTCACATATGCATACGCAACATGCTCAATCCCACCAGCCTCACATATGCATACACAACATGCTCAATCCCACCAACCTCACATATGCATACGCAACATGCTCAATCCCACCAGCCTCACATATGCATACACAACATGCTCAATCCCACCAGCCTCACATATGCATACACAACATGCTCAATCCCACCAACCTCACATATGCATACACAACATGCTCAATCCCACCGGCCTCACATATGCATACACAACATGCTCAATCCCACCAGCCTCGCATATGCATACGCAACATGCTCAATCCCACCAGCCTCGCATATGCATACACAACATGCTCAATCCCACCGGCCTCACATATGCATACGCAACATGCTCAATCCCACCAGCCTCGCGTATGCATACACAACATGCTCAATCCCACCAGCCTCACATATGCATACACAACATGCTCAATCCCACCAGCCTCGCGTATGCATACACAACATGCTCAATCCCACCAGCCTCACATATGCATACACAACATGCTCAATCCCACCGGCCTCGCGTATGCATACGCAACATGCTCAATCCCACCAGCCTCGCATATGCATACGCAACATGCTCAATCCCACCGGCCTCACATATGCATATGCAACATGCTCAATCCCACCAGCCTCACATATGCATACGCAACATGCTCAATCCCACCAGCCTCACATATGCATACGCAATATGATCAATCCCACCAGCCTCGCATATGCATACGCAACATGATCAATCCCACCAGCCTCGCATATGCATACACAACATGCTCAATCCCACCAGCCTCACATATGCATACACAACATGCTCAATCCCACCAGCCTCACATATGCATATGCAACATGCTCAATCCCACCGGCCTCACATATGCATACACAACATGCTCAATCCCACCGGCCTCACATATGCATACACAACATGCTCAATCCCACCGGCCTCGCGTATGCATACACAACATGCTCAATCCCACCGGCCTCACATATGCATATGCAACATGCTCAATCCCACCAGCCTCACATATGCATACACAACATGCTCAATCCCACCAGCCTCACATATGCATACACAACATGCTCAATCCCACCAGCCTCGCATATGCATATGCAACATGCTCAATCCCACCGGCCTCACATATGCATACACAACATGCTCAATCCCACCGGCCTCACATATGCATATGCAACATGCTCAATCCCACCAGCCTCGCATATGCATACACAACATGCTCAATCCCACCAGCCTCCCATATGCATACGCAACATGATCAATCCCACCAGCCTCGCATATGCATATGCAACATGCTCAATCCCACCAGCCTCGCATATGCATACACAACATGCTCAATCCCACCAGCCTCCCATATGCATACGCAACATGATCAATCCCACCAGCCTCGCATATGCATATGCAACATGCTCAATCCCACCAGCCTCGCATATGCATACACAACATGCTCAATCCCACCAGCCTCCCATATGCATACGCAACATGATCAATCCCACCAGCCTCGCATATGCATACGCAACATGATCAATCCCACCAGCCTCGCATATGCATACACAACATGCTCAATCCCACCAGCCTCCCATATGCATACGCAACATGATCAATCCCACCAGCCTCGCATATGCATATGCAACATGCTCAATCCCACCAGCCTCGCATATGCATACACAACATGCTCAATCCCACCAGCCTCCCATATGCATACGCAACATGATCAATCCCACCAGCCTCGCATATGCATACGCAACATGATCAATCCCACCAGCCTCGCATATGCATACACAACATGCTCAATCCCACCAGCCTCCCATATGCATACGCAACATGATCAATCCCACCAGCCTCACATATGCATATGCAACATGCTCAATCCCACCAGCCTCGCATATGCATACACAACATGCTCAATCCCACCAGCCTCGCATATGCATACGCAACATGCTCAATCCCACCAGCCTCGCATATGCATACACAACCATGGAAACCATTGGAAGGGGCTTCTGAGAGACTTTGTGAGATAACTAACTTATTGTGATAGATTTCTGTGTTCCGAGGCAAAGATACAAGAACATTTGTGGAAAATCTGTTCCTGTAAAAACATTTTCATGCTACACAACCAGTATTGCAGTAGAATAATATATGACTAATGATATAACTGAAATAGCTCTTTACAGTATTGCAGTAGAATAATATATGACTAATGATATAACTGAAATAGCTCTTTACAGTATTGCAGTAGAATAATATATGACTAATGATATAACTGAAATAGCTCTTTACAGTATTGCAGTAGAATAATATATGACTAATGATATAACTGAAATAGCTAAAAGTGAAATCATTCATTTGAAGGACTTATGGGAAAGGAAGACAACGGTCAACACAAACATGAAGGCATGGATTACATTACCTTTTGTCTACAGCTTTCACTTACAGATTAAGGCAAGTGAAACGGTTTTCCCTCACAAACACAGTTCAGTGGTACAGTTATAACCTTGTTATAAAGCGCCCTATTATAACACAAATATGGATGTAATGCTCCCGTGGTTGAAAGTTCTAAGGCTTGCGATAATTGTGCTTTAAACAACAAATATCTGTGCTTTAAATGATGACCACGCCCCTGGGTCTGCTTTTGCAGAGTAGATAAAATCCCAGATCAATAAGTAGTCATTGTTGGTTGCAATTCTCATGACAGCTAAGGCAAAATTTAAAAAGAAATTTAAAAAAAGATTGACGTAATCGACAGGTTGCTTTCAAGCCAAACTATTCAGTCATGCACGCTGTGACCTGCTTCAGCTTGATTAGCTGTTATCTGAAACGTAAGCCCGTGCAGGTAAATCCAAGTCACTTGGCTTCAGTCCTAATCCCTGTGGCTACTGACATGTAGTTCAATGCCAGCATAAGGTGCCATTTTGATGGTTCTTATCACCACATTGCATCACTTTGTCCTCACATCCTAATTCCACTGCCACACAAATTCCATTGCCAGTGTTTTGAGTCATAGATACGACAGGTTATAAACTGCAGCTGGAAGGACAGTCAACAGGAACGAAGCCATGGGGCATAAAAGCGCTCTGGTTGTTTCTGCCTAAAGCATGGGGCCGTCTCCTGACCCCATTTATTGGGAGTGGGGATAACCTTTCCAACTACCCACCCTCTTGGAATGCAAGACCATGGACTTGCCACGGGGTGGGCAAAAGATCAGGGCAAGACTGGGTGCATAGGCAATACCGCAGCACCTCGACATGGCATCACTGGGTCAGTTCACCTCAAGACACGATCACGGACAGGATCATACGTTTGCCAAATTTGGCTACCTTAGCTAGCGGAAGCAAAAGTGTCTGACAGCAGTCATGACAGGGAATTCATGACACTGTCATAAGAAGTCTCTGTCACAACAACTGTCATAACACTTTGGGCACTAAGATATCTTACACCCGGCACTAAGCGGAGGTAACCCAAACGTAAGGATTGCTTGAGGATGACAGAAAAAGTTGGTAACACTATTTGACAGTGGTCGACATGACATGGAAATGACAGTGTCATTACCATGACATAACACCTGTCATGAAGTGTTATGACCATTCATAACTATGACATTGTTGTTATTACACAATCTGCGATTTGTGTTATGACACAACAGACATAACAACCTGCATAGAAGGCTCACTATGACAGGGGTGTTATAACACTGATTCCCCATGACATGAAAATGACTATGTCCATTATTAGTTGAAAGCAATGTCACTATGTGCCAGTTGCCAAATAGTGATACCTCATACTAAAACACATTGTCATGAGTTTATATTCTTTTGGTTGGGATGAGTTGATCTTCATAGATAGATACTAATGTTAATTTGCTGTGAAACCTACCTTAACCTCATCCCTGCAACAACTCCTTTGAAATACAGGTGGATATGTTCCCATCAAGACAGTTTCATGTCACTGTGCTAATCTTGTTATTTTTATATATTTCCATTGTCCTTATACCCGTTCTTGGAAATGAACTAATTGTAGGATGTGGTTGTAAGGTGCATGCCAGAGCCATAACATTGTTTAGACCATGTCAAATAAAGTCATAGCATTTTATCTTGTCATTAGGAGCTATGCTAGTGAAAGGTTTTCTGCTGGTATGAACATAATAACTGCATTACAGTGTCATGACATTATTTAGACCATGTCAAATAAAGTGAGAGCATTTTAACTTGTAATTAGTATGTCATTAGGAGATATGATAGTGCATACCATGTCATTACATTATTTCTGAAACAAAGTTGTAGACAATATGCTTCCAGGACATTCAAGGCTATGGAATTGGAGACAATATCTGTGATAAAGGACAAAAAGAAGTTTATATATGCAAATCAAACCTTTTTTTAACCGTGTGTGTGTGTGTGTGTGTGTGTGTGTGTGTGTGTGTGTGTGTGTGCATCTTAACAGGTCTCAGATGTTGAGACCATGCTAATATAATGATCTGTGCATAGACAGATGAATAAATACAAGAGAGAGAGAGTTTGTAATGTAATTATGACAATGTAATTATTCCTCTGTTTATTTAAACAACAGCAAATAAAATCATGTATTTTCTTTCAAAATCATTGTCAACAATATAATAAAAAAGTCATACCGTACAATATGACAACAATAAATACTGGAAAATAATCATGTTTCCATAAAACTAATAAAATAGATTATTTCAAAGAATTGTAAAACAGCTACTGTATAGCTTAACAGTTACTATCATCTGATAACAATGGATTAAAATCCTGTGGAATAATATGAGGATTCCTTATATTCCTCATTCTATATTATCAGTTTTACATAAACATATTTCCCAGTATTTATTACTGCAGTTTTATTCTTCTTATTTTGTAAGTCATGATTTTATGACTGTGCATTTTATGACATTGATGACAATGATTTTGAGAAGACAAGAAAATGTATGATTTTATTTGCTGCTGTTTAAATAAAGAGGAAGAACGGCATCGTCTTCACAGCAAACAAACTCTCTTTCTTGTATTTATTCATCTTTCTATACACAGATCATTATCTTAGCGTGGTCTCAACATCTGAGACCTGTTAGACGACACACACACACACACACAGGGTAAAAAAGGGTCCGATTTGCATATATAAACTTGTTTGTAGAAAATGAAAAACTTTTTTAAAGACAAACTGTATGTACTAGGTCAGTTAAAAATCAAAAGCAAAAAATCCAGTTGGCTTATGACTTAGACATAAGTGAGTCCACCCTTCATGGTTGAAATATATATTGTGTCTTATAATGTTTAATTAATGGATCGTAATGACCCTGTTATAATGCAACCCCATTTTTCACACAAGGCCAATTCATGGACCCATACTATCCCGTTGTGGAAGAAAACTGTCTTCACTCTCTGTTACAGTGGTTGGATCAGAAGAATCACATTTACTAAAGCATGTTCCTGAGTTGAACATGCTCACATGCTACTTCGACAGTGTGCATCTAATGACATTAGGGGCATTCCATTCATTTATGCCAGTGATTTCTTTATGCAAGCACTTATCTAATAAATCATTGGTTAACGCACATGCTTACTGTAGCTTTACTGACCTAATGGTAAGACAATGCACTCGTACAAAGTTGTCACGTCCCATGCCTCTATGTCTTAGTCCATTCCTGGTTTTTCCGTTTCTATGCGTTTTATTTGCAGTCCGTTCCACGTTTTCCCTTCATCCCATTTTGTGTCTCTGCTTCCCGCACCTGATATGTGTTTCCTCACCTGTCGTCTCACCTGTTCCACGTTGTCTCGTCGTTAACCAGGCACACAAGATCCCGTTTCTTTGTTCTGTGCCAGAACTTCTCCATTGAGTTCCGGACGTTGGTGGCGTCTGCGGGGTGGAACCAGGAGGCATTATATGATGCTTTTCTGCATGGCCTGTCAGAAAACATCCAGGATGAACGGACTACGTGCAACCTGCCCCAAGACTTGGACGGGCTAGTAGACATCACCATCCGAGGAGACACTCGTCTGCAGGAGCGACGGTCGGACAGAGGGGTCCAGGGACACGGCCGAGTTTGTGGTGCCGTGCAACACGTGTGCCCGTGCCAAGTCGAGCAATCAACGCCCTAGTGGCCTACTGCAACCCCTGTACCCCATCGCCCCTCTGGCTGTACCCCATCGCCCCTCTGGCTGTACCCCATCGCCCCTCTGGCTGTACCCCATCGCCCCTCTGGCTGTACCCCATCACCCCTCTGGCTGTACCCCATCGCCCCTCTGGCTGTACCCCATCGCCCCTCTGGCTGTACCCCATCGCCCCTCTGGCTGTACCCCATCGCCCCTCTGGCTGTACCCCATCGCCCCTCTGGCTGTACCCCATCGCCCCTCTGGCTGTACCCCATCACCCCTCTGGCTGTACCCCATCGCCCCTGGTCCCACATCGCCTTGGATTTCGTCACCAGTCTGCCGGCTTCAGAAGGGACCACCGTAGTCCTTATGATAGTGGACCGGTTCCCCAAGGCCGTTCATTTCGTGGCCCGACCCAAACTCCCCTCCACCAAGGAGACCGCTGAGCTCCATGAGGTCCGACATGTTTACCAGGTCCATGGCCTCCCCCCGGGAGGTCATTTCGGACAGGGGGCCCCCAGTTTGCCCGAACATTCTGGCGCTTATTGGAGCCACCCCTGGCCTCTCCTCCGGGTTCCACCCCGAGAAGAACAGGCAAACGGAGCGCCTTAAATCAGGAGCTGGGGAAGGGCCTGCGCTGCCTTGCTGAGAGGACTCCCACCACTAGGTCCAGCTACCTTCTGTGGATTGAGTATGCTTACAACTCCCTCCCCGTCTCCCCTTCCAGTGCTGCTTCTGTGGATTGAGTATGCTTACAACTCCCTCCCCGTCTCCCCTTCCAGTGCTGCTTCTGTGGATTGAGTATGCTTACAACTCCCTCCCCGTCTCCCCTTCCAGTGCTGCTTCTGTGGATTGAGTATGCTTACAACTCCCTCCCTGTCTCCCCTTCCAGTGCTGCTTCTGTGGATTGAGTATGCTTACAACTCCCTCCCTGTCTCCTCCACGGGAATGTCCCCCTTTCAGTGCTGCTTCTGTGGATTGAGTATGCTTACAACTCCCTCCCTGTCTCCTCCACGGGAATGTCCCCCTTCCAATGCTGCTTCTGTGGATTGAGTATGCTTACAACTCCCTCCCCGTCTCCCCTTCCAGTGCTGCTTGGGGTACCAGCCCCCCCTTATTCCCGGAGGAGGAGAGGGAAGTGGAGATGCCCTCTGCGCAGGCCCTGGTTTCTCGTGCCCGGAGAACCTGGATGAGGGCATGGTCCACCCTGCTGCGACATGTCTCCGGGATGAAAAGCCAGGCCGGCAGCCGTCGACGCCCTGCCCCCCCCCCCCGTTACATGGTCGGCCTTTCAGTTTTGGCTTTCATCCTGGGACCTTCCCCTCCAGACCCCTTGTAGAAAGCTCACCCCTCGTTTCATTGGCCCATTCCCCATCTCCCGTGTTATTAGCCCCACTGTTGGGCGTCTCGTCCTTCCACCTCCCCTACACCGCATCCACCCCACGTTTTCCATGTGTCCCGTGTTAAACCCTGTATTTCTTCTCGTTCTGTTACTTCAAACCTCCACAGCGTTATAACAGGGTTAAACTGCACTGTGCATTTTGGTAATCCTTGTACTCAGCACGCTGTTCAAGTGTGTGTACAGTACTGTGTATTTTGTTTTGATAAACTGTTCGGTCACATTGGACAGACACCCCTGGAGATGAGTAAAAGGAACCCATAGCCTAATAATATTACAACCACAGGAACATTTGCTGTGCCTGAAATGCTGTATCTTTTGAATGAGTCCAAAAGAAACACATCCTGAAGGAAATGAGGCCATCACGCTGTGCAACATGAAATGCTTTTGCAATGAAGGAAAACATGCCATTTATTAAAATTCAGGGACAATAAAAAGCAGAATCAGACAAGTGTTGAATTATTATCCCTCCTGCTCATCGCAACCGTGGCAGATTTAGAGTCCTCCAGATTGTATTGCTACTTGGGAAATTTCTTTCTGCCAATTTCAGGCAGACGTGCAACTATGTGCCCGCGGGTCCTATATATCAAGGTCACCGGCAAATCATATCCAGTTGGAGAGACTATGTTTCATATATTGCAGAAAATAATACATTGTCTTTCAATAACCCAAATAGAATTGAGTAAAAAGCACGGTTAGCTTTAGTCGCTGTAATTTACAGTGCGGCTTTATAAACACTTCTCTCCCTCTAATCTGACAAGTTCATAATTGCCTCCTCTGCCAAGCTCCGCTTCTGGTGAATGACCCTTTTCTATTTACTGCAGAACAATTAAACCCCCCCCCTCCCAAAAAAAAAAAATCAAAAAAAAGATCCCTTGCATGCAGTGCCATTTCGCTAATGATGGTCGTAATTATTTTCAATTATTTTAATGGCCTAATTGAACAGAGACAGCCCTGAAGGCTTGTGCCAGGTCCTTTTCAAACCAAACACATTTCTCACCAGCCTTGTTGCTTTAATTAACTGAAGCTTGGTCTCTGCTCTGTGCACCAGCTCTGACCTCTTCCCTGACCTTGCACCTCTGGGTGGATTAGGCCAGCTTGCACACCGGCCTCCGCCCACTTAAAATACACACATCTCGCACAGATTGTTTGGATTGTTGCCGCAGGGAGAGCACGTGCAATAAGAAAGATGTTTCATTTATCACAACACAGACAATACTCTGTTCAAAACATAACTTACTGCATCCTGTATATTAATAGTACCAGTTGTCTCAAACACAATTTTTTAAATTGCAAGCAGGGCCAGGTTTGCATATTATATATATATATACACTACTCACAAAAAGTTAGGGATATTTGGCTTTCGGGTGAAATTTATGGAAAATGTAAGTTCACGCTACAGTGATATTATACGTATCATGAAAGTAGGGCATTTAAGTAGAAGCATGCAATGGTGATTTCCTCATCTCAAACAATTTATTGAAACAAAAGCCAACAACAGTGGTGGGTATACCACAACAAAAATGTCAATGTCTCAATAACTTGTCATGTGCCCTTGAGCATCAATTACAGCTTGACAACGACGTCTCATGCTGTTCACAAGTCGACTTATTGTCTGCTGAGGCATGGCATCCCACTCTTCTTGAAGGGCGGCCCTCAGGTCATTGAGGTTCTGGGGTACAGAGTTACGAGCCTCTACACGGTGACTCAGCTGATCCCATAGGTTTTCTATGGGATTCAGGTCTGGAGAAAGTGCAGGCCACTCCATTTGAGGTACCCCAGTCTCCAGCAGCCTTTCCCTAATGATGCGACCTCGATGAGCTGGAGCATTGTCGTCCATGAAGATGAAATTAGGCCTGTGTTGTTCATGCAGGGGCACAATGACTGGATTAATGATGTTATTCAGGTAGTATGGGCTTGTCACTGTACCATTCACAAAGTGTAGGGCAGTTTTGTATTGACTAGACACACCTGCCCACACTGTAACACCGCCACCACCAAAGGGTCGTCTGGTGACAACAGTGGCTGATGCATAGCGCTCTCCTTGATGTCTCCAACATCGTTGGCGGCCATCATGTCTGCTCAACGTGAATCGACTTTCATCAGAGAACAGCACTGAGGCCCACTGGTCCCTCGTCCAGCGTAAATGCTCCCTGGCCCATGCAAGACGATGACGCCTGTGCCTGGTGGTGTGGTCAGGTACCCTTGCAGGTCGTCTAGCACGCAGACCACGCTGATGTAAACGGTTTTGAATGGTCTGACGTGACACTTGGGTGCCTCTCACCTCCCTTAAATGTGCCTGGAGTTGAGTGGCATTCATCATCCGGTTCCGCAGGGCACTGTTCACAATGAAGCGGTCATCAGTGTGGGATGTGGCCAAAGGACGTCCACTTCTATGCCTTTCTGTGACTCGTCCAGTCTCTCTGTATCTCTGTTGCAACCTGCTGATGACACTCTGTGACACTCTAAGCTCAGTGGCCACTTCCCTCTGAGAACATCCTGTTTGAAGCCTCGCAATGGCGAGGTACTGTTGATCAATTGTTAGGTGTCGTCTTGGTCTCATGATGTCAAAATGTGAACAGCATGATGAAGAGGACTGTTTAAATACCAATTCTAATTGAACCAGGAAATTTATTGGTCGATTCATGGATCAAACACCTGTTGTGAATTTTGCCGTTCAGCTCCTTGTTAGAGAACAGCAAGTTGTGCAAAAAGTACTGAAACATTGAATAGTTGGACATGTGCATTCAAAAGTTTAGAGAAGGTCAAATTAATTTCACCTGTAAAGGTTATAGTGCATTTTAGGTTCATCCTGAAATTTCACCCGAAATCCGAATATCCCTAACTTTTTGTGAGTAGTGTATATATATATATATATATATATATATATATATATATATATATATACCCACACATATACACATGCATACACCTACTCTTATACATATCCGTACATTTACGTGTCCCTTTATTAATTTCCCTCCGACTTTTCGCTATCTTCTCAATGTCAACAACTCAGGTTCTTAATATAATGCCTTTTCAGTACATTTGACTTAATGCATGTGCACATGACTGTTTAGCTGAAGATCACTTGTAAGCCCTGTCCATCGGCCAATCACAACTCAGCAAACTACTGCACAGTTCAGCTCACAGAACATTAGTGAAATTAAGTAAATGTGAAAGGTGGAACCTTTCGCAAAATAGTCTAACATGCAAAATTAGGTGAGGGACAGCATAGGTCTTTATGGGCCCTGAAAACATGGGATCAGACTCAAAATGGTTGCAAGAAAATGCAAAAATCTGACTCAAATTGAGCTGCAAAATGGTGCACCATATAACATGTACCTACTAGAGATGCATAATAATGATAAAATAGTTTCAGACCAAGGATGACCACAAGTAGGCTTACTCCTGGTTTGGGTAGTTGCCGATATGCCGAGTGCTTTTAATAATATAAAATATTTCTGTTACCATAAAAGTGAGACCACTAGTTTTGAAGACCTTGGAGAGCTATTATTTATCAAAATTAACACAAAACTATCGCTGAGTTCACGTCATCATGGAGGAAACGCTGCCATTGCTGTTTGCCCTCCTCTGGTTGATATTTAGTTATTTTAAGCACTTTTGTTTAGCTTTGTATAGTAGGAATTTTTAGAAAGTTTTGTAGTTTGTTTTATTCAGTTGTGTTTGTGTTTTCTTCTGAAGCCTGTATGTGTTGATCTGGAACATTAGATCAACTTGCTATTATGTGGAATATACCTGGCCGCATCCGACCTGACAGTCGATCTTTTACGTTCTCTGTGCTCTTTCACCGCTGTGGCTGAGCATACCTGTCTAATGCTCCCTACCTGGGGCCTGATCGCTGTGTCAGGGTGACTGGGTCTGGGTCTGCGGTTCCGAGGGAGTGTTCTCCGTGCTGTCCGTGGTTAACATCTCCGCTCTGGCACTGCCCATAGCCGAGACCTCGTGGTAAACGAAGCAGGATTTCTGAGAACCCTCTCAAAGTTGGAACATGAGGTGTTCCTGGTTACATCAATGGCAAACATTATTTAATACTCGGTCTCTAAATGATAAAGTGCAACTGCTATCAGAATTCGTCACAGACGATAATCTTCACCTGCTATGCTTGACTGAGACATGGCAGAAACCAAACAAATTTTTGTGGCTAAATGATGTCCATCTGGCCTTGTTAATGCTGCTATTCCTTGCACATCTGGCCATGGTGGTGGGATTGCAGTTATCTACCGTTCTGACCTTTAGATATAATATGAAATACGATTATGAAATATATAAAAATGATGCCTGTCCATCGTTCACCCTCCATTGAACTACCTACCATGTTCTGCAAAAACCCAAATTTTCTTGGCTGACTCGGCTGAGCTGTTAAATCAGTTAACAGCTCTGTAATCAATCTGGGCCTACTCTGTGATTTTAACATTCATATTGACAACCCTTCTTGTAAATTAGCTGCAGATTTTCAGTCTCTTAACACAACTTTCCCATGCATAACTGTGGCCACATACTAGATCTGGTGTGCACTTCAGGTTTAATGATTAGCAACCTGGAATGTGTTGATCCGGGGATGTCTGATCACAACCTGGAATGTGTTGATCCGGGGATGTCTGATCACAACCTGGAATGTTTCTGGCTCTATTGCACTGCCCATATGCCACATCTTCAATCTAAGTTTACTGAAAGGTGTATGTCCATTGGCATGGAAAGCTGCAAAAGTTATTCCACTACCCAAAAACAAGAAGGACATGTTCTCAGGTGCTAATAGCCGTCCTATCAGCATTCTTCCAGTGCTAAGCAAGCTCATGGAGAGAGTTGTATTTGACCAGGTTTCATCTTATTTTTTGATTAACAAACTTAACTCTGAATTTCAGCATGCTTACAAAAAAGATCACTCCACAAGTACTGCTTTAATGCAGATGACTGATCAGTGGATGAGTGATATAGACAGGAAAATGATTGTGGGTGCTGTACTACTTGATTTTAGTGCTGCATTTGACCTGATCGATCACAATATGCTCTTAATGAAACTTGCTGCTTATGGTTTTAATAATTTGACTCTTAATTGGATGAGGAGCTATTTATTAAACAGAACACAAACTGTCTACTTTAATGGTAGTTTTTCTACAGTAAAGACAGTACAGTGTGGGGTCCCCCAGGGAAGTTGTTTAGGCCCGTTGCTCTACTCTATTTTTACAAATGATATGCCACTTGTCCTGAGTAAAGCTAGTGTAGCTATGTTTGCCGATGATTCCACAGTGTATATGTCATCAAACAATATGGATGAGTTAAATGTGCTATTGAAAAATGACATGAACTTAATTCTGGAATGGGTAACCAAAAACAAATTGATTCTGAATGTAGCAAAGACTAAATGCATTGTTTTTGGCTCAAACAATGTATTAAGACGTCAGAAACAATTAAGAATATCCATCAAGGGCAGCTGTATAGAACAGGTTACTGAGGCTAAACTTCTAGGAGTCCTTCTTGATGAACATCTATCGTGGCAGAATCACATAGACAAGATAACGGGTAAAATGGGGAAAGGAATATCTATGATAAGAAGATACTCCTTTTTATTAACACCACTTACCCACTTACAGGTTATTCAAACCTTGGTATTATCACACCTTGACTACTGCCCAGCAATCTGGTCAAATGCAGCAAAAAAAGACCTAAACAAACTTCAGATAGTGCAGAATAGAGCAGCTCGCCTTACACTCGGGTGTTCTATGAGAAAAGGTGTAGACCAAATGCATTGTGATCTTGCCTGGTTGAAAGTAGAAGACAGATTAACACGCAGCCTACTAACATTATTCAGGAATATAACTGTGTCTAAACAACCAAACTGCCTGTACTCAAGAATAACCTTTTCCCAGGACAGACATGAGCATAGGACAAGACAAGTTACCAGGGGTCATGTTTCGATTCCTCTACCGAGATCAAATGCAATGAAAAGAACTGCTATGTATAGGGCCATCTCACACTGGAATAGGTTGCCATATGTCATTACTCAAGCAACAAGCAAAGAAAGTTTTAAAAAGCAACTAAAATGGTTCCTTTTGGGTACAGGCATACACAATGTTTAATACTTTATATATAACATTTTGTAATATTTTGTTTTATGAAATATGCAGCTCAAAGTGGTTGGAGTCTGTGATAAATGCCACTGTAAGTGTGTGTAATATTGCTAATGTAATGAGGTGGGTGGGGTTGGGTAGGATGGGGTGGGGGGTAAATTGAGTGATGTAATTGTATTTATTTATGTATTCATATATGTAAAGTGTAATGTATTATGTGTTGTATTTATGTAATTGCATGTAATTGAATGTAACTTTTTAATCTTCAAGGACCCCAGGAAGATTAGCTGGCGTTCTGCGTCCGCTAATGGGGATCCAAAATAAAATTTTAAAAAAATAAATGTGTTGATCCGGGGATGTCTGATCACAAAGACGTGCGCCTTGTGGCTATCTCTCTCTCTTCTTTTAACCTCACATGTCAGATTTCTTTTATAAACCTTAAGAACATTGGGCCTCATTCACCCACCATTCTACGAATAAATTTGTTCTTAAGATAATGTTTTGATGGACATTTTCTTATTTTGGATTTTTCCTTGGGTGAAACAGAATCTCAGAACGCAAACATCAGTTAAATGTCTATAAAAACAATATAAAGAAAGTCTTAAGAATAAATTTGTTTGTAGAGTAATTGGTGAATGAGGCCCATTGATCCCAACTGTTTTACTAATACCATAGCTGAAGTCTCTCTGCTGCCTTTGTAACAAGTGTGGGAAGACAGAAGCTTATTCGCCCAAGGAAAGATTTGAAACCCACTCCTCTCACTCGTCCAACCAAAGTGTTCCAAGACGAACGCGTTACCAGTCAGCTAAAGGCGAAATCGCCGGTAGCTAAGGGCAACGTCGTTATTTTGAACCAGAGGGTTGCGTCGCCAGAGAGTGTTGTCACGGTAACCTGCTACAAGGCCTTCGCTTTACTGCACGTCACTGTGCTTACTACCGAACGCCGAGCTACATCCGCTACACATACCCTGCCCTCCTCCATAGATGACATGGTAAAACACTGCTATGTGCTCAGTGCTGGACAGACTAGCTCCCTTAAGAAGCAGAGAAGTCTCATTTAAGCGCCCTGCACCATGGTAACATGCGGCACTGCGTTCTATGAAAGCGTTTCAAGCGGCTGTGGAAGAAATCTGGCCTCACTGTACATGGTCAGGCTCGAGATCACCTTACAGAGCTGGCCTCTATTAGTCCAATACCTTGCTGGAACCCTTCCAGTCTGCGTTCAGAGCTGTGAAACTGCTCTTCTTAGAGTCAGTAATGGCATTCTCATGGCAGTAGACTCAGGGTTTGCTACTATTCTCCGACCACTGGATATTAGTGTGGCATTCGACACGGTAAATGACAACATCTTACTGTGTAGAATGGAAAACATCATTGGCATCTTCGGCACTGCTCTCCAGTGGTTTATGTCATACCTCACCGACAGACTTGAGTTTGTTAGCTCTGGCCTATGGGGTGCCAAATGTAAAGTAAAACACGACACGTTTTTCCTGTGTTTTTTTCTCAGATTTAGCAAAAATGTGGAATTTTCTTTTAGATTTATGCTAAATATACGTTTTCTTTCCAAGATTTAACTGACATGCTAAATAAACATTTTAGTTCATATTTTCAGATTTAATTGATAAATCTCAAATAATCATGTCCTAAATATATAACTTAAAATAAATATTTAAATATATATATATATAGCTTATATCTTAAATTTCTGTTTCAGAAACAAATATTTAGTCAAATATAAATATTTAATTATATCTCAAATCTTGGTTTCAAAAATAAATATTTTTAAAAATACAATTTAGGTTAAATATTAAAAGATTTAAGATATAAATAAATGTTTATTTTTTTCTAAATATTACAATTTTTAACCAAGATTTGTGATAAAATAAATATCAATTTAAATGTTAAATCTTGGTTTTTATAAAAACGCAAGATTTAAGATATAAATATTTATTTTTTGCTAAATATTTAACTGTTAACACAGATTTGTGGTAAAAATAAATAAAAATATTAAATTAAATTACATTTTGGAAAATGTAAGATTTAAGCTAAATCTTTTTTTTAATATATTTTTTTGAAACCAAGATTCGAGATTTAAATAAAATATTTATATTTGACTGAATATTTGTTTCTGAAACAGAGAATTAAGATATAAGCTAAATATACATTTTTAAATATTTATTTTTGAAAACTCAGATTTAATATTTAAGTTATATATTGATGACATGCTTATTAAATCTGAAAATATGAACTAAAATGTTTATTTAGCATGACAGTTAAATCTTGGAAAACTCATATTTAGCATAAATCTTCAAGAAAATGCTACATTTATGCTAAATCTGAGAAAAAAACACAGGAAAAACATGTTGTGTTTTACTTTACATTTGGCACCCCATATAAGTCCAGCCCTGCACATGTTACACAGGGTGTTCCACAGGGCTCTGTTGGTCCTCTGTTATTTTGCATATACAAGCTCCCCCTCTGCCATATTATCCATAGTTGTGGACTCCATTATCATTGTTATGGTTCTGTACACCGTCCACTGGCTCCCCATTAAAGCCAGGATTTATTTTAAGGTCCTGTTCTTGACCTATAGAGCCCTGCATGATCTTGCCCCAAAATACATCTACCAACTGCTACGTCAATATACTCCTGCCTGCCCCTACACTCTTTTGATTCTGACAAACTCACCGTCCCCTCTACTAATCTCCGCTCAATGGGTGACTGGGCCTTTTGCTCTGTGGCCCCCAGGCTCTGTAATGCCCTTCCTCCTGACCACCATGCCCTACCACCATGCAATCTACTCCTGCTGAATGGCTGAAGCTAAGCAGGTGTGGGCTTGGTTAATACTTGGATGGGAGACCTCCTGGGAAAACTAAGTTGCTGCTGGAAGTGGTGTTGGTGGACCAATAGGGGGCAATCTTCCCTCTGGTCAAATAAACCCCAATGCCCCAGTGCAGTGATGGGAACACTGTGCTGTGGGAGATGCCATCTTTCGGATGAGACGGTAAACCGAGGTCCTGACTCACTGTGGTCATTAAAGATCCCATGACACTTATCGTAAAGAGTAGGGGTTTCCCCGGTGTCCTGGCTAAACTCCCAACCTGGCTCTTTCAATCTGCCATCTAATCATCCCCCCAGTTTAATTGGCTAAAAAATCATTATCTCCCTCTCCACCTCAGCTGATGTGTGGTGAGCATACTGGCGCAAAATGGCTGCCGTTGCATCACCCAGGTGGGTGCTACACATTGGTGGTGGTAGAGGCGAGTTTCCCACTCATCATTGTAAGCGCTTTGAGTCACCAGTTGGAGAGAAAGGCGCTATATAAATGCAAGACATTATTATTATTATTATTATTGAGATTAAATCTGCTGACTCTCTTCATACCTTTAAAGTGAAATTAAAAACACATCTGTTTAAACGGGCCTATAATGCAAACTAAACTTTTCTGACCTGTTCTAACTAGTCTTTCTGTGTACTCCCTTTCAGTGTCACTGAAGTAACGTGTCACACTTCTGTATATCTCTGATTGTCCCATGTGAATACGGTTTTATTATGTTTATTTATTCTGCTGTACAGTGCCTTGAGCGTATGAAAAGCTCTCTCTAAATAAATTATATAATGTCTTGTAAAATATAACATGGAACTGCCACTGGGGTCTAATAAACAAACATGGGACTGTCACTCAGTTCCAATAAAACATAACATGGAATTTCAGTAAAACAGTCTATGAAGCTGTGATTAAGTTTCTGTAGAATAGATTATGAATTAGAATTAAGTTTTTTTTTTTGCCAGCAACGGCGGGGATTAATACATTTGCCTGACGGGAGACCCCAGCACCGTTAATTAATGATATGCCACAAGTATGATTACTCAATGAACATGTTGCTGTTAAGTCCCATTGAGAGAGGATTTTGACAGGGGTAGGAGGAGTATTAAAGTCAACAACGAGTCCGATTTCACAGACGGCGTCTGAAACAAACTCAATCAAAAATAGTTTGTCTCACAACCCAATGGCGAAATCACAAACGGAATCAACACGGAGGCGGAACAGAAGATCTAGCTATTCAATTTAAAAATACAAACAATAAACTAGCATAAATACAATGATGATTGTGATGGGTAGTGTGTGACATTTCACACGGGGCACACAGTGATTCCATTTGTGCCTTTTCTTACTTTTAAAATGTGTTTTTAAAGGTACTGAGAAAGTGGAGAGATTAGGTGCAGCTACGCTACAATGTCTGGCTATGCTTTTACTTCTTAGTGACCTCCATCTGTAAGCCCTTTATATATACAGTATATGGAATGTGTTCTAGGTGCAGTATAAATGCAGTGTCCTTGTGTACCTGTTTACTGTGCTTACACAGTAAAATATCCAGCATTAAATTAACCCTGATAGAGTACATTTTATATCTATAGAATTTATATCATTATATATGTATGGAATTTTAGACGATTTTGCAGTATACACACCTGGGCAGTGTATTTTGCATTTTTCATTCAAGACACATGCCAGAAAATCAATTGTTGCAAATTACAGAAGATTAGGATTGTAATTATGTTGTTTTAACAATTTTTTTTTCTTTCATATTTGATGAAGTGCGCAGGAGTAAGAAAAATCAATTTAGCTGGCTAATTGTCTGGCTAATATGCCATATATATTTACACCCGTTTTAACTAATTATAATCGATTATTTATTATATGTACTGTTAGCCTGTTATATTTGCAGCATAATACAATCCCTCTATAAAACAATTTACTACTCATTGCCCTTATGTGATTGGGGCGAGAAGGCACAACCAAGCAGCGTGCCCACTCCACAACAAACTTACAACACTGGCAGGGGAGCAATCCAAAATTACCACCTAACCACACAGACAGACAGACAGACAGACACAATCTATGCAATTTATCACAACACTAAAAAAAAAATCAGCTTTCAAAACATCTGATACATCTACTTAAATATGCAGTAGGCAAGTTAAAAAATATACAAGGCAAAAAAACTGCTTGTAGATACGGTAGTTGATTGGTAGCTACATAACTGGCCCTGATTGGTTGGTTTTTGTAAGACCGGGGCGAGATTTTTTGACAGCCTAATACAGAGCCCCACACATTCACAGAAACCGAATTTTTTCCCAGAACACTTGATTTATTGATCAATGTTAAATGTAATGAGTAAATGAAATAATTTAACCAAAATTATATAGAAAAAATCTTGCCTACTGCACCAAGAGTAACACGGAATGGCATATTTTAAGGGAAAGGAATGGGGGCTGTCAAATGATCAAAATACAAATGAGATATCAATGTGAACATGATGCAGGTCTGCTACCCATTGTAAAATGTGCAAACATTCAAGGTATTATTACAACCACCCTGGGAAAAACAAAGGTTATAAAACAACATTGCCAGCAGCGGTTTGTGTACAGAATCAAACCAACACCGTTGGCAGTTGTGCACAGCAAAGAAAGAAGAGAAAGTATAAATTAATAAAATAAGGCAGTTCTCCTCTGCAGCGAGGTGTGGCACTGTGTCATGGTTCTGGACTTTGCCCCCAAGGGGCCAGCTTTCGGCTCTCAACCTCAGCACCGGATATAATGTTGCCCCTCTGCTGATATCTGTAATCTGCGCTCAAAAAGCCTGTTTCTCCATTGGGCTCCATTCATTTTTGACAGCAAAAAAAAATAAAAAATACTTCCACTAATCGAGCATAGCGTCAGTTCAGGCAGGTCACGAGAGTGAAACCCGGCCATAGTTAATCAGCTGACAGCTCAGCTGAGTAGTGACGATTCACCCATCAGTCCATTCACATAACAAGGCGGTCTATTTAACCGCCTCGCCTTACCATGGTGGATCCCCTGCCAGCACACCCGCTGCACACAAAACCCCCCCCCCTCCACCCCAGCTCCATCCTCTTCAGTTTCCCATTGCGCGCATACACCTAGCCTATATCGCTCCTGCATGAATCACTAACATTTTCGAGTGCCTACTGATTTCTTTTCCTCTTTCCTTCCCGCTTCGGCATCCGCCGGAGCGATAGCTATAGATCAACAAACATCGTTCTCCAGAAGCAGACGGTCGGCTCCAGCTCCATGCATGTACCCAGCTATGATGCACCTGCCGGGCTTCAATCACTCTTCCTCACCGGCTCCTTATACATTGACATTTGCATATGTTCGGTCTACAAATTTCTATTCTGTAATCAGCATTTAGTAACCGGTGCCAGTCAGCGGCGGATGGACTTCCCCCTCAGAGTCAGGTTCTGCCCAAGGTTTCTTCCTGCTAACAGCAGGGAGTTTTTCCTTGCCACCGTCGCCTTAGGCATGCTCTACGGGGTTTCAGGCCCGGTTCCTTGTAAATTGTTGTGATAATGACACTTAAAAGTGCCATTTATATATATATATATAACTGACTGAATGGATTCTGTCAAAACCATTCTCAGTGCTGCGGTTCTGTTCTAGCGTAACCCTAATGGGGGTTGTGCAGCTGCCCTCGCCGCCATACCCATGCTTGCTCGCGTGGATGGGCGGGAGGGCTTGGTGAACAGAACCATACCGCCAAACCTAAAATGTATTGTTTCATAATGTCAATAAAGTTATTTGAACAACAGTGGCCTGACTGAAATATATTGATGTTAACTCTGTGCATTAAAATGTTTGTTTCTTACCATACAGACAAACATATGAAATCTTGTTATTTGTTCTGGCCTACATCATGTGCTAGTTGGCAAGCAATTACAAACCCCAATTCCATAAAAGTTGGGAGTTTGTAAAATGCACATAAAAGCAGAAAGCGGTGATTTATAAATTATCTTTCACATGTTTAATTGAAAACAGTACAACGAAAATATATTTAATGTTTTACCTTATCAACTTTATAGATTTTTGTAAATATACATTAATTCCAAATTTGTTGCCTGCAAAATGTTCCAAAAACATTGGGACCGGGGCAAAAAAAAAAACTGAAGTTCAAAAAACACCTGTTTCGAACATTCCACAGGTAAACAGGTGATGCTATCATGACTGGGTATGAAATGATATCAAAAGACACTTGATATCTTATTGTCAGGTATTCTTACATGCGATACTATAACCTCTCTGTATTTGAATGGATCTCTATGGGAATTAGGGGGTGGGACCACTTAACTACAGTTGAAGTCGAAAGTTTACATACACCTTAGCCAAATCCGATTAAACTCTGTTTTTCAGAATTCCTGACATTTCATCCTAGTAAACATTCCCTGTCTTAGGTCAGTTAGGATCACAACTTTTATTTAAGAATGTGAAATGTCAGAATAATAATATTCATATATATTCAATAATATTTATTTCAGCTTTTATTTATTTCATCACATTCCAGAAGCGGGTGAGAAGTTTACATACACTCTGTTTGTATTTGGTAGCATTGCCTTTAAATTGTTTAACTTGGGTCAAACTTTTTGGGTAGCCTTCCACAAGCTTTTCACAATAAGTTGCTGGAATTTTGGCCCATTCCACCTGACAGAACTGGTCTGAGTCAGATTTGTAGGCCTCCTTGTAATGCTCGCACATGCATTTTCAGTTCTGCACACAAATTTTCGATTGGATTGAGGTCATTTTTTGACTTTGTGACGGCCACTCCAATACCTTGACTTTGTTGTCCTTAAGCCATTTTGCCATAACTTTGGAAGTATGCTTTGGGTCATTGTCCATTTGGAGGAGTCATTTGCGACCAAGCTTTAACTTCCTGGCTGATGTCTTGAGATGTTGCTTCAATATATCCACATAATTTTCCTTCCTCATGATGCCATCTATTTTATGAAGTACACCAGTCCCTCCTGCAGCAAAGCACCCCCACAACATGATGCTGCCACCCCCGTGCTTCATGGTTGGGATGGTGTTCTTCGGCTTGCAAGCCTCACTCTTTTTCCTCCAAACATAACGATGGTCATTATGGCCAAACAGTTAAATTTTTGTTTCATCAGACCAGAGGACATTTCTCCAAAAAGTAAGATCTTTGTCGCCATGTGCAGTTGCAAACTGTAGTCTGGCTTTTTAATGGTGGTTTTAGAGTAGTGGCTTCTTCCTTGCTGAGCAGCCTTTCAGGTTATGTCGATATAGGACTCGTTTTACTGTGGATATAGATGCTTTTGTACCTGTTCCCTCCAGCATCTTCACAAGGTCCTTTGCTGTTGTTCTGGGATTGATTTGCTCTTCGCACCAAAGCACATTCATCTCTAGGAGTCAGAACACGTCTCCTTCCTGAGCGGTATGACAGCTGCGTGGTCCCATGGTGTTTATACTTGCGTACTATTACATTACAGTCATTTAGCAGATGCTTTTATCCAAAGCGACATACAATAAGTGCATACAGAAACGTCATCGAAATCACTACAGAACAGACAAGACAAAGCATGTCCTTCCCATAATGTAGCAGCTACCAAAAAAAATTATGTCACAAGGTCATTTTTACTATTGTTTGTACAGACGAACGTGGTACCTTCAGGCATTTGGAAATTGCTCCCAAGGATGAACCAGACTTGTGGAGGTCCACAATTTTCTCTCTGAGGTCTTGGCTAATTTCTTTTGATCTTCCCATGATGTCAAGCAAAGAGGCACTGAGTTTGAAGGTAGGCCTTAAAATACATCCACAGATACACCTCCAATTGACTCAAGTAATGTCAATTAGCCTATCAGAAGTTTCTAAAGCCATGACATAATTTTCTGGAATTTTCCAAGCTGTTTAAAGGCACAGTCAACTTAGTGTATATAAACATCTGACCCACTGGAAATGTGATATAGTCAATTAAAAGTGAAATAACCTGTCTGTAAACAATTGCAGGAAAAATTACTTGTGTCATGCACAAAGTGGATGTCCTAACTGACTTGCTAACACTATAGTTTGCGAACATGAAATCTGTGGAGTGGTTAAAAATTTGTTTTAATTACTTCCACCTAAGTGTATGTAAACTTCCGACTTCAACTGTATATAGAAAACTAGAAACCACACGGTGGGTGTGTCCTGAATTCAGGTTTTTTAGTAGCACCAAAAAAGCTGAAGGGGGCGACGTAATTGAGCATCGCCCTGTCTATGCCCATAGACTGCCAGCAAAAAAGTGCTGTCATGTCATAATTACCATACTTATATACATACATAATAACGATGTCAGAGACAGAAAAATTATAATTCTAAAAGTAGATTTCATTTGAGATAATGAGGACCATGTATTTTATCACTATCTCTGGAAATTATTTTTTTTTAATTCCCAGGATTGACCAGCATTCATTGCCACTCTGAGCAGTCTGAGCAGCAGGCAAGACAACAGGTGCCAGGAAGCACATAAAACACAACAGTCTTGGCTCCAGGATGAAAACTATTTTCAGAAACATGTGCATAGTGGTATGCTACAACTCAGACTTGATGTTCAATAACACAGCCTACCTAACGTCAAGTCCTGCAAATTAGGATTACTTAGTTAGCTGGATAGCCAAAACCGGGAACAGCTCTTTTTACTTCAGTCCGTAGGCTATCCCGTATTCTAGCGAGATAAGATGGCTAACTAATTGCAAATAATCGTTGGTCAGGGATGTGATAAGCGGATAAACCAAGGAGGTTATGTGTAAATTACACTGTAATAAACTGATTTAATGTTACAGTTAAAGAGATAATCTACTAACGTTAGCTAACGTTACAGCTTTGGGTAGTAGATTTCAGGTGCTTCATTTTTTACTATACGACTCCTCTTGCACAATCCAGAAGGTTGTCACAGCTCTGACTAACTAGCACTGGAGGAAGCATACATAACGTTACCGCATAGGCTACAAAGTAAGTAATATGGCCATAGGCTAGTTGTAATTTTCATGCTGTATTAGTCGTTTGCTGTATATATGTAGCTGTCATATAAAACACACATTTAGCCTTTTTTCTCCTTATGTTAGGACAAAAACAACTTGGCTTATTGTTTGCATTTTCATTGCGCAGCTGAACCACCAAACTAACGTTATAGTTGCCACGGTAATGCATGTCATTTTCGTCGATTAGTAACCAAAATGATTACACACATTTGCTAATCACATATTCACTTATATTATGAATGTAGTTGCTTGCTAGGTACCTTTTGGCTACTCGACCCTACGTCTCAGTTGACATTCTCATACTGCTGGGCGCCGCGATTTTTGGACCACGACGGACACCGTGAGTGAAGTGAGCCGTGATTGGCTGCAGGGGCTACCCACAATCCTTAAGTAAATGGTGCAAACTGGCCCGGAGAGGGCGGGGATTTTGCCAGTTGGGCGGGGAATGCTGGCTTCAACAGAATGAATGGGAGAGATCCAGCTTGTTGTTTCTAGTTTTCTATATAGTTCGGTGGGTGGGACTAGATTAAACTGTAAATTACACTGGAATAGTATGGAACCCATGTTGGCTAAATGGCTGTAAGTCATCAAGGGTCTGAGGTATCAAACAAGCCTCAAACCATCACTCTGCTGCTAGATATACAGTAGATATGGATGGATCACTTGAAGGGTTGTTTGTCCTGACTCAGTTTCCTATTTAACTCTATGGAAAAATCAGTCAACCCTCCAAGTGATCCATCCATATCTACTGCATATCTGGCAGCAGAGTGATGGTTTGATGCTCATTCGATACCGAATGTCTGTGCTCAACTCACTTAATAATAATTCAGCAGCTGCATTGGCCTGGCATAAGAAAACTGTCAATCAAAATGGCTATTGAGGTGATTTTTTGCACAATAGAAAGTTGAAATGTGGAATAGGGAATGTGGAATGTGGAATAGGGAATGTTTACCTAATCCGAATTGTGTACCTCAGAGCTTAAACCTCTCTTTCTACTAAATCCACCGTGCACCCTAGAAAATGTAATTATTCATAACTTGCACTTCTCAAGTAACGGCCTTCTGGGGATTAATGTGTATAAAGTTATGTACTTCCTAGAAATATACATGCTTTTTCATGCACCTGAAATTCAGTTGTAACACAAATGTTAAAATATCACTTAGAATATTCTTGAATTCAGCACAGAAAAATATTCTGTTGGAACACAGGGGATCATAAGGCAAGCACGAGAATCTAGTATTTACCCCTTTCTTTCTTCAAGCCCCAAAAAACATGCATAGGAGCCCTGCTTGCACACAAACACACACAAAGCACATCATTGCCAATGACTATAGCAACAACAACTCTACCACAGTCTTGAAAAACTTGGTTGAAAGCGTCACTGCTGACGCTGCAAGAAAAAGATGTTTTAACAAGAGCTTCGTTCCGACAGCTATTCAACATCTCGACCGAGCTCACGTTGATATTCTTGCAATACAAACATTGCATGATATGTTTTTTCTGTGTACTGTTCATGCTGAGCATGAATATTCACTTGTCAATGGCTGTAATAAACAAGACCGATTTTGAGACAATTTTCAGCCTCGTCTTGGACTAGGCTGGATCAGTCTTGGAATCGATACTGACCATCGAAGACTCATTCGATTGAGAGTCCAATCAGATTAGAGTGTACAGTAGATTTCCACGTCCTTCAACCCGAGAACAACTGGAGGCATTCCTTCAATAATAATTGTCCAATAATCCACTACACACAGTTCAGAATGACTATCACAGCAAGTAGGACTGAAGCTATTCTAAAAGTGAACGGGTGGCCCTTCTTGAGCCAAGATAATGTTCTCCTTCATATTTCTTATTCTACATCAATATTGGGAATGCTAACTCCTCCTACAGCTTTTCAGCCAGACCTACCAAATTTGGCCAGTAGCTTCAGCTAGTATGGGATTGTGTTGCTTATGCTTTTTTGTATCAATAGCTTAAATACGTTTTGACATTTACAATTTCATATAGAAAAACGTCCCGTTCACATTGATGGAACGTTCAGAATCTGACATTACAATCGGCAAAGTTGCCAGAGGTACAGGCTATCCAAAGCTTCTGAGGGATGAAATCTCTGGCAAGGTGAGTAACGGTAGCAACATCAATGCGAGTTCAATCCAAATTAATATTAGCTAGTTTTCTGTTAGCAGTTACTACAACTAGCCCTCCTGTTGTGTTCTGGTAAAATTTGACCAATTTTCTTTATCAGACATTTTTATACGGACCTTTTCTGTATCAGCAATGTGGTTTCTTTCATCTAATTGACATGAGGTTTCGTTAATTTGTCCATACAAGGCATATGATATTAATGATCAACTATTTTGTCGAATTTTAGGTGTTTTATTCAAATGTTGTACATCTGTGGTGTTTCCGGTCAAATATGGCCAGCCATAGGAAACAAATGGGTGAGATTATACTTCATTCATCCAGCAGATGGAAAACACCCACACACACCTCAAACTTTCCTTTCTCATTTGTTACTTGGCATTCATATATTGTTTGGTGTTTCAATTACATAATATATGAATATACTATTAAAATATACTATACTACTAAATATACTACTAAAATATTTTCAATCCATTTATATTTGATGTTTTAGTTCTGTATGATGTGAAATGATAGCTTTCTAGTGGCACTGACATGATTAACTTTGTCAGGTTTTGCTGAAATATGCTTTAGCAACATTCTCATTCACTCTTTGCGGAATCAATACAGTAGTAACCTTGAGAAAACATTGTTGGCCTCAGCTTGAACCCCCTCCAGCATTGGTGCTGAATCGGACTTACCAATAACTCAGACATACTTGAGATGGTTTTAACAACAGCCCTGTAATTGGGCCCGAAATTGGTACAGAAATTGGTACAATGGCTAGAAATCACAATTGATTGAATCAAAATTTGTCCATGATGTTGATTTACAATTAAATCAAGTTCTCATTTAAGTTTCTTCACAAACACGGGTTGGCGAGTTCAGTTTATTTACATTTAATTATGAGTGATATTTTCTCATATTTGACTTTTTTCATAAGGATTACAGTAAAAGAGTTTAACTTGCTGCATGTGATTCTACTGTCAACACACTGTCGGGGTCAAACTGAATTGGTGACCATGTTGCATTTGCACAAAAATGATGCATCTACAAGAAGTATATACAATATACACCGATCAGCCACAACATTAAAACCACTGACAGGTGAAGTATTGAAACATTGATTATCTCGTTGTTATTTTGCTTCTGTACTTTGACTTTGAAAGGATACAATGAACCTTTTGTACATAGTCCCCCCCATTTTTAGTGAAACGTGAAAAAATAAAAAGGGGTAAATCAGCGGACATAATGAGATGTAGCCTATTAAAACTGCTTCTTCCTCCATTGTCCCGAGTGACAGCTAAACTGTCGATGGAATATCGCTGGAGTGCGTTTATATACTTTCTTGCAAATGACAATGACCACAGTGTAGGCTAGGCCTATGTAAAGCGACAATGTTTATGACAGTTCTGTGATTTCAGTCGAGCGACACTCTGTCCCCTGGACTAAACTGGCCACTTGACGCCTCTGCCATTTCGACCAAGTGACCTGCTTAGGCACACTGTGACAGTTCAAATAGGCTACACCATTTGACAAACATGGACTGTAAAGTAGAGCTACACAGTTCTTCAAAATTAAAATTATATGAATTCTAACATGATCACCAATCTTGAGCTTTTTTGTCTCAGCATGAGCATCTCTTAAAGTCCCCCCGTGCCCTCTAGTGCCCCTGTTGAGAAGCTTCAGGGGAAATCACGGAACAAATCGAGTCCCATATTAGTTTGACGGAGACGCAAGGTTTGCAGAATTAGCTATTCTCAGTATTTGTACGGCAATTGTAACCATGTCACTGTGTGATAACACATAAGCAGGCGAACCCCTTGCTATATTAACCAGTCTTGTCAGACTGCTGGCCCCCAGTTTGTCAACGTCAATTCGCTTTCTATCTCAACACTTCCTATCCCTATCTTCCTACTAATGTTAGCCAGCAACCTAAGTGCTAACAGTAGTTTTAATGTTTCGAGTTTGTTTCAAGAATCCTGCTATTTTATGACATTACTGACAGACAGATTAGCGAGCTAGCTCACTAACTATCTATTGAATCAAGCTGCCAGTTTGTTATTTGGCTTGGCTGGCTGTCAAAATTCAACTTCACCATGAGAAATCAGTCAAGTAAACATCAATATGTCCAAAACGTAGCCTATGCTATGTAGTTAATTCGCTGGACATCTTACATGATTATAACAGATGCTATCTGTGTGTAGGCTCCTGACTTTTTTCCCCATAGAGTTCTATAGGAAAATGAGTCCGGAGAAATAACCCTTGCAGTGATCCATCCACATCTACTCCATATCTGGCAACAGAGTGATGGTTTGGGGCTCGTTTGATAGCTCAGACCCTTGATAACTTACAGCCATTTAGCCAGCCATGTGTTCCATACTGTACCAGTGTAATTTACAGCTGAATCTAGTCTCACCCCCCAATTTCCATAGAGATCCATTCAAATGCAGAGAGGTTATAGTATCGCTTGTAACAGTACCTGAAAATAAGATATCGACAGTTTTTTGATGTTGATGGTCACAGACTTCAGGAAGTAACAGCATGTAAAGGATATGCGACCAAATATGAAATATGATACTTTAAAAATATGTTAAAGCAAAGGGTATGAATACTTATGTAAATGAGAAATTTTAGTTTTTTATTGTTAATAAATTTGCAAAAATCTCAAAAAAACTTTTTTCACATTGTCATTATGGGGTGTTGTGTGTAGAATTTTGAGGGAAAAAAATGAATTTAATCAATTTTGGAATAAGGCTGTAACAGAACAAAATGTGGAAAAAGTGAAGCGCTGTGAATACTTTCCGGATGCACTGTATATGTCAATTCTGAATTTGATGAAAAAGACTTGACTTTTTTTTTTCAGTGATACAAAAACCTCTCTGCATTTGAATGGATCTCTATGGGAATTGGGAGGTGGGACTAGATTAAGCTAGAAATTACACAGAATAGTATGGAAACACATGTTTGGCTAAATGGCTGTAAGTCATCAAGTGTCTGAGGTATCAAATGAGCCTAAAACCATCACTCTGCAGCCAGATATGCAGTAGATATGGATGGATTACTTTAAGGGTAGTTTCTCCTGACTCATTTTCCTATTGAACTCTATGGAAAAATAAGTACTCCATACTATTCCACTGTAATTTACAGCTTAATCTAGTCCCACCCCCCAATTCCCATAGAGATCCATTCAAATGCAGAGAGGTTAGCTGAAAAAAAAATGTCGAGTCTTTTTCATCAAATTCAGAATTAGCATATATTTACAAAAAGCAATAGTGTTGATAAGGTAAAACATTAAATATATTTTCTTTGTACTGTTTTCAATTAAATATATGTAAAAGAGAATTTACAAATCACTGCTTTCTGCTTTTAGGTGCATTTTACATACTGTCCCAACTTTTTTGGAATTGGGGTTGTAGTATAAATGTGGCATTTTCCTGAAGATTTATGCTAAATGTTTTTTTTCCAAGATTTAACTGACATGCTAAGTAAAACTTTTAGCTCATATTTTCAGATTTAATTGATAAATCTCAATGTTATTAAATAATGGTTAAATAATGGTTCAATAAAATTAAATAATGGTTTTTATTTAATTTATTTTTGAAATAAATCCTGCTTCCCTTTCAGGGCCAAGGTGAAACTTATTTTAATGTAAGTCCTTCATATAGAAGATTATTCTGATTTACAGGCATGCAGCCATAACATTATTACAGGTTTTAGAGTCAGTTTACCATGGATCACGATACCTTATTAAAAATGTTATGTCCCTCGCCCATCACTGTACAGAATGTAGGATGGACATATTTAATGTGCATTTCTGCCCATAGGGTTATCTTTAGGAGATTCTGCTCTCCCCTCCTAGTAGTTTTTCAAAAACAAATTCCCAGTTTGTGCTTGAAAAAAAGGCTTGAATCTAACCTGACCCACTGTCCAAAATCAATTAAAATGATAGCCTCTTGTTCCTTTGAACGGTTGTAAACACGTCAGCAAAAGCAGAGCAACTGAAGCGTGCGTGTTTATTTCACAATCCTGTTTTACAGGGACTTTATTGTTCCAAAGCATTTTTTATTTTTTTGTCAATCACTTGGATACGAGACTAAAAGGTTAAATACTGAGTGTGCTTTGTTGTTTCCCGTTACCTGTCCTCTTGTCTTTGAACAGGCACGATATGATTACCTAGCAGACACCCAAGCCACGCACCTGATTTCTGTGTGAACCGTCAGCGGTCTCAGCGGTCTACAGAGGAGAAACATTTGTCATTCAGAACACATGCCAATACGCCTTGATCACACGCAGCACACGCTGCATTATCGCAGATAGCGCTGGATTTATAAAGCATTATGGCACCGCTAATTGGGAGCAGATGGCATGTTGGGGAAGTTGCAGCTCGCAGGCAAAGTTAATCAACCCCAGATTGTGTGTTTTATGTAGCCGAGCGCCGTGTGTACTCATTTCGCTCGCTCGCTCAGTTTACGAGCGTCGTATCTGACCTTGCCCGACTGCCGATTTCCCACGTGAAGCATCTTCGCCGCGCACCCAAGGGCCAAGGCTGGCTTATTTTTAAAATCTCTGTATCAGCCGTGGAAGCATATCAGAACTACTCGAGTGATCAGGAGGTGGCAACAAGAATTTGCCAGTGCGGTTAGAATTTAGATTTAATTTGTCCTGTACAAAATATGAAGCCCAAAGGGATTTCAATGAACAACAATTAAATTTTAGGGAGTGCTCTCCTCCACATTAATATGTTTGCTTCCTCCTGGGCTTTTGTTCCTGATTGGTTAAACATGCATGGTTAAAATACACCTTGCAGCAGCTCCTTATCGCATGGGTCACTCCTGCACAACAGGTACTGTTACCAGGGCAACATGGGCCCATAACGTCAACACTTCAAACCAACCCAGAAATGGCTGTATGGTTAAACGCCAGATGCTTGTTACTAAATCAAATACCAGGGGTGGAAAAAGTACTGAAAATACTTCAATGTAAATGTACTGCTACTTCTGAGATACCTTTATTGAGTAAAAGTAGTGATTCAAGGTTTTAATCAAGTAAGATGAAATAAGTTTCTTTCACGGCACAAAATGAATTTTTAGCCATAAAAAAACGGGGAGGATGATTAGGTATCAGATTGAAGGACCCAGGTTGGAAATTTAGCCAGGACACCGGGGAAACCCCTACTCTTTGCGATAAGTGTCATGGGATCTTTAATGACCACAGTGAGTCAGGACCTCGGTTTAATGTCTCATCCAAAAAATGGCATCTCCTACAGCACAGTGTCCCCATCCCCAATGGCATTGGGGTTTGTTTGGAGGGAAGATTGGCCCCAAACGCTATACAAATTTGAATGTAGTTGATCTAGCAGAAAACTGCTGCAAAATGTAATAGTTACTAGTTTAACAACATGTAGTTAACTACTCCCCAAAACTGAAAATAGTGTATAGAGGAACAATTACAGAATGACAGGAGTAAATATACTTCATTACGTTACACCCTTGACAAATATAGAATACTTTGTGAATACTAAAACTGGCACACACTTAATGTCAATGTTGGATCCGTAAGTCTTCAGGAAACGGATTAATTTCAGTTTTAAGATGTAGAAATTAATAGTTGCATCCAGTTGACAAAAGCTTTGAAGTGCGTTTGGTTTTAGAATGTAGCAGTAAGCTGTGACTAAATGGGATCTGTCTGGGTGCTTTTGAGTGTTCACCAACCCTGTTACAGTGCATTTAGTTACCATTTGAGAGTAGAAGTAGAGGTATGCAGGTACTGTATGCAGGTACCTGCTTTAGAATGGAGCCTGACATATTTACCCTTTCTTCATGCATAGCCCAGGCCAGCAGTAGACTAGACTGGCTTACTGTCCCATGTCATATAAAATATAGTTTGAGGAGAAGTGGGTATCAGTTTGATTTATTTGTTTTGTATTATTACATTTCTTGAGGGTGACAAAATGATATGCTACAAAAAAATAAAGCAGCATAGAATTGTTTACAACTGCAATGTTTATTACTCAAAATAATAATTTAAAAAACCTGGAAAAACAAGTCTTCCTTGTGTTAGCTAAGTGGTTGAATTTCATTGTCAAAATGATGATTTTGGTTCCATACGTCAATTTTCAGATTATATAAGTTTATATAATGCTTCTTAAGTGTTAGTGCTGGAGACTGTCAGAAGCTTTTTGGATGTGTATTTGACATTTTCATTTTATGTCGTATTTTATCTGCAAAAATAGGTTTTTTGAAAACAATATTATCAGTTTTCTGTGATTTTCAACAACTTTGCCATGACTGCACAATGATTTTAGCCAATATTTTCCATGACAAACACACAGCTTTACCTAGTCTAGTGTTTACCTCGACTGCTATTGCTCGTACTATAGCAATCGCAATTCTTATCCATTCAATCAGCCCTTACCTTGCAACAGTACTGTGAAACTAAAACAACAAGGGACTCACTCTGTAAATTTGCATTTGCATCCATCTCACTGTCTAGAACAAAGTATGCAAAATTGAGAAAAATTGATCGAAAACTGATTGAAGTCAAGAGTTCACCTGCAGAAAAAGTGAATTTTAATTTCAAAAGCTTCTAACGATAGTTCAGAATTAGCATTCTGTAAACATGTTTTGTGGAATAAAGTGCCGCACGCTTGTTTTCTCATAACACAGCTAGAGGGTGGCAATTCTCTTGCAGTGGTTGACTTTGCTTCTAAAAACAAGCATTGGGTAAGGCATTCACAGTCACAGTTTGCTAATAAAGACAACCCAGGGCAGCGGTGCGAGGCGCTAAACAGACCGTAACGTTTCCCTTTGATCTCGGGAACGCGCGACCGGAACCGCAAACAAAGCCTTTCGCGGCTGCACCGAGAGTCGAGTCGAGCGTCTGTGCCGAAAGTTTAGACGGGAATGCGGGAATGTGGGAATGCGGGATCTTTTGTGGTCGGAGCGCAGGAGAATAAGCCTGGAGATACCCACGAGGCTCATGGGAGAGGGGAGGGCGGGGGCATTGTTTTTTGCGTCACGACCAACACACTTCAAAGCACTTCAGCAGAGCGGAGACGAGCGGGGGAAGGAACTTGAAGCACGGTGCAGCCGTCCGACATGACCGAGACCGGCTGTCAAGGTGGCACAGCCTTCCAAATGCTTTTGCCACCCCCTTGGGAACGGGGCAATTAACCCTGGGCACAGAGGGGCTGCCACTTCTGCCAAAGCTCCAAATGGTGGATTTCACGGCACCATTTTCAGAACTACAGGACAGACGGGTGTTGGATTTTCCTTCAGTATTTAGCATTTTATTATTTTAGCCACGTAGCCTACTACAACTGAGGATCGGGATCACCACTTGCAGTGATGACCTAGAATCAAACCAAAAATGTATTTATCTAGTGAATTTTACAAGACATTTGTCACAAGATGCTTCACATATTCACAGCCTTGCAGGGGAATGGAATGTGTAGCCAATCGGCCAATCAGGGATCCAGAGTCGTGCAGAAATGTGAGTGCAAGCATGAAACTGAGACTGTGCGATGAATGTAATGGGTTCTTATAACTGTTTGGAGCGAAGCCATTATAATCATCGTGTCCACAACCCTATGAAATATATCTATTTATTGTCTCAATCTGTGCTGTACCATCCACTTTAACAAAAAATAGTAAGCACAAGCACAGATGCTCCCAATTCCCAAATTATCTCTTGGATTTATTTATACATTAATGCTCAGATCAGTGATTTCCACAAGTTTGATGAATCACACAAGAATTTCGTACACAAGCTGGATCCGTCAAATATACGCTACTTTTTACCACCATATTGATAAATGGGGCCCAGTGAGTGTCCACTTGGGTGTACTTCCACTCAAAAAGGTTAGGCTTGAATTAATCAAATTTTCTTTCATTCAGGTTCATATCATTGACTCTCAGGGGTTCACTGTAAACTAGACTTTTTCACCGGCTGGTGTGTATTCACTGCCCATAATTTACATATGAAATATGAAAATAAATTAATTTAAGGCATGGTAATAAATGCTACAAGGGTCTTCTTTAATTTAAGCCGTTATTGGTGTTTGTGCAAAGTTCAGAAAAAGCTTGAAACAGAACAGTACAAAGTAGGTTAAAATGGGCAAAATTGCACAATACAAGTGGTTAATGAACATTTTTCTTTCATCCTGGCTCACAATAGTGTGTTTTTCATATTTTCCTCCATAAACAAAGTATGGTGAGTTCCAAAATTAAGTCATGAAATTGTTAACTCCATTTGGCAAATGAACATCTTGAGCACTTTATTTTCGAGTCAAACAAAGACGATTGTTGATTGAATGTGGGTCTTAGTTCTTTGTTGCTTTATAAAAAGTTCTAACAATTCCCTAAACTAATGCATTATCTGCTGTACATATGCATGAAAGATGTCTGGCATTTTGAATGGCTGTCTAACATACATTCCAAGATTGATGCCTTTTGTTTATTGAGCGCAGAGAAGCCGTTTTCAATGGAGATGATTTGCATTAGAACAACAACTAATGCCTCTTCCAGTATGTTAATTAAATAACCCCTCTATCTAAATTAACAAGTCAATGCATTCTATCGTTTGTGTTTTCTTAATTGTTCTCTTTGAAAACACACAACACGGAGCACTCTCTTGAACAGCAACTCAAGAAGCGGTTATGCCTCGCAAGCAGCACACTCTCCTGGGTTTCATAGAGCAGGGGTATCACCTCTCAGCCCATTACTGAGTTCACCTGTCCCGCGCAATGGAGCACAGGTGTGTCAATAATGCATTTCTGCAGGTTTCTTCAACATTAAGAGATGCATGTGTTAGACTGACCTATCCACCACGTAGTCAGCCGTCTGCTGTTACTCTACCCATAGCACTGCACGAAAACTTCAGGAGACGTGAACAAGTGTCTAAAGCAGGGGTTCCCAAACCGGTCCTGGGGGACCCCTGTGTATGCTGGGGGACCCCTGTGTATGCTGGTTTTCGTTGCAACCACAGTTGCAATCCCAGAATTTTAACAAGCTGTTAATTTTTCTTAATTAGGTGCTTTTCATGTTTGGAGGAATTATTCGCCCTCTTAAGACTCATTATGTCAGAAATAGCTATGCATGCCATGTAGAACAAACTCCCCTTGTTCACGTTGTGCTTATTGTGCTATATTGCAACAATTACATAAAAAGAGGTTACAAAATAATACAAAATATGTATTTAAAGAGTGAAGTGAATCAATAGGCTCCTAATTAGGTTGTTGAACACATGTGTTTAACTCAATTTTTTCTTTAAGCTTATTAACACAATGCAGGTTTGGCTTGTTATCATTTGCTTTGTGTTTGAATTCTTCATTATCTACCAAATGGTTAGTTTTAGTGGCCATGTGTCCACACTTTCACCAATTAGGAGCCTATTGATTCAAATCAGTTTTTAAATGGATCTGTTAAATAATTTTCTTATCTTTTTTAAATAATATAGCACAATAAGCACAATGTGAACATGGGGTGTTTATTCTATATGGCATCCATAGCTATTTCTGATATAATGTGGCTTAAGAGGGTGAATAATTCCTCCAAACATGACAAATTAACAGCTTGTTAAAATTCTGGGATTGCAACTGTGGTTGCAACGAAAAGCAGCATACACAGGGGTCCCCCAGGACCGGTTTGGGAACCCCTGGTCTATAACATATTTAAAATTTTTGCAAATTAAGGTTTACGGACAAAAAAGCATCTAATTTGCATACTTGTTTATTTTGGACCGAAGGTATTGAAGTTGTGGATAACCTTGTTTGCACGCTTTCCGATAATAAAAGAACCATACTGTTGTGTCTATTTTGAAGAAGATATATCTTTAGGTAGGGTGGGGGGTCCAATGTGGGTCAACTTTGAGGGCCCATGTCACCTGAATGGTTGGCCATTCTGGTTAATCAAACCACACTCCAACACTCTTGCATATAGTTTAACATGTATAAAAAATCTGTTGAGGACAGAAAGTGATTGATTTCTGACAGAATGCCCCATCAGCAAAGTCACTCCACTGTGTTCTGTTTTAACGCAACACATTTGACATCAGAAGTCAAACGGTACACTCTGAAAATATCAAGTTTGAATTTACTGTTGGGTGCATCTTTCATATGCATTTATCAAAGTACTTAATTTTTACATTAAGCTAATTAGCAACAAGCATTCTGTTGTCAGTAAATTTCAAAATTCATTACTTATCAGCTGTTAGGGAAGTAATAAAATGTTGTTTCAAGCAGTAAAATGTTTTTCTTTTTTTTTTAAATCCAGTTTTATAGTTAAATGGGAAGCATAAAATATGAATCTTGTATAACTGAACTAATCCCCATAAAATAGGCAGCAATTCATTTTTTTTTCTCCCACCAAATGCTACTAGATATGACCGTAAATAACTTAAGCTCTGCTGCAAGAGACCTTTCAGTGTGTAAATGTATATCTCTTTTTCGTTTAAAACTGATATAACCAACCGATACAATTCTGAACACTGTGCTTTTAACAGCCCTTTTGATAGAGTCATTGGGCCTGATCTGGACCAGTTGCTCTGAGGAATTACTAGGCCTTCTTCCTGCAGCAGCTGACAGAGAATTAGTCTTCCCTTTTTCTTTTACCTCCTTTGCTCTGCAAATATAAATTCACTGCCATTGGCTGCTTTACCGTTTAATTTTTTGGTAAAACCTCCCATTAATGCAACCGAGTGCAGGTGAGGAGGATCTGAGAGAATAGCGTCTATCAAGTGGAGACAATTAGTATCAATTAAGAACATCTTTCTGAAGCCCAGTGCCTATTATCCTCAGCTAAGCCTGGCGAGGCTTCCCCGACGTAGCAGAGGCCTGGAGAGAATGCGATGCAATGATTGGGAAAATGGAGATAACAGCCACAGTAATCACAGCAGTGCCCCTGGAATTCAAACCCCTTATAGATTTCCCTCAATGCTGCAATTCATTGGGTGGAGGAGGGCGGCCATTTCCAATAGGCCTTGATCATTTCGGTCATTGTATCTGGGGTCTGGAGTGACAGAACGCCGTGGGCTTCTAATGTAGTCATTTCCACGTTGTTCGGTCTCTTTGGCTCCCGTCTATTGCAGCTGGGAGCAGGAAATGTAAAGGGGCCTTTCTGAGAGCTTTCTCATTCTTCCCAGACAGATTAGATTTAGATCTTCTTCTGTGGTTATGAGGAATAGAGCTACTGTGTGGTCTTCTGAGATGAAATTGGAACCTGAATCTGAAAGTATTGTTCCCAGGAGAGATGCGCTACTAATGACAACATACGTTTCTGAGTGATGAACATTTATGAAAAATACCTGGCCAAAGAAAATGACTTTCTTGAAAGGAATGGACTAAGAAATAAGGGGTAAAGTGCCTGAACTTGAGTGGTCCAAATCACGAGTTAAACTGCAAAGTAATTCCCAAATGTCACACCCCTTCTGCAAGGAGAAACAGCTTGCGGTTAATTGATTCAAACGGCATTTGTCCTGTACCCACAATTAAGTGCAAGTGTTTTTAGCTTCGCAGCAGCACAGCTTGGCAAGTTCAGCTATCATCAAAAGAAATGTACCTGTGTGCACATTCAAGGGCACAAAACTGTACATTACCACATCTCAGCCATTGCGCAGCAACATGACTTGTCCATGTGTGAAGGAAGTCGTGGATGTCCTTAAAAACCTGCCGCACAGGGAATCATTTGTGGGTCACAACCTTCCCTCACCTTTGGTTTTAAAAATTTCTTCAAGGGAGCTGTGAAAGTCCATAGACGTACATCAATCAAAGCAACTGGAAATGGAACACTGCAACTTGAGTGACTCTAAGGGGTGTGGTTACAGAAGGGGTGTGGCTACCTTCAGGACTCTAAGGGGTGTGGTTACAGAAGGGGTGTGGCTACCTTCAGGACTCTAAGGGGTGTGGTTACGGAGGTCTTTCAGGAGTAGGAGAAAGAACTGTCCAGTCCAGCTGCCCATCTAGGCAAGTCAAAAATCCAGGTGTTGTGCTTTTCCCAACTGGGATTACTCGAGCACAGATGGAGACATCTCAATGACTGAAGCAGAAGCATCTCTCCCCTTTTCAATGTCAGGCATACCGCTAGCATAATTCACTATACAGTCATTTATGCAAACTATTATTTGAGTCTTGCTTCAATTATAGATTACCTCAAAAGAGCTTTTAATGTTTCAAAGCATATATTATCTGACTTTACTTGAAAATATACACAACATTACAGACAGCAAAATGATTTAGACATGGATTTGTCTCACACAAACTAAACACTCCTGAACCTAGACTCCTGTATGCAAGTCATACCCAGCATTCATTGCACACACATATACGCACTGATAATCAAAAGAGCAATGATGGATGAGGAAGGGTTTCCATGTTGTTTTATAGTGCCTTGCATGGGCATAGTCACAGGCATGTACACTATATGCTCCATTTCGGCCCTCATGAACACAAAACATCTCCAGTAGACAGCTGTGGATAGCCCCATATAAAACACTGCCATCTGGCCCCCTCTTCTCTGTGGATACAGAAAGTATGTACTCACAGTGCTGACGGATACAGAAAGTATGTACTCACAGTGCTGATGGATACAGAAAGTATGTACTCACAATGCTGATGGATACAGAAAATATGTACTCACATTGCTGATATGAAAAGGATCAACTCACTGAGCGAAGAGGTGTTTTTTCAATAGGTAAAAAATGGTGTCATTGCCACTGTGAGTGAGGCAGGTAGATAATTCAAGTGGGGGGGGGGGGGGGGGGGGGGCAAAGGCTGAGGCTGATTGGAAACTCTTTGTGAAGTCACAAACAAAGGCTGAGGCTGATTGGACACTCTTTGTGAAGTCACAAACAAAGACTGAGGCTGATTGGACATTCTTTGTGAAGTCATGAACAAAGACAGAGGCTGATTGGATACTCTTTGTGAAGTCATGAACAAAGGCTGAGGCTGATTGGATACTCTTTGTGAAGTCACAAACAAAGACTGAGGCTGATTGGACAATCTTTGTGAAGTCATGAACAAAAACTGAGGCTGATTGGACACTCTTTGTGAAGTCATGAACAAAGACTGAGGCTGATTGGATAGTCTATGTGAAGTCATGAACAAAGGCTGAGGCTGATTGGATACTCTTTGTGAAGTCACAAACAAAGACTGAGGCTGATTGGACACTTTGTGAAGTCATGAACAAAAACTGAGGCTGATTGGACACTCTTTGTGAAGTCAGGAACAAAGAATGAGGCTGATTGGATAGTCTATGTGAAGTCATGAACAAAGGCTGAGGCTGATTGGATACTCTTTGTGAAGTCACAAAGACTGAGGCTGATTGGACACTTTGTGAAGTCATGAACAAAGACTGAGGCTGATTGGACACTTTGTCAAGTCATGAACAAAGACTGAGGCTGATTGGATACTCCTTGTGAAGTCATGAAGTGTAAGGACAGATAGACAAGCAGGAAAGAGGCAGCCAACAGGGAGAGAGGAGATACTGTAAATGTTCCAAATTCCCAAGCTTCTCTCTCAACTCTCTCCCCCAGTTCAGTTAGCTCAACAATTCCCTCCCTCATTCCATGTGGTGCAAAGTTCTGGCACAAAATGGCCACCGGGTATACTTTGGTGGTGGTCATGGTGAGTTTCCCCCCTTTACTTGAAATCATGAAATGAATCAATGGGGTGGTCTTCAGGATGTGAGAAGAATTTTGTCTTGAATCCGTTTGCAGAGACTTCTAAAACAGGCTTCCTCCCAGAATCCAAAATGGCGGCAGAAAACCATGCTCAGATTTGACACTTTCCCAAACCCTTCTTCTATCAACTGTATAGTTGAACCTCCTCCTCGGTTCAACCTCACCAAAGAACACGGCTTTTCTGCATTAGAGAAAACCAGCTCACTAATTCAAACCCAAATAAAAATATTCCCTTTAAAAAGGAAAGAACAAGAAAAGCCTTAGATTTTGTTATCAATTGCAGCACACGCTGAGAGTTGCCATCTGTGAGAAAGAAGCCGGTTAAAAAAAATTTAATTTCAGGTAAAAACATACTTCATGCAAAGTCCAGAATTGAAATGAGATTCCGTATGAATGGTCGCATCATTAAAGCCACAGTCTGGCAGTACTTCAGATGGACATAATTTTGTAAAAAAAAATAATTAAACATTTTTTAAATGTTATCATGCACTGCTTTGGCTTATATTGACAGTCCATTGGAGCAAGGAGAAAATCAACAGAAAGTGTATACCCACAGATTGCTTTGGCAGGGCTTCACTCAAACATTTGTCCTTAACTCACAAGTATTTTCTTCATGAACCAGCGATTGCCAATTGTAACTCAATCGAAATACTTATGAAGAAAAAAAAACCTTTGCATTATCAAAACACTGAATTTATTTTTAAATCAGATTAACAGGTAAACGTTGGCAGAATCCAGGACAAGTAATTCATAAAGATGCAACGGTGCCCAATGTGGAAGCTTCTTCCTTTCGGATGCCCGTCCACTGCTGAAACTAAATCTTAGAAAACCCGCCAGCGTAGCGGCTTTCACGCCGTCAGACAGGAGCAAAATCTTTCGCTTTCTCCGTTTTTGTGCCGTTTACCTCTCAAGGTGTTCTTACGGTACAGCAAATAATGTAGAAACAGCTGGTAAAGACAGTATTACACAGTATATACACAAAATAAATTCTAAGGAATCCGAAACCACCAGGCAAGGTGGCAGATTAGAATGGCGCACGGAAGAGAGGGCCAACCTGCCCGGTGACAGAGCGGTTTTGGTTAAACCCCTTCCAAACCGGCGGAGAGGGCTGCACTATCCGCCACGGCTGAGGAGCTTAATCTCCTGGCGAGGACACCCCCCCCCCCCCCACGCGCCCTTTATCACCCGCTACAGGGACCCGGCGCCTCTCGCTCAGCCGCCCTTATCGCCAGTGACCACAGACGGAGAGGGAAAAATATTAGGCTCTTAAAATGATCACTTCTGAGTGGAACTCTGCAAACTCTCTTCTCTCCCCTGGACCTCGACTCCCATCCTTATTTCCCTTTTAATAAAAACGGCTCGGCTTGTCGGAGTCGCTCCGGCTGCCGAGGAAAGGCGTTCGGCTAAAAGGCGAGTTGGGAACAAATCGATCGTTCCCCGTGTCACATCGCGACGGCCGCTCCCGCCCCCGACGCATCGTTGCTCTCAGAGGAATTCTCCAGAGTGCGGTTTACCTCAGGAGATTCGTCACGTCGCTTTTCAAGGTGTATTCTCACCGCGTCTCGCATTCGCACGGTCACAGTGTTTGTCGCACAACTGTTAAAGGATGGAAATATCACAGGTGTTTCATCACGTACATTAAGTGAGAACACGCTTAAATATTTTGACATATCAATGCATGTAGAAGTATTACATTACATTACATTTAGCAGACGCGCTTATCCAGAGTGACTTACACAACTTGTTTTACATATTATCCATTTATACAGCTGGATATATACTGAAGCGATTCAGGTTAAGTACCTTGCTCAAGGGTACAACGGCAGTGTCCAACCTGGGAATCGAACCTGCAACCTTTCGGTTACAAGGCCAGTTCCTTAACCATTATACTACACTGCCGCAAGTAGTTGCTACAAACAGTGTTGTGCTTACCTTGGCTAAAGTCCTTCTTTGCCAGACTCAAAATATGTTTCCGTCTATAATATGTGCAAAATGTACTGTGACACACACACACACACACACACACACACACACACATAGGGCACAGAAGCACTCCTTTCTCACAACTTCTTTGGAAGGGTAGCCAGGAGTGAAACTGGGCAAAAAACTTTATTATAAAAACAAACTCAGTCTGTCCTTAATGCTAAGTCATGCTTTTTTTTTCTGTTGACTCGCTATCATTTGTTTGAAAATGAAAGTAAGGACAATATTGGGTAGAGCACCATAGCGGTTTGATACGTGGTCCCCCAGGCACAGAGCTTTTGTATATCGAGTTGAAGAGGAAGTGTTTGTCCAGTTGGGGTTTGCCTTCCTTTGAACACAATATAAAGGATTCTGGGAAGGGGAGGAGGGAGGCCTCTCCCTGTTGATGGAGTGTTCCTGAAGCAGGACATCTTCAATTTCTCCCAGTGGAGAAGATCAGGAGAGGGGGGGGGGACTGCTCAATTAAACTTTATTTCCCCCCTCTTTTCCCTGAAAATATTTTGCCTCTCGAATTCCACATCACTGAATCAAAGCCAGCTCTTGCTGTCAGCGGTCTCCGCGGCGCGAGCTGCAAATTAACAGGTTTTTGACTCAGATTGGAAAAGCGGCGTGATTCCAGAGTGCAGCGGCTCCTCACATGGAGATGGGACTTTTTCTCCTCTCCAATCATCTCTGCGGAACAATCAATAATGGCCCTTTATTATCCTCTCTCTTCCATTGTACCCATTTTAACTCCGTATAAGAGGGTTGGCTTTTGGCCCGGTTCTCACCACAGCAGATTGCGCTTGCGTAGCAGCAAGCAACATCGACGAGGACGTCGTTCGTCAGGCTGAGCCCAACAGCAGATGAAGGAGACCATGTTGGCAGGAGGAAACACGGAGGCAAGCGCCTAAAGTGCCTAAACCTCCAAAACATCGCCATTGTCATGCTGCAGTCATTGCCCGTTAACCACTAATTGGAGGTGGCACCACCGTTTTGCAAATCTTTTTAACCAGAATAAATGCATGTTACACAAAGACGTAACAAAAAAAACATTCCAATGGTTTCCTTTGTAATAGGAGGTTCCTGGCATTCCTCGAGACTAAAGAGGGACACAGCAGTTTATATTATGCTAAACCGACGCCGTCTTTTGAATTTCTGTATAATACACAAAAAACCCACAATAAAAATGCATGACATAGTTCTGCCTTCCAAAGCTGTGAGCAAAACACTTTTGAAGTATTACAGTAAGAGGCCGTGTCTTTGTGTTGGAATATATTATTCCATATTACTCCATTTTCACAAATGCATTACAGTCTGCATCCCTTTTAATCAAATAAAAGTGTGACTACCTCATGATCATTTACCTAGGCTCATTTAACACACCACCTTGCCTTTTCACTAAATTGCATTTTAAAGGCTTATAGGTGAGTTGAACATACAAATACAATGCAATTTCCTTTCCCTAATCACTCACCAAGTGAAATAAATGATAGGTCATCAGAAATGCATTTCCCTGTGAATGAAAAGGCAGGGCTGGTTGCCTATTGAAGAGACCCAATACAGCACTTTCACAATCAGATGTTAATGTATCTTGCAAAATGTACCATATGATGTAATAGAGAATCCAGTTTACTTGGCGCAGTGAAGATGATTTTGAAACATATTTTAAGACATGCTGATTGGGATCCCATTGGCAAACATGGTGAATACATCAACTTTAATATATCTGGATTAAATGATGTGCATTATGAAGCAGAGAAGGAAGTATGCATCAATACTGGTGTTTACACTAACGTGTAATAATGTACACTAAAGCATGCAGAATATACTAATGTGTAATAATTTATACTAATTGATACATACTAATATGTAATAAATGTATTGCCAACGTTGATCTTTTAAGAAAACAATTCCATAAAGTTTTGTATTGTTTCTGCAACCATTCGGGGAACAACAACTGTTTCTACTACTACAACCACACACGCACGCACGCACGCACGCACGCACGCACGCACGCACCAACAAAAAAGTGGCAAAGTATATACATTACAAATGTATTGTAATACAGACTTGTTCTCAAAATGAAGCTAAGAAGAAATAAACTATGGCTTGTTTATCTCACGTAAACTATATAAGCTTCCGGAATATACTTCCCTGTGTCCCCTTACATTTGTTCCTGTAGCTGAGGAACAGCAAAATGTTACAGACAAGACAGGAACAGTGAAATGTTACATACAGGCCAGGAACAGTGAAATGTTACATACAGGACAGGAACAGTGAAATGTTACATACAGGACAGGAACAGCGAAATGTTACATACAGGATAGGAACAGCGAAATGTTACATACAGGACAGGAACAGCGAAATGTTACATATAGGACAGGAACAGTGAAATATTACATACAGGACAGGAACAGTGAAATGTTACATACAGGCCAGGAACAGTGAAATGTTAGATACAGGACAGGAACAGTGAAATGTTACATACAGGACAGGATCAGTGAAATGTTACATACAGGAACAGTGAAATGTTACATACAGGCCAGGAACAGTGAAATGTTACATACAGGACAGGAACAGTGAAATGTTACATACAGGACAGGAACAGTGAAATGTTACATACAGGCCAGGAACAGTGAAATGTTACACACAGGACAGGAACAGTGAAAATGTTACACACAGGCCGGGAACAGTGAAATGTTACATGCAGGCCAGGAACAGTGAAATGTTACATACAGGACAGGATCAGTGAAATGTTACATACAAGCTGGGAAACAAGCATCTTTTATAGCAATCCAGCACTGACGGGTACAAAGAGGAGTGACTGGCAGCAGTGAAATAACTGGCAGCAGCCCCAGATTGCAGCTGCTTTCTCCTGCTCATAAGCAAAGGACTTGTAGTAGTAGTAGTAGTAGTAGTTTATTTCGAACATGTAAAAGAACAAAAATGAAATAAGAAAACATTATCAAACAGTACTGCAAGGAAAAGGACATACACACAAGGCAAAATTTAAAAAAATAAAAATAAAAATAAACAAACAACAAAATTCCTCTGTTCCAATTTTTGGAATCCTAATACTTAAAATAATCATAATACTAAAAATAAATAACATGTCCGAAAAGGAGTAGGAAGAAGTATAAAACTTATTTACTCCTACCCCTTCTACCCACATTAATCACACATATCAATATCAATTACAAGTACATACACACATACATACCTACACACATACATACATACCCACATACATACATAATCCACATATACATAATTGTACCTCCATTTACACATACACATACACCTCACCATATAAACAGAAGCAAACATGAAAAATCCATAACAAATGTAGTCGATAAAAGAACAAAAAACAAAAACAAAACAATGAACACCTGGTGACATTTAAACACCCTCCTCACTCCTATATCGCATAAACACCATTTCCTTATATTTCTTTTTGAATTGATTTGTGGTTGTACAGTCTTTTAACTCCACATTCATTTTGTTCCATAGTCTTACCCCGATAACAGAAACACAAAAACCTCTCCTTGTGGTGCGTACCCTAGAGGTTTTGAAATGATAGTTTCCCCTTAAATTATAACCCCCTTCCCTTTCCATGAATAGTTTTTGAAGTTTTTCCGGTAACAGATGGTGTTTTGCTTTAACTTGCCCTGAATTTTCAGCTTCTCATTACACACACACACACACCGCAGCGGAGTACAGTTACTCAGTATTCTGAAAAAACACACACACACACACACACACACAAACACATTCTTTCTGCTAAAGGTCCTCACAAGTCTGTACAAATTCAGGCCCCGAGAAACTCAGCAGGCTCTCTGCTGCCTCCCTCCCTGCCACCTGGTAACTATAAGAGTGACACTGCTCAGTGCTCATTTACTGGGAGGATTAAATCACAACCCCCCCGAGGTGTGGTGAGAACTTGCACTTCAAAGGGGCCAATAACTGCACATTTAAGAATGTTAGTTATGCTGTTCATTGTCCGTGTGGCCTGGCGTGTGTTGGCGCGACGTCCAGGGAGCTCCACGCACACGTCTGTGAGCACAGCAGCGCTATCTGCCGAGGTGACCTCTCCAGCCCTGCAGAGGACCACTTTGTACAAACGGTCTGAATCCAATTAGAGGGAATTAAACCCCAACAAAAATACTTATGGTGACATCATGAGGTTGAGTTTGCCTAGAGAGACCCGTCTGATCCATTTTTGGGCAACCTTACATCCTGGGGCACAGTCTTGAGAAGGATTATTGTATGATTATGTTAATGCATTGTACATTGATTAAGCCTTAAGCCCTACCCAGGTGATTCGTTTGACCTCATAGTGCTTCTCCACATCAGCTCTGTCCAGACAGAGTACTCTATGTCCTTTATCTTTATTCAGACCTGTTGGGCTAAAAGTTGCCTTTCCCTACATTCACGTGATGCTTTTTGGAATAGTGTGTTGTACACAAACTGAAGTTGGACAGAATAGCAGATGAAAAAGGACTAACTGGAGTCAGTAAATTACAATTGCAAAGGCATTTGGAGAAAGCCAAAGAAAGCCCTCTACTGACAATGTCTGTTGCAAACTGTTAAACATAGTGCTGGATCTGTAATGGCATGGGTAGCTATCTCATGGCAGTCATTGGGTCCAATGATTTCTCAGCATGGTTGTATAATGGCCAAGGAATATGAAGCCATATTGCAAGATGTGATGCATCCTATGGTTCAAACACTGTTCCCTCATGATGTCCCTATATTCCAAGATGATAACGCCCCCATACACACTGCTAAACAAATTCAAGAGTGGTTTCATGAACACCAGGGTGAAGTCAAACGTCTTCAATGGCCTCCACATTCACCAGATCATCACTGAACCTTTATGGGAAGTTGTAGAGCGCAGAGTGTGACAGACTTGCACCTCCTTCATCCCTCAAAGAATTGGAGGTGAAACGTCCAGGGGTCAGAAAGTAAAAGGTCTGTCATGCGTTTCCTCCACCCATGAACTGAGTGAGCTGATTTCAGTAATTAGTTCTAACTCCTGGCTGAAGAACTGTGCTAATGAGCCAATCCAGGGATCAAAATACTGACTTTTACTTTCTGATACCTTCCAACTACATGCAGCATCCTTTTAAATGTAGCACCTGGCAACAGTGTGACTCGGGTTGCTTGAGCACAAACCGTTCCCCGCATAGCTTGGTTCTTTTAAACCAATTGATTGTCTGCCAATGATCAATCCGCAGAACACAACAGTGTCAAAGAGAAATATTAATGAAGTTCACAAGCCTGCCAGGAGCAGAAGGATTCCACAGAGCAAAGGGGAACCAGCTAGTTAGCCTGGAAGGTATGTCAACACAACTGTGTAACACAGTTTACACACTGTGAATGTTTTATATTTATAACCAATCATTCCAGGATTAGCCCTCTTACTTATTACTAATTAATAGTATTTAGCTGTGTCATGCAATAAATGTAGATATAGCTAGAATGTTTCTGAGCCATTCAAATTCAAGTTCAAACAGTGTTTTCCATTCCTAGCAATGGAATTCCGACAATGAAACAGTAGGGCAAACTTCTACAATAGAAAACTCCTTAAACCGACTTCACTCATACAGTAAAGTTGCACCTCAGAGTACGGGTATGATTAATAACGCACACTGATTTATATAAAGATATTTTGATGTCACTTGAGTTCCCATCCACCTCCATTCCCAATGTGTTAAAATCTTAGAGATTTTCCTGTGTTGTTTTCCAATATTTCAAGCTGCTGAGCTGGCTCAATACTGCCACCAACTGCATAAGATCAGTACTGCAACCTACTGGAGATGACTGCCACTGACTGCACTGGACCAATACTTCCCCCCTACTTAACTAAATCAGTACTGCCCCCTACTGCACTGGACAAGTACTGCCCCCTACAGCACGACATCAGTACAGCCACCAACCACACCAGATCATTACTGCACCCAACTGTGCTAAATCAGCACAGCCACCAACTACACTGGACCAGGGCTATGTCCGAATCAGAGCCCTATCTTCTGCGCCCTGTCTCCTGCGTACAGTGCACTGGCAGAAGTGTGCTGTTTAATGTGCACTGTTTAGCAGTCCGCGAAAAATATCCGCCATACTATTTTCCAACCGCACTGTGGAAGTGTCATAAGCAGGTCATAAGACGTCCCACCAGTGTTGCCATGTCCGCGGTTTTACAGCTAAATTCGGATACTTTCAAAGTGCAGTCACGGGTAAAAATGAAAAGTCGCAAAGCAGGCACTTATTTTAAAAAGTAGAAACATGATTAATTCTATTTAAAATACCTTGGTTTCAGTTTAAAATAGCCTATAATTTGGGTTAGTTAGTGAGTCGCCATTTGGCTGGAAAGTCTTACAAGATCTGGCCCCCCTGCGCCCCACTCTTGCGCTGCCATGTCACGTTGTTTTTGTTGTATTTGAAGGAAAACGTCAGCGAAGCTGCATCTCATTTTTCTAAAACGAAGCTTCACGTCATATTTATGTGAACAAAATGTTTGTGTATTTCTTGAAGTGTGCTCCCAAATGTACTCAGCAAAACCCCAGAAGTAAGTGTGTCATCCTGGTGTTTGAAGTATACTGCAATTTGAAAATCGTACTCTACGTACTCTACGTTTTCGCGTACTCTACGACTTTTTCGCCCTATCAACTCACAAAGGCTACTCAACAGTGTGGAAGAGTGCTGATTCGAACACGGCCCAGTACTGTCCCCTACTGTGCTAACTCAGTACTGCCCCCTCCTGTGCTAACTCAGTACTGCCCCCTACTGTGCTAAATCAGCACAGCTATCAACTACACTGGACCAGTACTGCCCCCTACTGCGCTAACTCAGTACTGCCCCCTCCTGTGCTAACTCAGTACTGCCCCCTACTGTGCTAAATCAGCAGTCACCAACTACACTGGACCAGTACACTGAAGTGATGCTTTAAGTTGCTAGATAGAGTTAAAGGCCAGAATACAGACACAGTGATAGAAATTAAATATTAAGGAATGACACTTTTTTGCAGGTCAGCGATTGGCCGTTGGCTTAACAACTCCTGGGTGTAAACCTGTACCGAAGCATGGGAGTCTCATTTATTCCTTACATATAGCCGTTTCAGTTTATGAATATTGATAGAGTACCTGGTTTGCATCCACAAACATTCTAATTTGCAAGTCAAAGAGTAACCTTTTTACCTCCTCTTGCCATTCTGTCCACTCCTGGCAAATTGATGGTTCATCTGCTTTTCTGGCCAGCAACCAAGTGACCATTTCAAAGTAACCTATGAACAAAAGTTAGCTACTGCTAGCGTTGGCTTTTATCAAGCTGCCAGGGACTGCAGTTGAAAAAGAGTCTGTTGGCACATGAATAATAATGTGTACTGTCCATGTTAAATACACGTAACAAATACAAATGCAAATACCAGTTCTAATGTGCACTGACCCTGTTAAATAGACCTAACAAATACAAATACCAATGCAAATACACGTTACAAATACAAATGCAAATACCAGTGCTAATGTGCACTGACCCTGTTAAATAGACCTAACAAATACAAATACCAATGCAAATACACGTAACAAATACAAATACAAATACCAGTTCTAATGTGCACTGACCTTGTTAAATAGACCTAACAAATACAAATACCAGTGCAAATACACCAAACAAATACAAATGCAAATACCAACACAAATGCACCTAACAAATGTTAATATCAGTGGCAATATTATTGGTGTTGGTGCCCCTGTACATCTGAAAATGTTAAAATGTTGTTTTGAGAATAAACAAGTCTTTATGTAAAACTCTGAACTGTGTGAATTTCAAGCATCTCTTCTCATCCTGATCCAATTATTTTGATGAAATCTTTCCAAGCTAGAAAAGGTAGATTTGAATAATTTAATTTGTTCAATGAAATACTTGTTTATTCACCAGTATATATGGTGTCCTGTCCCTTGCCATAGAATTAGGTAGATATACTGCTGTGCCTGAAGAGCACAGGGTATGTACAGTATGTCATTTAAAATGTTTTACTGCACACTGTATGATGACCTGAGGTCTCCTTTGTTTAACCTAATGCAAAAACATAAACCTGCGTTGTTTTGGGCCGATGGTGAGAAATTACAATGGCTATTCAAAAATGAAGTATTTAAGACTGCTAGCTTTATTTCTAAAGCATGGAAGAAAAGGCAAGCACAGCTTTTTGTATGAAATAGTAATTTATATGTCTGTGTCTAGGCTGTTGGAGGGTGTGACCCTTTGCTATTTCTCTTTTGGTATTTTCCTGTGATCTAAATCTGTTTGATGCTGCTTTGTTTTTAGTATTTGTAATTTATGTTTAGAGGTTCTGGATTGTGTGCACCTCTAATTTAATTAACTTTTATGCCTTGGTTTATTTCTGTTGAAAATAATGGTGTCTTATAAGCCCATGTGGGCTGGGCATTTTTGTGATGCATGACACCGAACGAAAAATCAATCAATCAATCAAAATATATTTTAGTTTTAACTGAGCATGGATGAAATTCACAGAACTATAGTTGCCTTCATATATGTGAAATCATGTACAGGTATATGACACATTCATAAACTCAACTGCATCACCTAAAGTGGCCACAGTTTATTATGTATTCATATGAATTAAGTACAGTATTTGACTTTACAAATTATTTATAATGGAACTGTTACCAGTGGAATAAATTTAAAGGATCCATTCATAATTAGCAGCAGATACATCCCAAATCCAAGTATAAACAAATTGGATGAAACAAAAAATTAAAGATATATAGTTTCTACTGTTTTGATCCTCAGTGAACCTCGTAGCTGAGCAGAGTGATCACATGACTTGTTAGACTAAAGCAATTCCATTATTGCAATGCAAGGTGCCAGACACGCACAATTACAGTATTCAGATTGAATTAAAAAAAAACCATCAGCAGACAGTGAGCACATTTGTAGAGATTAACTGCAATCCTAGTGTGATGTAGGCCCTAGGCTATTAAACCAATCACTTTGTGAATGACTCAGGCAGCCAGCGATGGAACAGCCACACAACGTGCTACCCTTACACATATAAAAACTTCTCAGCCCTGCTACATGCTACCCTTACCCATATAAATAAAGACTTCTCAGCCCTGCTACATGCTGCCCTTACCCATATAAATAAAGACTTCTCAGCCCTGCTACATGCTACCCTTACCCATATAAATAAAGACTTCTCAGCCCTGCTACATGCTGCCCTTACCCATATAAATAAACACTTCTCAGCCCTGCTACATGCTGCCCTTACCCATATAAATAAATACTTCTCAGCCCTGCTACATGCTACCCTTACCCATATAAATAAACACTTCTCAGCCCTGCTACATGCTACCCTTACCCATATAAATAAAGACTTCTCAGCCCTGCTACATGCTGCCCTTACCCATATAAATAAAGACTTCTCAGCCCTGCTACATGCTACCCTTACCCATATAAATAAAGACTTCTCAGCCCTGCTACATGCTGCCCTTACCCATATAAATAAAGACTTCTCAGCCCTGCTACATGCTACCCTTACCCATATAAATAAAGACTTCTCAGCCCTGCTACATGCTGCCCTTACCCATATAAATAAACACTTCTCAGCCCTGCTACATGCTGCCCTTACCCATATAAATAAATACTTCTCAGCCCTGCTACATGCTACCCTTACCCATATAAATAAACACTTCTCAGCCCTGCTACATGCTACCCTTACCCATATAAATAAAGACTTCTCAGCCCTGCTACATGCTGCCCTTACCCATATAAATAAATACTTCTCAGCCCTGCTACATGCTACCCTTACCCATATAAATAAACACTTCTCAGCCCTGCTACATGCTACCCTTACCCATATAAATAAAGACTTCTCAGCCCTGCTACATGCTACCCTTACCCATATAAATAAAGACTTCTCAGCCCTGCTACATGCTGCCCTTACCCATATAAATAAATACTTCTCAGCCCTGCTACATGCTACCCTTACCCATATAAATAAACACTTCTCAGCCCTGCTACATGCTACCCTTACCCACATAAATAAACACTTCTCAGCCCTGCTACATGCTGCCCTTACCCATATAAATAAACACTTCTCAGCCCTGCTACATGCTACCCTTACCCATATAAATAAAGACTTCTCAGCCCTGCTACATGCTGCCCTTACCCATATAAATAAACACTTCTCAGCCCTGCTACATGCTACCCTTACCCATATAAATAAACACTTCTCAGCCCTGCTACATGCTACCCTTACCCACATAAATAAACACTTCTCAGCCCTGCTACATGCTGCCCTTACCCATATAAATAAACACTTCCCAGCCCTGCTACATGCTACCCTTACCCATATAAATAAACACTTCTCAGCCCTGCTACATGCTACCCTTACCCATATAAATAAACACTTCTCAGCCCTGCTACATGCTACCCTTACCCATATAAATAAACACTTCTCAGCCCTGCTACATGCTACCCTTACCCATATAAATAAAGACTTCTCAGCCCTGCTACATGCTGCCCTTACCCATATAAATAAACACTTCTCAGCCCTGCTACATGCTACCCTTACCCATATAAATAAACACTTCTCAGCCCTGCTACATGCTACCCTTACCCACATAAATAAACACTTCTCAGCCCTGCTACATGCTGCCCTTACCCATATAAATAAACACTTCCCAGCCCTGCTACATGCTACCCTTACCCATATAAATAAACACTTCTCAGCCCTGCTACATGCTACCCTTACCCATATAAATAAACACTTCCCAGCCCTGCTACATGCTGCCCTTACCCATATAAATAAACACTTCTCAGCCCTGCTACATGCTACCCTTACCCATATAAATAAACACTTCTCAGCCCTGCTACATGCTACCCTTACCCATATAAATAAACACTTCTCAGCCCTGCTACATGCTGCCCTTACCCATATAAATAAACACTTCTCAGCCCTGCTACATGCTACCTTTACCTCCAGAAATAAAGATTTATCAGCCCCGTTTGCTCCATCGGGGTTAAGCTGGCATGTGGTCACGAGACAAGATATCAGCAAGGCCATGATACCCCCAATGAACAGACCTATTGATAAGAAAGGAGAAAAATACCACCTTAAGCAGTGATAAGGAAAAGGATCAGGTCTTCTGAGGGGGTTGGGAGCCATCGGCAAGACAGAAGGAACTGAGGCTTGTTAGAGGTGGAGAGGAGAACTCCCAGTCATTGAGGCTCAAGAGGGAAAACTGGTGATCCACCACAGAGATCCAAACCACTGCAGAGCCTGCCCCTACACTCTCAGAAATAAGGGCACCGTGGAGGTACATTTTCCTTCTCTAAGGAACACATTTCTCAAATGTACCCTGAAAGTACAATCATGTTCTATTTGGGTACTAATAACATACCTTTTCAAGCAAAAAAAGGTGCAATTGCATTATGTATTGCTGGCTAGGGGTACAGTTTTATGTACCTATATGATACCCTCCCAGTGACAAGCGTTTGTACCTTTATAGGTAATTTTCATACCTTTTTTTCCTGAGAGTGTACCAAGAGGAACATATAGGTCACTGCTCAAGTTCAAATGACCTTCGGGTTTTGCTCCACTGTTTTCTGATTGGTTCGGCCTTTAAAGGGTTCTTGTTAAACTCAGACTGAGCCAAGCTAATTCCCCGTGGTCTCAAGCCATTGATGCAAGTTACTAAGAGCAAAAAAAAAAGGGCCTGTTAATTAATTAAATGATGTAGTACATGGTAAGAGCTCAGTACCTACAGACACTGAGGCCCAGAGGACCTAGAGTTGAGTAGCAGTTTCAACCTTCAACCTTAAAAAGCTAACGAGCAATTTTGCTAGTTTCCCACTGACAAACTGCTAAATTGATGAACTAGTTTACACTAATCAACTAACTTAACTAGTGCTAGATAGCTTGCTAAACCTAAGATCTGTAAAGGAATTTGTTCATTGGGACCTACAGTAGGGAAGATAGTGAATTTGGCCACATTAGTAGCACTTTTTCAGGAAGGTATCAACTGTCACCACTTGCCAAATCTTCAAATGAATACATTATTCCCCACACAATATGAATACCAGCCTGACACCAGCATGACTTGTGCTTTACCGAATCCACTCTGGAAAGTCTGAAAGAGAAGAACAAACAACAAACTCTGGAAGGAAGTGAAGCAACTTCCATGCTCCCTTATATCGGTATAGGCAAACACAGTCTTTGTTAAACTCCATAAATATTTCAGGCACAAAAAACAACAGATGCTATGGCTATAGCAGGGATGTTTTGTTGGTGCTTTTCACATTTAGGTGAAAAGTGTTTCTGTGCTATTTGAAATTTGGTATAATTGATACTTTATATGGTGACAGCTGTGTCATTTTTGTTTAATGCAGACCTTTTTTACTTGTATGTCAGCTCTTTGACTGTGCCAGAGTGGAGCACTGGAGCCCATCTTAGAACTCGACTCAACCTTGATGACTCACTCGGACTCAGGTAATGGGGATTCGACTCTGACTATTCTTTGGTGACTCGGACTTGGATTAATGTTAGTTTGTCCTGTTCAAGTTGTCATGGAACTATCCTGGTTCTTTATTAATCTTTCCACACATTTTCATCTTGTAGGCTACATGTATAAAGCATTTATTCATGCTAGTTCAGCGCTACTCAACTCCAGGTCACGTGGGCCACAGCATCTGCAGGTATTTGCTCCAACCCTGCACTACACCACCTGATCTCATTTGCATTATTCATTTCTACGTTTATTATCTGTGGTCCTCATTAATACTGAGATGCAGGTCTTATTTTGCTTGTTCATATTCGTTTTTAAGATGGAATATGTGTGTGTGTGCGTGTGCGTTTGTGCGTGGGTGTGCGCGCGTGTGTGTGTGTGTGTGTGTGGGTTTGTGTGTGTGCGTGCGTGGGTGCGCGTGTGTGTGTGTGTGTGCGCGTGTGGATTTGCGCGTGTGGATTTGTGTGTGTGTATGTGTGCGCGCGTGGGTGCATGTGTGTGTGTGTGTGTGTGTGTGCGTGTGCGTGTGCGTGTGTGCATGTGTGCATGTGTGCATGTGTGCGCATGTGTGTGTGTGTGTGTGGGAGATTATTCTATGGGAAGTCATTGTATGAATGTACCCCTTAAGTCTTCTTCCATTGCAAATAAAACACAGTTCATGATTTTACTTTAAATATGAGAGAGAAAGAAGGGAAAAGAACTAAGCATGACTTTTAAAAAAATAAAACATTTTGTCAGAATCTTTATAAATGTATGTTTCCCTTGCTCTCCTAACTTTGAATGTGTGGAACATGCTGATAACATCATTGAAACAGCATTGGTTTCTGATGGAAGCAAGCGCACATTAGGGCTGTTCCACTGCCGAATGAAATATTTACAGCACACTGCCGGGCTGTTAGACATGTCTGACGGCTGCCTGACACACAAAGAAAAGACTGAAGGGAGAGAGGAACCGAAGCCGCTCAAAATGTACTTTCATTCCTTCTCCATTGTCAAAGCAAGTTGGAAAGAATGAGGGGAGCAGAAAGATTTAATACATTTCTACTTTGACTGTGGTTTTCCTGCTGCTTTTCAATGTCAAGCCATTTCCAGCCGGTTAATAGCGATGGTCACAAAGTGCATTAAGTCAACAACGTAAATCGTACGTAAGTGTGACATAACTTAAAGCCATGTTTATTACACACGGGCACACCATAACGAGTTACATAGAAACTGATAGTCAGATTAAGTGCAACTTCATAAGGCATGCATAATGCCAACGGTGCTTTATATTTAATGTTTTTGAAGACTTTTTTTTAATCAATCGTCAGTTATTTGACTGCATAATCAGTGACACAGAACGCCGAGCCAGTTTCTTTGTTTTTTGTCCAAGAGAGAGCATGCAGGGTTTGAACAATATTTCAAACTAAAGTCCTCCCTATTCTCCTTTGTATCTCCTCCCACACTCGTTCATTGGCAGAGTATTCAGCCTCGCTCGCCCGACTCTTCTGTCCAGAATGTTCCACGTTGGCAGACATTGTAAAGCTCGCTATGCGAGGATTATTTGAAAGTTCGATCCAGATTCTAGCAAGACTGGGGGAATTACCATTGCAAATAGTTTCGCCTGGAGAGCAGCATTGAACTTCCTTGACTGGTGAATATTTTCCTGGTGACCTGTGACCTGACACAGCTAAGCCTACCAGTTTGTTAGTAGTAGTACCACCACAAAAACATCCCACTGACTTATCGTACTCCACTAGCACTGAAAAAATATTTCTGTATGACATATGAGCATAGCTTTTACATTTAAGCCACTTTGTGAGTAAAGATGATTCATGTTTCATGTACAGTACCAGTCAAACGTTTGGACACACCTACTCATAGGTTTTTTAAAGTTTTTTTTCCTGTTTTCCACATTTTAGAATAGTAAAGACATCAAAACAATGAGATAACACAAATTAAATTATGCAAACAAATTTTTAAAAAGTGTTATATTTTAGATTCTTCAAAGTAGCCACCCTTTGCCTTGATAACGGCTTTGCACATTCTTGCCATTCTCTCAACCAACTTCTGTGGTAAACAAGTATTCCACAGGTAAACAGGTGATGCTATCATGACTCTGTATAAAAGGATATCAAGACTCTTGACACCTTATTTCCAGGTAGAATGTGCAAAGCTGTTATCAAGGCAAAGGGTGGCTACTTTGAAGAATCTAAAATATAACACTTTTTCTGGGGTCTTTGCATAATTCCATTTGTGTTATCTGATAGTGTTGATGTCTTTACTATTCTAAAATGTGGAAAACAGTAAAAATAACAAAAAAAATAAACTTTCTATGAGTAGGTGTGTCCAAACTTTTGACTGGTACAGTATACATTGTTGTGCTTGTACGTTTATGTAGTTGGGGTTTGGAGCATCCGTCCTGTTCTATGGCATTCAGAGAGGGGTGGAATGTTTTTAAAAGAATGTTAAATTCAGTAACGTTTGTTGGGATTTACTTGCAGATTGCACCACACATATACAGTTGAAGTCAGATGTTTACATGCACTTAGGTTGAAGTCATTAAAACTCATTTTTAACCACTCCACAGATTTCATGTTAGCAAACTATAGTGCTGGCAAGTCAGTTAGGACATATACTTTGTGCATGACACAAGTCATTTTTCCAACAATTGTTTACAATTTTTTTTTTCACTTTTAATTCACTATATCACAATTCCAGTGGGTCAGAAGTTTACATACACTGAGTTGACTGTGCCTTTAAATTTTTAATATTTGGTCGCATATCCTTTGCATGCCATGACTTCCTGATGTCTGTGACCCAACAATATTAAAAGACTCTTGATATCTTATATTCTGGTACTCTTACAAGCGATACTATAACGTCTCTGCATTTGAATGGATCTCTATGGGAATTGGGGGGTGGGACTAGATTTAGCTGTAAATTATGCTGGAACTGTATGGAATACACGATTGGTAAAATGGTTTTTACCACAGACTTTTTTCCATGGACTTTACCACCAAGCTCATTTCATTCTAAATAGTACCTCCCACTTACACCTACTATGGAATCTAAATTTAAACTGTAAGATTATGTATTGGCTACTGCTATTGGCTGTGAGCCTTATGACTACAGTATTAGCACTGTATATTCAGTCAGTACGTCCTCACTCTGGATAAGAACATCTACATGCCTAAATATAGATGTCAATTATAAACATTTTCCAAGATGACGCACATACAGTTGAATTCGGAAATTTAGATACACTTAGATTGAAGTCATTAAAACTCATTCTTAACCACTCCACAGGATTTCATGTTAGCAACTATAGTGTTGGCAGTTGGACATCTACTTTGTGCATGACACAAGTAAGTTTACAGACAGATTATTTCACTTTTAATTCACTATATCACAAATCCAGCGGGTCAGAAGTTTACATACACTAAGTTGACTGTGCCTTGAAATTTGCTTGAACAGTACAGAATACATGATTGGTAAAATGGCTGTAAGTCATCAAGGGTCTGAGGTATCAAACGAGCCTCAAACCATCACTCTGCTGCCAGATATGCAGTAGATATGGATGGATTACTTTAAGGATTGTTTCTCCTGAGAAATGTTCCTATTGAACTCTATGGAAAAATAAGTATATACTTTTCCAAATAAAACATAGTTAATTAAATCTTTTTAATAAAACACGAAACCCTCTTTTTGATTCAAGCCACAAGATTTTAATTTAAGTTATGTAGGGAATATGTACGAATCTGGTAGCAGTGAGCAAGATGATTAGTAATATGATTTCTGAATGTCCTCACATGGGCAGCACCAGAAATGTAGGGGACACGCCTCTACCATCCTTATACAACTGGTGGCATAGTTTTAGTATAATAAATCAGTCTCATAAAATTTTATCAGCCATTCTCAAAAGAGAATATACTAACTAAAAATGGGAAACTTCAATTAATAGTTAAATTAATTATCAATAAAATTACACATTAATAATTTTCTTAACAAAATCACAATATTATATACTCAGTTGATACCGAATTCATATAAATGATTCAGCTAAGAGGTAAAGGCATTTGGGGAATTCCTGTGATAAGCAGTGGCTGACTCAATTCAACACAAGAGCAATATCAATACAGAAAATGTAATTACATTTTTTATTGAAAGTTTATTGAACACAAAGTACTAAAAAGTGCAAAGCACAATTCACTACTATAACGTAAAACAAACTATGTGAGAGTGCGTGTGTGCGCGCACACGTGTGTGTGTGTGTGTGTGTGTGTGTGTGTGTGTGTGTGTGTGTGTGTGTGTGTGTGTGTGTGTGCGTGTGTCGGGCACACATGGGGAGTTTTCATATTCTCCTGCATGTGGGGGGTTGCCTCAGACACGTGGTCAGAGAGAACAAAGAAACGAACATGGAGGCATTGGAACTACTTAATGGCGCATGAACCGTTCCAAACACACAAGTGTGTGTGTGTCGAGATGAGGATGCAAGTGTTATGACCGGTTAGTGTTTAACATGGATCACATGCAAGATATTTTCTGTGCGTGATGTATATAAAAACTAACGCAAAACTTTTACAACATTTAACTATTCAATATCACAGTTACATACATCCAGTCACAAACCTGCTGCGGTTGCTAACGGATTTGCTATGCCCAGCGTTACAGCCTTGCTTGAGTCAATGCTATGCCCAGTGTTACAGCCTTGCTTGAGTCAATGCTATGCCCAGCGTTAGAGCCTTGCTTGAGTCAATGCTATGCCCAGTGTTACAGCCTTGCTTGAGTCGATGCTATGCCCAGTGTTACAGCCTTGCTTGAGTCGATGCTATGCCCAGCGTTACAGCCTTGCTTGAGTCAATGCTATGCCCAGTGTTACAGCCTTGCTTGAGTCAATGCTATGCCCAGTGTTGCAGCCTTGCTTGAGTCAATGCTATGCCCAGTGTTACAGCCTTGCTTGAGTCGATGCTATGCCCAGTGTTACAGCCTTGCTTGAGTCAATGCTATGCCCAGGGTTACAGCCTTGCTTGAGTCGATGCTATGCCCAGCGTTACAGCCTTGCTTGAGTCGATGCTATGCCCAGTGTTACAGCCTTGCTTGAGTCAATGCTATGCCCAGGGTTACAGCCTTGCTTGAGTCAATGCTATGCCCAGGGTTACAGCCTTGCTTGAGTTGATGCTATGCCCAGTGTTACAGCCTTGCTTGAGTCAATGCTATGCCCAGGGTTACAGCCTTGCTTGAGTCGATGCTATGCCCAGTGTTACAGCCTTGCTTGAGTCGATGCTATGCCCAGGGTTACAGCCTTGCTTGAGTCAATGCTATGCCCAGGGTTACAGCCTTGCTTGAGTCAATGCTATGCCCAGGGTTACAGCCTTGCTTGAGTCGATGCTATGCCCAGTGTTACAGCCTTGCTTGAGTGGATGCTATGCCCAGGGTTACAGCCTTGCTTGAGTGGATGCTATGCCCAGGGTTACAGCCTTGCTTGAGTCGATTGAATTGTTCCATCTGTCGTCAGGATTGCAAGTTCGCAGGGTTGAGATGGATAGGGGATCCGGTCACCCCATCCTGGGTCCCTTGAACTGGTTTCTTCCATCATCAGGATTGCAAGTTCGCAGGGTTGAGATGGATAGGGGATCCGGTCACCCCATCCTGGGTCCCTTGAACTGGTTTCTTCCATCATCAGGATTGCAAGTTCGTAGGGTTGCAGTTTGTAGAGGTAGTTAATAAGGGAACCGGTCACCTTATTTCTCCAAAAATACGCATCGTGATCCTTGCAGGCCGCTGGCCTCTAGGGGACTTACAGGCGATGCTCTGCTACAGGATCGGTCAGGGCGTGGCAGTGGTTCTTCTTTGACCACTCACGTTGCCTCTTGGCGTCTCGTCTCCGGTTCTCCACGGCTAATAGCCGGGGGTAGATGACCCCGCCTCGCTCGGTTGGGTCGGCGTCACGGTGCGAGGGCTCTTTCCCCTGGGCATGCAGGCCGCACGGAGCAGGGAGACCAGGTCTGAGTCCATTTGTGTTCTATTCAATGCAATGCTATTTTTGCTTTTCAAAAGGTAGTGGGCACCTGCCGCACTGGATACCTGTCGCACTGGGTACCTGCCGCACTGGATACCTGTCCCACTGGGTACCTGCCGCACTGGATACCTGCCGCACTGGATACCTGTCACACTGGATACCTGCCTCACTGGGTACCTGCCGCACTGGGTACCTGCCGCACTGGATACCTGTCCCACTGGGTACCTGTCGCACTGGGTACCTGCCGCACTGGATACCTGTCGTACTGGGTACCTGTCCCACTGGATACCTGTCGTACTGGGTACCTGCCGCACTGGATACCTGTCCCACTGGGTACTTGTCCCACTGGATACCTGTCACACTGGATACCTGTCGCACTGGGTACCTGTCCCACTAGGTACCTGTCCCACTGGATACCTGTCGTACTGGGTACCTGCCGCACTGGGTACCTGCCGCACTGGATACCTGTCACACTGGGTACCTGCCGCACTGGATACCTGCCACACTGGATACCTGTCGCACTGGGTACCTGCCGCATTGGATACCTGCCGCACTGGATACCTGCCGCACTGGGTACCTGTCCCACTGGATACCTGTCGCACTGGGTACCTGCCGCACTGGATACCTGCCGCACTGGGTACCTGTCGCACTGGATACCTGCCGCACTGGGTACCTGTCGCACTGGATACCTGTCGCACTGGTTACCTGTCCCACTGGGTACCTGTCCCACTGGGTACCTGTCACACTGGATACCTGTCACACTGGGTACCTGTCCCACTGGGTACCTGTCACACTGGATACCTGTCACACTGGGTACCTGTCACACTGGGTACCTGTCCCACTGGATACCTGTCGCACTGGATACCCATCCCACTGGGTATCTGTAGCACTGGATACCTGTCCCACTGGGTACCCGTCCCACTGGGTACCTGTCCCACTGGATACCTGTCTCACTGGGTACCTGTCGCACTGTTGTAATTTAAATGTTTCTTTGAAACCAGATAGATAATAATGACAGCTGTTGATTACATCGTAATTATAATAACAATTGCAACCTATAGTATTACTGTTGAAATATCAATAAAAACTGCATTTGGTAAGATGGTAATGAAGAAATCCTATGCAGTCCCACTCAACTTACCTCTATTTCAGCTTGCATATACAATCCTTTTAAACCTCCTAACTTACCTCTATTTCAGCTTGCATATACAATCCTTTTAAACCTCCTGATGCCTTTTCCTTTGAGAGCGAAGTCAGTTATTTCTGGTTTAATTCTGATGAATTTCTAATTCAGTTCAGCTGATTTTCACTCCCTCATTGACCTCCAGGTAATTCAGATTGATACTAAGGCAGTGTGCAGGTAGCTTATGCTAACAGATACTTAAAAGGGCATAAGGTACATAATTAGGGAAAGTAATGTTTGAGCCCAAATCTCCACTGGTAACGGATGTACAATGTTGCTCGTCAGTTAGAAGAGAAAACCAAAAAAGTGATAACACTCTATTCCTGATCCTTCATAAGAGCACATAAGCACTACATAGCCATTTATATATTCTTCTGTCAATCACTGCTAATAGGCACATGGTGCATGTCACAAGTGACTGTCATTAGTGTATTCATATCAATGCCACTTCCCCATATTAGTGCTGACATAACACACTGTGGCTATTGGCGTAAACATTTATGAATGGCTATACTTTGCTTTTTAAGGCGCTAGCCCTTTTGAAAGACCATTCATCAAAAGTGTTAACAACACAATAAATCAACAAGCTGCATTAAAATTTGAGTAAAGGATCTTTGCGCTTGGGACAGGGGCATTTTGAATTCCTCCCACACACAGAGAGAACGCATCCTGGAGTTTGCGCATTACAAAGAGCGCAGTCACTCTCTGGCTGTGCCGGTGGCAGGGTTGGGCAGAGGAGCACATCTGAGAGAGATGTGTGCACCTGGCTCTCTCTCTCTCTCTCTCTGTGACACGCGGGGACCATGCGGCCCCTGCAGCTCCTGGGGATGCATGCCTGCACACGGCCGTTCGACACAGCCGGAGAGAGAGAGAGAGAGAGAGCTGCACGGAATGCTTCCCACTGCAGTGGCTGTTTGATAAATTATGGAACATAGCAATGGGCAAATGATGCCTCCTAAGGCAGGCTGTTGTGCTCGACTGCCCTGCTCTGTGGGAACAGAATGGATGGATAGATAGACAGACAGACAGACTTACAGCAAAGGGCATATTGACGAATACACGGGCTTAGTGTATGAACATGCTTGGCAGTTAATGTCACTTTCTGTCTTTTTTTTCCATGGCTCCCGTTTCCAGAGGATATTGCATCTCAGGTATGATCACATAACATTTGTTTATGACATTACATTTTAAAGCATTGGGGAAACATTTTAGACATGCTCAATATTTATGTGGAGATATGATAATTCATGGACATGTTTGCTTGTAAAGGTTATTTTATTACCAATATTAATATTATTTATTTCCCTGTTATATAGTGAGATCTTCCTGGTTTATATGGGACTGTAAATTTTTTGGTTCAGAGAATTCTATGAATCAAAAAACCTGTTATATTATCACTCCCTATAACTAGTGTCACTGGATATGAGCTGAATATCACCAGAACAGGCCAAAGTGTTAGGAAGTTTTGTCTGTTTGTATTTGTTATTTCTGTTCCTTGTTGTTTATTATTTTTCATTATTATTGTTAATTATTGTATTTGTGTATTATTCTGTACTCTTGTTTATTATTATTAGTGTAGTTACTCTCGTGTTTGTTTTCCTTATTACATTTACATTCCATATTCCAGTTTATGTTCACGTATTTGCATTTATGTCACTCCCCGGTCTTCGTCTCACTTTTCAGGAGCCTTCGGGTGTTTTCGGTCCTCTCTGTATTTCCCGACTAAACTAGTTGTCCCACTTATTGTTTATATTACTAATTAACACTAACAACTACTAACAGCTTAGTTTAGGTCTTTTACTAACCCACTAATTACTAACGCTTCCTTGCTTTAGCTGTCACTCGTTTCCTGCAATTCTATCTTTCAATTATCTACTTTACGCTTCCTCTTTAATAACTGATATCTTACTTCCGCTATCCACTGACTCTCTTAATGTGTGCACGTGTCTTTAACACTCCCGGTCATGTCTTGTCTATTAGTTTGCATGCTTAGTCCAGTCCGAGTCTTCCTTGTTCCCTCATTATTCTATCATTGTCCCCCTCAGGGGCGCCCGCAGGATTTCTTCTCGGGGTACGCAACAGAGTAGGCCAAGCCATAGGCTACATGAAAACAAAGCCACTACTTAGGACTAATGTTACAACATAATTTACCGATATATTTTGCACTCATAGGGTCACATATTACAAGAAGTTCTAACGTAGGAGTAGGCCTAGCCTACGTTAAAGTCTGATCTTTCATCAGCAAAACCAGACTTACTTCAAAATAGAATGGAAATGTTGCACGCAAAAAGATGTTACGTGACTTACAATAGCCTGATATTTCACCAGGAAAACCGGAGAGACCTCACAATAGAATGGAAATGTTGGGTGCAACAAGCTGTTACGCGACTTACAGCACAGTTAATGTTAACACAATGAAAACACTTCTGACAAGTCAATGTAACTATCGAACATGCTCAACAAAATGTATTCACTGCTTAAATTTCTAATAAAATATATGCACGCCAATTGTGTGTGTGTGTGTGTGTGTGTGTGTGAGAGAGAGCAAGAGCACAAGCAAGAGCAAGTCGCTGCAAATAAAATAACATTTCGGTGGGTAGCTCGTCTCCTGGTGGGGCTAACTCATCCTCAGCTGAGGACTGGTTCTCCAAAAGCTGATTCTCCGAATTGTTATTTTCATTCTTTTTCAGACTCAACAGTTCCACAATGCTGAGCTGCTTTCTTTTATTTGACATATTTCGCTAACGTCAATTACTGTATTCGATTAAGTTAGTTATCTTGACTGACAAGTAAAAAGGCAACTCAAAACTTTTCCCGGTCTAAAGAAAAAGGTGGTCCTCCAATCACTTTCAACTGTGTCTTCCAATCACTTTCAAATGTTTGAAAAATGCAAAACTTGGAAATAACCAGGCAATACAACGAAGACAATAAGCAAATATCATTCCTCAACATCGTAGAAACAGAGACGGAAAGACTTTGACAATTCACGTCAGTTTTAATGGAAATACTAATTTTGCTGTTGTTGCTAAGGTACGCAGACTGCATACTCTGCGTACAGCTGGGGGCGCCACTGGTTTGTATCATTGTCTGCACCTGTGAGTCTTCCCTCTTACTCCTCCCACTCGCACCTGCTTTCCCTTGAGTTGAGTGTTCCCTACCTATATATACCCTTCAGTTTCACTTGTTCCTTGTCAGAACGTTGATCGATATTCTCAGTGCCTACGCCTTACTAAGCCTGTGTTTATTCGAGATTCCCGAGACGCCCTTCTGTTTGATTCCGAGTTTTGCCTGCCGATTTTGTTTTGTTTGCCTTTCTGATTTTCTGGTTTATTTGACCTTTGCTTTCGGTTTTTTATTTTTTTTATTTTATTTTATTTTTTTTACTACGTCTCTGCCTACTCCCTCTGTTCCGTCGCCTATCTGATTTCCTGGTTTTGATCTTTTGGACTGTCTTTTGATTATTCTTTTGGATTTTGATTTTGTCTCGTCTGGAATCTGATTACCTGGCTTTTTGACCTTGGACTGGAATAAACAACGTTCTGGTCTGCGCTTGGGTCTCTGAGTCTGGGGGCGTTACAGTACGTCCTGATCAGTATGGACCCAGCAGACCCTGCTCAAGTGCGCGTTGCACTAGAGCAGCAACGAGCCATGCTGGGGCGTCATCAGTCACACCTGGATGCGGTCACACACTATCTCCAGACCCTCTCTTCCTGTGTGGTGGAACTGACTACAACCCTGCGAGCCTCTCCACAAGGCATCGCACCGCAGCAACCATCTGCTCCACCCCCACCTCCGAGGCCTCCTCCCGCACCGGTGCGCGAACCCCGCCTGCCTCCTTCCGAGAAGTACGCCGGTGAACCTGGTGGCTGCCGCGCCTTCATCACGCAGTGCCAGCTGATCTTCCAGCTTCAGCCCCTGACCTTCCCCTCTGACGAGTCCAAAGTGGCATATGTTATCACGCAACTGACTGGACGAGCTAAGACGTGGGGAACAGCTGCCTGGGAGGCGTGTGTACCATACTGCAGAAGCTTCGACCAGTTCGCCGGTGAGATGAAGAGGGTCTTCAACCGTTCCAAGCTGGACAAAGGGATAGAAATGGGTTACTCCATCTCTCCCATCCTTTTCACAGCAGCTTTTGAGATCATCCTAATTGGTGGAAGACCGATGGTCCGAGGAGTCAGATCCCAGTCAGATCAGCGACTCCCGGCCCTACGGAGCTACATGGATGACGTCACCACCGTCCTTCAGACAGCAGCATGCACCTCCAGACTCCTAAAAAGGCTTGAGTAGCTATTAACATGGGCCCGGATAAAAATAAAACCAGCCAAGTCCCGCAGCCTCTCAATCCAGAAAGGAGTCAGGAACGACAACATCTCCTTCTCAGTCGATGGCGAGAAAATCATGCTTTCGGTGGACTAACCTGTGCGAAGCCTTGGAAGGCTTTACCCGGCCGACCTGTCCGACAAGCACATGGCTGCCTCTGTTACATCTCAGCTCCCGGACAGTCCGAGCAAGATCAACCAAAGCCTCCTACCAAGGAAATTCAAGGTCTGGTGCTACCAGTTCACCTTATACCAACGTCTGATGTGCCCCCTGAAGTTGTGTGACATCACCTCAACCTCTGAAGATGGATTCAAAAGCCAACAACTACATCCGTAAATGGCTGGGCCTTCCTCGATGCCTTTCCAACACGGCACTGTTTGGGAGAAACACCCTGAAGCTTCCACTAAAATCCTTTAGCTTGGGCTACAAACAGGAGAAGGTGAGGCTTGTGTTCGAGCTGAGAGACTCACCTGACCTGTCTGTCCAAAACACCAAGGCACAAGTTCGCACAGGGCGCAAGTGGAATGCGATGCAGACAGTAGACCAGGCCATCAATCGACTGAAACACCAGGAGATGTTGGATTGCTGCAGCCAGGCAAGGCCGGTTTTGGATGGGGAAGAGCACCCAAGATGTGGTCCAAAGCCACAAAGAAAGAAAGGAAAAACCTTGTGATCTCTGAAGATGGAAGAGGAGAGCTATAAAATCAGAGCTGTGTGCCAACAGCAACAAGGGAGATGGACAACCTGGGAGGCTGTGATTAACAGGGCCGTTACTTGGGCTGATATGTGGAGGATATATATCCGTTACGTGGGCTGATATGTGCAGCAGCACGAGAGAGTGGTCCCTCCTGTGACCCGGAGGCGAGTGGAACATGAGGGCTGACCTCAACCGCCAGTTGAAGTTCCCACAAGAAATCACCACAACCTCCCTTAGGCCAGATATCGTGCACTGGTCTACTTCTATTAGGATGGCCATTATGGCTGAATTGACTGTTCCATGGGAAGAGGGAATGGAGGCCGCCTTCGAGAGAAAGCAGGAAAAGTACACAGAGCTGGCAGCTGTGTGCTTACAAGCAGGGTGGAGGGCGTTCACCTATCCAATGGAAGTAGGTTGCAGAGGCTACACTGGAACATCCACCCAGCGGTTCCTGAAGTCTCTTGGGATCACAGGCTCCAAGCTGAGGAAGGCTCTCAAAGACCTGGCGGAGGAGGCAGAACAAGGGAGCTTCTGGCTCCAGCTTTGAAGAAAGGATAAGGGCTGGCTGCAGGGGGCAGTAGGGAGACGTCCCTGCCGCTGCTCCACCACCTTCAGATGTTCCGGGATTAAAGGAGCGAAACATCAGTGAAGGGTGGCTCCCGGCTGACGACCCTGCAGCCGGCACAATGTCACCGTCGGAGGTGCGTCAAGCAGAAATGCTCAGCAGGTGGATTCACCTGTGCTTGCATCTAGAATAAGTTATCGCTATAATAAAGTAAACTAAACCAAAACAAAAGGTTTTGGGGGTATGTTGGGGTATGTTCATTGTCTCAGTGAGGCCATGGTAATGAATGATTACTTACAGGAGGGGTATGTTCATTGTCTCAGTGAGACCATGGTAATAAATGATTACTTACAGGAGGGGTATGTTCATTGTCTCAGTGAGACCATGGTAATAGATGATTACTTACAGGAGGGGTATGTTCATTGTCTCAGTGAGACCATGGTAATGAATGATTACTTACAGGAGGGGTATGTTCATTGTCTCGGTGAGGCCGTGGTAATGAATGATTACTTACAGGAGGGGTATGTTCATTGTCTCGGTGAGGCCGTGGTAATAAATGATTACTTACAGGAGGGGTATGTTCATTGTCTCAGTGAGACCATGGTAATAAATGATTACTTACAGGAGGGGTATGTTCATTGTCTCAGTGAGACCATGGTAATAAATGATTACTTACAGGAGGGGTATGTTCATTGTCTCGGTGAGGCCATGGTAATAAATGATTACTTACAGGAGGGGTATGTTCATTGTCTCGGTGAGGCCATGGTAATGAATGATTACTTACAGGAGGGGTATGTTCATTGTCTCAGTGAGACCATGGTAATAGATGATTACTTACAGGAGGGGTATGTTCATTGTCTCAGTGAGACCATGGTAATGAATGATTACTTACAGGAGGGGTATGTTCATTGTCTCGGTGAGGCCATGGTAATGAATGATTACTTACAGGAGGGGTATGTTCATTGTCTCGGTGAGGCCATGGTAATGAATGATTACTTACAGGAGGGGTATGTTCATTGTCTCAGTGAGACCATGGTAATGAATGATTACTTACAGGAGGGGTATGTTCATTGTCTCGGTGAGGCCATGGTAATGAATGATTACTTACAGGAGGGGTATGTTCATTGTCTCGGTGAGGCCATGGTAATGAATGATTACTTACAGGAGGGGTATGTTCATTGTCTCGGTGAGGCCATGGTAATGAATGATTACTTACAGGAGGGGTATGTTCATTGTCTCAGTGAGGCCATGGTAATAAATGATTACTTACAGGAGGGGTATGTTCATTGTCTCGGTGAGACCATGGTAATGAATGATTACTTACAGGAGGGGTATGTTCATTGTCTCAGTGAGACCATGGTAATGAATGATTACTTACAGGAGGGGTATGTTCATTGTCTCAGTGAGGCCGTGGTAATAAATGATTACTTACAGGAGGGGTATGTTCATTGTCTCAGTGAGACCATGGTAATGAATGATTACTTACAGGAGGGGTATGTTCATTGTCTCGGTGAGGCCGTGGTAATAAATGATTACTTACAGGAGGGGTATGTTCATTGTCTCGGTGAGGCCGTGGTAATAAATGATTACTTACAGGAGGGGTATGTGCATTGTCTCAGTGAGACCATGGTAATGAATGATTACTTACAGGAGGGGTATGTGCATTGTCTCGGTGAGGCCGTGGTAATGAATGATTACTTACAGGAGGGGTATGTGCATTGTCTCAGTGAGACCATGGTAATAAATGATTACTTACAGGAGGGGTATGTGCATTGTCTCAGTGAGACCATGGTAATGAATGATTACTTACAGGAGGGGTATGTGCATTGTCTCAGTGAGACCATGGTAATAGATGATTACTTACAGGAGGGGTATGTTCATTGTCTCAGTGAGGCCATGGTAATGAATGATTACTTACAGGAGGGGTATGTTCATTGTCTCAGTGAGGCCGTGGTAATAAATGATTACTTACAGGAGGGGTATGTTCATTGTCTCGGTGAGGCCATGGTAATGAATGATTACTTACAGGAGGGGTATGTTCATTGTCTCGGTGAGGCCATGGTAATGAATGATTACTTACAGGAGGGGTATGTTCATTGTCTCGGTGAGGCCATGGTAATGAATGATTACTTACAGGAGGGGTATGTTCATTGTCTCGGTGAGGCCATGGTAATGAATGATTACTTACAGGAGGGGTATGTTCATTGTCTCAGTGAGGCCATGGTAATGAATGATTACTTACAGGAGGGGTATGTTCATTGTCTCGGTGAGGCCATGGTAATGAATGATTACTTACAGGAGGGGTATGTTCATTGTCTCAGTGAGGCCATGGTAATGAATGATTACTTACAGGAGGGGTATGTTCATTGTCTCGGTGAGGCCATGGTAATGAATGATTACTTACAGGAGGGGTATGTTCATTGTCTCAGTGAGACCATGGTAATAGATGCAGCAGCAGCTCTCATGAGACTGACACATTCTTTCAGACAGCAACTCAATAAATGATTAGTCTGACAGAACGCCTAAATTTGTGGTTTGAATATAGGATAAGCTCCATCTCAACACTTCACAGTGCATGATAAACCTTACAGAACCAAAGAGTTTCTTCAATGTTTTTAGATTTCATAGATTAGGGTGATGGGGAAATTATTTATTTCATCAATGAATGAACAAACAGGATACGAGACACTCTGAGGACTGGATTCATTCAACATATGTCCTTATTTTTGACTTCAAATGTTAACACAAGCTTTACACTTTTTCCTTACAAATTCATTCTGGTGGGTTAGTGTATGAACATGCATGGCAGTTATTGTGTAATTTATTGTCTTTTTTTCCAGTGATCCTGTCTTTCAAAGGATATTGCATTCAGTTATGATCACAAATACAAAATCTTAAATAGGTTGTCCATCATTTGATGCCCTCGATCAACCACAGGGAAATGTTTACATAAGCTATGGGGTCTGTATTTCTTTTTTGTAAATTATTTCTGTTAAAACATGTATATTGTACATGCACTTTCACATGCATTTTGTGTATATATGGGATTCATGAACAAGACCTGATATGACTGATTTAATACAACAAAAGGGGAGGTCCACTGACCAAGACCATCAACATTACTGCAACCAAGACCATCAACATTACTGCAACCAAGACCATCAACATTACTATAGCCAAGACTATCAATATTACTGCAACCAAGACCATCAACATTACTGTAGCCAAGACTATCAACATTACTGCAACCAAGACCATCAACATTACTGCAACCAAGACCATCAACATTACTGCAACCAAGACCATCAACATTACTGCAACCAAGACCATCAACATTACTGCAACCAAGACGATCAACATTAGTGCAACCAAGACCATCAACATTAGTATCGCCAAGATAATGAACACTACACTCTATCCTTTCATTTTCCCCAGACGTCACAATCACTGATTTCCCTCTCTTTCCATTGCACCTGGCCCACATTGGCAGTCTAAGTGAACATTTTATGTTGGAATCAGATCAGTTTTCCACACAAAGATAAATTATATTTGTAATGTGCAGACATGTTATTACGCCGATATATATATACACCTCTTTAAAGAAGGTGTGACATGGCAATAAAATCAGACTTTGTATAGTTATAACCTCTTTAAGTGAGGATCCTGCTGAGTGTGCACTTCTGTGGTTTTGAAAAAGCTTTAACTCGACTTACAGCTTACGGCTGAAAATATAGAACAAGCTATTTTTATACATTCTATTTTCACTTTACTTTTAAAAACTTGTAATCGGGCCAATACAGTAATGATTCATCTTTGTGTAATTTGGTGTGTTGCATTTTTTTCCCCACTCAAAAGACCTTAGACATAGACTTAAGGCAACTGCTGTTGAGTTTATAGGAAAATGTGCTTTAGCACTAGATAACCTTTAGCATATCTGCAGCATTGGGTATCCTCTGTGCTTACTTCACTGTGGTGGCTTGTGCCTTGGGTTGGACATATTGTTATGACACTATTGAAAAGTATGCTTGTCCTGATTGAACAGAAGATGTCACTTTAAAGAAGGCCAGGTGTGAATAAGAGCTCACCTTACATATATAGATTTTTCTGTGGAAACCCTGTATCAGAAATATTCCAATTCCACATGATTCTATAGCAATGAACAATGTTCAATGAGGAATTCTATTCCTTTGTAAAGGTTTTTATCATTGGTTATGAATGATAAATTCTTAAACATTGTGAGTGCCAGGTGATACATTTTGAAATATAAATGACTACCAGTTTCTGTCTGTTCCTTTCCCCCTTTCATGGGAATGTAGTGTTTTATATTTTCCATTTCTACTACATGGGAATGTAGTGTTTTATATTTTCCCTTTCTACTACATGGGAATGTAGTGTTTTATATTTTCCCTTTCTACTACATGGGAATGTAGTGTTTTATATTTTCCCTTTCTACTACATGGTAATGTAGTGTTTTATATTTTCCCTTTCTACTACATGGGAATGTAGTGTTTTATATTTTCCCTTTCTACTACATGGGAATGTAGTGTTTTATATTTTCCCTTTCTACTACATGGGAATGTAGTGTTTTATATTTTCCCTTTCTACTACATGGGAATGTAATGTTTTATATTTCCCTTTCTACTGCATGGGAATGTAGTGTTTTATATTTTCCATTTCTACTACATGGGAATGTAGTGTTTTATATTTTCCCTTTCTACTACATGGTAATGTAGTGTTTTATATTTTCCCTTTCTACTACATGGGAATGTAGTGTTTTATATTTTCCCTTTCTACTACATGGGAATGTAGTGTTTTATATTTTCCCTTTCTACTACATGGGAATGTAGTGTTTTATATTTTCCCTTTCTACTACATGGGAATGTAATGTTTTATATTTCCCCTTTCTACTACATTCTACTACACACAAATACACATATGGTATAAAAACATTCTGTTGTGGAGTACACTTGCCGTCGCTGATGGCTGGTGAGAAGAGCACACAGAGACTATGGCTGGAGTGCGTACTCAGAGTGGAAAAAAAAAATTGTGCAGACTGCCTCGGCGGATGTCCATTTTGGGTCTGCTATGATGTCATTTAGGTCTGTGCAGACCCAGTGGACGTCCATATGCATACCTTTTTTGGCTACTATGAATTGGCCTTTAGTCAGCATCAGCACTGGTACAGTCCGAACTGCAGACTGCGTAAGATGGCTGCACTGCACCTACGTACCACAGATGGCGCCAGAAATCCATTACAGATGTACGTATACAAAACAGTGACATTTGTTCAAATCTGGCAAAAAAATAAAAAATAAATGGGCAGAGTGTTACAGTACATTTAGTTTGGGTGTGCAGAAGCTTCTGGAAACTGAAATTATTCTGTCAGAAAGGTAATGGAGCATTTCAGGGTTCCACTGTGCTTTCCTCATTATATACACACACACTACATGGCCAAAAGTATATGGACACCTGCTCATCCAACATCTCATTCCAAAATCATGGGCATTAATACGGAGTTGGACCCCATTTGCTGCTATAACAGCCTCCACTCTCCTGGGAAGGCTTTCCACTAGATGCTGGAACATTGCTGTGGGGATTTGTTTGCATTCAGTCAGAAGAGCATTAGTGAGGTCGCACACTGATATGGGGCTATTAGGCCTGGCTTCACACACTGATATGGGGCGATTAGGCCTGGCTTCACACACTGATATGGGGCTATTAGGCCTGGCTTCGCACACTGATATGGGGCTATTAGGCCTGGCTTCGCACACTGATATGGGGCTATTAGGCCTGGCTTCGCACACTGATATGGGGCGATTAGGCCTGGCTTCACACACTGATATGGGGCGATTAGGCCTGGCTTCACACACTGATATGGGGCTATTAGGCCTGGCTTCACACACTGATATGGGGCTATTAGGCCTGGCTTCACACACTGATATGGGGCTATTAGGCCTGGCTTCGCACACTGATATGGGGCTATTAGGCCTGGCTTCACACACTGATATGGGGCTATTAGGCCTGGCTTCACACACTGATATGGGGCTATTAGGCCTGGCTTCACACACTGATATGGGGCTATTAGGCCTGGCTTCACACACTGATATGGGGCTATTAGGCCTGGCTTCGCACACTGATATGGGGCTATTAGGCCTGGCTTCACACACTGATATGGGGCTATTAGGCCTGGCTTCACACACTGATATGGGGCTATTAGGCCTGGCTTCACACACTGATATGGGGCTATTAGGCCTGGCTTCGCACACTGATATGGGGCTATTAGGCCTGGCTTCGCACACTGATATGGGGCGATTAGGCCTGGCTTCGCACACTGATATGGGGCTATTAGGCCTGGCTTCACACACTGATATGGGGCTATTAGGCCTGGCTTCGCACACTGATATGGGGCTATTAGGCCTGGCTTCACACACTGATATGGGGCTATTAGGCCTGGCTTCACACACTGATATGGGGCTATTAGGCCTGGCTTCACACACTGATATGGGGCTATTAGGCCTGGCTTCGCACACTGATATGGGGCTATTAGGCCTGGCTTCACACACTGATATGGGGCTATTAGGCCTGGCTTCACACACTGATATGGGGCTATTAGGCCTGGCTTCACACACTGATATGGGGCTATTAGGCCTGGCTTCGCACACTGATATGGGGCTATTAGGCCTGGCTTCACACACTGATATGGGGCTATTAGGCCTGGCTTCACACACTGATATGGGGCTATTAGGCCTGGCTTCGCACACTGATATGGGGCGATTAGGCCTGGCTTCACACACTGATATGGGGCTATTAGGCCTGGCTTTGCACACTGATATGGGGCTATTAGGCCTGGCTTCGCACACTGATATGGGGCTATTAGGCCTGGCTTCCCACACTGATATGGGGCTATTAGGCCTGGCTTCGCACACTGATATGGGGCTATTAGGCCTGGCTTCACACACTGATATGGGGCTATTAGGCCTGGCTTCGCACACTGATATGGGGCTATTAGGCCTGGCTTCACACACTGATATGGGGCTATTAGGCCTGGCTTCACACACTGATATGGGGCTATTAGGCCTGGCTTCACACACTGATATGGGGCTATTAGGCCTGGCTTCACACACTGATATGGGGCTATTAGGCCTGGCTTCGCACACTGATATGGGGCGATTAGGCCTGGCTTCACACACTGATATGGGGCTATTAGGCCTGGCTTCGCACACTGATATGGGGCTATTAGGCCTGGCTTCACACACTGATATGGGGCTATTAGGCCTGGCTTCACACACTGATATGGGGCTATTAGGCCTGGCTTCACACACTGATATGGGGCTATTAGGCCTGGCTTCACACACTGATATGGGGCTATTAGGCCTGGCTTCGCACACTGATATGGGGCTATTAGGCCTGGCTTCGCACACTGATATGGGGCGATTAGGCCTGGCTTCGCACACTGATATGGGGCTATTAGGCCTGGCTTCGCACACTGATATGGGGCGATTAGGCCTGGCTTCGCACACTGATATGGGGCTATTAGGCCTGGCTTCGCACACTGATATGGGGCTATTAGGCCTGGCTTCGCACACTGATATGGGGCTATTAGGCCTGGCTTCGCACACTGATATGGGGCTATTAGGCCTGGCTTCGCACACTGATATGGGGCTATTAGGCCTGGCTTCGCACACTGATATGGGGCGATTAGGCCTGGCTTCGCACACTGATATGGGGCGATTAGGCCTGGCTTCGCACACTGATATGGGGCTATTAGGCCTGGCTTCGCACACTGATATGGGGCGATTAGGCCCGGCTTCACACACTGATATGGGGCTATTAGGCCCGGCTTCGCACACTGATATGGGGCTATTAGGCCTGGCTTCGCACACTGATATGGGGCTATTAGGCCTGGCTTCGCACACTGATATGGGGCGATTAGGCCTGGCTTCGCACACTGATATGGGGCTATTAGGCCTGGCTTCGCACACTGATGTGGGCCTATTAGGCCTGGCTTCACACACTGATATGGGGCGATTAGGCCTGGCTTCGCACACTGATATGGGGCTATTAGGCCCGGCTTCGCACACTGATATGGGGCGATTAGGCCTGGCTTCACACACTGATATGGGGCGATTAGGCCTGGCTTCGCACACTGATGTGGGGCTATTAGGCCTGGCTCACAGTCGGCTTTCTAATTGATCCCAATGGTGTTTGATGGGGTTGAGGTCAGGGCTCTGTGCAGGCCAGTCAAGTTCTTCCCAAACAATCTCGACAAACCATTCCTGTATGGACCTCTATTTGTGCATGGGGGCATTGTCATGCTGAACAGGAAAAGGGCCTTCCCCAAACTGTGGCCACAAAGTTGGAAATCCAGAATCATCTTGACTGCCATTGCATGCTGTAGTGTTAAGATTAGCCTTCACTGGAACTAAGGAGTCTAGCCAGAACGATGAAAAACAGCCCCAGGCCAAGGGGTGTTCATATACTTTTGGCTATATAGTGTACATATATCATTGAAGACCTAACCAGCAGGAACATGTCCTCTCCAGTTCAGGGTCTCTCCATTTCCTGGGGAAACACTGTTGTCTCCCAGATTGTAAAGAATATTAGGTACATTTCCACTCCCTCCCAAAATATAGTGTTGCTGACCTGCCCCTGTGGAGGTTTCAAATGAAGAATCATTGCTTTACTTTTGTCATGAAACTATTACAGCCACACACGGGAGAGCCTTTTGCTCTTCTACACTAACCTTAACCCCACATCATTCATCTCGTGGTCAAAGCCGCTGTATTTGCTGTTACCCAAAAAGGATTTCCTCTATAATGTAGTTTGAATCTCGAGCATCTCTGTCACCTTTGAGAAATTATACTATTTCACGTTCAAATGTGAGAAATTACGTCATTGTGAAAGTTATAATTTTATATAAGTATGTTTTTAATTGCACAATTGTATCAGAACTATGCGAGATATGAAGCAGGATGGAAGGGTCAACTTACTTGTTGTACAATACTCTATTTTCACAGGTCGGCAATGTTCTTGTGCCAGAAACAGCGTTAATGCGTTAATACATTATAATTTGAATTACACTAAATAAAATACGTACGAGGACATGTTATTTTTTGTATCGACAGAATCCACTTCTTTCCCGGTCGTATACGTGCTAAAAGTGTCATTTTGAGACCGTTTTAGCTGCCCCATAGAAGTGAATGGAGAGCGACAAATACCCTATTCTGGATTATCACCCCAGGGGAGCACAGAGCAACTAATGAATATATTTAGCCACTATTTGGACTCACATCATGGCCAGGTAACTACACAACCCAAAGTTCAGTTGTGCTTTAAATAAATCCAGGTGAAGACAAATCCAGAGCTGAAGAAACACCTTGACCCTTCTAACCTCTCAACCCTGACCTTTCTAACCTGTGCATACTCTCAACAACCATGAGCTCCTCTACGCAGCTGGACTTGAAAATAGACAATGGACTCTATAAGCAGGGGAACACTATAAGATACAAGATATCTAAATGCTTCCAGCTTGGAATTTCCTCTGTCATAAACATCATTAAGACATGGAGGTTAAGGGGAACTGTTGATGTGAAGGTACAATAAATATTGTGCAGGTGGAAGGAAGAATGCATTCAACTAAATATCAACGCATCCTAGAAGCTAATGTCCCTGAGTCAGTGAAGAAATTGAAGCTGAAAAGAGGTCAGATACTGTATGTCAACAAGGCAATCCAAAATGTACCTCATAATCAACCATGAGGAACTTATGGGAATTAAATATTTATATAAGGTTTTGAAATGGCCTTCACAGTCCCCAGACTTGAATATTATTGAAAATCTGTTGAGATCTCAAACATGCAAGAAGACCAAATAATATTTCTGAACTGGAAGGGGTCTGCAAGGAAGAGTGGGGAAAAAATTCCTAAAACAAGAATAGAAAGACTGTTAGCTGGCTACAAGGAACGTTTGAAAGCTGAGAAGACTACTTCGACGCCCAACCTTTTGTACATTCCATATTTGCAGTTTTTTTTTTTTTTCGATCTGTTAAATTCAACAAATAAAATGTCATGTTTTTGCCTACCACTGTATGTTATTCCAATATGAGCAAATAAATGGCCCTTAATGGTACTATTCATAAAGAATTGGAGGCAATACATGTGTGTTTGTTGCACGTGGCCTGACTAGTGACTAAGCTATAAAGATTCAGTTATTCCTCAGTACTTCCACAATGCTTTTAACCCAAACCGCACCCCAAATTCCCCCTTTTAGGTCTTGCTCTTCACTCCGCCGCCTCCTCCTCCGTACCCCTCCGTCCTTCCCACAATGCATCGCAAAGGCATTTTCCAGATCGGGTGAGGCTCTTTCTCATCTCCATCTCAGAAAAATGCTCTCTGAGGGAAAAAGCTTGCTAACCAGCAGAGACCAGGCTCAGCGGAAAAAGCCTCTTAAGGATTTTGTTCTATGACAAATTCATGGGACGGGCAGACACTGAAGTAACACTGAAAGGTTGTCTGGCATAAAATCTTCATGGGAGTCCATTTTCCGCAAAGCAGCACTTTAGATCTTCAGAAAAAACCTGGTTACAAATTAGACGAACATAACATAAAAAGGGCCGTTTGTATATAAAAAAATAAATAAATAATAAAAATAAAAAAACAGCCCTGTTGCGGTGGGATAATGCAGTGTAGTGCGCTGAAATAGAAAGCACAGAGGGACTCGGATAACTTACGGGGAAGCTGGCGACAGCAGGCCAGGCGAGGAGGTTAATATTTAAAAACCTCCGGAAGCGCAAGCCGACTACGCGCGAAGACTCCGGCGACGACGTGAGCTCCTTTCGTTTAATCAGCCCCAGAAATCCCAACGCTTTCCACTGGAACTCACGGTTTCCACTGATTGGCACGTTTAAGCAGGGAGAGACGGAGAGCGCGGTCGCTATTCTCGCTAAACCTCGAGACGCGTGGGGAGAGGGGAGGCGGCTCAGTGCGTAGGAAGCGCTCACCCCAGGCTCACCCAACGGAGGCGCCACAACCTCGCGTCTCCCGCCCTGGGATTCTCAGCCACGTTCTCTCTCTCTCTCTCTCTCTCTCTCTCTCTAAGACTGATAAAAGGCATTTTCTCCTCCTGCGAGCCGCCCACTCATGTCTCTGAAGCCGATCACGAGATCGCTGAACGCGCCGGTGACATCGGGCCCTCCAACCGGCTAACGCCGACTCTGTAATCAGTTTTGCTGCGGTTAATATAAATGCCTTGATGGGTTTGTTTAGGCCTGCAGCTGTGCGTATAGCCGTTGCTTTTCCGTGTTGATACTACGGTTGTCTGTTCCTGCTTCAAGCGCAGAAGGGTGCAAAAACTCTCGAAAATCACAGCGTTTTTCCATCAATGTGTTTTCAGTGCTTTGCAAAGTGATTCGTCCGTAAGACTTCGCAGGTCACTTTTCCTGTGCAATCAAGCCCCCCCCCCAAGGCTGCCTCTGTTTCAACATTGTCATCGTCATTGTCAACCCACCCCACACATTTCTACAGACACTCATTTGAATGAGCACTGTTTTTCCTCGTTATAGGTGCAAACTGCCCCAAACAGTCTGCCTCTTTGACGCAATACTAAAAAATGCAATTGATCGATTCGTTCAGGCGATTCATTCATTTGAAGGGGCGACTCACGTGTTTGATTCATCCGATTCCCTTTCATGTTGCTTGAGTCGCATGGAGGAAACTTCTATTGCATTATTTCCAATTCCAGTCACCCGACATGAAAGTGTATAAAAACACACACACACACACACACACACCAGCAGCAAGGCGGATAGCAGTAATGAATTCAGGGTCTCAATTAAATATATTTCCCCTCCAGGGCACAAGCATAGTTCTGTGTTACCTATAATCATCCTCATCTGCAATAATATGAAGCTTTGCTTTTTCAGATCGTTACATGTTATGTCACACATGCCTCTCTCTTTCTCCCTCTCTCTCTTTCTCCCTCTCCCTCTTTCTCTCTCTCCCTCCGTCAGGTCGGCTCGGATGTTCCGCAGTGTGCCTCAGGTGCGGTAGTGGCTGCCGCGGCCTTCATCCTCAATTCAGCGCGGTCACACTATTCCTCAACCGCGTTCCCAAAAATGCACCGGGAGGAACCCAGGACATTTTCACACTCAGTGTATCTGTGATTTACACACACGCCCCTTTTATCACGTTAAGGCCAACAGTGCAAATTGTTTAAACACCCAATAAAGTTCTCCCAACATTTCATGTACCTCCACCTTTAAAGTGCAGGACCGGGTTGCCAGAGTGGGGAAGAATAATCCTCCTTGTTGTGGGACATTCTTATGAGTACCGATACAGGATCACATTATTGCTGTTGATTCTTCTTCTCATTAGGAGGCAGTACATCATCTCTCAGCTGAAAGTATTAACATATAGAGCTAGTCCCCTCACCAAGCTATCACACTGTGCTGCGGCTCCAATGTCTTACAATGACTGAGGGGGGGGGGGGGTTTAACAACGTGCCCCCTCAGAGAGTAATGGGAATGGAGAGCAAGCAGCCAACAGTTCCCCGCCAAGTCATTTTTCAGGAGTGTTTAAAAGGCTCGGGCTTGTCTTGGAAGAGCTTCTGTCACCCAGGATTTAATCAGCAGTACAAGAAGAAACGCGGGAGACAGAACGGAGACAAATGTTTCGTTTTACCATGATCTGAGGTAAAACAAGCCACATCCTTCTCCTCAGCAAGTTTTTTTTTCCCCACCCGCCCCTTCTTTCTGGGGATTAATTACATCTGCTGTCTGACAAAAAACGGGGGAAAAAGGTACGATATGAATTACAATCATTTTTACAGAGTGGCCCTCGTTTGTCTTGTTTCAAGAAGGAAGCCGGTCCTGAATAAGGTCGGCCCACCTTCACACACACACACACACACACACACACCACACCCGTCAGCCGTCCCCCATCATATAGTGTACACACACATACACACGTATACACACACACACACTCTTTATCCAATATCTCTGAGCTGCATTATTCATGGAAAGTTCTGGTAGATTTATTTAAGATAACAGCCGGATGATGGCCACATGATTCAAAGGCCCATTAACGATCAGTATTTACTCACAATCACCTGGAACATCTGTGTGAAACAACCTGGAGGGGGGGGGGGGGGTGTGCAAGACGATGGGAGGAGACGATTCTATCCCCGTTTCCGCATTTAAAAACGTTTCCCTCTGCATGCAAAATTCCCACCTTATTCCCGAGGCAAAAATAGGATGTTTCCCAAGTGAATCTGAGGCTGTAGGATTAGCCACTCTCATCCGGTCCCCACCCCCCGCCAGGAGCAGGAGCAGGAGCAGGAGCAGGAGCGTATGGTGTCGACTGTGACTTTGTTGAAGAGATTACCAATGCCTCTTATCCCTCGCATGATCGCCACCTGCCTGGTAGTCAGTCTTCATCAAAAATGTTCATCAAAAACACCCACCCCCCCCCACCCCACACACACACACACACACACACACACACACACATTCCCAAACTGTTTAACAGCATGCCAGCCCAGTACTGATAATGATCAGTCCCCATTTTCCACCCGCCAAAGGATATTACCACTACCTTACCGCTATCTGGCGGTACATCACTTTGTTATGGAGCCTATCCATACCCTTGGATAAGCAACCGGCAACATTCTAGAAGAATCCACCCTCCATAAACACGTGAATACCGATGTTTATGGGAACAAGGCCGGCATTATCCCCAAACAAAGACATATAAAACCTGTGCATTCCAACAGCCCAGTCAGCCGCGTAAAGCAGAGACGTCCTCCTGTTTAGGAAGGAATAGGAGAAGAGATTTAATTTCAAGCCCCTCTATTTCAGAGTGCACCTCAAATCTTTCTTTCCCCCAAAGCTGTCTCTTGATATTTTAGTGGAAAATGGATACGTCTAGCATGGCTTTAATTTTATTGTGATGCAGCGAGATTGTTACGAGTGCTCTAAAATACCAGTGGGCAAAGCTGTCTCTACAATGCCACTTCCATAAACTCTAGAAAAGACAACATATTAACAATCAAACACAAACATGACAACCAATGCAAATCTGTCTCTACAATGTGCTTCCATAAATGCTAGAAAAGACAAAATATTAACATTCATATATAAACATGTCAGCTAACACAAGGTTGTGTATACCATATTATCTCAGTGATGCCACTGAGATAATATGGTATATACAACCTTGTGTTAGCTAACATGTTTTTATAGCATGTTTTATATTATTAACATCATCATGTTGCATGATGGCCTACATCATGTGCAGTTCTTATACCCACAGCTTAAAAGTGACGTAGACTGAATTTGTTACGGCTTTATGAATTATTTTGATGCCGTTAAATTATACTAACAGTCGTGGCATCATTCTGGTCACATCTGAGAAACTGCAAAGCATCTTGTCATTTCTTGATTAAAATAATACGCATTCCACTGGACCATGAAAATGTATTGTGATAGACCTTCATAAACACAGCAAAGCATTCTCGGACAAGTCCACCAAACAGTCCTCCTGCTCAGGCCTTTTATTACCCCCAATAATGAGGTACCAGGCAGCACCTGCACTGATTACAACCAATTACAGCTGCTGCCGTACCTGTAAGTAGGGTCAGTGCTGCCCCCTGGTGGACAGTACCCTAAATTGCCTTCCTGGCATCACAGTATACAAATACAGTAAAAGTATCAAAATGAGAGCAAATAATGCATTTTTATATTATTCCCAATACATCCACATCACACAGATTAACAAAACAATGTCATGATCGTGCTGGAACATAAGTACGTATGATGACAAGAACAGATTATTTGACCCATATAGGGTTATTATTTAGAGAGTATCTGGTACCACTGATAGATCATAGCTTCTTACTTATGCTGATTGTTACAATTTAATGACCAAATATAACTGCTATGTTGTCCCCTGAGCTAAACCTACCAATGCATGTAGCCTGTGAGTGGATGCTGGTTTTTGTGTCTACTGTCTGAACTATACTCATAAAAGGGCTGACGGTATAAAGTACAGATCACACTGCCAAACAATAAAATCACTTTCCAAAGTTATACTTTCAACAAGAACTGTTAAGCCTCCAAGACAAAAACAATATCATCCCACTAAAGTAAAACAGAAAAAAAAAATGCACCTTTATTTTCTTTCAGGAATCACACAGCAATACTCCAGAAGTAGTAGAGCGGGCCAGATAAATCCCTGGTGGCGACTGTTTCATTGAATCTTTTCCCCAATAAGTTTGCCCCTTCCGAGTGTGAAATTCAGCAGTAATAATATTTAGACAGGAGTGTTATCGAGCTAAGAACAAAGCAAGATTGATCCCGGACAGATGGAACACAACACTTTCCCATGCATCACTGGACCTCATTTCTCTGTATTGACATTTTATCTCGCCTCTCCTATATCGCTTCGGGATGCACACGAGAGCGGAGAAATGTGTCTCCATTAACAAACGAGTCGCACAAAGACCATCTACACTTCCTTCAAAAGCCGGCTGCTTTGCAAAAAAAAAATCTGAACTCAAATCTATCATTTCCCAAAGAAACATCAAGCAGCACTTCACGGTGGGATCAAAGACCCTTCATCTCCTTTTCAGTTGATTAACTAAATTCGATTAACTTGGCCGGCAAACCACTGGTGCCAACTGCGCAATAAAGAGCAGGGTAACCATGGTGCAGGGGTGCATGGGTGCAGGGGTGTGACAGTGTAGTCCTTTGTACAGTGATAAATTAGATTACTAGATACCATCAAATGAAACCCGTTCAGGAAGCAGAAAAAAAAAAAAAGTTTTTTTTTTTTTCTATGTGCATTTAAAATGGATAGAAAATGAGTACATGATTCCCTGTACACAATGCATCTCTATTGCATTATCTTCCCAGTGCTAAATTCCGAACAGCTGTCTTTTTAGCACTCCCTGGGAAAAGAAATGTGAAAACACACAGCCGACTGTGTATTACATGCCTTTATTAATTTCCCCTGAGCTTAGCAAGACCCCATTCATGGGTGGAGGAGCCAAATTGGTCCCATAAGATCATTTCACTGTACAGGGATATTAATTAGCCAAGCAAATATTCCTTTTATGTGAAGATGTAGGGACAATGTTTTCCCCAACCAGCTGCACCGTTATTCACTTGTGTGCCAATTCAATGCTGGGGTTTCAGTGGGGAGTTATTTATCTTTGTATTCATATATAGGTAAAATATTACACAAAAACACAATTCTCAGGTAAAATATCATTTAGGCCTTGTGTTTACAATCCCATAAAATGAGAAAGGTCATTTACCTTACATTACATTCATTTAGCAGACAATTTTATCCAAAGTGCATACTGAAGGTCATTGAAACAACTCTAAAACGGGTCAGACAAAGCACATTTCTATCATAACGTAGCAGCTATCCACAGTCATGAACATTGAGTATAGTACATACAGTAAGCTACAGCTTAAGGCCAAGTCATTTCAAGCCAATCATTGCTGTTCATATACGTGCTATGGCCTTATGTCTATAAATTCAATTCATTCAATGCATTTAAACAAGTCTTACACTACAATTTTTTGTCGGGGAAAGGTGAAACGGTAAAAGTGTCACAGAAAGATAAAAGTACTACGTTAGAATCCTCCTGTCTGTTTTATTTCTGCCATCCAAATAAGACTGATTTCAAATCCTGTTCTTGATCGATTGTCTGCTTTCATCGAATCATCACACATCATAAAATATACATTATGAAGTGATGTATTTTTTTTCCTCTAAATCTGTCTAAATTCTTCTTTTCTTGCAACATCAATAATACATTCACCTCTGTTTGCGAATAAAACTGCATATTAAATTGAAGCATTGTCATTTTATGCAGGTCTGCAGCAGATTTTTCAGCTTTATCTCAGGAAACATTTCATCCTTTTGCTTCTTTGACAAAAAATAATGCTCCCACTTCTCAACCTCCGTCCGGAAGCTTCCGTCTTTCTCCTCTCACTTCAGGTTTCATCCTCTTTATTCTGATCTAGTCAGTAGGAAGCAGCTCACTGTCCATAGTTGAAATGCAGAATGTAAATGAGTGAACTTGATAAATGTATATCTTGGCTAATTGACAAGCACCCAAAATGTCTTCTAACAGGCAGACGTCATCCTATAGTCACCTGTACGACACCTGTACGAATAAAAGGGGGTCAAATTGACCCCAAAAGTTTAAACTGAAAAAAAGTTTAAACTGACACAAAAAAAAAAAAACTAGCACTATCGCCTTTTTTTTGAAAAAATAAAAAGTCCCGGTCCCGAGTCGCAGTCCAGGAGTTCCGGTGTTCTCCCCGTGTTTGCGTGGGTTTCCTCCGGGTACTCCAGTTTTCTCCCACACCAGAGACAGGTATGTCAGGTTAGGTAAACTCCTGCCATTGTCCTTGACCAAGGCACTGGCCTCAAAATGCAGAGGACAAATTACCCCACGGGGTCAATAAAAGTTATTATTAAACATTGATTCACAAAACAACGAGGAATGTCATCCATTTTGTTATATGGTTTGGTCGGGAGTACCCCATACATTAAGCAAACTGACAGTCAGTACTTGTACGAGATCAGTCCTAACAAATATGTACTACCGCCTCATCGGACCTCATTTTAAACAAAGAATTCCGTCAAAAACATTTTTTTTTTTTTTTGCTGAAAAGCAAAACCTAGCAAACATTTATTTTCTGTTGATTTGCTCAATGTCTGAATATTTTGAGTGTGACAACTAGCATAACGAACTCGTGCCAACCCCCCTATTCACTGTGTGCTTTGGGCCTCCTGTGCTAACTGCTGCCAGCTGTAGATATGTCAAGTTTCACAACATGGCTTTTCATTTAATGATGGCCAGTGACCTCCCCATACCCCAGTATCACAGCAGCTGAGGCATGCTCCTGTACTTGCGCACGAAACCGAGGACAGTTTCCCACACGGACAGGAGAGCTAGTGATGAGAGCTGTTGTTACAGTGCAGTCCGTAAGTATCTGGACAGTGACACAATTCAGGCAGTGATCCAATCATTGCAAAGGACTTGCAACCAAGTACTATATATGACGACTTTATTTACGATTAAAGCCTATGTTAATTTGTGCAATTACTTTTGGTCTCTTTAAATGATGGAATTGTGTCTAAAAAGGATTTTAATTCCGAAATAGTAACCTGACATGGATGTCAATACCCTAAAATGAAAGTTGCCAGCATGCACTATAACCACATATTCATATAAATGAAATAATAAAATCAAACCCGGTTTCCCACCGCTTTGTCTTCGCTATCATACGACACATTAATAAATACCATCGTCTTGTTGGACGCAGCGCGGCGCATATGTGCACCCCGTTTTCTCCCCCCCAGGCCTGGTGGCATTAGCAGCCAGCCGCGATTCTACAGAGTGCACGCAGAGTGACGGATGCCAACGAGTGAAACGGTAACGGACACGCTCATTTGTCCTCTAAAATAAACGCCACTGCCGATATGCGTTCCTTCACTGGAGATTCCCCAGGAGTTCGAGGCATGAGCAATGGAGGGACTCACAATCAAATAAAAGCACACACGCAGAGTTTCCTGCAAACACACAGTTTGTTGAGTGCACCGTGGCGATTACCAAACTGTCGCTGTAAAAACTCTTGTGTTTAATTGTTTTAGGGAAGTTGATCACGCGTATTGATTCAATCTATAGGCCTTTAAAAAAGTATCAATAATTTAAAAAAAAAAAACAGTGTCTGAATAGTGATCCTTTGTAAGATTTTTCATCTTGGAAAACCGGTTTATAAAATTATGCTTCAGCACTATTATTATGAGCTTTATTACGGACTGTTCCGGACTATTCAGGCTCCCTAGCTCCACACTGAGACTATGGAGCGTATAATCAGCGCTCCGCACTGAGACGATGGAGCGGATAATCAGCCACGGCAGTAGATTTTCATGCTACACTAGGCAAGACCGAGGACTGGGGTAGGGCAGCGTTTGTGGACCAGAGATTGGGCATTACGATTGCAGACGGGGTCTCTTGTAGCCTATGCTTAGAACCGGCTCTGCGTATAAAAAAAACATGACTTTTTATAGTACTTCCTTTATAGTTGCCATGGAAATACGTTTTTTCATCAGAAGATCCAGTGTTAGGTTTTGCTGCATTAGATAAATGGACATATGTGTAAAATGTCGAAATCACAGCCCGCATGTACAAATGAATTGTTAATGCCCACTGTCATTTATTTTGTTCCATTAATTCAACGTATAATTAAATTTTTTTTGTACACGTATCTTTCATCACAGACACAGATAAAATTAAAGCAGTATGTATTTTTAAAACCCCTTGACAACTGTATATTTCTAATTTGGTCTCTTGGGGACATCGAATTTTGTACAAGTTACTTTAATCTTAGGGAACATTATGAAAATAATATTGATCATTCTAATGGAAAACATTACTTTTCTTGACATTTCTCCTATTTATGTTCATAAAAAGTAAATCATGAATGGTTTATCGAGTTTCATTATAGTGCATTATAAGTGAGTTAACCTGGGGTGTAATAAACAAAGGTTAGAGTGCATTATAAGTGAGTTAACCTGGGGTGTAATAAACAAAGGTTAGAGTGCATTATAAGTGAGTTAACCTGGGGTGTAATAAACAAAGGTGACCAAGGAAGTCAACACGATAACCTCCAGTCTCAATCTCACAAATATTAACTTTATTAATCGCTACATTTGCACGAGTGGGGGTCGAGGTTGGCGTTTATGTATGTATGCTTGTAGTCCTTATTGTTTCGGCTGTGTGTACAGTGGTTGTGGTGCGGTTGTTTCGGCTGTGTGTGCAGTGGTTGTAGTCCTTGTTGTTTCGGCTGTGTGTGCAGTGGTTGTGGTGCGGTTGTTTCGGCTGTGTGTGCAGTGCTTGTAGTCCTTGTTGTTTCGGCTGTGTGTGCAGTGGTTGTGGTGCGGTTGTTTCGGCTGTGTGTGCAGTGGTTGTGGTGCGGTTGTTTCGGCTGTGTGTGCAGTGGTTGTAGTCCTTGTTGTTTCGGCTGTGTGTGCAGTGGTTGTAGTCCTTGTTGTTTCGGCTGTGTGTGCAGTGGTTGTAGTCCTTGTTGTTTCGGCTGTGTGTGCAGTGGTTGTGGTCCTTGTTGTTTCGGCTGTGTGTGCAGTGGTTGTAGTCCTTGTTGTTTCGACTGTGTGTGCAGTGGTTGTAGTCCTTGTTGTTTCGACTGTGTGTGCAGTGGTTGTAGTCCTTGTTGTTTCGGCTGTGTGTGCAGTGGTTGTAGTCCTTGTTGTTTCGGCTGTGTGTGCAGTGGTTGTAGTCCTTGTTGTTTCGACTGTGTGTGCAGTGGTTGTAGTCCTTGTTGTTTCGGCTGTGTGTGCAGTGGTTGTAGTCCTTGTTGTTTCGGCTGTGTGTGCAGTGGTTGTGGTGTGGTTGTTTGTATTCCTGGTGGTATGCATGTGTCCTGGTGGGTGGTGGTGTTGTTTATGTGTGTGTATGTGTGTATTAATAGTGATAGCTATGGTGCTAGGCTTTTGTGTGTGTGCATTGGGATAGTAGTGTTGGGTGTGTGTTGGGTTCTTATAAACATCACCATTTTTTTAATGTCCTTACACCACCACCACCCCCCCACAGCATAACAGAGCCCCACCGGACCCCCTCACTATCAGCATTTTTCCTTTAATTTGTCACTCATCTGTATGTGTGTGTGTGTGTGTGTGTGTGTGTATATATAGTAGTAGTTATGTTGAGTGTGTGCACAGTTTTAGGAGTAGAGGTAAGCTGAAATTACCCTCTCTGCCCCACTTCAACTAATTGCCACCAATACCCCCTTGACACACACACACACACACACACACACACACACACACACACACACACACACACACACACACACACACACTAACATCTGAAAAGTATGATGATTTTCTTTCATGGAATTATCCACCGTTTTAACAGTTGTTTTGTTACTGGAAGGCAGTCAATGGAAGATGGCTCATTTCCTGTGATAGAATATCTAAGCAGTGCCTGGGGTCTCACAGTAAGACTCCCACTTCCATAGTATCAACAAACATCGAGATGGGCATTGCTGGGCATTACAAACACAAATATTATCAACAGAACAGATCATACTGCCTCTCTGGATAAGGTAGAGTGGCCTTAATACAAACCAACGGCATTCTTATTATCCTCATTATCTTATTATCTTTAAGTGATTGCAAATGTGTGAGAAAAAAAACTGCAACAGTACTTGTTTGCATTGGACTTAAGATTAGTTTTCAGGAGCATAGAACAAGATTTAGCTGTGATATGGATGAAAAATAATAACTTTATTGTTTGGAGCTATAGACATTGATCAATCGTTGTGCAGTATATGCATCAGTGTGAGCCATGTACTTTTGCTGCACAGTAGACATTGATCTGTTTGAATTCGATGAGTTTGTAATAGTGATTCAAACACTTAATTTTGCCCAGACAAGATTTAAATCAATCTTCCAATGTGTCGCAGTGAGAAAATCAATTACTATTAGTCAGTTTTAATCCTTAAAGTACCTCATTTCTGTTTTAATAAATATCTTAATCACCAGGCTGATAGCCAAGGAAAGGAAATCTGTGCTGAAGAGAGCTGATCTCTGGATTTATGATCTGCCTCTCTTGCATTCAAAACCTTTGAGATGTTGGTGATGGTGGATTTTCAACAGTACAGCAACAATAGCACGTTTATTTTACCACGTAAATGTGCTTGCTGCTGAGAAATGGGACACAGGCATAACTATGAGTCTCATGGAGTTGCAGTATTGTGATAAAAAATAAGCAGAAGAGAGCATTGAGAGGTGCAGAAATTGTGAGGAAGGCCTACTATGAACCGGGAGGTTTTGGTTGAAAATGTAGTTTTTAAAATTGCTTTCAACTCTGCTTCTACTACTTGGATGCTTGGAACACTTGAGATATACCCAACTGTTAAGCGATTGAAAAAGGGTTCCTTCCAATCATTTACCATATAAAGATTTTGGCATTAGCACAAGTGAAATAAAAGTAGTCCTGAACAAGTAATAAATTCCCCCAAAGAAGTGTGAACTTAAATAAATTATAGGCAAGTATCAATTGTTGAGCGCTTACCTTGTTGTTCCACCAGTCCCAGTTCCCTTTGCTGGTTCCAGTCCCAGTTCCTTTGCTGGTTCCAGTCCCAGTTCCTTTGCTGGTTCCAGTCCCAGTTCCTTTGCTGGTTCCAGTCCCAGTTCCTTTGCTGGTTCTTTTTTTTCTTCCCTGTAGTATCATAAGGGCAGTCGAAGTGTCCTGAAACGTCTCATGGACCCTTTCCAATATTATCGCTGGGGAAACCCAGGGAAAAAACAACTCCCCATAGCTCTCCAAACACTGCCCTTTGTTGTCCATTCACAAACAAAAAAAAGGCCGCCATCTTGTTTTCCGTGACCTCATATCCCCCATCCACCTTGAGCACCACACCTCCTTAAAGGTGTAGCACCATTTGGTTTGGTTTGGGAGGCCTATGTGTGGGAGCTTTCCACTGGGTCTATTCTACAGGTGATAGCCAGAGGTGGAAATCCAGGGGACATAAAGTAAAAGTCCTGCCATGTGTTTCTTCCACCCAAAGACTCAGCCAGCTGATTTCACTAATTAGTTCTACCTCCTGGCTGAAGAATTATGTTAATTAGCAAATCCAGGTGATTGGAGCAAAATACTGGGGAGGACTTTTACTTGATGACCCCTGGAGATAGCATTACTTTTTTATTTTGTTTGATGCAATGCACTGCACTTTTCTGTTTTTTGGTTGATTATATTTTTGGTTCTGGGATTTTTTGCTAGTTTGGGCATTACATACTTTAGGTTATCATCTGGACATATTTCGTTTTTGGTAGTGATGGCAAAATGAGGCTTCCTGAAGCACTGAGGCTTTGCAGCCAATTGTATCGCAAATAGATTCATTACTCGAAGCCTCATTCAACACAGTGTACACTAGTGACACCCTGCTGGTAAAAAATAATTTAGAGCAGCTAAATCATGACAACCTGGAACAAATTCCACCCCAGGGTCAAAATAACAAAGTTGCCGCAAGCTAGCAAGAAGCAACCCTTTAGCTCACTGGTAAACGTGTCGGACTTCAGAACCATTGGTGCGAGAGAAAGTACCAGTTCAAAACCCTGCTCATGTGATACACATACTAACATACTCGTAATATATAGTTGTAACTGTCATTAGGCTAGATTTGTTTTCTACTAAGATATATTAAAAAATAATATATGTAATAATATTATATTAAGTTTGAAAATGAAAAAAACAGGAAGATTTTATAGAAAGGGGGGAAAACATTTGTGTGGGGTTCTATTGAGCAGTAAAAAGTGTTTCTGGAACAGGGGACTGGGAGTGTTTCTGTAACTGGGGGACTGGGAGTGCTTCTGGAACTGGGGACTGGGAGTGTTTCTGGAACCAGGCAGTGAAAGTGAATGTGCTTCTCCTCTTCTTAGAAAACTATTTCCCATGGCTTGGAAAAGACCCTTTCACGAAGAACAGAGGAGGCTGGCGTGCACCACAAAACGTAGTGCCAGCTGGTAGAGATGGAGATATTCCATGTTTTTGTGCATGCCAAAATTCAAGGGGATCCATCAGTCTTGGGAGGTAGCGTTGGACCTCTATAGTGGGGTCAGCAGTGGCATTTGAACTCCTGGTCTGGTCCACAATGCTGTCCAGCGGGAGCCACAGGTTTGTACCTAAGAAATGTTGACAAATACTTTATTAGCAGTGATTGTACTTCAAATGGACATGTGTCCAGTCTGAATATACTGGTAGTTATATGTCAACAAACAATTATATGTCAACAAACAGCTTGGGCAGGTTGAGGGGGTGGAGAGGGGGCCTCTGAGGGTGTTGGGGGTAACGGCTTGTGGTCCTAATTACAGTGGCCACACTCAGCTTTCAGCCGCATGGCTGCCTCATTGGCCTCTTGACCTGGCTGAAGAAACCCATGGGTTTTGAATCTTGGGTCCAACATTGTTGCCATGGTCATTACACTCAACGACTCTAGGTTGGATAAAGTGTCCCTGAGCCATCTGACCAGATTTTCAGCCAGTTTGCCAGCCATCACAGTGGTCATGTTGGTGCCTTCAGAACCCACAGCACATTGCAGCATATTCATCAGTGGGATGACTTTGGAGCCAGACGCCCGTTTCTCCTCCGAGAGTTCCACTGTGGCCTGGTGGAATGGAGACAGCGCACGCAGACACTCTCCTATAGCCTCATATACTCCTATACTCCTGGGAAGTAAGTGGGGTGAGGTCTGTGTTTAAAGAGGCCAGTGCTGCCCCCCAGTGGCTCTCTTTGCTGATGCAGGCGGTCAAACATGTGGAATGTGCTGTTCCAGCGCGTGCCTACCTCCTGGATCATTCTTCCGAGTGGGTCTCCCCATCCGCTCCTGCACCTGGGTCAGCCTCTCCTTAGCAGTGGTGCTGGTCCTAAAATATGCAACAATCTTGCTGGTTTTTTGTGCGCGTGTCATTGAGTCCTGGGGTCTGTTCAAAAGGACTTGCGCACAATTAAATTCAGATTATGTGCAATACACACTGCCATGTCTAAATTTCAGGTTTCTGGCACAGGCTATCATGTTTGGTCATGCATCGGTTACAAGGCATCCAACCTTATCTGTTATGCCCCCACTCCTCCATAAGGTTGGTCTTCACCTGTGTGATGTTTGCTGCAGTGTGGCTGTTTGAAACATTTTCCACTCCCAACAAAACAGTGCCAAGCTTGTCATGGTCGTCAATGTAATGGCAGGGCCACAGCAAGGTAGGCATCCATGTTAATTGATGTCCACATATCAGATGTGAGGCTGACTGCCACCCACCTTCTGCATCTCTGCCTTGCCCTTCTCCTTGGTCGCCTGGTATTTTGGCCACCATGTTTTTTAAAGCCTGTTGAACAGTAGAAGAGTACTTAATTGTCCAACAGAAATGGTTAATTTGTTTCATCTATAGGCTACACACATACACACCTGCCTTGTAGGGAGAATGTAGGTAGGGTCCAGCTTTTTGGACCAACCTCCCTAAACCCCTCATCTTCCACCACTGTGAAGGGCTGAGTGTCTTTAATAACCATGTTGACCACGGCCTCATCAAGTTCTTGCTTTCCGGAACCTATGGCAAAATTAACAATATGCAAATTTTTTTTATCAACATGTATGTCAGTATGATTATGATAAAGCAACCATAACTGCTATTAAAAAAGTTAATAAATAAATAAATAAATAAATAACCTCCGCTGGTTTCTGGCTC
>CM056376.1:114077861-114122075 GCA_029718625.1 Synaphobranchus kaupii | reverse complement strand
CGCTAGTTGGCAGCCTAGGCTAATCTGGTTGGAGCGAGTAATCTTAAAGCGGAAAGTATTACTTCTTTGTGTGTAGTCTGCAATTCTGCAGTTATTGAACAGTATTTACATTTAGCATCTCTAACGGAAACGCGTTTGCGTTGCGTTACAAAATTTGGACTGCACATTTTGCTACGCAAGAACGCGAGAAACGCCTCCTGCGTTGCTCTTTGCGTCGTTGCGCGCGTTCCTTGCGTAGAGTATGTACCAGGCCTAAGCCAGCTCCTTTAGGCACAGCAAGCACTTCACCTTCAAAATTAAATAATATACCATTTTAGAAGGAATGCAGATGATAATCATAATAAGAAAGAATAAGAATTAACAATCAAATCATAATAATATTAAACAAATCGTAATAATCTGCTGTAGTAACGATAAAATAACAACCAACAAACGACATGCACAGTCGACTGCTAGCCCAGCGCTCGAATCCCTAGCGTTTCAGTGTGTTTTTATATCTACGCCACTTAGGCCTGCCTTATTGTGAGATATCAGGTCAAAATATTCCCAAGCAGGAGAAGATTTTCACTTCCGTGCAGGTTCCATTATATTTGTACAAAAACGACAAAACTGTACAAAACAAAATCAAAAATAGTCAAAAACTCCTCAAAAAAGACTTTAAAAAACGACTCAAAAAAAATCCTCAAAAAACTCAATAGCAACAATAGCAATAATAACAAAACTCTCCGCAAAAACCAACCCACTAAATAAGGGGGGTAACGCTCCTTACAATTCGAAACCCCAAATCCCGCCCAAAACTCAAAACAAACCAATCACATGGTTCGACAGCACCCGAGGCCTCGTTTGTCATCGATCACGTGTTTGGCTGAAAGTGAAGCTTCGGTGCGAGGCTTCAGTAGAAACTGCCCTACACTGTAAAAAATCCTGTTAGAAAACAGTAAAAAGTCTGGCAGCAAAGTTGCCGGTAGACTACCATAAAATAACAGAACATTGCTGTAAATGTAATTACAGAGGAAACCCCCTAAAAATTACAGTAATTTTTTTATTCATTCATTCTCATTTGTTGACAAAATCACATTATTAAATGGTATTTCCCCATAAACCTACAAGCAAGACCATTTAAATAAAAATAACAACCTTCAATTAACAGACATAGTCTGTCTTTTTATATTTATGGGTTATTGCTGTTATTTTAAAAAGAGATATTTTATATAAAGCATATTTCTGTAATTTTACAGTAATTCTGCCATTTTTTGAGAAAACAGGAAAAATCCAGTAAAATTTACAGTAGATTGTCTGTTAAAATACTTTTTTTTTTTTACAGTGTACGTACTCGACGCATACCTCGCCGATTCTGAGATTCATCCATAACATCACTACTTTTTGGTGTCTGTGACGTTACGTTGGAATTTGGAATCTGAGCAGGGAACATCTTTATGGACTTTGTTGGTGGGGAGTGTATTTAGGGGAGCACTTTGTAAAATGTATTATTTTTTTATTTACCTTTGTTTATACAGGGTAGGTTGACTGAGCACCCATGCTCTTTTACAGCAACGCTCCCCCCTCAATTAGCCTAACCTGCATGTCTTATATTATGATATATTTTGGTTTTCAGGGTGAATTTACATTGTTTGTGTGTTATGTTGAGCTGTTCCTTCCTGTCCAATTGCGTTATTACAGTGCTCACTGTAATCGTAGCAAGTTCTGCGCAGAAAGTAAGTTGTTTGTTGCTTTCTCTCTGGAATATTCTTGCCTTTGCCATCCAAAACTGGAAAAAAACCTGATGGATTAAATCTGTCAACTTTTTTATGTTGTTTATATCCATAACTACACCCCCCCCCCCCCCCCCCCCCCCCCCCCAAAAAAAAGAAAATCACAATTTCAGTCAAAATATTATTAGTGTTTTTTACATAAATATAAGAACATTTTTATTGAATACATTCTGCGAAAAAACAATAGAAAATATATTTTTTAACCGAAACAGACCTTGACATAAACTCTTTTCATCTTTTCATACAACACATTAAACAGATGAGAAACACAACATTAATCTCAAAATATTGGCATGTTAGAATGATAAGACCTGAAGTTCATTATGCTGTAATAAAAGGCGCAATAGCACTTAATCTCATTTACAGCTTTGCCTAACATTTATTCAAAATTTCATTACTGTGCCATCGAGGAACAGATATGAAATGTTATCCACTGAAATGAAGGCGAGATATTGCTATAAATATTTAATTTCCATTGCCATTAAGCCAAAAGATATGTGAGCAAAGCTATATGATGCCAGAATCAAAACAGCTTGGAGATGCTATACAAAGCTACTGGCGGCGTAGCGCTTATGCCTGCAAGCTGTTGAATAAAATGAGGAAAACGGTTTGTTCTGTGCAAGTACACAGGGATTGCCTTCTGGGAGTCTGTCTCGAAGCCACTTGTGTTTGGAAAGAGGGCCCACGGTACGCAGCATCCAGCCGCCGTGCTGTCAGGACACGGCACGGAAGAACAGGAAGCCGAAGTGTGCGCTCTCAAACTTCAACAGACGGTAAACTCTGTATTTCCCCCTCCTGTTTTCAAAGGCCTGCGCTCGCACTGCACAACACCATTTTACCCTCACCTGCAAAACACAGACCGGCAGGGAGCCTTAATGTCTTGCTGGTACTGTCATCATTTATTTATTAATTTAGTTATTTCTTATAAATTTGGATGTTTACACTCTCCCGAATCAAATCGACAGTGGTGTTTTTTTTATAGAGCGTATGACTTTGTTAGAATCTATCATAGATCCTGGGAATCTTTGAGTGCATCTCAGACATGTCGTACAATGATGCCAACTTCTATAATGATGAACCATATTTATTACAAGGCGAATATGTTCCCATGTTCCATATGAACAATACATTAACAAAGGTTGATTCTTAAGTTTGAAGGCAAATAATTTTTATGTTGAAAGGATTCAGATTTCAGCAATAGTCACTCACCTGAATAAAGCTGACGGAGACAAGCAGCAATTATCCACCGTCGGGCCTCAAAAATTCACACTGGATAGATTAAGTGCCACACAAATGATACAGTATTGATTGAGGGTTACAAAAATGGGATGAATCTCAAATCATAATGCTTTTTAATAGGCCTCACTCTTCATAGAAGTGCCATTGGACTTAATAATGTGTTGCTAGCACCAAGACATTTTTTTTTATTTTCAAAAAGTGGAGCTGGCTCCTGGCTCACCTTCAGTTAATGGAACACCAGAGAATGCCATTAAATTAGACAGTTGTTTATTCACGGTACCTGAGATTGAAGGCAGGCGTTTGTGTTTGACACCATTTTCATGCTATTGACCTTATAAGAAGCAGCATTTTGTGCAAATATTAAAAAAGGTCTTAGACAGGACACAGAGCTGCAACAGAGGGAACACTGCAAGCCCGGGTCATTCCATTCAGCCTGCAGTGCCCCAGAACCATCTCTGGAGAAAATTCACTAAACTCAAGTAAAACTTCTCTGCATATTAGGAAAATTCCAAGAAAAATAGGTGAATGGTAAATTAATATTTATTGTAATTACGATTTTGAAATAGTTTAAACCATTCAAAATCTACGTCAGAGCATTCAAGATTTCACCCATTTAGAATAGACTGGGTAAGGATCTGTGCAAGAGAGAGCTGTTCTGAGCCATGCACATGTAGAATAGACTGGGTAAGGTGAGAGAGCTGTTCTGAGCCATGCACATGTAGAATAGACTGGGTAAGGTGAGAGAGCTGTTCTGAGCCATGCACATGTAGAATAGACTGGGTAAGTTAGAGAGCTGTTCTGAGCCATGCACATGTAGAATAGACTGGGTAAGTTAGAGAGCTGTTCTGAGCCATGCACATGTAGAATAGACTGGGTAAGGTGAGAGAGCTGTTCTGAGCCATGCACATGTAGAATAGACTGGGTAAGTTAGAGAGCTGTTCTGAGCCATGCACATGTAGAATAGACTGGGTAAGGTGAGAGAGCTGTTCTGAGCCATGCACATGACATTGTTAGCATTATAATGTGAATATGCTTCCAAGTGCCTAACCTCGCTCTTAGTCCAGGTGCTGGTCATCTCCCACCTAGACTACTGTAACTCCCTGCTCTTAGTCCAGGTGCTGGTCATCTCCCACCTAGACTACTGTAACTCCCTGCTCTTAGTCCAGGTGCTGGTCATCTCCCACCGAGACTACTGTAACTCCCTGCTCTTAGTCCAGGTGCTGGTCATCTCCCACCGAGACTACTGCAACTCCCTGCTCTTAGTCCAGGTGCTGGTCATCTCCCACCGAGACTACTGTAACTCCCTGCTCTTAGTCCAGGTGCTGGTCAACCCCCACCGAGACTACTGTAACTCCCTGCTCTTAGTCCAGGTGCTGGTCATCTCCCACCGAGACTACTGCGACTCCCTGTTCTCTACTGCAACTCCACCTGCAACAGTATCCCAGGTAAGTGAGAGCTGCCCCAGCTGCCGCAGAATTACACACAAGGAGAAATAATCACAGCTGATTTTGTATCGCATGGAAATTTGGGTCTGATGTCCAAAAACCTAGAAAATCGGCTGGCTGGCTGTTAGCTTCTCACAGCAAAGATACCAAATGTACATAAAGCACAGCAAAGATCACCTGGCAAACATGCTCTTGAGACGGCATCTAATACAAGCACAAGACAGCATGTTTTGAAGATGATGCCAGTTTTCTGCTTCATTCTTGCTACTGGTAATAAAGTGTACTATTGGGAGGTTCTGGATTTATGACTTCCTCACCGCCTCAGAGAGTAATTTAATAAAAGATGTATGCATACAGGTATCAAACAAATCAAATGTTAAGAGCAGGTTTTCCTCTCTTTCCTGAGGTAGCTACAGGAGGTAAAACTGAGACTAAGACATTAGGATAGGGCCCCACTGGGGAAAGTGCGTCTGCTCCTCAACATGTTTCTGATTGCCCCACACAGGGGGGCGCTCTACAGATAGAGGGAAACAAACACATGGGAGGTTTCCAATTCCATCTGAATCATAGAGGGAGCACACAAACAATATCAATATGCTGTTTCCATTGGAAAATATGGTTCCAATTCAGAATCCCTGCCCAAGTGACAAACATCATTTATCCTACCAAATAATTTAGTTGGAAATAGACATTAGCATTTGGTTCTGTTTTATTGTGTAGCAGTGTTCTGGCTTCTGTGGCTGGTGAACCTCATTATCTGGGATCATTTTCAGACCTTCCCACTCGTCCCTGAGCGAAAATAACAACAAACTCTGCCGATCAGAACATTATAAATAATGCATTGGTTAGTAAGATGATTAGCAAGAGACAAATACACCCCATTCCGTTTTTAATCTGGAAAGCAGGACTTTTTAAAGGCAGGTATGTCTAGGCCTCTTACTGTTTTTAAGATCAATTATTTCAGTCTACCCATGTTTGTGAAGGTATGGAAAGAGAGAAATGGGTTTGAAAAAATGTACGTATCACTGTGTTGAAGCGGATGTATTTCTCTGACAGTGTAATGTATTACTACTTACAAGGCAATGAAACAGCATTGTGTAATTTGGGTAAACTTAATTACAATTATTTCATCTTTGTCACCATTAGCCATGAGAGTAAAAGAAAAAGTCATGCATCAGTGTGAGAATTTATAACATTTAATGAAAAGTATGGAAAATGTTTACTTTTACATATGAGCCTGGGGCAGCTCCAGAAATGTTCTTGCTGGTGCTATGGGGGGTGGGGGTGCTATGGGGGGTGGGGGTGCAAGGCTAGGCGCGGAATACTAAAGTCAAATTTCAAGCATTATACTACGAAACACTTGTGTTGATTCACATGTACACATAATAGATACATCTATCCAATATATGCGTGGACTCTGTGCAAGCATCAACAGGCTATATAAACATAAGCAAACCAACTGAGCACCTGTGCAACACCCCAACACACACAATATATCACCACCTAGCACGCACCAATCCAGCAAGCAGCGTGAAATACTTACCTTTCAACCGAAAAATAAATAGGCCTATATACAACACATTAATACAATGTCCAGTAGCAGATCATTCTCATCACATAAACAGTGAACACCTAGACATTTAAAATAGGCTATAATGGGGGGGTATACTACGAAGCAGGTGTAAGGAATTTTTTATAGACAAGGGTGCAGAAGAAATTACGAGGTCAAGTAAAAGCAGACACCCCCCTGCCAGAGGTATCACATTGAGGTCATCAAAACTGTAAGACATTTAGGGTGGGAGAGATTATCACACATTGCAGCGCCACACTGTAAGAGATGTCCTGCTCGCCACACCAAGCTGTAAGGGTAGGTTTATAAGAGACATTATGGAGCATTGAGAGGACTGACTGTGCGTGCACCCAGTGTTTACCTGGTGCATATGCCTTGGTGCTAAGAAGTATACCTGGGTCTCGGAGCCTTAGCCCTCCTGCTGACTCCCTCTGGCTCTGGTGTCAGAGGTCGGGATACTTGGTTTTAGACGTACGTGGAACTCAGAGGTTTAAAAGTTGTTACATGTCAGATTGCATAGACCGGAAGGTCCAGGTTTGCATCGGACTCCGTACTCATCGGTCAAATAACTTGAATCCTACTGCTAGAAACACTACTGCACGTGAGAAAACAATAGGAACAGAAAACCCCTCGCTCTTTATATAGGACAGCACTAGAGAGGTAGGTAAGGAAGGAAAATAAGCGCTATCTGTCTAAACAAGAACAGAAGCAAAACCAAAATGAGAGACTGTAAGCTTAAGAGAGCAAAAACAAAATCCTACTAAGGAAAACTCTAAAACCCTTATAAGTAAGAGTCTCAAGCAAGCTCAAAAGGGAAAAGTTCGCTTGTAGGTTCTAGATCTTTACCCTACCGGCTACTATGTCAAGTGGTAATCAATACAGAAGCCCCAGGAAGCGGAAGGGAGGATCTTAAATACCTAACAGGTAACAAGCACAGGTGCAAGGAATGAGTGGCGAGTGAAAGAGAAATCACGGGACGGAAGACGGAAAATCCCGATATAACAAGAACGAAAAAAGGACGATCGCAGAAAAGGGAACTGATAGCAAACCCCATGACACACAAGTCAATTAATCTAAGTCCAAGTCAAGTTGCAGGTCTTTTTTTGGCGACTTGAGTGCGACTGGAATCCAAGTCACAGACTCGAGTCTCCAACTCTGACTTGTAGCCACACAACAGAATTACGATAATGCTTTTTCAGGAAAATACTCTTTTTGTTTTTGTTGCTTTTAAATATTTCACTTTTTAACCTCTTCTCAATGACCACCTTTTTTGAACACAAGCCCAGAAATAAAATGCCCGCTGTTCTTGAACCCCTTTGACTGCACGCATAATCCTGGTTTCTTCTGAAAGGTAACCCTTAGGAGTTTGTTTTCCAAGAGTCAGAATGAATGTAGGAAGTAGTACTGAAACAAAGTAACAGAAGCTCAAACACAGCATAAGTTTTTTCTCGTCTAAAATATTTTTATTTATTTTTCGTATCGTGTCTGGATTTACAGAACATACAGAGTCTTCGTTTTGATAAAGCCTGTTTGGTGTCAGGGAACGGTTGTCACTATAACATTGTAAAATATTTTTATAGAGATAGAATCATGAGTTTTAACACTTTAAAACAGTATATTGTGTGACAAGATTGATAGCCTCAGTTTTGCATAGAGTGTTAACAAGTACATGTCATTCACGCAACATGCAAATGGAATTGCAATAAGTATTAACTGCCCCAATTACATGGCTATCGACTTGAGGCAAATGTCTTTGGCTTGGAGATGCTGTCCATCTCACTGCAAAATGATAACACAAACTAATCACAGCTTCATTTCCTCATGCTAATTTTAACCCTCCGTTCACAATGGCTAAATCAATCATACAGGAAGTGAGGGAAGCAATATTTACACAGATACTTCCTGTACAGTTCAGGAAGTGTGGGGGAGCTCGCGGTCCGCCAGGCGTCGATGCCCTGCTGCGCAGGGCCAATCAGCATTGAGATGCAAAGGAAACTGGCCTCCTGCGGGTGACCAGATGGCGGAAATCTTGGCGCAGACAGCTGAGGTTGGGAACTTTCGCCGCCTGTCTTGTGCACACGGCGAGGCGGAGGAGCGGTGGAATCCCGGCCTGTCTAACAGACAGCACAAACACCTGTGCGCGTTTCGTGGAGGTGATTAAAACGGCAAGGCGCATATGGCCTGGGTCACCTCCGGCGGGGTGGGGCGGGGTAGAGCGCCGCTGGCACCCATCACTCAAAGCCGTCGAGAGGGACGACAGCCGCCATCAATTATTTACTGTTGCATATGTTCTGATCGCGGAGATTGATCGGCCCACACCCGAGCTCTTAAACAGGCGGGATCAATCCCTTTCTATATTCAGAGCCGATCATGTGATCCGTGATACTGAGCAAGCTGTTTTTCTCTTACCAAAAAAAAATGGAGCAGCGAGAACGCTACGCACAATTTACGCCGTGGTTTCAATAAGTGCTGTGCACCCTGCAAAAACACAAGCTATCACTGGCCCCCCAGGTAAACATTATTGATCTTGATGGATGAGTCGAATACCCCCCCCCCCCCCCCCCCCCAGTTTTACTGCAACACACCCCCAAGAGCAGAAATGCCATTTCCCCAGAAATAAGCTGCATGCAGTCTGTCTCCTGGCAACGTAAACTGAGGGTTTTGTGTGTAAAGGGTGAATGATGTAATTTCCTCAGTACTGTACATTAAGTCATTTTAAGCTTTTTTTTTTCAGAAAATGTACTGGGAAGAAAAAAAAGCTCAAACTTTTGCAAAAGCAAAATCTCCTGTCGTCCTCTTCCCGTCCCTCTCCACATCCCTCCCTCCCCCCCTCCCTCTCTCCCTCCCTCTATCCCTCCCTCCCTCTCTCCCTCTCTCCCTCTATCCCTCCCTCTCTCCCTCCCCACATCCACCCCCCCCCCTCTCTCCCTCTCTCCCTCTCTCCCTCCCTCCCTCCCTCTCTCCCTCCCTCCCTCCCTCTCTCCCTCCCTCCCTCTCTCCCTCCCTCTCTCCCTCCCCACATCCACCCCCCCCCCTCTCCCTCTCTCCCTCCCTCCCTCTCTCCCTCCCCACATCCACCCCCCCCCCCCCTCTCCCTCTCCCTCTCTCTCCCTCCCTCCCTCCATCATATTTGTCAGCATAAATGCGCATATTAGAGCCACGCTCTGGTGGCCAGTAAGAAGATCAAACGCTGGAAGTTCATTTGGCTCTTCGGTCCACACCAGTGGCTTTACATTAGCATTCCAAACATCACGGTTATCCAATGAAAAGCTTGAAAAAAGAGTTTAGAAGAAGGAAAATAAACAGTGAGGGCATGAAGGCATATTATACAATTTTTTTTTTTTTTTTTGAATGGCCAGGATTTAATAAAAAGTCCGAAATGCTTCAGTGGAGTCGAGCCAGAAAGAACCATATCCCCACAGCCAGAGAGCCATGTGCCCACAGCCAGAGAGCCATGTCCCCACAGCCAGAGAGCCATATCCCCACAGCCAGAGAGCCATATCCCCACAGCCAGAGAGCCATATCCCCACAGCCAGAGAGCCATATCCCCACAGCCAGAGAGCCATATCCCCACAGCCATATCCCCACAGCCAGAGAGCCATGTCCCCACAGCCAGAGAGCCATATCCCCACAGCCATATCCCCACAGCCAGAGAGCCATATCCCCACAGCCAGAGAGCCATATCCCCACAGCCAGAGAGCCATATCCCCACAGCCAGAGAGCCATATCCCCACAGCCATATCCCCACAGCCAGAGAGCCATATCCCCACAGCCATATCCCCACAGCCAGAGAGCCATATCCCCACAGCCAGAGAGCCATTCCCCACAGCCAGAGAGCCATATCCCCACAGCCAGAGAGCCATATCCCCACAGCCAGAGAGCCATATCCCCACAGCCAGAGAGCCATATCCCCACAGCCAGAGAGCCATATCCCCACAGCCAGAGAGCCATATCCCCACAGCCAGAGAGCCATATCCCCACAGCCAGAGAGCCATGTCCCCACAGCCAGAGAGCCATATCCCCACAGCCAGAGAGCCATATCCCCACAGCCAGAGAGCCATATCCCCACAGCCAGAGAGCCATATCCCCACAGCCAGAGAGCCATATCCCCACAGCCAGAGAGCCATATCCCCACAGCCAGAGAGCCATGTCCCCACAGCCAGAGAGCCATATCCCCACAGCCAGAGAGCCATGTCCCCACAGCCAGAGAGCCATATCCCCACAGCCAGAGAGCCATGTCCCCACAGCCAGAGAGCCATATCCCCACAGCCAGAGAGCCATATCCCCACAGCCAGAGAGCCATATCCCCACAGCCAGAGAGCCATATCCCCACAGCCAGAGAGCCATATCCCCACAGCCAGAGAGCCATATCCCCACAGCCAGAGAGCCATATCCCCACAGCAGCTACAGTAATTACCTCATTTTGTTACTATTTTCTTGCACTGTTTGGCTAGCTGAAATGTATTCTACATTGGTTAGCATGCAGTACAAGGACAGGAGTGATTAGAGCCTACTGTCTACCTTAGTCATTAATTAAACCTGCTTTTAGACCATTTCAGATGTATTTTGTGTTTATACAGGTGGAGTGGCCACTCTACAGGCAACAGAATAACAGAATAATAAACTAATGTACAGCCGACAGAATGAGAAAACTAACGTAGTTTGTTCTGTAACACTATCAAGCCCCCTCTCCCAGTAGAAGATTTCTAAGTGTTAGAATATTGACTCATTTTCATTTAATAGTGTCATGCTATCCATTTTAATGCAGTATGAAAAGCACGTCTTTTATAATGAACGCAATGAATCAATATGAAAACAAAATGGTTCATTGGGTCAATTTTTGTTTTTCAATTCACTGACAAAGTAATTGTGTATAATTTGTTTATCACCCAAGTATGTATTCAACCTGCAGGAGTGACAGCCATACTGCAAGGCTCTTTAAATTTTAGAGATTGAATCATAGCCCGTACACACACAGACGGGTATTTATTTAGACCCACGCATTGTGTCATACTTTTGGATATATACAATAAAATAAAAAAATTGGTTATCTGGAAGAAGTAATCTGGCAAAACAATATTGCTTTGCACCTGAAGACTGCATTATCTTTATTGCATTGGATATCGTAGCAAAGCCCTTGAAACCTGAGAAAGCCAGGAAAATAAAACATTGACTCATGTTTAAAATCTAATTTTAAAATCTAAGGTGACTAATGACACAAAAAAAGGCTTCATCCATTTAATTTATTTTCCCCCATCTGAATGTATCATAACAAGCTGTGGTATTAAAAACCATAACGGGACCATTTCAGCTCTAATAAATAATCCCACTGATATGCAAGTGTAGTCTGTCCAGTAGCCTATTCCACTGATATGCAAGTGTAGTCTGTCCAGTAGCCTATTCCACTGATATGCAAGTGTAGTCTGTCCAGTAGCCTATTCCACTGATATGCAAGTGTAGTCTGTCCAGTAGCCTATTCCACTAATATGCAAGTGTAGTCTGTCCAGTAGCCTATTCCACTGATATGCAAGTGTAGTCTGTCCAGTAGCCTATTCCACTGATATGCAAGTGTAGTCTGTCCAGTAGCCTATTCCACTGATATGCAAGTGTAGTCTGTCCAGTAGCCTATTCCACTGATATGCAAGTGTAGTCTGTCCAGTAGCCTATTCCACTGATATGAAAGTGTAGTCTGTACAGTAGCCTATTCCACTGATATGCAAGTGTAGTCTGTCCAGTAGCCTATCCCACTGAGATGCAAGTGTAGTCTGTCCAGTAGCCTATTCCACTGATATGCAAGTGTAGTCTGTCCAGTAGCCTATTCCACTGATATGAAAGTGTAGTCTGTACAGTAGCCTATTCCACTGATATGCAAGTGTAGTCTGTCCAGTAGCCTATCCCACTGAGATGCAAGTGTAGTCTGTTCAGTAGCCTATCCCACTGATATGCAAGTGTAGTCTGTTCAGTAGCCTATCCCACTGAGATGCAAGTGTAGTCTGTCCAGTAGCCTATCCCACTGAGATGCAAGTGTAGTCTGTCCAGTAGCCTATCCCACTGAGATGCAAGTGTAGTCTGTCCAGTAGCCTATCCCACTGAGATGCAAGTGTAGTCTGTCCTTAAATGAACGTACACCCCCATTTCCCCAAAACATTGAACTCTCGTCATGGAACAAGTGCCCCCACACTTCAACCCAACAGCCTATGACACCACCCTGCCAGCAGGCTTCAGTCCCCCCCCCACCCCCCCCACCCCCATCCTTCCCCAAAAATACTTCCGCCAGCAGGCTTTGCTCCCAGGTAAGCTACTGACACCAGGAGCTGCTGCACAATCCACTGCAAATGGCACACAGTGGGGCCTCACGTATAAATGGAGCATACGTACAAAAAAAGATGCGTACGCAACTTTCCCCATGGATTCGGTATTTACGAAAACAAACTTGATGTCAAAACAGGCGGGATCAACAGGCGGGATTAACACACGCACATTTATGCAGAGTATGACTCTGTGCGTTTGCACATTTTTGAGACTGCGGGAATTTGGCGACTCCGATGTCGGGGAAACTGGCATACGCATTGTTTTTTGTGCGTACGCACCTTTTATGCATGTGGCCCAGTAACATGCAAACTGATTAAAATAAAGAGTCAGAGGAACATTAACCAAAACCCCCAGGATGCACAGCAGGAAGGGGGAAGACAAAACCAAACACGCACACACACACCCTTGATACCTGGTCGTCGCACTCCACAACACTCTCACACACACATCCAGGTGAGCACCAAACACACACACCTCCGTCGCGCTCTGCGACACCTGAGAAATTAGCCATGACTGCCGCTGACAGGGATATTAACCTCAGTGTCAGGCCCCGTACTCACTACAAGCAGAGAAAATATGTCCTGTCAAAATTAATCTCCATCCTTTCAATAATTAATTGGTCTCCCCTCTCAACCTCTGGCGTGGTCTGCTTGAGTTTAGATGTATGGTGCCCAGTGGCTGCAGATGCTGTTTATAGGGAGACAGATGCATGCAGAACCACCACAGTCCCCTGGTGGCTGAGCTAAGCTCAGCTAAGCTAAGCTTGGGTTATATGCTTGTGGGACACTGGGTTTAGTTCACTGCCTGATGAAAAGTGCTGTGGAAATGCTGCGGCTATTAAAAAATAAAAATCCCTTTTTATAAAATCAACTCAACAGGGCCAGACTCATACAGACAGGACAGAGGAAAGCACGCGCACACACACACACACACGTAAATACACACAAGGCAGACAAACACACACACACACACTCGCGCACACACAAAATTAATTAATTAAAGGCACTAGCGACCTTTGAGAAGCAGTGAAATGTTTCAGGAATCACTCATTATTGAATTCCTGTTACATTGTACCCCGCTTTGCATACTGGAGCCCAATTAATGCCGCCTGGGCTCCGGCCCTCTGAGAGACCAGGCTAATGAGATTAATGAGATACAGGGAGATGCGAGAGGGAGGGAGGGAGGGAGGGAGGGAGGGAGAGAAGAGGGAGGGAGAGAGGGAAGGGAGGGAGGGCGGCAGTGTAGTATAATGGTTAAGGAACTGGCCTTGTAACCGAAAGGTTGCAGGTTCGATTCCCAGGTAGGACACTGCCGTTGTACCCTTGAGCAAGGTACTTAACCTGAATCGCTTCAGTATATATCCAGCTGTATAAATGGATAATATGTAAAAAATAAAAAAATGCTAAAAAGATGTGTAAGTCGCTCTGGATAAGAGCGTCTGCTAAATGCCTGTAATGTAATGAAATGAGGGAGGGAGAGGAGGTGGGGAGAGGGACGTGGTGAAAGGGATCTGTGAGCTCAGGGCTTGAGCCAGGAGAGGGACGTGGTGAAAGGGATCTGTGAGCTCAGGGCTTGAGCCAGGAGAGGGACGTGGCTGGAGCGGTCTGTGAGCTCAGGGCTTGAGCCAGGAGAGGGACGTGGCTGGAGCGGTCTGTGAGCTCAGGGCTTGAGCCAGGAGAAGGACATGGCTGGAGCGGTCTGTGAACTCAGGGCTTGAGCCAGGAGAGGGACGTGGCGGGAACGGTCTGTGAGCTCAGGGCTTGAGCCAGGAGAGAGGCGGGGCTGGAGCGATCTGTGAGCTCAGGGTGGAGGGAAGGGCTGAAGCAAATGGAGTATAATTAATAATCCACAAATAGAGGTCTGAGTGTGATATGGAAAAGCACCATACATTTTTATATAATATGCTATGGCAGAATATGATGAAGATTTGTAGAAAGGGGGTGTACACAACCATGAGTGGTCCTGGACAGACAGTGGCCATCACAACACAGAACAAAAAACCTGTTCGCAGTGACTGGCCAATCAGCTCAGCTCGCTAGAGAGCCCCTTGGTCCTGAACGTCCTTCCTACACACCTCTAACTATCTTTCACTAAAAGTTTTGAGCGCAACACTTAAAAACAAAGACCTGCAAAGGGAGATTGTTCCATATGACAGGAGCTACAGTATGTAGAAGACTGTCTCCCATTGTTCCATATGACAGGAGCTACTGTATGTAGAAGACTGTCTCTCATTGTTCCATATGACAGGAGCTACTGTATGTAGAAGACTGTCTCCCATTGTTCCATATGACAGGAGCTACTGTATGTAGAAGACTGTCTCCCATTGTAATTAAGCAATATGGCATGAGAGGGAGTGCTGTTATACTGTATATCAGCAATATGGCATGAGAGGGAGTGCTGTTATACTGTATATCAGCAATATGGCATGAGAGGGAGTGCTGTTATACTCTATATCAGCACAGCTGTGATTACCTTCACCACTCGGCTTGTGGCCTCATGCCTACGACCGAATCACAGCCCTGCTGACAAACAACACAACCTCGAGTGTGATCTTGCTTTTATACAACAGTTCTACTAGCCTATAAAATATCTATGAAATAACGATTGAGACAACAGTTTATAATTTTGTTTATTTGGCTCCACTAACAAATATACTTCCTTCAGAATTCAATAGTAAAAAATTATTTTTTTTTTTTTTAAAACAATGTATCAATTAGAATGTAAACAAAGCGGAGTGATACCGGCCGGTGATGAGGTCAGAGTGATGTCATACTGCATAACTGAACTCACGGAATGGTTCTCGGCCAATCGCAATGCGCGGTCGGAACTAACTGTTGTATAATTTTAGCTATTGTTGGAAATAGCCAGCACCTTGTGAATGGAGTTGGAGTGTAAGGGATAAGTAGTTAATTTTAAACATTATAAGTTATGAAAATCTGTGAAGTAAATTCTAAGCTTAGCAGGCAACCAATGAAGAGATGCAATTATCGGACTGATATTTTCATATTTCATGGTTCTTGTAAGAACCTTCGCAGCTGCATTCTGAACCATCCATCCATCCATTATCCATTAACCCGCTTATTCCTGGTCAGGGTCACGGGGGGTGCTGGAGCCTATCCCAGCATGCATCGGGCGAGAGGCAGGAATACACCCTGGAAAGGCCACCAATCCATTCTGAACCAGTTGGAGAATTTTCAAGGTCAGATCAGTGCTTCCAGATTACAAAGCATGACAGTAGTAGAGCCGAGAATTATAAAAGCATGAATGATTTTTTGGCATCATGCAGGGATAATATCTTACTCGATTTAGATATGTTTCTAAGGTGAAAGAAGGCCAATCTTGTGATACTATTTATGTGGGCCTGAAAGGAGGGAGCAGAGACAATATACCATGACAAGGTTTTTAACAACCGCACTAACTTGGATGGTGAAGCCATCTAAACTTAAACCAAAATGTAAGAATTTATCTCTTAAAGACTTGGGGCGTAGTACTAACATCTCAGTCTTATCTGAATCAATAAAAGGACATTTTGGATCATCCAGGCTTTAATATTTTTAATTAATTAAAGTGAATACATTTATTAAAACATAATTAGTTATGGCATACTTGAGCCAGCACTTTCACATTTGCCTCAATGTTGGTGACTCTGGCACCAGGGGGGTATACTACTATTGATCCCCCATTACCAGTGGGGTATACTACGAAGCAGGATTACTGAGTTAGCTGGCTAACTGCACCGAGTAAAACCTGGAACCATCCCAAATCTGGAACATGGACTGAAGTAAAAAGAGCTGTTCCGTGTTTTACTCAGTGCAGTTATCCAGCTAACTCAGTAATCCTGCTTCGTAGTATACTCCCCTGAAAAGCAGTTGACTATAGTCGCTGATTTAAAAACTCTAACTCTAAATCTCTTACAATGGAGTCGCCAATTATAAAAGCTTCCTTAGGTTCCTGTGGGGCACCGTTTTTTCAAGGGAGACAAATTGGTTGGAGAGGATTGAGTGGAGAGAGTTGAGTGGAGAGAGTTGAGTGGAGAGAGTTGAGTGGAGAGGTTGAGTGGAGAGTGTTGAGTGGAGAGAGTTGAGTGGAGAGAGTTGAGTGGAGAGGTTGAGTGGAGAGTGTTGAGTGGAGAGAGTTGAGTAGAGAGAGTTGAGTGGAGAGAGTTGAGTGGAGAGGTTGAGTGGAGAAATTGAGTGGAGAGAGTTGAGTGGAGAGGGTTGAGTGGAGAGAGTAGAGTGGAGAGAGTTGAGTGGAGAGGTTGAGTAGAGAGAGTTGAGTGGAGAGGGTTGAGTGGAGAGAGTTGAGTGGAGAGGTTGAGTGGAGAGGTTGAGTGGAGAGAGTTGAGTGGAGAGGGTTGAGTGGAGAGAGTAGAGTGGAGAGAGTTGAGTGGAGAGGTTGAGTGGAGAGAGTTGAGTGGAGAGAGTTGAGTGGAGAGAGTTGAGTGGAGAGGGTTGAGTGGAGAGAGTTGAGTGGAGAGAGTTGAGTGGAGAGAGTTGAGTGGAGAGGTTGAGTGGAGAGAGTTGAGTGGAGAGAGTTGAGTGGAGAGGTTGAGTGGAGAGTGTTGAGTGGAGAGAGTTGAGTGGAGAGAGTTGAGTGGAGAGCTTGAGTGGAGAGGTTGAGTGGAGAGAGTTGAGTGGAGAGGGTTGAGTGGAGAGAGTAGAGTGGAGAGAGTTGAGTGGAGAGGTTGAGTGGAGAGAGTTGAGTGGAGAGGGTTGAGTGGAGAGAGTTGAGTGGGTATCATGGGCCGGATTTGTCTTTCCTCTTCACATCACCATGAGAGAGGGAAGAGAGCTAGTTTTGCTGTGAGGATGGCATCAGGGTTGCGCAAGAGCACAGAGCTACACAAGCATCTGGAGGAGCCAAACAGGAAATCCCGCCAATTTCTGATTTGTTGAGAAGTCCAGATGCAAGCTTCCGATTCCAAAATCTTCTAGCATGTGACCTATTTTTCGCAAAAATTACAACGATTGGCTAGATATAACACAAAACGTATTACGTCCAATAGGGTTGGCACTCGTCCAGGGTTTTCCAGGATCATTCTGGATTTTGGTCGTCTGTCCTGGTAAAAATGAATTCCACGAAATCTGCTGGAATCCAAGCAATTGCATACATGATTATTGCTTCTGAAATGTAGACTGCTTCTAGTGTGCGTTCATTTTGAACAAATCTCTTTGGCGAATGAAAGGAACTGACGCACCTCCATGTTTGTTCCTTTGGTTCCGCTCTCAATCGCAAACTTGCCATTCGCTGAAGCTGCGGCTGCTCCTGTTTAACCATTTTCAACATTGGGTGAGATGACAGCATTGAGCGGGGCGTGCTCTCCGAGTCCCCCCCGACTGTGTGACCGAAAGCAACAGTTCTGGAACTGATGGGAACGTTGAGGAACGAATCCCTGATGGAACCGAACACGCTGCAGTGCAGACGTGCAGTGGGATTATCGGATATGGCTTTATAGTGTATGGATTTATTACGGGTCATAAAATTATGACCGCTGCTCAATCCACAAAATTGATATAATAACGACCAATAAAGCTACACACTCATTAGACATTGCCTCTGCTAAATATGGTGCTCTTTTTTAATAGAATAAAATAGCCTATAGAAAACTTGGGCTCTATAGAAAACCCTTTTGTCATTTACAAGCAAATCATACCACCTATTTGCTAATTAACAGCAAATCCTACATTGTATGAAAACGTGCCCAGATACAGTACTGTGCAAATGTCTTAGGCACCCTAGATCTTTTATGTAGATTTTTTCTTAGATGTTTATTTTTTGTCTTCTGCATTAGTGTGTCAGTAAAAAAGAGCAAATTGTAGATTTCCAAACATTGATTTTCCAAAAACCTAATTGAACTTTCGTCAGAGAAAAGAAGAACAAGGAGTTCTGCAACAGATGGTATGGTCTCCACAGAGGCCTGTTCTCAACATCACCGAGGCTGTCTGGGATTACCTGGACAGACAGAAGCAAGCGAGACAGCCAAATTCTGCAGACGAACAGTGGCAAGTTCTCCAAAATGCTTGGAACAATCTACCGGCTGATTTTCTTATAAAACTGAACAACAGTGTACCGAGGAGAGTTGATGCTGTTTTAAAGGGAAAGGGTGGTCACACCAAATATCGATTTGATTCTGTTTTTTATTGTTTACTGTTCTTTGTAGTGAATTGTTTGATATTTAGAAACTTTTAATTTAATTATTTTTGAAAGGATATTCGCCTTAAGGATTTTCTTTACATGTGCCTAAGACTTTTGCACAGTACTGTATATATATTTTTAAATGTAGGCTAAATGCTTTGAAAAGATCAGTGAATATCATAACAGCACAAACGACCAAGTTGGGTTTGTGTGCCACAATATCCTCTTAAATCACTGCACTTAAGGAAAGAAGAACCAGCATGATGCAAAAATTTATATGTATTCTTATCATTGTAAATAATCACTATAAGATGTATAACTGATCAAATTAAAGACAGAGATGAATCAATAGGCCCGAATGGTGAAAGTGTGGACACATGGCCACGGAAACTAACCATTAGGTAGATGATGATGAATTCAAACACAACACAAATGACAAGCCAAGCCTGCATTGTGTTAAGTTTAAGGGGAAAAATATGAAAGAAATTGTGCTCAACAACCTAATTTGGAGCCGATTGATTCACCCCAGCCTTTTTTTGTGACCTCTTTTTATGTAATTGTTGGCAATATAGCACAATTAGTAGATACTTATTATTTCTGGTATCGTACTGTAGCAAATAACCCCTCTAAACATGAAAAGCACATAATTAAAGCAGAGCAAAGACAACAAAACAGTGTTCCTCCAATTTGAGTTCAAACACAAAATTCCCTTCAAACTAAACATTTTATCTGCATATTAATATTCATTTCTTTTGCTTCGGCCTTTTATCAGAATATAATCTCCCCAAACACTCTGGCCATGACTGAATATGATCCCCGTCCCCTGCCCCCTGTGCTTGGTCCACTGCACCCCTGTTTACCATGTACCCTCTCCCCTCACTTTGCAAGCAGTGTGCGAAAGAAATCCTGCAAAAACTCTTTCCAAACTAGTGAGGAAGTAGTTTGTAATATGTCCCGCTCTTGTACTACAAGTTGTAGTTTTTACTTCCGGTTTACTTCCTGAAACTGTCGGATGAGTGTGCTCCTGAATCCACTGAATAAGGGTTTAATTCGGGGATTTGTGAGAAAAAGTTGCCCACTCAAAAACTTTTTGATGAACTCAAATAATCACCAAAATGGGGTGAAGGGATCTTGCTCCTAGAGATACCCCATTACCAGCCAGGAGGGGGCATTTCACAAAGCAAGATTACTGAGCTAGCTGGATAACGGCACTGAATAAAACCCGGAACTCACCCAAATATGGAACATGGACTGAAGCAAAAATAACTCTTCTGGTTTTACTGGTTATCCAGTGTGAAATACCCCCCTGGTCGTTGCCTGTGGCAGGCCCAAGGGCGAGGCACAGGTACGCCAAAGATGTGCAAAAAAACACTGAACTACAAACGAAAACAAACATGGATAAGGTAGAAAAAAGTGCACTCTGGATTGGGGTCCACAAAAAGTGCAAAAAAAAAAAAAAAAAAAAAGCCATTCCAAAAAAGTAAGGCCTATAGCTCTATTTTGGAGCCTACCTTCAGTTCGGCTCTTCCCCCTCTATAAGTGGTCAGCTAAGCTGGTTACCAGTAAGCTGATTTTCAAATCCACAATCCTAGTGCAGTTGCAGTGCAGGGGTTCAATCTCAGTTCCATTAGTCTGACAAAAAAAAAAAAAAAAACTCCAAAAAAGATCTTGTGGCTGTGGGAGTGTGTGCTAGAGGAAGCGTGCACATCTTGTGGCTGTGGGAGTGTGTGCTAGAGCAGTGGTTCTCAACCCTGGTCCTGGGGACCCCCTGTGTATGCTGGTTTTCGTTTCAACCACAATTGCAATACTTGAATTTTAACAAGCTGTTAATTTTTCTTAATTAGGTGTTTTTAATGTTTAGAGGGATTATTTACATTCTTAAGCCACATTATGTTAGTAATAGCTATGCATGCCATGAAGAATAAAAGTCCAATATTCACATTGTGCTGTATTGTAAACAATTAAAAGGAGGTAAAAAATGAATGTTTTAACTGATCAAATTAAAGACTGAGGTGAATCAATTGGCTCATAATTGGTGAAATTGTGGACACATGGCCACTAAAACTAACCGTTTGGTAAATAATGAAGAATTCAAAGACAAAGCAAATGATAACGAGCCAAACCTGCATTGTGTTAACAAGTTTAAGGAAAAAATTATGAAGGAACTTAAACTTGTGTTCAATTACCTAATTAGGAGCCTATTCACCTGAGTTCTTACCTCTTCTTTGTAATTGTTTGCAATATAACACAATAAGCATAACGAACATGGGATTTTTTTCTTCAAAGCATGTTCAAAGTGTTCTCTCTATACAATAAAAACACCTAATTAAGAAAAAATAACAGCTTGTTAAAATTCTGGTATTGCAATTGTGGTTGGAACGAAAACCAGCATACACAGGGGGTCCCCAGGACCAGGGTTGAGAACCACTGTGCTAGAGGAAGCGTACTCATCTTGTGGCTGTGGGAGTGTGTGCTAGAAGAAGCGTACTCATCTTGTGGCTGTGGGAGTGTGTGCTAGAGGAAGCGTGCACATCTTGTGGCTGTGGGAGTGTGTACTAGAGGAAGCGTACTCATCTTGTGGCTGTGGGAGTGTGTACTAGAGGAAGCGTACTCATCTTGTGGCTGTGGGAGTGTGTACTAGAGGAAGCGTACTCATCTTGTGGCTGTGGGAGTGTGTACTAGAGGATCACCTCTGATCTCCTCCATCACATATAATTAAAGCAACAAGGTCTTTTTTTACTTTATAGATCCATTGTAGAGCCCTTACTGTACAGTGAGATTAATTTAAATAAATGTAATAATATGTAACAATGTAAATAAATGTTAATCTGTAAAGGTTCATTTAGTACATGAAATTCAGATTAGTTGCTAATAAATTCCAGGACACAAACCTCTTAAGACCTCTGGATCTGACCACGGTAATTTGAGATAGTTCTTCTGGGTTGTGATCGAGCAGCCCTGGGAACAGATTGTGATCAGCAACAATGGTGAAGGGCTTCTAGATCTCCATACTGGTGAAACCTCTCCAGGCTCAATACGATGGACAGCACCTCCTTCTCCACCTGAGCATGGGGAGAGCCATGAAACCTCTGGGCCTCTCTGGGCCATCTGGACACCGGTGTGCCAACACTGCCCCAAGTGCGTAAGATGGTGCATTGTGGGACAGGTACAGTGGCTCTGGATGATTGAAAATGGACTAACAGCTGTTCTCACTGGAGGCATGCAATGGCTTATTCAAATGCCTGGACCTGATGTGTACTCCATTTCCCAACTGTCCCTCTGCTCAGGAGTGTGTGAAGCAAGCAGCTCTAGCACTGTGAAAGCCTTGCCTGCAACAGGGCGGATTCTATCGTGGTCAAGCCCATACACTGAGGGCTTGATTTACTAAGACCTGTAGCATGTGCAAAACCAATAACATGAACAATGATTGGTCACGGTGTTTGTTTTTCACCAATCAGTGGTCGTGTTATTAGTTTTGCGTGTGCTAAACGTTTTTGCACATGCTAAAGGTCTTAGTAAATTACACCCTACCCAGTGCGCAAAATGTTGTTGAAAAGCCGCTGAAAAGGCGCCCAAGACGTGCTTCCAACGCAATTTAGCCGTCCGTGGACGACTGTTGTTCACTGGGTAAGTGCACCACGCCTGGGGGCACGAGTAGCCTCTGTCGCCGCAGTCTCCGCAGAGATGCGGGCTTGCCGTCTCCAGTCTCATCCGCAATGCCCCCATGTTCTACACGTGTGCAGCGTCCACTCAAGCACGGCGTCACCTTCACTACAACCTGCGATATGACTTTGACCCATAGTGTGCTGATAGACGCCAGTGACTGATGAGGCTCCGTGTGGCAGTGTGGTGTACTGAAATAGTCCTCTTTGTCTATTGTGATTTCTCATCCAGTTTCAGCTGTTGCTGAATTTTTCACTCCCACCTAACATCAGTGAGTTCTCTGTTTTTTTCTGATTGGATAGTTGGTTCATTTAGAAACTGTGCTACTCTCCCTCTGTTACACACTATAATCTCTCTGTGCTATTCTCCCTCTGTTACACACTATAATCTCTCTGTGCTATTCTCCCTCTGTTACACACTATAATCTCTCTGTGCTATTCTCCCTCTGTTACACACTATAATCTCTCTGTGCTACTCTCCCTCTGTTACACACTATAATCTCTCTGTGCTATTCTCCCTCTGTTACACACTATAATCTCTCTGTGCTACTCTCCCTCTGTTACACACTATAATCTATCTGTGCTATTCTCCCTCTGTTACACACTATAATCTCTCTGTGCTATTCTCCCTCTGTTACACACTATAATCTCTCTGTGCTACTCTCCCTCTGTTACACACTATAATCTCTCTGTGCTATTCTCCCTCTGTTACACACTATAATCTCTCTGTGCTACTCTCCCTCTGTTACACACTATAATCTCCCTGTGCTATTCTCCCTCTGTTACACACTATAATCTCTCTGTGCTATTCTCCCTCTGTTACACACTATAATCTCTCTGTGCTATTCTCCCTCTGTTACACACTATAATCTCTCTGTGCTATTCTCCCTCTGTTACACACTATAATCTCTCTGTGCGATTCTCCCTCTGTTACACACTATAATCTCTCTGTGCTATTCTCCCTCTGTTCCTGCTCTCATTGTGATCAGATTTTATCTGATTTAGATGAAAGGAAGAAGAGTTCTGAGGACCTGCTCAGAAAGGTGCAGACTACTGTTCTGTCACCTCACTGCTGAATGGAACTATATTACTGATCTGATCCACTTAAGAGGAGGTGGGAAAGCTTCCGTTTTCAGCCAAATAGCAGTTTCAATAGCTGGGATTTTTCCAAAAATAAATATGTAATATATAAACACTTTAAACATTATAATTATGAATCGATCCCATTTGCTCTAGTAGTTAATTTCTCCGTTGTTCAAAAATAAATTTTTTGACAGGTGGTTTATTGCTGGACTTTTTATTGCTACTGGGAGATTTTCGATTGCATTTTGTTCTGAAAATAATTTAATATGCAGATTATTACTGGCAATGTCAGAGGTTCACATGATCTAATGATATTATTTCACAGTGATTTGCTTTATGTATATTTCCCTGTGGGATAATGACTCCAGCTAATGTTCATCTTGAACGGTAACAGCACACTTCCACTCGAAGCTGCTTTCATTGCTCTGTGATGATGTCATAAACGCAGTGCATTTCCAGTGTCCATGGAGACGCATCATTCGGAACACGGAATTTCGGTTAACAATGAGAGGGTAAATTGTGGGGTAAATGATGGAGTCTTCAGTTTTTTGTAATCTTTTTTTCACGTTATGAAAATAATTTGAATCCATATCCTATAGTTACTGGCAAATACATTTTTTGCCTTATTTTTCATGGGATGACATAACATCAGAAGTCTCGTTAACTGAGGAGAGCAGCAATACCTGGATACAGGTGGCTGATGCTCGTAGGGTTATGAAAATTGAACAAAGCAGCTGGTCCAGACAACATAGGCAATCATGTACTGCAATCTTGTCATAATCAACTGTCTCCTTTCTTCTGTGATCTGTCCAATCACAATCATGTACTGCAATCCCGTCATAATCAACTGTCTCCTTTCTTCTGTGATCTGTCCAATCACAATCATGTACTGCAATCTTGTCATAATCAACTGTCTCCTTTCTTCTGTGATCTGTCCAATCACAATCATGTACTGCAATCCCGTCATAATCAACTGTCTCCTTTCTTCTGTGATCTGTCCAATCACAATCATGTACTGCAATCTTGTCATAATCAACTGTCTCCTTTCTTCTGTGATCTGTCCAATCACAATCATGTACTGCAATCCCGTCATAATCAACTGTCTCCTTTCTTCTGTGATCTGTCCAATCACAATCATGTACTGCAATCCTGTCATAATCAACTGTCTCCTTTCTTCTGTGATCTGTCCAATCGCTGGCTCAAGACACACACAGTACCAACCATATAGAAGTCATCTACTATATCCCCCGTGCCAAAGAAGACTAACCCAAAGGATCCCATTGACTTTCCACCAGTGTATTGAGCACCGGTTGCTTTCACAGATCTAACTGTGTGCAGAGCAGAGCCGTTACAGTTTTCCTATAAAGAGGTTCTGGAGTCCCGGGCTGGGTCCTCTCTGTGTGGAGTTTGCGTGTTCTCCCCGTGTCCGCGTGGGTTTCCTGCGGGCACTCCGGTTTCCTCCCACACCAAAGACATGTATGTCAGGCTAGGTAAACTCCTGCCATTGCCCTTGACCAAGGCACTGGCCTCAGAACTGGAGTTGGTCCCCGGGCGCTGCACTGTGGCTGCCCACTGCTCCTAAGTAGTTAGAATGGGTCAAATGCAGAGGACAAATTACCCCACGGGGTCAATAAAGATTATGTTCAATCTTATCAATGGAATAGGGGAGTGAATGATGATCTTCTAACAGGCTTCATCCGGTCTAATCCCATATGAAGATACCAAAATCATAGACCAGACTGGTAGATTTCTCTAGTACATTCAACACAAATCAGTCAAATGTAATGGTTGAGTAATGACTGAACAGGCATATTAACCCTCTGGTCCTGTTATGGGTAATGTTCTTCTTGACAGAAAGACCTCAGTGAGTTTAATACAAAGGCCAATGAAGTACCGTCAGAACTATCTCCACTGCCTCACCACACACCTCTTTAGTCTCTTCTGTGTAATATACACTTCACACAGATGACTGTCAGAGGCCCTAAGATGACCTTTCTTATGTACAAGTATTATGACACGGTGATTGTGGACACCTACAATGCTGAAGAAGTACTCCAAACGACTGTCAACCAAGAACCAACAATGGTGTGATGTAAAATTTTGTAGACTTGAACACAGAAAAGACAAAGGACATGGTCATGGGCTTCAAAAGAACATTGTCCCCCCTGAGACACCGTACCATCGGAGCAAAAACAATAGAAAGAGTTGAGATGTTTAAGTATCTCAGCAACATTATAGACGACAAACGGACTTTCGGAGCCAACTGTCATTGAGTGCATGCCAAATGTCGATCAAGACTGTTCTTCCTCCGCAAACTCGGGAAATTGAATGTCAGTCAGTCAGTACTGCAAGCATTTTTCACCTGCTGCACTGGATCAGTGCCGACCTTCAGCCTTACAGCTTGGTTCCACTCTCTAAATAACATCAGACAAACTAAGCTGGAGAGAGTGACGTTACTGAGTCGTATGATCATAGAATCAAAGATCCATGAAGCAACTTTATGAGGAGCGGACAGTCAATAAAGGAGAAAATATAATGCTATAAAATATAATTATATTATATTATATTATATTAATTATTATATAAAATATAATAAAATATAACTTCTCTCACATCCCCTGAATCATCTGTTTGAGATCTCTACATCAAGAATAAGACTGAGTTCCCTTTCCTTTAAAACAAAGAGAGCACTCCACAGCTTTGTGCCAGCATCTGTTCACCTCAATGACACAACGCACCTTCATTTTAATGTTTAATTTAACTTTCTGATTTAGCGTAGTCTGGATATGCATTTTAGTGTTCAGTGTTTTAGTTGTATGCAATTAATGTAGGTAAGGTCTTACGAGAATTTCCTTAATAGAATTTGTCATTTCAAATTTTTTAGTACTAGTAATGTAATGTAGGGATCTCTAAATGCAACTTCTGTAACTATATTTCACTGTAATTTATGTAAAGTGTTTATTTACTTGTATGCTCGCTACTACACATGAGGTTCCCCTTGGGAAAAATAAAGTTATTATTTTGTATGGCAAAATAGGCCATTAACCAATCAGATTCACCTTTATCATGTGTGTGTTTCTGAACAATGGCAGACCAACTGGTCGTATTTGTGTTTCAGCACAAGAAGACGTATGACAAGCAACATGATAAATATAAAAACATTATATTGAGTAATTTCTTTACCCAGAGTGCCTTACATAAGTAACAGGTCTGATGCTAAATCATCAGGGTAAAGGCTAGAAGCTGGGGTATAACCATGGTGGGTTTGCAAATGGCTAGCCTAACGTTTATTAAAGTGCAGCGTGTAATATCCAACCATCCCACGCGATCACAATAAGGCAGTGGGAAAAGGATTTGTTTTGCTTTACTTCCATGAACATACAGTATAGCACCGGGGAAAGATCTTGTTGTAAATTGCATGTTTTTAAATGACCATACACTGCATGATATACGAACGTATGTAAAATCGCAAAGTTTGAATCCATTTTTGGAGCAAAGTTAGTTGTATATGAGTTAAGTTCAGCAAAAACATTAAATGAATGCCAAATGAATAATAATCACAAAGCCAAATGTAGCAGTTTGCGCCATATTACATTTTTTTTATAGTGCGAAATTTTATTCAGAGAAGGCACCAAAATAAATTAAAAATTAAAAATATTTTTAAAAACACATGATCGGACTTCATGTGCAAATGCCTTTATTCTGGGGCTTTCCTGACGGGCAGTAGTTATGGCTTAAGTGATATTTAATATTTCCAAATATCTATAAGCAGGATGTAGTAATTGTAGGTCAGGCCTAAAACTAGTAGATCATGCCGCAGATGAGGATATCACAAGGAATGACCCAATTGCCATGGGAGGATCTGGAGGCATGCCAGGCTATATCAATAACAACACTTTAATAATCCAGGCTTGTCACTGTTTATCCCAATTCTGCAGTGTGGATTTCTGCTCTCTTTCATTGGATATGGGCGTCTGGTCAATTAATACACCATAATGTCAGAAAAAAGAATATTGGACAAAAGGAGATGAAAACTGGTTAAAACCATAATGTTAGAGTATGAGTCCATTAAATACAGTCAATATTGTGTCAGGGGGGTCGGGTAGGAGGATCAGACGCGACCGGAAAAGCATTCAAAAAGATTATCCACGGAAAGTGAATAACCACTAGATAAGAGAAATAAAATTTAAAAAATGGGACAAAAAAAAATTCCCGTACAAACACACGAAATGAAACGTCGTTTATAAAAACAGGACGATACTCGTAAACTCGAGTAGAGAGATTAACTGAGAGGGATAATAATCCCGTAAAGGAATGAAAACAGAAAACAACCCCAATAGCTCTGGGCGCAACTCGAATAACTCGCAGATGCGAAAACAAAGGAACATAGTCCCGGCGTAAGCCAAAATAATAACAACCCACTAAATGGGCGAACTCGCAGAAATAAGCAGAGCGAAAATAAGCAGGTAGCAAACGTCTAGCTCTGACACAAGCCAGAGACAAAACAAAGAGGCAAAATAACTAGAGAACGAAAAGAAAAGAAACAGGAACTAGAGTAAGAAAGGAATCTAACCTAAACTCTAAGAAGTTCCTGAGTGATAGTCAAAGACAATAATTCAGTCTCCCGGCTATACCTTTACCTGGCTTGGCGAACGTGGCAACAAAGACACACAAGCACCGGAAGGCGGAAACAGCGTGCTTAAAAAGCCCACGGGGAAACGAGGAACAGGTGCGCCAGGTAATCACCGGGAGGTGGAAAAACACGGGGCGGACGGCGGAAAAGTGAAGCCGGAACGCCTGCTCACGGCTCCAAAGAATAACGTCCACAGAGACGGAACAAAGGACTGCCAAACCGTGACATGTTGTGGTGTCTTGAACCACAATAACCAGAAATTGTTACATTAACTGTTGTTACAAGCCCAGTGCCACAAGTAGGTCTTTTCTGAACCTTCCGACAAGATCGCTGCAAAAAAAGCATTACATAAATTTTCCCGGTGCAAGCAAAAAAATAACTACACGATTCAATTGCTCTTTCTCAATTTTTCCCAGTCCTGATATATTTTTCAGGTTCATCAAGGGCGAATGAAAGTGGCCAAGGATTAATATTTCATCTCACGTACAGCTTTTTTTATTTTTTTTTATATTGTTTTGAAGATTCATACTGAAGTTACTCTTTTGCCCTGCTGCCCAAGAACATATTACTATGATAAGGCTTCATTTCATTTTACCCTGAGTCCTATAATCCAAATGCCTTGGCTTTAGGGTTTAGGGGATCACATCACACACATGCAATTTCCTGCATAGTTTGGCTTTTTTTAATGCGGAGTAATAACACTCCACTACATTTGCCTGTTCCATTATGAGCCATTGATAATAGAGCATTCGGCCTGTCGCTTGTTCTTCTCGACGGTGCAGACCACGTAAAGCCACCTTCCTTTGCCTGAGCCTCCCAGACCACATGCTGCAATGCTGATGTTAATATTAAAACATGGCTGAGGAGCCTTTGGAGACCACTGTGGTCTCAGTGGGATGTCATACAAAGAGAATCACAGCAGAGACAACGCTAGAGAACTCGTGGCAGCTTGTGAAACGTCAGAACAGCCATAGATTTGTATGTAACTCAGTACATGTTCACAACGTTCCCAGCTAACAATATACCTCCCCAAGTGGGATATATTACATCATATGTAAATAAAGCTGGGCTCTCGGTTGTGTCAATGGTAAGAGCTTGTTAAGTTAATAGTCTCATATCTATCAATTTTATCGTACATCAATCATCAATATTCACCATCTGATATGCCATGTGGTATAAGGTTTGAACTGAATTCTTTTGAGTGTGTGGCCTGCTATTTAAGTAGCCGCCATGAAAGAGACTGGCTCTAATATTTTTATTTTTTTGTATTTATGTTTATATTCAGGGTTTATGGTCAAAGATCTAACCAATCTAATGTTTATAATGTGGAGCACAGCTATGGGGTCTAGCCAGGACAACCTCTTTGTCAAGCTTGCGCCTTGTTTTTGGCATTAATCGAGTGGCCTTATCAGCAGCTGCGCAAAGGTTATTCCTCACCGGTTATCCCAGTGCTTTGCTCGTAATTCACTCCCCAGTTTACCCCCCCCTTCTCCCCCCCTCTGCCCTTAACCCCGGGGTACCCTCAGGCAGCGGCACCCCGCCTCACCAGATTCACGGCCTGCGCCCACGGCTTTCCAAACCTCTCCCCGCCATCCTTCAGGAATCCCTCTTTTGTCGTTAAATCTTTTTTTTCTCATTCCAGAAGTTGTCAAGAGTAAAGACATGCAAGCTGGCGACAGAAGGGCAAAGCGTAAATTCTCTACCTCCAGCCGCTCGGACAAAAGCCAGAGATTCAACACCGGGGAATATTTGTGTCAGGGAAGTAAGGTAAAAAATAGTCTGAACAATGGACTACAGGATTTTCATCAAAACGATTTTGTTTCCAAAGCGAAATTGGAAATAAAACATTTTCTGCATGATTTGCTGATGTACAAATGTGCAGGAAATGCGGTGTTTCCATTTCCTCTAAACGGTTCTGTTGTTGACTTTGATAGTCGTTCTTGAGGTTCTTTTAATATTAGATGTCTGGATATTTCAATGATCTGAAATACCGTGATGTGAAAAAGATAGTTTTGCATATTAGGACGTAACTAACGCTCATCTAGTCCTCATTATTTCCTTACAGAAGATAAATCTCACCTCGTGTGACTCATAACACACAAATATTTAATTTGTCATTATTTATTCAGTGAAAAATAAGCCAACACGCAGAAGTAATTTTGACGTCGGCTAGACGTCTAATCAACATCAATCATGGAGGTTGATATTACATTGTTTAGTGGGGCAGAAATTAAAGTTTTTTATGACGTTGGTATGTTGGGGTTGAGTACAAATCTCTGAATCTCTGAAAAGTGGTCACATCATGATAAATGAATGCCATCAAACATCAATGAGCTGAAGCAGTTTTGTAAGGAGGAGTGAGCCACAATTCGATGCGATGAAAGAGTCTGAAATTCTGAAAGAAAAATATAATTTCAGGTTATTGCTGCTAAAAGGGGGTTGTACAAGCTACTGAATCATGGCGCACTTACTATTCCACAGAAGGCTTCTGCATGTTTGCTTATTTTAGGTTGAATAAATAATGGCAAATTAAAATCTGGTGTGTGCTATTTTTTACATGAGGCTTTATCTACTGGTATGACTTGATAAGGCCTATATGAGAGTTAGCCATGTTCTAATATGTATGTAAAACCATAAAATTGAAAGAGGGGGAACTTTTTCACATCACTGTAAACTTTGACTGAACCTTGAAATATCATATACATCTCGCAAAACAAAAATGTGGATACCCTTTTTTATTTACCAATTCACCGTGAAATTGTGTTCACTGCAATTACTTTTGCCGACTTAATTTTAACAACTGTTGGCCGCACAAGCCACTACTTCCCTTACATTCAGGCATTAAGCCACTACCTCCCTTACATTCAGGCATTTAGCCACTACCTCCATTACATTCAGGCATTTAGCCACTACCTCCCTTACATTCAGGCATTTAGCCACTACCTCCCTTACATTCAGGCATTTAGCCACTACCTCCCTTACATTCAGGCATTAAGCCACTACCTCCCTTACATTCAGGCATTTAGCCACTACCTCCCTTACATTCAGGCATTAAGCCACTACCTCCCTTACATTCAGGCATTAAGCCACTACCTCCCTTACATTCAGGCATTAAGCCACTACCTCCCTTACATTCAGGCATTTAGCCACTACCTCCCTTACATTCAGGCATTAAGCCACTACCTCCCTTACATTCAGGCATTAAGCCACTACCTCCCTTACATTCAGGCATTAAGCCACTACCTCCCTTACATTCAGGCATTTAGCCACTACCTCCCTTACATTCAGGCATTTAGCCACTACCTCCCTTACATTCAGGCATTAAGCCACTACCTCCCTTACATTCAGGCATTTAGCCACTACCTCCCTTACATTCAGGCATTAAGCCACTACCTCCCTTACATTCAGGCATTAAGCCACTACCTCCCTTACATTCAGGCATTAAGCCACTACCTCCCTTACATTCAGGCATTTAGCCACTACCTCCCTTACATTCAGGCATTTAGCCACTACCTCCCTTACATTCAGGCATTTAGCCACTACCTCCCTTACATTCAGGCATTAAGCCACTACCTCCCTTACATTCAGGCATTAAGCCACTACCTCCCTTACATTCAGGCATTAAGCCACTACCTCCCTTACATTCAGGCATTTAGCCACTACCTCCCTTACATTCAGGCATTTAGCCACTACCTCCCTTACATTCAGGCATTTATCCACTACCTCCCTTACATTCAGGCATTAAGCCACTACCTCCCTTACATTCAGGCATTAAGCCACTACCTCCCTTACATTCAGGCATTTAGCCACTACCTCCCTTACATTCAGGCATTTAGCCACTACCTCCCTTACATTCAGGCATTTAGCCACTACCTCCCTTACATTCAGGCATTTAGCCACTACCACCCTTACATTCAGGCATTAAGCCACTACCTCCCTTACATTCAGGCATTAAGCCACTACCTCCCTTACATTCAGGCATTTAGCCACTACCTCCCTTACATTCAGGCATTTAGCCACTACCCTCCCTTACATTCAGGCATTTAGCCACTACCTCCCTTACATTCAGGCATTTAGCCACTACCTCCCTTACATTCAGGCATTAAGCCACTACCTCCCTTACATTCAGGCATTTAGCCACTACCTCCCTTACATTCAGGCATTTAGCCACTACCTCCCTTACATTCAGGCATTTACCCACTACCTCCCTTACATTCAGGCATTTAGCCACTACCTCCCTTACATTCAGGCATTTAGCCACTACCTCCCTTACATTCAGGCATTTAGCCACTACCTCCCTTACATTCAGGCATTTAGCCACTACCTCCCTTACATTCAGGCATTTAGCCACTACCTCCCTTACATTCAGGCATTTACCCACTACCTCCCTTACATTCAGGCATTTAGCCACTACCTCCCTTACATTCAGGCATTTAGCCACTACCTCCCTTACATTCAGGCATTTAGCCACTACCTCCCTTACATTCAGGCATTTAGCCACTACCTCCCTTACATTCAGGCATTAAGCCACTACCTCCCTTACATTCAGGCATTTAGCCACTACCTCCCTTACATTCAGGCATTAAGCCACTACCTCCCTTACATTCAGGCATTAAGCCACTACCTCCCTTACATTCAGGCATTAAGCCACTACCTCCCTTACATTCAGGCATTAAGCCACTACCTCCCTTACATTCAGGCATTTAGCCACTACCTCCCTTACATTCAGGCATTAAGCCACTACCTCCCTTACATTCAGGCATTAAGCCACTACCTCCCTTACATTCAGGCATTAAGCCACTACCTCCCTTACATTCAGGCATTTATCCACTACCTCCCTTACATTCAGGCATTAAGCCACTACCTCCCTTACATTCAGGCATTAAGCCACTACCTCCCTTACATTCAGGCATTAAGCCACTACCTCCCTTACATTCAGGCATTTAGCCACTACCTCCCTTACATTCAGGCATTAAGCCACTACCTCCCTTACATTCAGGCATTAAGCCACTACCTCCCTTACATTCAGGCATTAAGCCACTACCTCCCTTACATTCAGGCATTTAGCCACTACCTCCCTTACATTCAGGCATTTAGCCACTACCTCCCTTACATTCAGGCATTTAGCCACTACCTCCCTTACATTCAGGCATTTAGCCACTACCTCCCTTACATTCAGGCATTTAGCCACTACCTCCCTTACATTCAGGCATTTAGCCACTACCTCCCTTACATTCAGGCATTTAGCCACTACCTCCCTTACATTCAGGCATTTACCCACTACCTCCCTTACATTCAGGCATTTAGCCACTACCTCCCTTACATTCAGGCATTTAGCCACTACCTCCCTTACATTCAGGCATTTAGCCACTACCTCCCTTACATTCAGGCATTTAGCCACTACCTCCCTTACATTCAGGCATTTAGCCACTACCTCCCTTACATTCAGGCATTAAGCCACTACCTCCCTTACATTCAGGCATTTAGCCACTACCTCCCTTACATTCAGGCATTAAGCCACTACCTCCCAATACATTCAGGCATTAAGCCACTACCTCCCTTACATTCAGGCATTTAGCCACTACCTCCCTTACATTCAGGCATTTAGCCACTACCTCCCTTACATTCAGGCATTTAGCCACTACCTCCCTTACATTCAGGCATTAAGCCACTACCTCCCTTACATTCAGGCATTTAGCCACTACCTCCCTTACATTCAGGCATTTAGCCACTACCTCCCTTACATTCAGGCATTAAGCCACTACCTCCCTTACATTCAGGCATTTAGCCACTACCTCCCTTACATTCAGGCATTAAGCCACTACCTCCCTTACATTCAGGCATTTAGCCACTACCTCCCTTACATTCAGGCATTTAGCCACTACCTCCCAATACATTCAGGCATTAAGCCACTACCTCCCTTACATTCAGGCATTTAGCCACTACCTCCCTTACATTCAGGCATTTAGCCACTACCTCCCTTACATTCAGGCATTTAGCCACTACCTCCCTTACATTCAGGCATTTAGCCACTACCTCCCTTACATTCAGGCATTTAGCCACTACCTCCCTTACATTCAGGCATTAAGCCACTACCTCCCTTACATTCAGGCATTTAGCCACTACCTCCCTTACATTCAGGCATTAAGCCACTACCTCCCTTACATTCAGGCATTAAGCCACTACCTCCCTTACATTCAGGCATTTAGCCACTACCTCCCTTACATTCAGGCATTTAGCCACTACCTCCCTTACATTCAGGCATTAAGCCACTACCTCCCTTACATTCAGGCATTTAGGCACTACCTCCCTTACATTCAGGCATTTAGCCACTACCTCCCTTACATTCAGGCATTAAGCCACTACTTCCCTTACATTCAGGCATTTAGCCACTACCTCCCTTACATTCAGGCATTAAGCCACTACCTCCCTTACATTCAGGCATTTAGCCACTACCTCCCTTACATTCAGGCATTTAGCCACTACCTCCCTTACATTCAGGCATTTAGCCACTACCTCCCTTACATTCAGGCATTTAGCCACTACCTCCCTTACATTCAGGCATTAAGCCACTACCTCCCTTACATTCAGGCATTTAGCCACTACCTCCCTTACATTCAGGCATTTAGCCACTACCTCCCTTACATTCAGGCATTAAGCCACTACCTCCCTTACATTCAGGCATTTAGCCACTACCTCCCTTACATTCAGGCATTTAGCCACTACCTCCCTTACATTCAGGCATTTAGCCACTACCTCCCTTACATTCAGGCATTTAGCCACTACCTCCCTTACATTCAGGCATTTAGCCACTACCTCCCTTACATTCAGGCATTTAGCCACTACCTCCCTTACATTCAGGCATTAAGCAGATGTCACATACGCATTGAGACAATTCAGGTTATACTCAAGCACCTTGCTCAAGGGTGTAGCAGCTACTCAAGCACCTTGCTCAAGGGTGTAGCAGCTACACAAGCACCTTGCTCAAGGGTGTAGCAGCTACTCAAGCACCTTGCTCAAGGGTGTCGCAGCTACACAAGCACCTTGCTCAAGGGTGTAGCAGCTACTCAAGCACCTTGCTCAAGGGTGTAGCAGCTACTCAAGCACCTTGCTCAAGGGTGTAGCAGCTACTAAAGCACCTTGCTCAAGGGTGTAGCAGCTACTCAAGCACCTTGCTCAAGGGTGTAGCAGCTACTCAAGCACCTTGCTCAAGGGTGTAGCAGCAATGCCTTACTCGGAAATCAAACCTGCAAGCTCCAGGTTACAAGCCCAGTTACCTAACTATTGTAATAAACTGTCAACATGCTCAACTTACTGCCCAACGTATGTAACAATACCCTCTACTGGACTACTACTAATACACATCCTACTTCTACTGTACAGATCACAACTTACTGCCCAACGTATGTAACAATACCCTTTACTGGACTACTACTAATACACATCCTACTTCTACTGTACAGATCACAACTTACTGCCCAACGTATGTAACAATACATTACATTACATTACATTTATTTAGCAGACGCTTTTATCCAAAGCGACGTACAGTAAGTGCGTACAGAGACATCATCATCATTACAGAACAGACAAGGCAAGGCACATCCTTTGCATAATGTAGCAGCTATCCCTAGCAATGAACGTTGACTGTAGTTCACAGTAAGCTGTGGGCAAATCAGCAACACCACACTTTCATTCCAAATACTATTATAAACTATACTATTATAAACCATTCCAAATACTATGCTATTATAAACCATTCCAAATACTATTATAAACTATACTATTATAAATCATTCCAAATACCATTATAAACTGCTATTATAAACCATTCCAAATACTATTATAAACTATAATAAACAGACAGGAAAACACAGGGAACAGGGAACTGATATTCCTAGGTGAGGATATCAGTCAAGGTGGAGTCTGAAGAGGTGTGTCTTCAGGCCTCGACGGAATGCAGGCAGGGTTGGAGTAGAACGTAGGGGAATGGGAAGTTCATTCCACCACTGAGGTGTTAATGTGGAAAAACTCCGCAGTCGGGACAAGCGAGAGCCTTTGACACGGAGGGGGGGAAGTGCCAGTCGCCCTGCTGTAGAAGAGCGAAGTGGTCGAGCAGGAACATAGTTCTGGATTAAGTCCTGCAGGTAGGCGGGGCCTGTCCTATTTGCTGCAGTGTAGGCCAGGGTCAGAACTTTGAACCTGATCCTGGCTGCAACTGGCAGCCAGTGGAGAGACCTCAGCAGGGGGGTTACGTGGGAAAATTTCGGGAGGTTGAACACAAGCCGGGCAGCTGCATTCTGGATGAGTTGAAGAGGCAGAATGGCGCAGGCCGGTAGGCTTGCGAGCAGGGAGTTGCAGTAGTCCAGGCGTGAGGTGACCATGGTCTGGACAAGAAGCTGGGTGGAGTAGGTGGTCAGGTACGGTCGAATCCTCCTGATGTTGCACAGGAGGAACCTGCAGGACCGTGCCGTCGCCCTGATGTGCTCTTTGAAGTCCAGCCGGTCGTCCAGGACCACCCCCAGGTTCCTTGCAGAGTGGGAGGCAGCCACCACGGTCCCATCAACGGTGATGGAGAGGTCATGTAGTGGGGAGGTCTTGTACGGCATGAAGAGGAGCTCTGTCTTGTCAAGGTTGAGCTTCAGGTGATGGGTAGCCATCCACTCAGAGATGTCAGTCAGACAAGCAGATATCCTCTCCTTAATCTGTGGGGTAGAGGGAGGGAAAGAGAGGAAGAGTTGAGTATCGTCAGCATAGCTATGGTATGAGAAGCCATGTGAATGGATTACTGAGCCAAGAGACTTAGTATACATAGAGAACAGCAGAGGACCCAGTACAGATCCCTGCGGGACTCCTGTAGACAGGGGACGGGGAGCAGAGACGGAACCCTTCCAGGAGACTTGGTAGGATCTATCAGTGAGGTACGATACAAACCAAGAGAGGGCAGTTCCAGAAATGCCCATCTCAGCGAGTGTGGAGATCAGGAGTTTGTGGTTGACCGTGTCGAATGCCGCAGACAGGTCAAGGAGAATCAGAACAGAGGAGAGGGAGGAGGCTCTAGCAGTGGCGAGTGCCTCAGTCACAGCCAGGAGAGCAGTTTCGGTGGAATGGCCGGTTCTGAAGCCAGACTGATGCGGGTCAAGCAGGTTGTTCTGGTGGAGAAAAACAGACAGTTGGTTAAGGACAGCACGTTCAAGTGTTTTGGACAGGAAGGGCAAGAGAGATACAGGACGGTAGTTCCTGACATCAGCGGGATCTAAGCTAGGTTTTTTAAGGAGTGGGGTTACACGGGCAGTTTTAAAGGCAGCAGGAACATGGCCACAGATTAGGGAGGTGTTAATAACAGAGGACAGATATGGAAGGAGCTCAGCAGATATAGACTGGAGGACTGCTGAAGGTATGGGGTCTAGTGGACAGGTGGTTGCGCGCTGGCGCGTCACCAGCTCGAGCACATCGGAGTCCTTCAGAGTCTTGAAGGACGACAGTGTAGCGATGGGTTCAGTATGGGGGATGTGGGGTGTCACCGGATGCGTGAAGGAGTTCCGGATTGCAGCCACCTTCCCCTCAAAGTGGGTCAGGAAGTCATCTGCAGAGAGGGAGGAGGGTGAAGGGGGTGGAGGGGGGGGTGAGCAGGGAGGAGAAGGTGGAAAAGAGTTTACGTGGGTTAGATAGACATGTATCAATTTTCGACTGGAAAAATGAGGTTTTAGCTGATGTAGTTGCAGCTGTGAAGGCTGCCAGCAGAGTGTGGTAGGAGGCCAGGTCATCTGGGGATCTGGATTTCCTCCACTTTCTCTCAGCGGCTCGTAGCATGGTTCTGCTGGATCTGAGAGAATCCGTCAGCCACGGGGAAGGGGGTGATAGTCGGGCTGGTTTGGAGACAAGAGGGCATAGTTTGTTGAGAGACTGAGAGAGGCATGAGTTAAACACAGAGGTGGCGACATCAATGGGCATTTTGGCAAAGGTAGCAGGAGGAGGAAGTGCATACCCTCTACTGGACTACTACTAATACACATCCTACTTCTACTGTACAGATCACAACTTACTGCCCAACGTATGTAACAATACCCTCTACTGGACTACTACTAATACACATCCTACTTCTACTGTACAGATCACAACTTACTGCCCAACGTATGTAACAATACCCTCTACTGGACTACTACTAATACACATCCTACTTCTACTGTACAGATCACAACTTACTGCCCAACGTATGTAACAATACCCTCTACTGGACTACTACTAATACACATCCTACTTCTACTGTACAGATCACAACTTACTGCCCAATGTATGTAACAATACCCTCTACTGGACTACTACTAATACACATCCTACTTCTACTGTACAGATCACAACTTACTGCCCAACGTATGTAACAATACCCTCTACTGGACTACTACTAATACACATCCTACTTCTACTGTACAGATCACAACTTACTGCCCAACGTATGTAACAATACCCTCTACTGGACTACTACTAATACACATCCTACTTCTACTGTACAGATCACAACTTACTGCCCAACGTATGTAACAATACCCTCTACTGGACTACTACTAATACACATCCTACTTCTACTGTACAGATCACAACTTACTGCCCAACGTATGTAACAATACCCTCTACTGGACTACTACTAATACACATCCTACTTCTACTGTACAGATCACAACTTACTGCCCAACGTATGTAACAATAACCTCTACTGGACTACTATTAATACACATCCTACTTCTACTGTACAGATCACAACTTACTGCCCAACGTATGTAACAATACCCTCTAGACTACTACTAATACACATCCTACTTCTACTGTACAGATCACAACTTACTGCCCAACGTATGTAACAATACCCTCTAGACTACTACTAATACACATCCTACTTCTACTGTACAGATCACAACTTACTGCCCAACGTATGTAACAATACCCTCTACTGGACTACTACTAATACACATCCTACTTCTACTGTACAGATCACAACTTACTGCCCAACGTATGTAACAATACCCTCTACTGGACTACTACTAATACACATCCTACTTCTACTGTACAGATCACAACTTACTGCCCAACATATGTAACAATACCCTCTACTGGACTACTACTAATACACATCCTACTTCTACTGTACAGATCACAACTTACTGCCCAACGTATGTAACAATACCCTCTACTGGACTACTACTAATACACATCCTACTTCTACTGTACAGATCACAACTTACTGCCCAACGTATGTAACAATACCCTCTACTGGACTACTACTAATACACATCCTACTTCTACTGTACAGATCACAACTTACTGCCCAACGTATGTAACAATACCCTCTAGACTACTACTAATACACATCCTACTTCTACTGTACAGATCACAACTTACTGCCCAACGTATGTAACAATACCCTCTACTGGACTACTACTAATACACATCCTACTTCTACTGTACAGATCACAACTTACTGCCCAACGTATGTAACAATACCCTCTACTGGACTACTACTAATACACATCCTACTTCTACTGTACAGATCACAACTTACTGCCCAACGTATGTAACAATAACCTCTACTGGACTACTATTAATACACATCCTACTTCTACTGTACAGATCACAACTTACTGCCCAACGTATGTAACAATACCCTCTAGACTACTACTAATACACATCCTACTTCTACTGTACAGATCACAACTTACTGCCCAACGTATGTAACAATACCCTCTAGACTACTACTAATACACATCCTACTTCTACTGTACAGATCACAACTTACTGCCCAACGTATGTAACAATACCCTCTACTGGACTACTACTAATACACATCCTACTTCTACTGTACAGATCACAACTTACTGCCCAACGTATGTAACAATACCCTCTACTGGACTACTACTAATACACATCCTACTTCTACTGTACAGATCACAACTTACTGCCCAACATATGTAACAATACCCTCTACTGGACTACTACTAATACACATCCTACTTCTACTGTACAGATCACAACTTACTGCCCAACGTATGTAACAATACCCTCTACTGGACTACTACTAATACACATCCTACTTCTACTGTACAGATCACAACTTACTGCCCAACGTATGTAACAATACCCTCTACTGGACTACTACTAATACACATCCTACTTCTACTGTACAGATCACAACTTACTGCCCAACGTATGTAACAATACCCTCTAGACTACTACTAATACACATCATACTTCTACTGTACAGATCACAACTTACCGCCCAACGTATGTAACAATAACCTCTACTGGACTACTATTAATACACATCCTACTTCTACTGTACAGATCACAACTTACTGCCCAACGTATGTAACAATACCCTCTAGACTACTACTAATACACATCCTACTTCTACTGTACAGATCACAACTTACTGCCCAACGTATGTAACAATACCCTCTACTGGACTACTACTAATACACATCCTACTTCTACTGTACAGATCACAACTTACTGCCCAACGTATGTAACAATACCCTCTACTGGACTACTACTAATACACATCCTACTTCTACTGTACAGATCACAACTTACTGCCCAACGTATGTAACAATACCCTCTAGACTACTACTAATACACATCCTACTTCTACTGTACAGATCACAACTTACTGCCCAACGTATGTAACAATACCCTCTAGACTACTACTAATACACATCCTACTTCTACTGTACAGATCACAACTTACTGCCCAACGTATGTAACAATACCCTCTACTGGACTACTACTAATACACATCCTACTTCTACTGTACAGATCACAACTTACTGCCCAACGTATGTAACAATACCCTCTACTGGACTACTACTAATACACATCCTACTTCTACTGTACAGATCACAACTTACTGCCCAACGTATGTAACAATACCCTCTACTGGACTACTACTAATACACATCCTACTTCTACTGTACAGATCACAACTTACTGCCCAACGTATGTAACAATACCCTCTACTGGACTACTACTAATACACATCCTACTTCTACTGTACAGATCACAGATTGTATGCTCATTACAGTGTACAATTGCTTGTCAATCAATAGGTAAACATTAGTTAGGCTATTTGGAAAACAAAGAGAAAGATTCAAGTCCAACCCACTCCTCTAAGTTGTTGATGAAGTGAATCTCTTTTTATACATTATAGTCCCGTGTACAAGGGACTTGCCGTAGTCTGAGGTTTTGAGGGGTAGGGCGTGAGAGAGGATACACCAACACAAGGTCACAAGCATAGAAGGCTTTACTTTGTTTACCAAAAGGATCAGCTAATGAGGATCTTCCATTTCTTTACCCATACAGTATGTTGTGTTGCTATAGTAACAATCTATAAATTTCCCTCATTAGCCGTTAGCAAAAACAGCTAATGGTCAGAGGTGAGAAAAGCACAATACCGTTGCGAGAGTAAAGTTGCGCTGATCATTAGACATATTTCTGTTTGTTTCTGGCGCAGTTTGTGTCCGTCTCCTGTGAGTTAACTAGTTTACTTTATCATTGAACGTGTGACGTGATGAGGGGTTTTGGGTTTGGTCAAGAAGGATCAAAAGCTGGAACAGAGAGACAAACCCCTGTGCCATGTTATTATACTCCACAGATTCATGACCATTACCAAGTGAACAGTGTCCTGCTCCAGAGTTAGCTGGTTACCTGCACTGATAATATATGGGAAGATACCCATCTGGTGATGTCTATGGGTTGCAGACTTCAGGCAGTCATCAAATGCAGTGTTTCTCAAATGTGGGTACTAGTACCCCTAGGGGTACTTTGGAGCACTGCAGGGGGTACTCATAAAATTTCAAAATGTGTTTTTTTTTAAATATTGGTTATGAACAATTCTAAAACAATACCAGTTTAATAAAACTTTTCTATTAAAAAAAGCTATGAGCATATGAGCACTTTCATGCCATGACAAACAAGTAGAAGACTTTCAAGCCAGCCAATCTTCTTCACCATTATTTTCAGCCAGATGAAAATAATTTAGAAAATGGATAAGTGGGTGAAACAAAGGAAAAAGAAGGAGAACCCCAGGAAAAAGAAGGAGAACCCCAGGAAAAAGAAGGAGAACCCCAGGGAAAAGAAAGCTTAGACAGAAACACAAAACCCTTGTCAGTATTTATTTTTTGTGCTGGTGAAGGGGGTACTCAGCTGAAAATAATATCTTAGAGGGGGTAAATTTGAGAACCACTGATCTAATGCAAAAGGATCTGCAACCAAGTACTAAATCTGATGACTTTATTTAAGATAATTTGCCCAATTACATTTGGTCTGCTTAAATGGGGGGGGTCTATGTATGAAAAGGGATATGGATGTACATTAAATTAAAGCTGACAATCTGCACTTTATCCTCATATTTATTGTTTAATTTCAAATGCAATGTGCTGGAATACAGAGCCAAAACAACAACAATTGTGTCACTGTCCAAATACTTATGGAGTGCTCTGTATACACACACCACATCTACACAGACAGACACACACACACACACACACACACACACACACATAATGCACAGGAGAGCGAGCAACAAGCTACAAATTTAAAGGGGGAGAAAGAAACCTCAGTCTTCTCAGAAACATAAAAACTGATGATTTTTTTCTTGGCACATTATTCTAACTTGACTAATGAAACTGGAAGTAATCCAAAAGCAATGAAATTATACTACCTTTTCAGTAATCCAACAGATTACACTACAAATTACATTTTAGTCATGAAATTTGTAAGCAGTAACTACATTTTCCATGTAATCCACCCAACACTACATATACTATGTGAGAGAGAGAGAGAGAGCAGGTATTCTAACCCTACCTCATAACTCCAGCACCTGTGAATTTGCTCAGATGTGCACGCCCGTCTTTTTGCTGCAATAAAAGGTCACCGTCTTCAGGAAAGTCGTGCTTTTTCATGTGAATTGGCTCTGAAATACAGTCTAATATTTTAAGGATGTTCTTCCATTTTTGCTGCAGACCCCATGGGACACATTTGTGAAGGTCCAGGGGTCCCCAGACTGCAGTTCGGTTACATTACTGGTGTGTACATTAAAGCATGATTTTGGAAAACCCGTTTTTCAATTGGACTTAAGATCGATGCGCTTCCTTTCGCAAACATGCAGATCTTGTTTTTTAGGAGACAGAGCTCCCGCTCTCCAAAAAACCCCATATGTTACCAACGTACCAGCATATCTGGAAAAAGCAAGCTGAAACACTATTCTTTTGTCAGAGCTTGATGGATGTTCAATCTGTGGTTCTGACGTTTTCAGGCATCTTGGCGTGGAAATCGATTGTTCATAAAATGAGCAGTCAGTCAATAAGCAAGGAAACAATATGTACAGTAAGTAATAACTGATGTGCATTTCTGTATAGACCATACAAAAACACACAAATGCACATTGGCAGCTAGGTACGGCAGGCATAAGCACACATAATAAAACACTACCCTAATTAAAACAGTATAAATGACTGATGATACACATACCTTATTTACTTACCTTTATTTATACATGGTAGGTTGACTGCGCACAAGCTTTTTTACAGCAACGCCCCTCTAGCTTGTCAACAGCCCCCCCTAACTTGCCTGTCTTTGGATTGGTAGAGGAAACTCCACATGGACACGGGGACCACATGCAAACTCCACACGGACACGGGGGTTACATGTTCTCGCCGTGTCCGTGTGGAGTTCGAACGTGGTCCCCGTGTCTGTGTGGAGTTTGAACGTGTTCCCCGTGTCTGTGTGGAGTTTGAACGTGGTCCCCGTGTCTGTGTGGAGTTTGAACATGGTCCCCGTGTCTGTGTGGAGTTTGAACGTGTTCCCCGTGTCTGTGTGGAGTTTGAACGTGGTCCCCGTGTCTGTGTGGAGTTTGAACGTGGTCCCCGTGTCTGTGTGGAGTTTGAACGTGGTCCCCGTGTCTGTGTGGAGTTTGAACGTGGTCCCCGTGTCTGTGTGGAGTTTGAACGTGGTCCCCGTGTCTGTGTGGAGTTTGAACGTGGTCCCCGTGTCTGTGTGGAGTTTGAACGTGGTCCCCGTGTCTGTGTGGAGTTTGAACGTGGTCCCCGTGTCTGTGTGGAGTTTGAACGTGGTCCCCGTGTCTGTGTGGAGTTTGAACGTGGTCCCCGTGTCTGTGTGGAGTTTGAACGTGGTCCCCGTGTCTGTGTGGAGTTTGAACGTGGTCCCCGTGTCTGTGTGGAGTTTGAACGTGGTCCCCGTGTCTGTGTGGAGTTTGAACGTGGTCCCCGTGTCTGTGTGGAGTTTGAACGTGGTCCCCGTGTCTGTGTGGAGTTTGTATGTTCTCCCCTTGACCGTGTGGAGTTTACATGTGTGT